>PPJM03000002.1:0-600000 GCA_003705765.3 Blastobotrys mokoenaii
GTATCCTGGTTACAATCAATATGGCCATCCTCCTCCGCCAGGTAGCCAAATGCCTCTCCCACCGCCCCCTCCCCCTCCAGGGTACTTTGTTTGGGTGATGTTATCAACGCGTTCCCGGCGTATGAAATATTCGACACCGCATCACCCCTGCTTGCTGGCAGAACAACCATGGAACCAGCTGTAGAGCTCTCACACCGCAAAAAGCTAACGCCAGAGGAGCCGGGGCTGCCTCTCACCTCGGCTGATGTGGAAAAAAACGAGGAGATTTTTGCCCGCCAGGCGGAGTCCCCATCCAAGGAGAAGACCCTGGGTCTCAATCAGCTGTCACCGGCCGACCGGCAGAATTTCTTCATTCTGGTGGGATTGTACCTCCTCCAGGGTATCCCCGTGGGCCTGGCGTTTGGATCGATTCCATTTCTGCTGAAATCCAAGCTCAGCTACGGGCAGGTAGGGCTCTTCACTCTTGCGAGCTACCCGTACAGCCTCAAGCTCTTGTGGTCCCCCATTGTCGACGCGATCTACAACAGACAATTTGGCCGCCGCAAGTCGTGGATTGTTCCGATCCAGTTTGTAAGCGCATTTGTGCTCATATGGCTTGGCCGGAACATTGAGCCGTACATGGAGCAGGCCGAGAGCCATCTCGGGGCCATCACAGTATTCTTCTTCTTGCTTGTCTTCCTCTGTGCTACCCAGGACATTGCGGTGGACGGGTGGGCTCTCACGCTGCTGTCGCAGCCGAGCCTGTCATATGCCTCAACGGCGCAGACCATTGGCCTCAACACGGGCTACTTTTTGTCTTTCACGGTGTTCCTGGCGTTTAATTCCCCTGAATTCGCCAACAAGTACTTCCGGGAGACCCCGAGCGAGATTCCGCTCGTGTCTTTGAGCCAGTATCTCACTTTCTGGGGGCTGGTGTACCTTATTGTGACTGTTTTCGTGGGCCTTTTCAAACATGAGGAGCGCACCAAGCACGACGAGGCTAGCAGCATCATGCACGTATATCGGTCGATGTACAGGGTGCTCAAGCTGCACAACATTCAAATGCTGATTGCCGTGCACCTCGTGTCCAAGTTTGCGTTTCAGGCCAACGAGGCCGTGACCAACCTCAAGCTCGTTGAAAAGGGATTCTCCAAAGAAGACATGGCGCTTACAGTGCTCATCGACTTTCCGTTTGAGATCATTTTTGGATACTACTCTGCTAAGTGGTCAACGGGCGACGCTCCTCTGCGGCCGTGGATGTTGGCTTTCTTGGGGCGTCTTGGCTGCGCTTTCTTCTCCATGCTCACGGTCGTGTGGTTCCCTGCAGATAAGCAGTATGGCTTCGGGTACCTTCTTTTGGTCATTGTCGCTCATGTGCTAGGGTCGTTTATGTCCACGGTACAGTTTGTTTCCATCAATGCATTCCACACCCAGATCGCCGACCCGCTCATTGGCGGCACCTACATGACGACACTCAACACAATTTCCAACCTCGGTGGCCAGTGGCCGCGGCTGCTTATTTTCTTCGGGGTCGACTTTTTCACCAAGGCCACATGCCGGCCAAGCTACGGCAAGAGTGGTGAGAATGCCCTTTTCCAGCCCTTTTCGTGTGCAACCGAAGCGCTCAGGCAGGCATGTCTCGATGAGAGTGGTATCTGCACCAAGGAGCGTGACGGATACTATGTCATGAACATTTTGTGCATCTTGATTGGCATTGCGCTCTTCTTCGGGTTTATCCAGCGCATGATGACGCGCCTCCAGCGACTGCCTACCAGCTCCTGGCGAGTCGGCGGCATTTAATAGATTATTTATTCCCGAATATAGAATTATACACAAAGAATTGTTGCATGCAGCCCTCAAGTTCCTGAGGACTGAACACACGTGAGAGTATATTACAATTGGTCGACCTTCTCCCTTAGGGCCTTAATGTCTTCTGGAGTGGTTCGGCAGCATCCACCCACAATCCGCGCTCCAAGGTCCACCCAGCTGGAAACCTCGCCAGCTAAAGTCTTGGTGCTCGCAGTGGCCTCCCACTGTTTCGTCTCGCCGTTATAAACCTCACCCGAGTTTGGGTACACAACCAACGGCAATCTCGTGTGCCTTGCCATTTCCTCCAGTGTCTGAGCCGCCGTGTCCAACGAGGTGCAATTGACGCCTACTGCGACAACGTTCCCGCCAGTCTCGATGATGCCAATTGCTTCCGACAATGGCGTGCCATCGGCCATATATTTGACGTTATTGACACTCAATGCCACCCAGTACGGCTTCGGGCACTTGCTGAGCATTTCAATGAGCACCTTGAGCTCTTGCAGGCTCGGGATCGTCTCTACGGCGAGGATATCGGCGTCGCTGTTCTGCAGCGTTTCGAGCCTCACCCGGTGGAACTCACGCAGCTCGGCGTCGGTGATGTGGCCATAATCGCCGGTGTACTCCTGCCCTTGGGCGAGATAGGCGCCGTAGGGCCCGATGCTGGCGGCGACAAAGCGGTCAGGCTCGCCGAGGGTTTCGAGCTTGGCGAGGTCCACTGCACGCGTGAAGACTCGAGCGGCTTCTTCGTCCTGGTTGTCTTTCGAGATGACCCCTGCCTCGAGGAGACCCTTGGCCGAGGCCTGATAGGTCGCGGTAGTGACGATGTTGGCGCCGGCCTCAAAGTAGTCCTCGTGCACCTTGGAAATCTCCTCGGGGAAGTTGAGCAACGCGTGGGCGGACCACAGCTTGTGGTTGATGGATTTCTCCGGCAGGAGCGTGCCCATCGCACCGTCAAGCACCAGCGCCTGCTTGCTGTTCAGAGCCTCCAAAATCGATGCCATTTTTGACTGCCAGGAAGTTTAGCGATGGGCGACTGTGAAATATCACCGCGCGGCTGATCTTTGTTACGCCAAATAAGGCATTTTGTTACGCCGTTGGGAAATGTTGTACGAAATGTGGGCCAGCAGGAAGAAGCTACTACAGCAAGGGGAAGGGGAGCACGGCGGATACTACGAGGAGAAAGGGGAGACGCGGTTGGTGAGAATAGATAAATTAACATGACGGGGGAAGACATCTCTAGAATATATGAAGGGGTTTTTACTCCTCGAGGTAGAGAGCGTTCTTGGCGGCAATCTCAATGACCTCTGGGGTTGGGAAGGCAAAGTTCTCGAGCTCAATGGCGTATGGAGTTGGCACCTCAGCACCGGTGACTCGGCCGACTGGAGCATCCAAGTAGTCAAAGGCCTCGGACTCCATGATCTGGGCGGCGATCTCGGAGCCAACGCCGAATGCTGGGAAACCGGCCTCGACGGAGATGATTCGGTTGGTCTTCTTGACGGAGGCAACGATGGTGTCCATGTCCAATGGCTTGATGGTTCGGAGGTTGATGACCTCGGCGTCCACGTTGTACTTCTTCTTGAGCAGATCGGCGGCCTGCAGAGAGGTCTGGACGTTCTTGGAGTGGGCCACGATGGTCAGGTCGGAGCCGGATCGCTCAATCTTGGCCTGGCCGAATGGAATGGTGAAGTCTGGGGACATGGCCTCCTCGGACATTGGGAAGGACTCACCGTACATGATCTCGTTCTCGAGGAAGATGGTCACGTTCGGGTCTCGGATGGCGGTCTTGAGCAGACCCTTGCAGTCCTCGGCCGAGTATGGCGACACGACCTTGAGACCGGGGATCTGGCCGTACCAGCCAGAGTAGTCCTGCGAGTGCTGGGCAGCGACACCAGCGGCGGCACCGTTGGGGCCCCGGAAGGTGACGTTGCAGGTCTGGGTACCGCCAGACATGTAGAAGGTCTTGGCACCGGAGTTGATGATCTGGTCAATGGCCTGCATGGCGAAGTTGAAGGTCATGAACTCGCAGATTGGCTTGAGGCCAGAAAGAGCAGCACCGACACAGAGACCGGCAAAGCCCATCTCGGTGATAGGAGTGTCAATGACTCGCTTCTCGCCGAATCGGTCGAGCAGGCCCTTGGAGACCTTGTACGCACCGTTGTACTGGGCAACCTCCTCACCCATGAGGAAGACAGACTCGTCCCGGTCCATCTCCTCCGCCATAGCGGTGTTGAGCGCGTCTCGCACGGTCATGGTGGTGGCACCGCCCTGCGAAGAGGCACTTCGGTACTGGACGTTTCGCAGCAGAGCCTGCTGGCCCACGGCCCGCAGGGAAGCGGCCTTTGGCACGAGCACCTTGGATTTTGGAATCGACAGGTTCGACTTGGCCAGAGTCGATGCCAATCGCTTAGTAGTGGAAGTAGCGAGTCTCATTATGCTAGAGAGGATGTAGAGGGGTGTCAAGAGGTCAAAGGGGGGAAGCAGATTTTTTTTTCACTGGTAAAGAGGGGCTAGCCGTCGATGACCTTAGTAAGAAACAACGTATTATGCACTCTCTGCCTGTTGGTGAGATGAGTACCTCTGTTACGAACCTCTGTTGGAAAAACCTGCCTCTCTCTGCCTAGCGAGTGGGCAGCTCCGATGCTTCGGAACCGCCCGCCAGCCTGCCCGCGCACGCCCCCAATGCTCAGAGTTATTCCGGGTCCTTCCGGACCCCGATGCCCAGGGGGAGAGCGGTTTGAAAGGGGCCAGAGGCAGTGGTTAGAGGCCGATAAATAGGTCAATTGAGTTTGTTATTGGCTATAGGATGCTATATTCAGGCTTTTGCTACTGTTTTCGGCGTCTTTAGACGGACTTGGGCGCTGTTCAACCCACGGAGAAATGAGGAGTGTTATAGAGAGGGGGGGCTGCTGCCTTCGGACTTTTTCGTTGGGGGGATTTTTTTCACTGCCGTGGGGGTGGTGGCCAGTATCGTGGGTACGCGCCTAGCGGACTGGGTTATGCACCGGTTAACCCGGGTCTGCTCTCGTTATCAAATGTTGTATGCTACAGAGGCGTGCTTATAATTTGAAATACAGAGGTCGGGAGGCTCCGGATAGTTGAACTAGTACTGCTGGAATCATAAATCTAGGCAGATTGATTTCGATCCGCCTCTTTTGCAAGGGTGGGTGAACTGTTAATTTTTCGTTGTAATTACTATCCATCTGAGACCAAGATCTGAGTTGATAAGCAATTTCACCATGCTGATCTGAATTAGAATGCTGTGGTTTAGTTAGAACGTCAACACCAATGGGCCAACTCCAGTTAAGATCTATTTTGCCTACTAAATGAGGCAGTCCAAGAGACACAGAGTGGGACCTGCGGCGGAAGGATATGAGGCACCCTAGACCGCCATAATAATTGTGATTGGGACTAGGGCTTATCACTCGACCAAGTGTTTATCCGATATCGTATAATTTGCGGGATGGAATCACTGCCCGCTGAGGTTCTTATTCTAATATTCCAAAACTTGCCATCTGCCGTAGAGGCGGCACATTGTTCGCAGGTTTGTACCCGTTTTAGGGATATCTTGACGAGCCATGACGGAGAAGTATATGGCCCCAATGGCATCTCCAAACGCAGCCACAAGTTCTACTGGCCGTGGAAAGAAGGTGAAAAAACCCCATGGAGAAATGCGGCCATTAGATCCGTCGTTACTGACAAGGCTCTAAGTCAGTTTTGGTACGTTAAATACGAAGACATGGCGCCCCCGGTGAACTGCTGGAGCCTGTACGAACAGGAAGGCGTCGAATTGGTCTACACGTACGAAAACATGCTGCCAGGGGAGCGGTGGCTCAGTAGTCTCGATATGGTATATGCCTACTCAGCGGAGTACAATTGTCTAACGGTGCTCGATCTAAACAAAGGTGAATTTGGCATGGTGGACACCGCTCAGGAATTGATTATTCGGCCCCTCCGTGAAGGCTGGGTCACCATAGAGCTGCCATACCTTGCTAAGCCCCACAAATACTCTTGCGTGGCACGCGGCGAGATACAAAGCGCCGAGATGTTCCACAATGGTCGAGTAGGCTATTTCCAAACCAATGAGGATGGCGGCGGTATCACTATTGGCGTATCGGCTCCCAATGAGCAGGTTGAGTATGTGTGGACTGATGACAAGCCCAGTGCCTCCTCAGAGATTCTGATAAGCACCCGATATATACTCAAGTTCTGGCGTCATAATAATACCGTGACCATGTATGAACCGGCAGTTGGCCGTGGTCCCGTTATTTCTCGCCTTCTCGATGAGCTTCAAATGCCGCAGTACGTGCTCTCTGACTCTCATCTTTTTGCATACCACCGGTCATTAAACACTCTCTTCGTGTGTTCGTTGGCCGAGTTGCTTGGCGGGCCGGACGGGACGCCCATACAATGGCACAGGTTGCTGATGTTTGACGAGGAATATTCGAGCTATGAGTGGAGGATTGCAGAAAACTTTACCACGGAAAGCGCCATTATGCTGATTGGCCGCGTAAGGGGGTTTGACCTCTTCGGGGGGTCGATTGCTTGTGTGGTGCCGCTCAACAAGGTGGCCAAACCAATTGTTTACTGCCAGAAGAAAGATTCTGCATACTGGGTCTTGCTGAAGTCGGGCCGGGTCTCCCATGTGACCCATTCTCGGGTCAGCCAATTGACTGCCATGTACCGCGAGCTGGGCTTGTCGGGCATGGTTCCTATTGAATCTATTACCAAGTAGCTTTATTATTCTTACTACTACAAAGCATATTTATATTGGCGTTGTAATTGATGCCTGATATATTTTGCCCGTGAGGCCCCACTGTCTATCTGTGACATCTGTAATACAATTCACAATTGGTTAATGTCACTTTTTTCTTCCTTTTTCGAAATAACCAAGACGACAGCTCAGCGCAGGAATGAGCATTGACTGTTCAAAGCAGCCTATACAATTCTGCCGCTATTGCGGTCCCAGTCGTATCCAAACACCTTGCCCACCTCGGCAACAATCTTCCACAGCCGCTCCACAAGCACCTTGGCCAACCCCGACGACCGTCTACGTGCCTTGGCAGCCCCGGACTCGTCCTCTTCGGTCTCCACCGTGGTCGGAAGCACCATGTCGCCGGCGCTAAGGCTAATGAATAGCGCAAATGGAATCATCCACACACAAATGCCAAAGAAGGACGCGACCTGCGCAAATGGCGGGTGGGTTGGGCCGCTGTAATGGGGCCGTTCCCTCAGAATTGCGTACGGAGGCAGTGTAGGATCAGAGAAATGGCGGAACCACAGCCAATGGTTGAGCGCTGCAAGAACGCAGCTGGCAATAAAAGTCGAGCTCTTGAGGCTAATGTACGGGAATCGGTTGAGATTCTGCAGGTACACGATGTGTGCGATAATGGAAAACACGGTCAGCTTGAACGGGAATCCATCGCCAACCAGCAGCGCGACGTGAATGGCGATAATGGAGTAAATCAGCCGCGTCAGCAGCTTTTTTGTGAACACGGTGTACTCCTCTACCAGTTCCGACAGGTAGTACAGTCCGCATGCAATGGCCATGGTCAGCGAGATGAACGCGCCGGCAGTGCCTACCCATGACAGCAGTAACAGAATCATCGTTTGACTAGGTTTGGCTTGACTCGGTTGCCAGCTAGTGAGTACGGTGCTGTCTGTTCTCCCAAGACAAGGTGCGCATATTTAGCTTCTCATCGCCCCCACTTGTTAATTCACTGAAACATATCTGTCCAAGGTGCCCGCAGTCTGGAGTGTTCTCTAATAGGGGCTAGCTTGTTTTTTCTATAGCCGGGAGCAATTCTCATGCTCTACAATAACGGCACTCAGAACTCTACTCTGGGGGCGGTCTGGGGGGTGCAGCCCCCCCAGCTACGAGGGGGTTTGGAGGAGGCTAGCCCCTCCCCAAAGTATAAAAAGCATGCTATTGCTAATATGCACTCATCAAGTCTTTTTCAGCATATAAAACAGGTAGGAATTGGCCCTATCCAACCAGCGACGCTCCCGCCGTGCGCTCAGGGGCACGGTTGCTGTTCACGTGACCTCCATGCATAAATCGGAGCACGATAGCCAACTTCCAATGCTTCTATAACCGGCCAGCCTAGAAAACCTCTGACAAAAAATATACTCATCTCGTTTAATTTACAAAAAAGACCAAAAAGAATGTGTGAATACCCCACAAATCCCTTACGATGGTCAATAAATTCTCCCTTGCGGTACAGCGCCCAAAACGGGCATAGCAGCACCTGGAGGGGTGGGGCACCTGCACTAAGTAAATCCGGGACCGGAATCAAGTGACAAGCCGGCGAGCCGCGGATAACATAGGGAGAGAGATGCTGCAAGGGGACAGACCAGTCGGTGACAGTTCTTTCCGGTCGTATGCATGGAATGCCCTTTTATCTCGTGTTTTTGTTTTAGCGTATATATATAACATTATAAACGAAGTTTTGCGCGAACTCCACCGTTCCATCAGGCTGGGATTGTTTGCAGAATATTTTTTCGAGCTCATCAGAGCCCCCCAATCTCATCTTGCGTATAGCCCACCAACCCCTTTGTCTCAGCACATGGCGTTACGCCCCGAGTGGGAAGTAAGAGAGCTATAGGCGGATTTTATCTTTTTGGGAACCAGGGCAGACCCGCTTTTGGTCTTTATATACTTGCGACTGGCCTTATTATATACTAGTGCTTGGCTTGAGTGTGTTGATGGACGGGGAATAATGGAGCCCACGCCAGCACAGGAGATCCCGATAAAAGGGTGTGGCGTTGCCAACCCCGATGTAGAATGGCTTGCCAGAGGCAACTCGCTGAGCTATCGCGACAAGGGTAAGTGTCCAATGAGGTACTGTATAGTTTTGAGTGGCTAAGTTGACATGGAGCAGCGTCTGAAATGCGCCAGAAGAACCGAGCTCGGTCGGCGTCAATGCCACAGCAGCCGAACCTGGCCAAGGAGAAGAAAGAGTCGCTGTCGCCGGTGAGAAGAACCTCTACGGCCGGCGTCCAGGAAGTGGCGGTGAAAAAAAAAAGCGCCAAAGTGGAGGACGCGCTCTCCAAGAGCCCACCCGGGTCTATGGCGTTTAACAATTACAACTTTCTCGACAGCCAAGTGGTGACGAGCGAGAATGGCCGGCGGCCGTCGACGCCGCCTAACAAGCTGTCTGGATGGTTTCACAGCTTCAGCTCAAAGTTCCACTCGTCGCCGGCGTCGAATGCTACGGCGGTGCCTCCGTCGCCCACGTCGCGGCTGTCAGAGTCCCTGCGCAAAGCGCCGGCCGAGCATGTTAACGGAGGGCTAGAGCCGACGCTGTCGCCTGATCCACCGCGGACCGCGTCGCCCAAAATCAATACCGAGATCTACATGCCCAAGGCAGACTCGCCAAAGTACTCGGGGTCGCTTATGAACAAGCTGCGGCGGCTGTCGACTCCATCGCGATCTTCGCTCGTTGCAGCGCAGCCGCAGGCCAATGCAGCGGCCATGGTGACGAGCGAAGACGTTAAGCAGAAGCGCGTGGTGGTCTCCGACCCGGCCAATGCCACTAATAATATCGATCCTTTGCATATCTCATCCGGAGGGGGTGGTCCTGGTGCGGCTGTAGTGTCCGATAACGCATCCTCGTCGAGCGGGTCCTCGGTAAGGGCCTCTTCGGTCGAGTCGGGCACCACGGCGACCACAGCGGGCCATCACCTGCAGGAAGAAGAGCTCGACGAGGACTTTATGGCCGCGCTGCCCAAGCGGGTCATGTTTGCCAAGGAGGTGCTGCTAACCGACCCTCCGCAGCAAATCCCGTCGCGCAACCCCAAGCCAGGCAACATATGCGTCGGTGCCAATGGCGACATCACCAGGGCCCGGCCGCCGCTGACGGCGCCAATTGGGTCCCCGCCGTGCACCATAGCGCACAATCCGCATTACTACCTGCCCAAGCACTACGCCCAATCTGCTGAGCTCGCAAGACAGAACGCCTATGAGGCAGCAGTCCGGGTGGCCAACGCTGTCAAGCACGGCGGGGTGGCAGAGCGCCAGGGGTCTTCGGTGGGCGGCATGCTCAAGTCCAAGTTCCTGGGACATCAGTCCACCGTCGACGTGGCCATAGACCCAGAGAGCGTCGATGTTGACACTTTTAACCTCAGCACGTCGCCGACAATAGATACTCCAATGCATAAACAGCAGCATCTTCAAGAGGACGAGACGGAGGAGGAGGATGGCCCCCAGTCTGGCGATGAGACCCCGCCAGAGCCGACTCTGGAAGAAATATATACACGCTGCTGCCATCTTCGGGAGATCCTGCCCATCCCGGCGACCCTAAAACAGCTCAAGGGCAAGACCGCCCCGCTCGACATGATTCGTATGGTCAACCCACGCCCAACGATGATTGAGATTCTTTCATTCAGTGACTTTCTCAGCGTGGTGCCGGTGCACCTGGTCATTCTCGACAACGCGACCCTCTCTGCCGAAATGCTGCGCGTGATCCTGACAAGTCTCAAGTCCAGCAACTTTTTGTACAAGCTATCTCTGAAAAACGTTCTTATGGAGGACGACAAAAGCTGGGCCGCCATGTGTGCCTTCCTCGCCGCCAACACCTCCCTTATCCGTCTCGACCTGAGCATTCAAATCGATTCTAAGCGGTCCAAGATCAAGCCCGGCACCTCCCGTGCCATGGCTAACTGGGCCTCTCTGGGCAGGGCCATCATTGCTCGCGGCGGTATCCAGGAGCTCCTGCTCAATGGTTGTATGGTGCCAAGTGAGCGCTTGGGCGAGCTGCTCAAGGGCGCGTGCTCAGTCGGAACGCGCCGGCTCGGGCTGGCCCTAAATGGGCTCGAAGAAGAAGATATTGCCAGCGTCGGCGAATGGATGGACAAGATGGACATGGACTGTGAAGGCGTAGATCTCGGTGGCAATGATCTTGGCAAGTGCTGGGACCGCGTTATTGGCATTCTTGAGAAGAGCCACATTCTGCAGCTCTCCTTCAATAACTCTGCTCTGAACAATGTCGACACGGCGACTCGGCTGCTTGAAACGCTTGTCAAGGACGAGCGGCTGCGGTTCATTGACCTGTCGTCCAACCCCGCTATTTTCCCCGGAATCGTGCCCACTCTGGTGGAAGTTCTTCCCAAGCTCAAGGATTTGCGGCGGATTCACTTGGAGTCGAATGATCTCGGGCCTGATGAGGTGGTGCGTCTCTCCGAGGCCTTCCACAAATGCCCCCACCTGCTCCATATTAGCCTCTTACATAACAGGCGCATAAATAGTACTGCCTGTGCTGCGATTGCGACTGCAGTGGACATTTCCAACTCGATATATGCCGTCGAGATTGACAGCGATTTGATCATTCCGGCAATTCAGCGGCGTCTGACCCACTTTTGCCTGGTCAATATGGAGCATCAGGTTGCCGGCAAGCTCAAAGAGCATGAAAATGAGCTCAAAGATTTTAACAATGACAAGGGCGATCTCTTGGAGACGGCCCGTGAGCTTAGCAAGGCGGTGGCTGAGATTGTCGGCTCAGACAAGGATTGTGGCTACAGTAATTGTACCCTCGTAGCGCAGACGTTGGTCAAACGATGCCGCACTGTGCGTGAGTGGATCCACGATGCGCTTTCCGAACTGTTTCAGAAAAAGAAGACGGAAGGGCTCGATACCGAATCCAAGGAGAGGCTCATTAAGCTCGTATACATGGATGGCAAGCTCGAAAAAGTGCTCAATTGGTATGACCAAAACGTGGAGAAGGACGCATCCACATCTGGAGACTTGCCGCTGCATACTCCCCATGTTGCGGATCATCTTAACGGCATCGTGCAGTCGGTGTATAATGGCAGTGCCACTGAAAACCCATCTCATCCAGACCTGCAGGTGGAGCCGATGCCCGACGCGCTAGTGCGAAGGCCATCGAGCACCTCCCTACACGCCAAGGCTCAGGAAGTAGAGGAAGGCGAACTGCACAAGTTTGGTACGTTTATCACTTCGCACCCCGAGTCTGAGCAGGTCGCTGCACAGATTAGAGGGCGTCCTTCTGGTGAGCAGTTGCGACGTGCCATTTTAAGCGCCAAAGGAGACAAGACGGTGAGCACGCTCATTGAGCACATCAAGTCTACGCATGGCGTCGAGTTTGATAAGGTGCTGGGAAGTTTAGAGAGCTACATGGAGGACGACAAGACCGCCGAAGGGACTGAGCTGAAAAAGACTCCCTCCAACGAGACCATTGACGATGAAACATTGGACTTGGTGGTAAATGACCTGGCTCGTGTGCTTTCTCACGACTAACCATATTTATTATTCATGTATTTTACTTCTTTCATAACAATACTAATAATCTATCCCCGTAGATGCCCATGAAGATCAATACCAGATTTTGACCCTAAGATGCATCCAACGTGCAGTGTAATCGGCTACATTAAACTTTTGCACAACTCCGTTTATCGAAGTGGCCATGCCCATTCCGAAGCTGTTAATGTAACAATTTAATGCAATAAGAATCAATTGGTTTCAAGTGTTGCGGATATACGCCCTTAGCGGCTCTAATTGCTAAGATAACAGTGGAAGTTCAATATGCATTCCATGATTGAATGCTTGAAATGGAGATTGTAAATTCTGGCACGGAATTGTGCTTCAAAAGTGTAAGGCAATATAGCTTGTAAATGCATTTACTGCAACTCATCTTAAATGCTCTGCTTGGCACCTTGGTAACATCCCTCAAAAGATTGGGTCAAAGCAGCCAAATGACAATGTAATTATTAGATAATTGCAGAACGCCATATATAGAAAGCATTATTGGTCGATGGAATAATGGTATTTAATATTCTCCGTCTGCCATTCAATCCATTCGTGAAATTCCGAAGTAAGATGTGTGCGTATTCCAGTCATCAAATGCCTAGTCCATCCTCTCATAAACCAAATTGAGCGCACTTCATCTAATATATTGACCCAAAATGACAGCGTGATCAATGCATAAGGGTCCTTATTGCCAATTTTTTCAACAAGCTCGGTTGGAATTCGAAATAGCCATACCATAATAAGGCCGATAAAATCTATGCCATCCTGGTGAATTGACTTTGCCTTGTATGTTTCCAGCACACAATCTTGCAGCATATCAATGGCGGATATCAATGATGTCCGTGTAGTAGAGTCAGGCATTTGCTTCTCAATAAAATGTTTCCAGTCGCTAATATGCGTCTCATGGTCTTCAAATTCACTCTGTAAAGATGCGCTGATATAAGAGCCATTAATCCGACCTGTTTTAGGCTTTATAACACCCGTGAATATCTTGTCAAAGTATTTTTCCAGGATCAACTTGACTCCGCTGAAAAGAACGACCCATTCTCCTCGTCCAGTATCACTGAATACAAGGTATTCACCTTTCTGCGGCCCCTTGGCCCAATAAATGCAGCAGATCAAAATACTAGCAATATAGTCTTGTTGGCACCGCTCTTCAGTGAGCTCAGTTAACACAGCAGTGATGGATCGTAGACCAAGTGAAAAGTGGTAATCTGCCTGTTTTGTATATTGTGCTCGCAAATCCGGGTGTTCGTACGCTAGATGCAATGCAGCGACAGCAAGAACAAGATGCAGAAGAGGAGGAGAGTGAATAGACCACTTTGGAACATGTATCTGCCAGAGCTCATGTTCCTCATTGGTCATGGATTTATAAGTGGACGTTGTAAAATGATGGAACAATTGCAAATCCTCCAGCGTGATCATGGAATCATTATACGGCGCTGCTGAGCTTTGGGGGTACAATAACTGAAGTGCCTTTCGCTCATCTATTTCCTCGTCTCGCCTTGAGTTACTATAATTTTTGTCTGTTTCAAGGTAATGCCGAAACTTGATCGTAGAATGCTTTGGCTCTTTAAGAGCTTGCGAAATATCGCAGTCAGTATTTCTCCGTTGGCAGTTTAGGCATACTGGAGACTCTTCATCGCACTGAATTCATCCATATCAGTTCGTATCATCGGAGAATCTTTGGAAACTAGCTTACCTTGATGTGCCTTTTCTTACAGTTACTACATCCAGTCCTGGACTTTCGGTGCGCCCTACGGGTTCTAATCTGCTTCAACCTTTCTCGATCCATATTCAATGGATGTAAGTAGCCGTATTCGTTTTTACATTACCATTTTCAGGGTAAGGTGTTCGCGGCCCCATTTCATATGTTAAATTTCACCTAAGATATCAGGGCACGCGTCAATGAGCCCCACTCAGCACCCGGAATCATTGCTCTAGGGGAACTTGAAAACAAAATTGCTTAGCTAGTCACGTAAGTGAAATTGGAGTTGAGTCGAGGATACTTTTTATTACAAAAATTACAAAATTTTGGCTTTTTACTCCTCCTGCTGGGCTCGGAAGGCAGCAATCTTCTGCTTGATCTTCTCCTCCTTCTCGGCCTTGGTGAGCTTTCGCTGGAGGTTCTTGCCAGAGACCTTCTTGTACTCTTCCTTGGACTTCTTCTCGGTGATGACAGCCTCTGGGTTCTCTCGGATCTTTTCGTGAGCCTCAGTGTACATGTCCTCGAGGGCATCGGCATCGAGGTCGTCGTCAAGGTAGCCCTTGAAGAGCTGCTTGTATCGCTCCTCATCATCATCGGCAAGCTCCTCCATGTACTCGGAGACGTGGCCACCGACAATGTAGTTTCGGAGGGTCTCAGAGTCGAGCTCCTCGGTCTCAATGTCATAACCTGGGAGTCGCTTTGGAGAGTGTGGGACGTAGAGGCCACCATCGGAAGCACCCTTCATGACGGCGAAGCACTTGTTACCAGTGGTGGTTCGGGCAAGACCAACGTCCAAGAAGACCTTGAATGGTCGTGGGCCCTCCTCGACAGCCTCGGTGAGCTGGTACTCGCCAGAGTGCTCCTCGTCACCCTGGTACTGCTCATCGAGACCAAGCTTCTTAAGGGCTCGTCGAGCAATCAGGAGACCAACGGCATAGGCAGCAGACCAGTTGGTGAGACCGTGGGTGATGCCGTATCGTGGGAGCTCGTGGGCGTAGGCAGCAGTGAGCACAACATCGCCAGAGATCTGGGAAGAGACGATCTGGGCAGTGATGTCCTTGTTGGAGAATCGGACGACCAGTCGGTACTTTGGAGAAGCGTACTTGGCCTTGTGCTGGGTGACCAATCGCTTTCGGGCGTAGTAGTCGGTCTTACCCTCCCGTCGTCGTCGGAATGGGGTCTGGAATCGCGAGTGGTACGCAGAGGTCTTCTGGATCTTCTGGAAAGCCATTTTTGGTTGTCGGATGTCGTCGTCAGTCAAATGTCAAAGATGAGATTTTTCACTAGTTTGACTCCTCGCGGGCACCCAGGGTGCGGCTGATCCTCAGCTGGTTGGGAGGAGCGTCGCGTGCGCAAGAGGACTAAAGCCCTGATCCCGTTACTTACCGTTTTGGGACATTAGGGTTACTCCCGATCATTGATAAAATGTGCCTCATGGCAAGACTTTCTCTTCCTCCACGAACAATTTTGTAAGTATAACTCTCTATAATGAGGATTTACATGATGATACCCATTGGTCCGTGTTGATGAGGAGGAAGTAAGACCCCTCTGAATGAATACAAACCCAATTTACTTTCACTTTCCTGACTATCCTCGGATTTGTTATATTTGATCTCAACTAACTTGATAGGCTCAAGTACCTAATGTTCAGTATACCTAGGGCAGGTTTGTAAGAAAATTATATTAAATAGGCAAAATTGTAATCAGTTTGACGCAACAAATTCTCAAAACCCCGTTTTGTCATTAGTAAACCTATATAAGTAAGTACTGATTTATAGGGGACATTTCCAATAAGGTTGATTTTCCAGAACGTACTATGGCACGTCCAGCATGAGATTGCATATGCTACAAGAGTGTCGTTGGTTGAGGTGAGTGGAAGGAAAGAGAGAGTCTGGAAGTTATACGAGTCGGGAAGACTAGTCATAATCTATCGAGCCATAATATACAAAGAATAAATACGGTCATCGCAGTTGGTGCTGGACAGCCATTGAGTGCTGCGGTAGTACCTTGCGGCCACTGCCAGTAGGGCTCTTGAGGGAGCTCGCATTGCTGTTGAGGGTTGGACTTTTAGGGTTCAGTTGAGCCATAAGGCCCCGCCCTTCGAACTGGGTCGGTGACACGGTAGACTTGGCGAGCAAGGAGTTTGGCGTGAATGTATGGTAGCTGTCGGCTAAATTGGCCTGGTGCTGGTGGTGGGCAGCCATTGCCTTCTGCGCCTTCTTGTCGTAATTGGCCCCCAGCAGGCCCGACTTGGAAAACTCAGGCGCTGATGGAATCGATCCAATAAGGTTGGTCTGTTTTGGCTGGAGACTCAGCTTGGCTAGGGGGATCTCCTCCTCTCGCGCCTTGGCCTGTGCAGTACGCATTGAGAGGAGGTTCGCCTGGTCGGGCACTTTCCCACTGAGCACTTGTTGGTACGCTTTGACCTGCTTGTCGACGAACTGCGACCGCATTGAGAAGAAGCTATTCCTCAGGATTTCATACTCCGTCTGCGAGTCCACGGCCATGTGGATGAGCGCGTCGGACTTTTCCATGAAAAAGTCTGGCGACTGCTGCGACCGCAGGCACCACCACCACAGTCCTTTGCCAGGAGCTCCACTCGACGAGGTGGATTCGTAGATGTCAAACTCATTGACATTGAGCTGGCGCAACTCACGCCCGCCTTCGCGCTTACGCAGCGTTAAGACACCTAGGCTCATATCCAACCAGGCCTTGCGCCAGTCGCCACCAGGGCGCCGGTAATAGACCTTGCCATGGTACACGGGGCCGTCCTCGAGGTTGATGATATCACGCCGAGGCACGAGCGACGCAATTGACTTTGAGTCGAGTTTGCGGCTCGAGGACGTGACCTCTATGTAATTCATCGACACGGCCTCCCATGACTCGCGAATATGCCGCACGAATTCCTGCCCGCGCAGCGGGCGTCGGATCTTGCTCTCTTCACACACCTCCCATAGCATGTACTCACTGACCGACTCCTCATACGTGAGCTCGTAGCGGTGGTCGCTTACGAGCTGCTCCAGCACGCTTGAGATCTGTAGATCGTCGGACAACTCCTTGATGACTGTCTGCGTCGGCAGTCGCACGGGGATCTGGTACACCTCGGGCTTTCTCACTTCGGGCTGTGCGGCGGTAGTCGTGCGGCGTGTGCGGCTCACGGCCCGAGCCGCATGCTTATCGCCAAAGTTGCGCAGCGACCGCGACCGCGACTGCGACTGCGACCGGGCACGAGCCGGCTCGCGGGCCGAACGTGTTGACTTGCTACGGGCCACCTCGCCTGAGGGACGGCTTGGCTTGTACTCGGTCTTGGTGTACTCGGGAAACACAATCTCCTTGGGGTCGGGCGATTTCTGGAAAAAGTGCTGGTTGTAATTATCTGAGAGCACGCCGCCGCTGAACATGTGGTCAGAGTTCGGGCTCCCAAGGTAGTCCTCCTTCTCCAGCGTGATGAGCTCGTCGATGCCCGGCGTGAATGACAGGTTGCTGTCGTTCGATGCCTGGTACAGCGCGGGCGATCCATTCGCGCTCCTCAGTGCAGGCGACGGCACTGCGCTGTGGAAATGGGGCGACGCCGGGTGGGACGACGGCGACGCGTAGTCTGCGGTGTGCGGTGACGGACTGGGCTTGCCAGTGCCGTGGAGGTCTGTCGCCAGCTTAAGCTGGGGCTTTGTGTCGGTGCGTTTCTTGCGATACCGCGTCGGCGTCTTCTTGAGCTCCGCCATGTCTACAGAGAAATAATGGCCGGCAATATACGTTAGATATACCTGGTCGCTGAACCTGTCAAACCTTTTTTTTCGTTTTCGGACTTGCGTTTTGAGTGGGTCCTAGCGGGAGTTGAATGGAATGTCCTACGCTGTTTCAACTGGTGCAGCTCCTGGGAATGGAATGAAGCATCGGAAGCGGGCCGCATATGTGCTCCTGCAGCAACGCCTTTTCGGTTTAATTGCAGCCACGATTGCTATTGCTATTGCCAGGTATGGGGCATGACCATCGGCGATTACAAGTCGAGCCATTGTCTGAGCACTGATCACAGAACCTTTTTGCTTTGTAGCGCTGTTGGGATATTTTTGTTACGCCGTAACAAAATTGGGGAAGGGGGTGTTACAACGCCAGACGGCGTGCGCAATTGCTTTGAATCTAATCTATCAGCTACTGTAGAGAGTGAATAAACCGTACAATGCCTTTGGCCAGCGCAGGGCCGTCCTGGGGCAATCCGGCCCGAGAGTGGAACTCCTCGGCCATGGCGGCGTCGAACACGCCTGCCTCCCGCCGCGTGTCGATAATGGAGTCTACCGTGAACGCGGTAAATTCGGGGTGGCCCTGGAATGTAATGAGCGCCTTGGGGCGGTAGAACCCTTGCACGGTGCACACGTCGTTCGACGCAAGCAGCTGCGTGTCCGCTGGCAGCTCGTGCACAATGTCGCGGTGCATCTGCTCAATGACAATCTCGTCCCCAAGCTCTGGGAACAGCTCTCTGCCCACGGCGGTCGGGTAGATGGTCGTCGCAGCGACCTCCCACCCTTTTTCATTGGGTCCCACTTTGGCGCCAAGCGCCCGGGCGGCGATCTGGTGTCCAAAGCAGATGCCCACGACCCCGACGCCGTCGTCAATCGCCTTCTTGGTGTACTCTACTAGCCGCACGATCCACTCTGTGTTGTCGTAGCTGTTGTGCTTGGACCCTGTGATGAGCACGCAGTCAGGGCGCTCTGCGGGGAACTCCAGGCGGTCGACAACGTTGTAGGCGGTCACCTCCCACGAGGCGTCCAGTCCTGCGTCTTCCAGCATGCGCTTGAAGATGTCGCCGTAGGTACCGCTCTTGGCATATACTGCCGGCACTGGAGTGTCTGTCTCGAGAATCGCCAGCTTCATGTGTCTTGTAGGTTGGTAGGTTGGCCCTATCAGTTTAACCGCCCTATGCGCTCCCACCCCACCCCGACTTGCGTAACAGGGGTTTGTTACGCCGTAACCAAACCCGGAGGGGAGGGGCTCCCATCTTTGGCAAGTACATCCAGTTTCGCTCTACAGTGCATGCGGCTCGTGCGGCTCGAATTATTGGGTTACAAATTAATACTCTATCTATTGTATAGTGGTTAGTAAAAGCAAGGTCATTAGATGCCATTGTCGGCGCAGGTGAACGAGCCGCCCACAGTGCCGTCTTTAAAGGCGTCGATAATGGCCTGGACGGTGGCATAGGTGCCCGGCCCGAGGATGTAAAAGCCCATTATGATGAAGAAGACATTGAGAGCGAGCTTGGCCTTGCCCCACACCGAGAGATGGCGGTACCACCCTTCGCCAAACTCCTGGCGCCGCAGCTGGATGAAGGCTACACCCCAAAAGACAAAGCCGAACCAGCAATCGAACAGCGCCGACATGAGACTCAGCAACGAGCCGAAAATGGGGATAGCCTCGGCAATGATGAACCCTACAATCCACGTCGACAGGAGAATACCCGCCCACGCCAGCCACCCGACAGCAGTGTTGGACGAAACGTGCCGGGTGCCCCGAAAAGCTCGGAAGAATATGAACCGCGCCGTCACCGAGGCGTACAATGCACCAAGGAAGAGAATGGCCGGGACAGAGAAGCTGAAGGCAATCTTCTTGTATAGCTCCTCGAGCGCGCCAAACGCCGGCGAGGTCACGTACTCGTTGCCCACGTAGACATAGATGACCACTCCGGCAATCGAGTAGAGCACCACCTCGGCAATGTTCACAATGTAGAGCGACTTTCTAAAGTCCCGCGGATCCCGCATCTCGGCAATGAACGACGGGTATGTGATCTGGCCCACAAACGTGAACACAATGTTGAGGAAAGCATTCATACCTTGCACATAAGTCGTGCCTTTCTGCGGCCACAGGCTCCAAGTAACTGGGGCCGTGGGATCGTAGTTGTATGGGTGCGATTGTATGCCGGCAAAAATGATGCACAGCAGCAGCGCCGTCACCTGCGTAATGGCAGAAAAGGTGCATACATACGAGAGGGACGCGAAGGTTCGGGGCAGCGATGCGATAAATGAAACCGCGGTAACGATAACCGTGTATACAATTGTGCAGTGGCTATGGCCCGTCATGGTGTTCAGATACTCGGCGCCAGTGAGAACATGGAGCCCTTGAATGAACGTATTATTGAGCAGCAGGCAGACGGCCGTGAACCACCACACCCACTTCTGGTTCCAAAACAGCCGTTGGCCAATATCGCAAATATCGAGCACGTCAGGGTTCTTCAGGCAGAACTCCCAGATAATGAGGCCAGTGTAGAGAGTCGTGAACGAGATGAACACGGTAAGAATAAGGCCGGGAATAATGCCCAGCGTCGCAAAGCTGGCCGGGAATGACAGCATTGCCAGCGATGCGTACTCGCACAGGAGCAGAGCGGCGGTTTTGAAGTAGCCACAAGTTCGGTACTTGATCTCATTGTTTTCCTCGGCGGCGAGCTGTTCGACGAGGTAATTCTCCAGCGACCCTTGCTCCTGAGACACGAGGCTCTCCAGGTCCTCAGAAAAGGGAGGCACTGTATCCTTATCCTGTTTACTCATATTTTGAAATTAATTGCTTTCGTCTATTCAATCGTTCTGTCTGATCTATAATCGACATAAGGGGTTTAAAACTTGTAGTTCGATTTAATTTCAAATTAACACTGCGAGGCCAGGATTTAGGATGATATATGGTAGTATGCAAGGTACAAATGGATCAAAGCAGCCTTATATATTCCTTCTTGTGCTAGACAAGCGTTTTCTTCTAAATTTTGCCGAAATGCTTATGCATTGTGCCTTCGAGGATTTGCTCTACGTCTGGCGATGTCTTAACGTCTGCTGCAACTGTTGATCTGAACCATGTTGCTTTTTCATCCACACACCACAGTACTGTTCCCGCCATTTATCGAGGATTAAGACAGTGGTAGACAATACCTTCTTCATGGGACGATCAGTACGCCTCGGAGCTGAGCCAAAGAAAAGTCTTAGAAAGTCTCATTGGCCACTAATTAGGCCTCTTCGCAACGTTTGTTATCATCCCAAAATTGAGGCAGACAACCTTGCTTGAGAGAAACTCTTTCCATAGCTTACGGCCCCCCAAATGCAAGATGTACTTCCTGCCGTGCAGCAAAATGCTGTACCTAGGGTCTTGGTATTAATCAAGTGGAGCGATGATGTCATTTCAGGTGCTCCCCCCAAACGTCATCAATTACCACCGAATATCGTGGTGTCGAAGTTGGATTATCTCTGAAACACCATCATTCCACCGCTTTGAAAAAATGTACCGAGCCTATAAAACTTTTCCAGTGAATCAAAAAAAATGCCCCATGAAAAAAGCCCAAGCAGTGCCTTTCAGACACTTATTTCATGTTGTGCACGAATGAAGCTTTTAAGTGGCCAAGAGAAGGGAGCAACAGTGTGATTGCCGAATTTGGAACGTTGCATATCGTGGCGCCGCACCTCTACAGCTATGGTGAGATCTCAGCGCATGAGCACGTTTTGTAAATATCTAAGTGAAAAGGGTCAGCGGTAGAGTACGAATGGCTAGTGGCCGGGGCCACGTATTTATATGTAGACAAAAAGAAGCAATGTTAGGAATAAATAAATATTAGACGGCGTTGCTGGCACATGTAAATACGCCCCTCGTGTTACCATTGCGGAAGTTATCAATGATGCTTTCCACCGTCGCATAGGTGCCTGGGCCAAGAATGAACAGTCCTATGCCAATTATGATAATGTTGGCCGCAAGGACAGACTTGCCCTTCCAATCGAGGCGCTTGTACCAACCTTTGCCAAGGTCCTCAGTCTTCATCTGGATGTAGGCCACACCCCAGAAGATGAAGCCGAAGAAGGAGATAAACAAAGCAGACATAATGGACAGGATATCGTTGAAGGTTGGAATAGTTGAAGCAATGATGTATGCCACGATCCACTGGCCGGCAAGAATGCCGATCCAGCTGCCCCATCCTACCCAGGTGTTCTGGCTCAGGTGTCGCCGGTTGTTCTTGAACAAGTTGAACATGATAAACCGACCAGTTACTGCGGCGAAAAGGCATCCAAGGAAAACAATGGTCGGCACCGTGAACGAAAAGGCAATCTTCTTGTAGTTGCCAGTGAGCACTCCCACTGCGGGAGAAGTCGTATAGATGTCACCGGCATAGACATAAATGATGGAACCGATGAGAGAGTATACAACAAGTTCGCAAACAGCAATGAGCCACAGCGCCTTGGGGAAGTCCCGCGGCTCCTTCATCTCGGCAATGAACGATGGATACGGAATGAGCCCGACAAACAGGAACACAATGTTGAGCATGGCGTTCATGGCGTCTACAAACGTCGTGCCGTCCGGCGGCAGCCAGCTGTACGTCACAGGACGTCCATCATATCCAAATGGATGGTCTTGGATACCGGCAAAAATGAGAGTGAGAAGAATAGCGATAAACATGGTCACCGCAGCAAACAGAGAGAGGTACGCAAATGCCGAGAACGTTCGTGGCATCGAGAAGAAGAAGCATGCAATTGCTGTCACGATGGTGAACACTACGGTACACGCAGCGTGGTTGGTCATGGTGTTGAGGTACTTGGCGCCGGTGAGTACATGCAAGGACTCAATGAATATGTTATTGAGTACGAAAGCAATTGCCGTCAAAAGCCACGCCCATTTGCTTCCACCACACAGCTTCCGACCAACATCACACAGATCTTGCACGTCAGGATGTCTCAAGCAGTACTGATGCAAGATGAGGGAGGCATAGAGGGTAACCAGCGAAAAGAATGCGGTGATGAGAAGCGCAGCAAGCAATCCCAGGGTCTGGAAGCTCGATCCGAACGACAAGGCCGCTAGGCAAATGTATTCACTGCCCATGAGCCCAGCGATCTTGTACCAACTACAGGTTCGGTATTTGATATCATTATTAACCTCCTCGGCAATCTGCTGCTGAACATAGATCTCGACATAGTTTTTCTCGAGGCTTGTCGAGTCGTTAAGCTCTACGTCGTCCTGGATATTCTTACTGGACATGGCTAATGATATGTTTAATGAGTGCGAGCAGAGTCATTATATATGACTTTTTTTCACTTGCGGAGGTAGGTAACCGAAGATTAGCCTGTTCTACCGCAACCCCACAGGAGATTCCTATATCAAGCCGAACACGCGTACTATCTGTCTAACCCTCATGCTGTTCCCAGGCCCAAAAGCCGCGATATCGTTGTTGAATGTCATCGGTACTGCAGTTCCGGCACATCGCTCGCAGACGAGTTCTGTTTTGGGCTAGTTTCCCCCGCCCAACCCGGTAGGAGACCCCGGAAATGAGCGAATGGCGGTTATCTCTGACCGTAGGACGTGCGATAAGGCGGGTTGTCACTGCAACTTGTGATTACGTGGAGATTTTTGATTCTTGCTCCTTCCGTGAGATGCCCTTTCCAGCGAATCGTGCTAGTAATGCTATCTGTTTACATTTGGATATAGTCGTAAGACACCGTTGGACAGAGCAGCGAACTTTTCAATCTTGCATCGTTGGTGAGACATTGGCGGGGGTACTCCCCCTCCACAGTCACCAACTTATCGTTTGCTCATAGAAATTTTCCTTTGCCGACAACTCGTATAGATACTATGTTTCAACGTGTGTTGAGTCTTGAAATACTTAAGCTAGCCTCTTTAGTCATAGAATATAACGTACGTGAATTAGAAGTAATCTTATTGCAGCCCAAAATACTTAACCCAGGCTATTCGATGAGAAATATCAGCGGGGTCTATATGACTGGGTATCAAAGCTCACACTATTTTTTTCTTATTGGATACGCGCTCCAAGATTTTTATCTTTGGCAAACTAAGATGTGAAATTGAGTCGATAGAGTTGGCTATACGTAGTATGCTAAATCCTTTACTGATTAGAGCACCTGAATTTAGCGCTACAACCTAGCTTCATTTCATCCCTTATAAAACTTCCTCAAATGCCTCCATAATTATTCCGCTGCTGGATTCTTAGAAGTATATTTTTTAATCCGCATAGATTTTTAGATTCACTAAACTTCAATCATCAATGTTTGTCCCACTAAATTGATTAAAAAAAAATAGACTCGTATTGGTATAGGATCAAAAATCACTGGTTATCGGGTTAACAATTTGCCCAATAGATGTTCAATTTCTCAAATAGGTTTTACACGTTTTTTATTAGCCTCATCTGACATGATCTATTGACAGTGCTAAAATGTACCTTCCAATAAGACTACAAAAGGTACTAGCAACTAGTTAGCGTAAATAAAAAAAAGCACGTTGCTGTTTTACTCGCTCCTTGTCTATTCTGATACACCCCTTAGTCGAACTTTAATAATGAGTTAGTAGTGCCCGGCCGGGCCAGCCGTTCGGTTTAGTAAATATAAGTAAGCAGGCCCCACACCGCGAACGGCAATGATAAATATCGCTCGATTTCCGTCTAGGCACCTGCTAAGAATCAATTTCGGGCTTGTACATTTGACAAGAGGCATTCGATTTCAATCCAACATGACTACACCAAATCAAATTGTCAAGGGCGAGTTCAAGCGACAAGTATCTGCTTTCCGAGACGAGATTTCGCGGGACCCAGGAGCAAAGTTCCCGGCTGAAAAGGGCCGATACCACCTCTACATTCAGTGGGCGTGCCCATGGGCGTCGCGAGTCATGATTATGCGGGCCCTCAAGGGTCTTGAGGACATTATTTCGGTGGACGTCGTGTCACCGTTCCTCGACGAGAGAGGGTGGCACTTTGACGAGAAGCACAAGGACTCTGTCAATGGCAAGGAATTACTCATGGACATTTACAAATCGGTCGAGCCAAACTACGACGCGCGACCGACCGTGCCTACGTTGTGGGACAAGAAGACCAAGACCATCGTGAGCAATGAGTCGTCGGAAATTATCCGGTTCCTCAACACTGCGTTTGATGATTTGATTGCGCCAGAGTACCGGGGCGTTACGTACTATCCGAAAGAGCTGCAGGCTAAGATTGACGAACTCAATGCTTGGACGTACGATGAAATCAACAATGGCGTGTACAAGTCTGGTTTTGCGACGACCCAGGAAGCGTATGAGAAGAATGTTTTGACATTGTTCAAAGCACTCGACCGGTTCGAGGAGGTCTTGAAGAATTCTGAGGGCCCTTATATCTTTGGCAAAACGCTGACTGAGTCGGACATTCGGCTCTACGTGACTATTGTACGATTCGACCCGGTGTATGTGCAGCACTTTAAGTGCAACATTCGAACAATCCGGGATGGATACCCGGCAATCAACAAGTGGTTGCGGAACCTCTACTGGAACCACGAGGCTTTCAAGAAGACTACCAACTTTGAAGATATCAAGACCCATTACATGGGCAGCCACAAGAAGATCAATCCTTACGGTATTATTCCAGTTGGGCCAATTCCGCACATTTTGCCCTTGGATGCATAATATATGGTAAATAGGAGATATTTATATCGGAGCTCAGCTGCCGATTTCATAATTTAAGATATTTATTACCGAGTTAGTATATTGCATGACAGTCCATAAACGGTGAATTGAGTCGCGACAATTAAATAAGGGCAATTCTCTAGTGGAGAAATTATATTACAAGTTCATAAGCGTGGTATCTATACATTCTGTGGTTCTTGTTTCTTGATCTGTTTATCCACCTGGTGCAGAGCTCTATGCAGCTCGGGGCCCATGATTTCGGCATCTACCTTAGCGGCAAGTGCGTCTATTTCGTCCTCCGTTAACAATAATTGGTCACCACCTTCCACCTTTTCGCAACGGCGGACAACCTCATTAAATGCCTCGTTCTCAACAAACGTCAATTGGCCGTCGTTCACAAGGTATGATAGGTGCTTGGCGCCCTCCAGCGCCTTCCAGTGAGACCACGCCCGGAAAAGCAGATAGAACCCTGGCAAATTGGGTACCACTGGAATTGCAGCAATTGGAAGCGTCAGTGGCGCACCAATCAAGCTTAGCCACATGTACTTCCTATGATGAGAGAGCCCTTTTTCGGCCAGGACCTTGAGCCGCTCGCCGGCCCGGGTCGTAGACATCAATTGGCTCGGATACTCGACGACTATCGACTCCATATCATCGCCTTTCAGCTGTTTGCTGTATACATCGGCTGGTGTCACATGCTCCTTCTCCTTTGTGAGTCGCATGATGGCTCCTCTGGCAGGAATCGTCTTGAGACTCCATTCGTCGTAGCTAATATTCTCCATGGCCCGATCGGCCCATCCGACAATCGTCTTCTTCCACTTGGTGTCTGAATTTGCCCACTTGGTCCAGAACTCGCTTGCTTTCTTCGCGAGCCGGTCATCAATCCGCGGCTTGCTGCGAGCCAGCGGCAGATTCGTCCGCTGACAAAAGACCATGGACCGTTTCAACGAGATTGGTACAACTAGGATTCTCATTTTACAATACCCGAGCGAAAGTTTTGATTTTTTTTTCCACTTTTTTGTCTGAGAGTGGATGGCAAAATGTGCGTTGATCCGCCTTTGGTGATAGTGGGTGTGACAGTTGGGCGTGTGCCTATTAGCCTCCGCCCCGCTTACCGCGTAACTACGCATAGCCACCGGTGTTACGAATGGATGCCCTAATACGCCATAACAGTGCTGGGCATGGGGCGAAAAAAAGTCGTACTCATTTGAATCTCATTACAGATTTAGATAGAAATGCATTATACATGGTACCTGTGGGTTTACTGACCCAGCGCACGCTTGGCGTTACGCTCCTGCTGGAGCTGGTTCTTCTTGACCAGCCGCTTCCGCTCAAGTCTGTTGAGCGTTCGAGGATCAACAAGCTCGCCATCCTTGTTCTTATGCTTCTCTTCGTCAACCTCAACCAACCACTGGTCGTCCATCTGCTTGTTTTTGCCCTTGTAGCCCCACTTTGGAACCCACTCCTTCGTCTGTTCATCCCACACCAGCTTGCCCTCCTTGGCCTTCTTCTGGATACCCTTCTTAGCAGCAAACTGTTCCCACTTGGTAGGTGGCTTTGGCTTAGGTATTGGCTTCTCTCGAGGTAGCTGTGTCGAAGGCGGAGGCAGCACAAACAGTGGAGTTGTGCTTGATTTGTGATCTGTAGAATCGCCGCCCTCGGTAGATCGCTTCAGCGGCAGCTGCAACAGTTGGTTAACCAGCAGCTGGACATTATCTCGGGCAACCGACTGTAGATGTGCCTCCTTCTTCTGGTCGTCCGCCAGCAGATCTCGATCGAGGGGGTTAGTGTCGAAAACGGCAAGGTTGCCAAAGTCGTAAGAAACGTCAATGGGCTTTTCCACCAACGCGGATCTACAACCGGAAGTTAGATTTTTGGGGTCTTGGTGAATTTGGGCACTTACTTCAGTTCTGGTTCCGACATTTTTGGTCTATTTTATTAGGTAGAAAGTGATATCGGCGATGGATTTTTATCAAAGATTTTTTGAATTTTTCTTGAAAAAAATATACCCTAACCCTTGCACGGCTGAAAAGAATCTATTCAAACTGCTTTAATATGAGCACTGTGGCTTGGAGTATCAAATACAATTGTACTGTTCTACAGAAGTTAAAATACAATACTGCTATTCTGAAATCAAACTTTATTATTTTGGTGTTCCAGTTATCATCTCTGGGTCATTCCAATTAATTTCGTTGGAGAATCATCAGTCAATATAGTACAGAGTTGCCTTTCCAGATAGATAGATAGATAGATAGATAATCGATTTAAGTGCATACGCTATGGAGACCTTGGTTCTTATGTTTGGCTTTACCAACCAGGGCGATAACTCTATACTGGGATAATCAATGGTTTACCCATTCTAAACATTGAGGGTAGATGATGCGGAATTCCCCCAGCAAGCTGGCGACATGAGGAAAAACCATTATCCCTTCCAAATACCGATATAGTAAGGTATCGAAGTCAGTGGGGAAAGACCTGCATCAACATCATCGTTGCTTTTCCACCTTCGAGATCTAAGTATGTTATTATAATTTGTGGCCCAAAGCCAAAAGTAAAGAGCGCAGGGAAGTTCTGGGAAAAGAACAATGAATTGCGCAAGACCATTCGAGAAGAGTTGTTAACCGCGTGGGAAAGGTTCTTTACGAACCATGAGAAAGGCAGACACTACCGTGAGGTTGCTGGATGCATTTTCTACCGCAAGCGGAAAGCGAACCCTCTTTACCATCTCATGAAAGCCGGTTCACGTCGTAACCTCAGCAAAGCCGTACAGCTGAGAACAGGATGCGGCGCATTTGGAGCCTACTTTCTGAAAATCCAAAGTAACGCACGATATGAGTGTCAGTGCGGAGAATTAGAAACGATTGAACACATCCTGTTGCAGTGCGCTGAATACGAGGAACAATGAATGAATGAATTTATCAATTATAGTCCGGCCTACACGATGCTATGGGACCTTATGTCTTATGTTTGGCTTCACCAGCCGGGGTGATAAAACTATACTGGGGTAATCAATGGTTTACCCATTCTAAACATTGAGGGTAGATGATGCGGAATTCCCCCAGCAAGCTGGCGATACGAGGAAAAACCATTAGCCCTTCCAAATACCGAGGAACAGCGCGCGAAGTACTTCAGCTCCTTGCCAGATACCAATCTTCACACCTTGCTTAATACTAAGGAAGGTCTGATCGCGGTGATTGATTTCTGGAACTCTATACCGCAACTATCTCATTAGATGGATTCCCACATCAGGGTGGCTGACACAGGTTTTCCCCCAGTATCTTGCGGGCACAACAGCATTGGTGCTCATACCAAGGCTACGTACGTTCTCACTCTAAGAGAAAAGGTTTCCCCTCGTGTCACCGGCGCAATTGCACCGGGGAAATCGGCCCCATCGACTTAACGATATTGAACCCATCATAATATGCTGAAACGTCTGCCAAGCGGACAAATATGTTGATGTAATCATATAAATGCCTAACCGGGGAAATCGGCCCCATCGACTTAACGTCATTGAACTCATTGAATTGTTATAATATGTTGAAACGTCTGCCAAGCGGACAAATATGTTGATGTAACCATATAAATGCCTAACTAAGTCACAAGTGGCAACGGGCAAATAATACAGAATTCTATCTATCTAACTACTACTAACATTTTAAGGTAAGTATGCTAGGGGGCCACTTTAAATCTGTAGTAGTCCCAGAACTTAAAAATTACCTATATAAGTATAGTTTCAGAACTATAAGATTATAATAACCATATTCTATACATAAAAACACTAAAAATGGCCATTTATATTTTCAAAGCCGCACATTGTGCGGCTTTGTAAATTGAGTGATTGACATGGTCAGAATCTTCGCGTTTTCACAAGGAAATGGGTCATTAGTATAGTGGTAGTATGCCTGCTTCGGGTTAACTTGAAGCTCGCGGATAAAATCCGTATAATTGCAGGTGACCCCGGATCGAGCCCGGGATGACCCCAAAAATATTTTTTCGAAAATTTTAAAACCCCTCGCGCGCGCACGCGAAGGCATATAAACACTGCAGGTATATAGTGTATACCATAAATCATTCACTTTACTGTATTCAAGCGGCCTCGGTAAGCGCAAAAATATCAATGGGCACATTCAAGTGCGCGTGAAATAGGTTTCTGGTAAACAGGTTTGAAAAAAAAAGATAACTTATTGCGATATCGATGATCAGCTATTAAATTTGATCAAAAATAGTGAATTTTTTTAACTGTACAGCACTGTACTGCTTAATATTTAGTCAATTTAACCAGTCGCATCTATCTCCTTGAGTACCTAGACATTTACTCCATATAGCGACCGTTTCATGCAAGTGTAATTAATTATTCCTCTGTATATTTAAACCCGTGGTGTGGAAGAGCAATGATTACATGAACTAGATGGTGTCCCTGCAGATACAGGTATGTACGTTCCCACGTTTTAACAAATTCTCAGTATTATATTGTGATACCTATTCATGAACATGAATGTTATTGCAGTGGCACAGAAATATAAATATTGGAAGCAGATCAGGAATTGATATAAGATTTTACACAACGGATGTGCAAAAAATTGGGCTCATCGTGTAGTGAAGTGACTCAAGGTCTTCCCTGTGTTATCCTAGACAACAAGACCCAATTGCTCCAGTGGAGTGACAAATTGTTGTAGTAACTAAAAATGTAGAGGGACCATATATGGTTGAATGATACTAACATTTACCCTTGGCTCTTTCTCTCAGATTAAACGGTGTTATTGTCGATTGATCTACCTGCTATTAAAGGCATTTAAACATTGTAATGTACCACGCTTAGAAAAATAAGGCTTTTCTCAAATGGAGCGCATTATTATTATATCTAAAATACACCATAAGTTCCATTAACGGTGGCCCGCTAAACCGGACTTTCTTCGAGCGGCCAGAGTTACAGTTGGAAATTATTACTTGAAATTCCTCCACTTGATGTTGATCTACTGTTTTCAACTCCAGAATGTACACAGGACCTGGTCTAACATCAACTAGTAAAGCCTTTACGGAATAGAGGAATACGATTCTGCTTTTGCTTTTTCATAGCCTATCATTGTAAATTGTTGGGTACATTTCATCTTAGCAGAGTACCCGTTCACTGCTTCTGAGCTACCCTTTCAATATATAAATATAATAGACTCTGGCCCCACATTTCACTACAAGCGCGTTAGGCGTATCTTTCACTTCAGCAAGTCTTAATCAAGTGGAATGCTCCAGAACTTTATGAGTCCCTGCATGCGGGCTGTGCGCGCCCGGGTGTAAGAGCGCGAGTACGCAGCCTCCTTTGGCGTTGCGCGCGCCCTCGTCTCATCAATTTCACCTTGGAATCAAACCTACCAGTTAAGGCTGGAAAGAACAGTTTGAAGAGAGTTGTATTATCTTCGTGCTTGGCATATTTATGGGTCTCTTCGAGTACACAATATCTGCTTTAGTGTGAGCACTAATCTTCAGATTTTTTCTGCCATTTAATTTGTCTTGCATCCCCAGCATGAAGCTGACCATGGCACTTTGGCCATTACGGTGCTTCTTGCTAACCTCTGTAGCATGGTGGCTACTGGGCTTTAACCAAGTAGTTGAGGCCGGCTTGTTTGGTAGGAGTGCACAGGAGAATAACGAGGTGCTGGTCGCCAATCAGTACGGGCGTGACTATGAAGTGGTACAAGGATCCTACGGTAGCGCGGGAACGCGGCGGCAGGGCTTGTCAATACACCGATCAATAGAGTCATGGGAGCTTGTTGATTTCCTGTTGATTGGTACTATTGATGGATCACTCCATGCGCGTGATCGTAAAACTGGAATTGAGCTCTGGACCATCCCCGGAGATGGCCCGCTCGTCACAGTGAAGAGCGCAGACCACCCTGAGCGTGGCTTTCTAGTACCTGAGGAGGAGGGCCAGGTGGATGAGTCTGATGTTACGTGGATTGTTGAGCCACTTGACGATGGCGTCCTCTACTATTTTACCCCGGTGTCTGGCCTCCAAAAGCTCCCGGTAAGCATCAAGCAACTAGTTCTTGAGTCTCCATTTGCGATAAATGGGGACGATAAGATCTATACCGGTAGCAGAAATACAACACTGTACCGTATTGACGCAAATACTGGCACTATTCTACACGTGTATGGCGATAGGACCTCGCTAGGGAAGCCCGAGTGTAAGGCGCGATTGAACGATTTCGACGAAGAAGAAGACGAGGATTTTCCATTCTTTGATGAGGAGAACCGTACATTTATGATTGGAAGAACTGGTAAGTTGCAAAGGTGCAAAAGGATTAGATTGGGTAGCTGACATCTGCATAGACTATCACTTGGAAATCCACGGCAAAAATGAAACTATATGGAAGGTGACATTTTCATCTTGGGGTCCTAATAATATGGATGGAGACCTGGCGGATCAACACATTACCTCCCCAGATAGTATTTATGTTACTCCTGTGCATAACAGTTCAATTCTGGCTTTGTCAACTCAGTCGAAGAGTAAGAAGCTAGCAAGATGGGTAGGCTCTATACCTTCTATGGCGGTTACATTTTTCGACGTCCTCAAGTCTACTACGAAGCCAAAGACCGAGCCGCTAGTGCTGCTTCCACAGCCAGAGTTCCCATTTGGTCCTCCCCAGAGAGGGGGAGAGACTTATATTGAGAGAACCAAAGACGGACAATGGTTTGCTCTCTCGGGGAAGAATTTCCCATCCTTGGTCAACAGTGCACCGGTGGCCCGATGGATTACCTTGAGCGATGCAATTAAACAAAAGTACATGAAATCGAAGGATGATTTGTACAAGTCGATGATTGGAGTACACACCATCGAGGGTGGAATTCCTGACCAGGAATATGAGTTCCGGCCGGTTATAGCGGGTCCTCAGACTCCTTTGGGTATTGAGGGTACTTCGCCTCCTGCAATTGGTTCTCGGCCACATTCTGATTCGGCATACTCGCCAGGTTCAAGTGAGGGCCGAAGACAAGCCCACTTTAATAGGGGCGATGACGATGCTCATTCTACCCCGCTTATTTCTCCACCTCCACAACCTCCCCCCTCTCAAATAATTCCTTCGTGGTGGCATCTGATAGGACGCTTGATTGAAAATTTAATGTCATTTGCCATTCTTGCTATTGGAGTACTCGTGGCAGCACGTTTTGGGTGGATGCCGCAGCTCACTGAGACTCTGACTCTTATACTCAATGCGACTGCCAGAGTGACGAAGCAAAATGAGGCATTAGATATTCTGGCACAGAGTGGAGAAGTCAGTGATAATAGCAAGACTATTGTTGAAAAGGCGAAGAACGCAGAGATCGCTCAAGTTCAAGAAGTGGATGATGCGTCTAACATGGAAGAAGAGGTAGATGATGAAGAGGAGAAACCTAAACCACGAGAGGTGTCGATTGTCGAGCCAATCAAACCAGAGCATCCGAATGGCGAGGGAATAAAGAAAAAGCGGAAACGTGGAAGTAGGGGTGGACGGAAGAATGGCTCTAAAGACGCCACACGCCAAAAAGACCTGAAGGAAGGGCACGAAGAAGCCAATACCAACAATGATAAACCAGCAGCTGAGTCTGAACTTATACCAACAGAGCTTACGAAGACTGGGATGCACGAGTATCTCGGGACCAACAATAGACCATTTGATATCAATGAAAAAGATATCATTGGTTGGGGAAGCCATGGCACTGTAGTGTATAAGGGCCGATTTGAGAACCGGGATGTGGCCGTAAAACGTATGCTTTTATCCTTCTGCGATATTGCCTCACAAGAAGTTGCATTATTGCAGGAAAGCGACGATCATCCTAATGTTATCCGATATTTCTGCAAATATCAGACGTCGGAATTCCTGTTTATTGCCCTTGAACTCTGTCCAGGCTCGTTAGAGGATATTATCGAGCACCCCGAGAAGTATGAGGAGCTCATGCCTCTTATGAACCCCAAGCAGATGCTGTATCAAATTGCAAGTGGGGTTGCACACTTGCATTCATTGAAGATTGTGCATAGAGACATTAAGCCACAGAACATTTTGGTGGCACCACCCAAGTTGATCCACAAGAAATTAAACAACCAGAACCAAAGGGTGTATGGTCCAGTACGAATGGTCATTTCCGATTTTGGACTATGCAAAAAGCTTGAGGGAGACCAGTCAAGCTTTAGGCCTACTACTGCACAGCCTGCCGGGACAGCGGGCTGGATTGCACCTGAGGTTGATAGAAAGACTGGTTCTTCTTCGCGGATCGAACCCAGTGGCGGGTCTAGTGCTGATCTCCTCGTTGGTATGGATAGGAATCGACGTCTTACTAGAGCGGTCGATATTTTCTCTCTCGGGTGTGTCTTTTATTATGTGTTGAGCAGGGGCCACCATCCATTTGGTATCAACTCCAAGCGTGAGAGCAACATTGATGAGAATCAATACAGTTTACATGAACTGGGAGAACCCGGGGAGATTGACTGCGTGGAAGCGCAGGATTTGATTGAGCAGATGATTCAACGGGATCCAAAGAAGCGCCCAGATGCCACACATGTAATGCTGCATCCTTATTTTTGGTCGTCGCAGAAGAAACTGGACTTGCTGTATAAGGTCTCCGATTGGATAGAGGGCGACCGTCAGGACCAACCTAAGGGCAAGCAAAAAGGCGACAACCGTGAGAAAGGCTTGGAGGATATCCGGAGAGACGAGGAACAGGCGAGGGCAAAGGCAGAACACGAGGCCAAGGTTCAAGTACTTGAAGATATGGCACGTGAGAATGACGTTTGCGGAGACGACTGGCACAAACGCCTCGACTCCATGTTGGAAGACAACTTGAGAAAGTTCCGTACATATGATGGTGCACTTGTTGCGCATTTATTGCGGGCTATTCGAAATAAGAGCCATCACTACAACGAGTTGCCTGATCAACTGAAGCGCATAATGCCCATGCCTGATGGTTACCTGCACTATTTCACGCAGCGGTTCCCACATCTTTTAATTACTATTTATTATTTCGCCAGGGAACACTTGCGAGATGTAAAGGACAATACTTTTGAGTCCTTCTTCAACCCAGACGACCAGCTCTGACAACAGAGCGCATTTATCTCCTTATGAACAGACTAATGACGTGTTATATATTATGAATAAATATGCCAGCAAGTATATCTTGTCTTTTCAGCTTTCTTCCCCCTGTAAAATGTATGGTGCGGCTGTTGAGATTTTCAGATTTTCAGATTTTCAGCTTTGCCTGTCTAGCCTTGTTATCAAGATATTGAAAGTTTCACCCTCCCAAAAAAATATTTCAACACAAGAATGCCGCAAAGAAGGTCGAATAGAGAACTGCTGACTCGAGGTGATCGAGCCTATGCGAAGAAAAAGGCATCGCAGTTTGGCGTCGAGGAGGTATCTTTTAACCGGGATGAAAGAGCGTAAGTGTACAGATATTTGCAGAGGGCTGATCTAACTTGTGCTCAGCGATTACTTGACAGGGTTCCACAAGCGGAAGCTGCAAAGAAAAGAGCATGCCATTAAGAAGGCGAAAGAGCTGGAGAAGCTGGAGAGGCAAGAGCAGAGAAGAGCGGACCGTGAGCAGGAGAAGATGCGGTTTGAAAAGGACATGGAACGCTTTAGGGAAGCTATGAAGGAGGTCAATAAGGACCGACTAGGGGGGGAATCCAGCAGCGACAGCGATACAGAGGAGGAAAATATGCATGAAGACAAGAACATGGGCAGCGAGGAGGAATATAGCGACTGGGAAGGGCTTGACAGTACACCCAATGGCATTTTGAAGAAGCGAAAGGAACAGTACGAGGACGAGGACTTTGGAACCACAACAGTGACGATAGAGGCATTTGACATGAATGAGAATAATGATGTGATTGAGAGTCCCGTTGACCTGGGAATCAGCGAGCAGGTGCTCAAGTCGAGTCTTGAAAAGGCAGAGCTCTCAGCCAAGCATCTGGCAATGATCAACGCAAGACAGAAACCTCGGATCAAGCAAATGAAGACGAGGCAAAAACAAAAATCGAAGGGGGTTGTGAAGGGCAAGAGATCGCGAAGAAAGTAAGAACCATTGTATATATTACCTTGAAGCGTTAGTATGCATTTAATTCTTATTTGTCTTTAGTCAGTTCTATCCTCATGCAATGGTAGCCCGAATAGCTTCTTCTGTAATTCCGGTGAAATAGACGACCATTCGCCCTCTACACGGAAGAAGACCCATATCCATCGTCGATACACCTCTACTAGGGCCAGAATAAACATTCCTCGCTCACTGTCGGCGAATGCGGCATAGGAAGTGAGTTTAATTGCCCATGCATATCTCAAAAAGAAGTCCTGGACCACTGCAAGGTAGTACACTAGCGGGTACTTGAATGTCAGGGATGGTCTCAAGATACCTGTTTTAACGGTCGGGAAGAAGAGTGAAAGGCTCCAGTCAAATGTCACGTCCCAGAAGAACCCGTAGGTCGAGTTGATAAACGCAGCGACCACCCATAACTGGAAGAGCGTTTCCGTAGACACGGCTGCAAAATTGGACTTCATCATCGCAGCAAACATAATCATAGGAATACTAGTAGCATACTTGATCAGGTTGTAAAAATGCTGCTTTTGCCCGGTTATTTTGTAGTCCTTGTGGCACTGTTTGAGCCGAATCAAGTACGGATAAGCTGTAATCAGCGGAACAACAAATGGCTGTCCAATGGATCGATCTGGTGCCTCTAGAGGTGTATCGCCTTTTATGGCTGTGCCAACTGCCACCACGAAATCAGCCAGTACGCGCGAATAAGACGTGAGTGCATCTGCAAGGAGTATATACGGCAGGCGGTTTTCAATATCAATGTCGCCAACTGCAACCCTCTTAGCCACCCTAATAAATAACTGTCCACCCTCGGACTTCTTTCCACGAGAATAGAACAAGCCGATAAGCGTCACCACAGCTATCGCCATTAGCACCCAATTGTTGATCCACGCGTCGGAAAAGCCAATGACCATCCATATTGAAGACCCAATGTTGAGGATAAACGTAAGATGCGCAGCGAGGAGGAATACCTGGCCGTAGAGGTTCTCTGACGATGGCTTGCTGGTCATGCCCCGACCTTGGATCAAGCTAGGCAAGTCTACACCAGCCATGCGCAGCCCCAAAATATTGGCACCCCATCCCCATACACCGAAAACCACGGCCAATGTCGCCCTCAGCACCAGCGGATATACAAAGTCTAGCTTGCTGGCCGCCATACTATGTCAGCTCCCTTTATACAGCGTGTCGGTTTAGCACCTTGACACAGATCATTGATGAAGATTTCCTGCGTAGCTTTCAGCATGTACATGTGTAAATTTGGGTACGAAATCTCATCTCTTTCCCTTTCCCTACCCGATTCGATAACCTCTCCCGCGGGCTAACTGAAGTAAATCTCTTCACCTCATTGCACAAAAGTCTTGTAGCAACCACTCATCCCATTCTATGCAGTTGGAGTTGTTTTTTGCAGGAGAAGGTAATGGCCCGTGGAACTAGCAGTATCTGTTGTAATTGCAAGAATGAAACTTCCCTGCAGAAGCGAGATTTTAATTGCCTGTATGATGACATAACCCAAAAGCTGTAGTTGAATCTAATCGGGGCGTTTAAAGTCCGACAAGCTTAAGCAGTTGAAGTGCATCAGATTTAAGAGAAAGATGCATGTTTTTTTTTTTCGATTCAACCGGCTGAATAATCCCTTATATCAATTATTGAGGGTACAGGACAGCTCGCATGAGCCGCACAATATCTAACCAAAATAGATAGCTTTTTCATGGCCAGTTGAGCTCTATAGATTTAAGAAAGAGATAAGTGTTTATTGTGTTCTTCATAAAATTACATTACATTACTGAAGATCGTTAGAAATAAATAAATATGCACGCTGTTACTTAGAGCTGAAGGGCGAGATGGGGGCCGGTGTGCCTGGTGCCGAGTAGCTCTGATGTCTCATAGTTGAGCCAAGGAAAAGCGCCCGAGGAGACTTTGCCTTATAACCCGGCATTCCACGGGTTAGGCTACTGCTTGCATCGACGCTACTCATGCGCGTCCGGTTAAACGGGTGATAAGGAGCCAGGTGGTTCATTTCGGGCTCAGTGGACACAGAGCCAGAGCTGAACGATCGAGTCGAGACAGAGGACGAAAGGGTCTTGGCCAGGGTCAGTTTATCCTCAGAGTTACTGAATCTCTGATTGTACATCACATCATCTGGGATGGCGAGACCAATGCCAATGGGATACTGCTTGGTCGTTGTGGTGGGCGACCCCGGGCTGGACGTCGATCTGGGGCTCCGTTCGACATCAATTACAGGAGGCTGTGGTAGAGGCATCTGTGAAAAATCAAACTCAGCGTTAACGTAGAATGGAGACGACTTTGACACCTCGGTTGTGTACTCGTCGGCGAACGTGGATACCATCCGTGGGCGGGGTGTCACTGGATGCAGGTCCTTCCACAGGAGGTCCCCACGAGATACGAGGGCAATGAATACAGCCTTCTTGATGCGTAGCGTGGGAGAAAACACTAGCGCAAGGTTTTTAAGCGGCATCAGGTTCTGGTTGGCATGTTCCACTACCAGCTTGAAGTGGCGTATAAGCACATGCAAAAGTGCGAAGCTGCAAAACGGCATATTGGACAGCTCCTCCTGGAGTATCTGGACTGGTATCAAACTCGGCTCTATTTCCTCCTCGTCAGCTGTAGGGTAGAGCTGGGGCTTGTATTCAAGGAACGAATGCCGCTGGATGGCAAATATGTCTTCGGGCAGCTCCCTCAGATATAGTTTGAGGAGAGTCGAGACAGTGTGTATGTCCTCTTCTGCCGGGTCGATCTCAAATGTAGGACCCTCTAGAATTCTTTGGTTAGCATCATCCAAAACCGCATAGCATCAAAACGCTTTTTAATGTGTAGGTACGCCATATGCACCTGGATCCGGACTCTATATGCATATGCATGCATAGAGAGCAATTTTTCACACCAATCTGGTCAACGGTGGACATATCCGGATGTTATCAAAATACGGGTGAAGCGAGGGGGAAAATAAGACTTACCTTTTATGAATCGGTTCTGGAGGCGGCGCACGTCACTGGTAGACCCACTTACGCGGAAGAGGCCCTGCTCGTCAAGGCCATAGCGCACAAGGAATTTGCAGCACTTGAGCACGATTAACGGAACATATTTCTGGTATTCGACTGCGCAGATTTGCGAGTCGATTTCATCGCTCCGGGCAAAAATATCGGTTGTCTCAAAGGAGGCATTGAATTGGACCGCTTGGACGAGCGGCAGTTTGAATACGGGGTATACCCCGTCTGCTGCAACGCTGTCATCTCGAATCTCTGGGCTCTGATCAATAACGGGGCTCAGGTGCTGGTGGTAGTTGGTATCGGTGATCATCTCTGGCTTGTTCTTCCTAAAACTCTTGAGGAACCCACCAAAACCCAAATTGGTAGTGTTCGCAGTAGTAGGCCCATTAATAGACGTCGTGCCCTCGGGACTTTCTGTGGAAATATCAGTGCTCGCCTTCCTTGTGCTCTTAGAAGATTTGGAGTGGACGCTGCCGCTGCTCACGTTGGTAATGATCGCAGGGCTCTCACCGTCGCTTAGCAGGGATAGACTGTCTTGAGCTTTCGACTGGAACATTCGTAGACTGCTAATAGAGAACGAAGAACTCGACTTGGGAATTATCTTGTTAGGAGGAAGGTAAGTGACCGAGGTCGTATTAAATGCCTTAGACGAACCATCTCCGCCAGGGCGCGCCAGTAATGCATTGGGCAACGATCGCCTGCGCTGTTGTGCTCTTGATGCATGAGCTGCACCTGCTGAAAGTTCTGCATTTACTGTGCCTGAACCTCCTGAAGGGCCCCTTAGGTCCATCAGACTTGGATGTTTGCGAGCCTTTCGGCTACCTCGCCGGCCACTCCCACGGTTCTCCGCTTGTGACTGATCGCCAATCTCAACGGCTTGTGTCTCAATGGTCTCGGATCTAGTACAATCAAGTCTCTCCCGTCGCTGCTTAGCTTTACGTTCCCTTCTCTCCTTATGCTTCGTCTCCTCAATCACCAGGTCCTTCACCGATGCGGGAGGAGATGGAATGTAGTCTGCATCGTAGTCGCAATAGTATTGGTAGTTGCAGTCTCTGGGGCTTATGGGCTGAGCGTCAATTGGTGCAGTGTCGTAGTGAACTTCCTCGTATTCACCTTGAGTGTTGGAGGGAATTTCGCCCGCATGCGTTTCAGGAACTGTGTTATCAACCTGCTCGCGGAGCACTTTGGTTGGACACGGGACGGAATTGTCGTTAGGTGCCGAATATTCTGGAGTGGCGTGAGAAAACAACGGTGCGCCGATCGTCGTCCTGTCACACTCACAATTGACAGGTAAAGTGCTCTGTTTACTCTCCTCCAATGGCGCGCCTTGGACCATCGGAGGCGCAATGGAGATCTCAGATATGAGGCGTCCCTTATGCAACTCCTCCTCCTCATCCTGTGGTGCCACCTGGTCAAAAGGAGAGGGGACCTGCTGGTCTCCACCGTTCCCCGCGGCGTCGGTGGGCGCTTCTTGTGGCGGAACAACTATCGGAGGAGCGCTTGCTTTCGGCGATAGTGCTTCTGGTACCGGCGGTAGGTCGCACTCGGCCCCCAATGCATCGGTGGTATCATCTGTAGTCTGTGTACCCCTGCTTTCCTGTGCTTTTTTTTCCATTGAATAATTTCCAAAGTAGTAGCTCGATGGTTGCAGCGAAAGAGTAGACGGCTCGGCAACCAGCATCCGTGGCATTGGTGGCTCTGCTGGGACAGAGCTCTTCCGGACAATAATGGACCCTGTTATGGGGTCACGCTCTTTCTCGATAGTGTTAGAGTCCTTTCTCTTTCGCTTGAACAAGCTCTTAAAACTCTTGCGCGACATTACACTAGACTCGGTAGTCACGCTGGAATTAGTAGGAACACGCTTTAAGCTGGTGGAGGAGTTCGTAGTAGACGTGGTGATCGTAGAACTCGTAGTGGCGGTAGTGATCGTCGAGGGCCGTCTAGAAGATGACATTGAGCCCGTTGGCCTTAGAGACGCAGTGCTAGCGGTCGACAGTGCTTTCCTTGAGGGGCCAGATTCTGAATCAACACGAGTCTCTCTAGCTTTGTCTTTCTTCTTTTTACCCAATCGAATGTTATCGCTGAAATTCGTAGACATGGTATACCCGCTACGAGTCGTGTACTGAGTCCCGGACATGTTCCGGTTTTGGATAGTCGATACTCCTGCGACTGTCATTGCTGCGACATCTGCTTGGATAATCCCCATACGCTTGGCTTGCCCCCGGTATGAATGGGCAATCGTGGTCCAATGGTGCTGTAGTACAATTCACGCTCCGTGATCGTAACTACTTACCGATGGACGTATAGGGTATATATACAGAGAGCCCTCAAGCAAGGATGGAATAACCCGTCTTGGTTAAAAAATATATATGTGATAGTCTAAAAAATTGGCCCTTTTTTAGTGATCTGCTTTCAATACGATTCCCATGCGATTGGTAATGATATTTATATGCTGAACGCCCTGTCGCATGGAAAACGGGCTCAGAGACAACTGCTGCTTCCTTCTGTCATACCTTTGGTTACATAGGCGCGATTAGGAATATTAATCACAAAATAATACTTCTAACCCTTGCTTGAATGGCCTATGCATAGCCAACCCAACGATAATCATCACGCGTACGCGACATCCTGCGCACTCCCCATGAACTGTCTTACTTAATCCGGAATATTAACTATTTGTTTGCACTCGCTCATGTGCTCTAAGGAGGTCATTCTCTGTGAAGAAGCGTAAAAAAAAGACGTTTTGGAATGTACCAGCCTTCAGGCAGGGCAGTTTCATAACTTTTGGTATGTGCTCCGCCTTGGTGGATAAAGCAATAGGGCTTCCTCAGCCATTTCCTCCTGAATCAACCAACCATTAGGAGGCACCCCTCTCTTCCCTTCGATCCGGTGCAGGCGGTAGGCGGCCGTTTTCCTGCGATCTTCGGTAAACTGGTAATTGACTCGATAAGACAGAGCCCCTTAGAAGACAGGACAGCGCCATTTTTACAATTTTAAGCAAGATTATGCAGAAGCGCCACGACTGTATAGGTTTTCGCTCAACTGGATCTAACTTTTTTCCCTTTTCTACATATGTATAGTGGCTGCTTGCTTCTGCAGTCTTTTACGTTGTAGACACAAAAAGGCAGCACATTGTGCAGGGATTATAGATTCGACTGACAAGGATGTTTGGGTATGTTTGACAGCTGAAACAAGTCATTGGAGTTGGAGACGCTAATCATAAACGGGTTGAAGTAGATCTACGAAGTAAGGAGCTTGATCGTTTAACCAGATTACCGGTAGTGCAGTTTTATGGCTGTGTATCTGGAGTTACGACCGATAAATGGAACGCGACAGAAGCCCTCCACATTTAAGTAAAGGAGTCAGGTCCTGCATATGTACGGCTGCACGACGCGCCCACATCGCGGTTCGCTCCGGTGTATCTTCCAATCCGAGACACAATCTCAAACTCATCTGGTGTTGGAATATTTGAAGTGTGGAGTAATTTCAGATTATATTGACAGGCTGGTGGCAGCTTTTCCAATGTACATGTATAGCGCTTTTTTGGACCACTCTTGACTGAAGTTCAGAGCCACATGGGAAGAAGGCACCTATGCATGCAAAATAATATTTCATAAAATATCTCGAGATTGGTGAAATATTAAGCACCTGTGCACGGGCATATCACACGTATCTTGCGTAACCGTAATTTAAAACCATTGCATTGTAATTGCCAGAGTCACAATCGATTGCCGATATTTTATTGGCAATGCCGATGTACTATATAAAAATGCATTGTTGGTTTATGGTTCCCTTCCTTGATTGTCAAGTTGCATTAACTGCTGTAGTTGTCCGCTGTAATGGCCATCGGGGGTATTTTCAGTACTGCCCAGTAAAGTTGCAGCTTACTATCGTTTACCCGAGATTTGGCTGCCCCCTACTTCCAATTTCTTTATATTAATATCATTCCTTGCGGATATATATTTGTAGTACTATAATTGACTGTGCATTATGGCTCTTAAGCTTAGCAAATATTCAACAAGAACTGTTTCCTGGTAAAGCTTTTTTTTTTAATCACCCGATTACCAATGCAAATTCAAGCATTAGAGGAAATGGCTTATTAAGCGGTCTTGGATATATATTAATTTAACTGTTATATTCTTTGGCAAGTTGAGCCAATATTCGCACGTGCTGTTGGATCGGCACGTATAGTAATTCAGCTAAGTTCTACTCCATCGAAAAGTGATTAAATCTTAACACTTATGAAATTCAAATAGCTCTCTTTACCAATGTAAGTCATATCTCTCCCAAGGGCTGAAAAATGAAGTCCCTTTCAAATCAATAGGGAACTGACTTGAGCATTGTAGAGGCGATGGAAGTAATCAGCTACTGTACTTGAGTAGAAATATAAAAATTCTCCAGTAAAATAAAAGTATGACCGCCGCACGCCGCACGCCGCACGCCGCACAAAACCCTAAACCGGTGATGACTAAGCGAAAAAGGTCAGAGTCGTCTCCCACTTTTTTGATTTTTTGAATCTCTCGAGACCTCAGTCCCCTAAATTAATAGGACACAACCCCGATCACCTCTAACAGACCAAGTAGTACCGTTCAATTAAGGTGTTACGTGCTACGTGGAAGGTTACGGACCAGCTTCGAACTGCTCTTCCGAAATATTGCAAACCTGACACGAGGTGCGAGATCAGAAGGAGCAGATCACGTCGTGTTTAGTGGGGTAATTGGTCATCTAAAGAGGGCCGATACGTGTGTATACTGGGAAAAAAATGGGCGCGTCTAATATTGAGACGCTAGTGTCGCGTCTAGCCGACGTCAGTGTTGGTATGTGTCTATGGAAAAGAGCTGATTTGGGCAGAATTAACGCGTTATAGACTATCGGCAAAAGCTGGCTATAGCCTCTGATATTCGAGATGGGATCGACGGGTTCATGGCTGCTAATGAATACGAACAATTTTTGACCAAAACTCTTCCTGAGATTCTCAAACTGCTGGAAACTGTACCGATTAGCTTTACATCGTCGTCTCCCGAACAGGTATGTTTTGACGCTAAACACAAAAGGAAAAAGAACTAACACACTACCAAAGAGATTGCGAAGTTGCTTGCTTGATATCTTACTTCGATTGCAGACCAATGATACACTGAAGCCACGTGCACCAGAAATCCTCAAGCTGGTAATGAACTTGCTGCGAAATGAGAATGAAGATAATGGCGTATTGTGTATGAAGATCTTGACCTCACTTCATCGTGCATATAAGGCGTTCCTGTTTGACCAAGTTCAGCCATTCCTTGATTTGGTCATGGACATTTATAAGAACATTCCTCAGGTGGTGAAGGATCTTTTCAGTGCGTCACATCAGCAGCAACAACAGCAACAATCTGGAACGCCGCCTGTGATGTCCTTCCAGTCACCTCGGCCATTGTCACCGACTACTGGCTCTGACTTTGGGTCTGAGACGTCCGCGAAGCTTCTCCCCAAGTCTATGCAGAGCTTTAAGGTCCTTACCGAATGCCCTATTATTATCGTGCTGCTCTACTCGACTCACAAGCAGATTGCCGCTGCTTCTCTCAATGCCTTTATTCCCCATATAGTAGAGATGCTTTCTTTGCAGGCGGCTCCACAGGCAAAGGCTCATCAGGCAGCTGCAGCCAAGGGCGAAATTCAAACATCCATCTCGCCACAGATCAAAAACCGAGCTGTATATGGTGAGTTCATTGTTGCTCAGGTTAAAACAATGTCGTTTTTGGCCTATGCACTTCGAGGGTTCCCCTCTGCACTACGACCACATCATCAGAAGATTCCTGATTTTGTAGTTCGATTACTGCAGGACTGCCCGTGTGAGCTGTCTGCAGCGCGAAAGGAATTACTTGTTGCGACTCGCCATATTCTTTCGACCGATTTCAGAACTATTTTTATCCCCAAAGTTGACATTCTACTCAATGAAAAGGTTCTGATTGGCGATGGACTTACTGTTCATGAGACTCTTCGACCGCTTGCCTATAGTACAATGGCTGACTTGGTCCACCATGTTCGTAGCGAACTTAAGCCGGAACAAATTTGGAAAGTTGTTCGTGTATATTGCAAGAACATGCAGGACAATAGCCTGGCTACTAGCTTCCAAATCATGAGCGCGAAGCTTCTGCTTAACCTTGTGGAGAGAATTATGAAACTTCCAGATAAGCAGGAGGGCCGTGAGATAATGGTTCTCATATTGAATGCTTTTGTTGAGCGATTTGCTTCACTTAATAGAAGTTACAAGCATGTTATGAAAAAACACCAACAGGCTGAGCCAAAGAAGGATGTTTCCCCAGGACAAAATGACGAAGAAAAAATGGATATCGAGACCCCTAAAGAAGAGCTGGATTTCTACGACGTACTTCATGAGTCTGTGATCCATATCCACTCCGAGCCGACTACTAGTAGCGAACTTAAAGATGCTCGATATATCTTCAAGAATTTGATGAACTTTTTGAAGACTGTCATGTTCGGTTTGAAATCATGTAACCCGCCACCACCGTCCCCCGATTACCCAGCACAGCAGTGGCAGGAATCAGCCCGTTTGTTCACATATGAACAGATCACTATATTCCGTCAGTTGTTCCGTGAGGGTATTTCCGGGCATTTGTTCTTTGCTGTCACAAAAGACTCCTCGCAACAGCAAGATGAGGTTGCACGACAGGGCCTGGATGCCACTGGTCCCAGCCCCCTAATATCAAGCACTAAGGACGAGAAAGATTTGATGGAAGCGTTTGCTACCATCTTCATCCATATTGATCCTGCTTCATTTAATGAGCTGGTAGGCGCTGAATTGCCATTCCTTTATGAATCAATGTTTGAAAACCCAGCATTGCTGCATATTCCTCAATTCTTCCTTGCAAGTGAGGCTACTTCGGCAAATTTCTCAGGTCTATTGCTGGCATTCTTAAAAGACAAGCTCCCTGAGCTTGGCGAAGGGGATCCTGTGAAGTCCAATATTCTGATTCGGCTGCTTAAACTCTGCTTCATGGCTGTAACTCTATTCCCCGCGGCCAATGAAACTGTTCTCCTGTCGCACCTCCGAGACTTGATCATTGGTTCAATGGAACTGGCCACTTCTGCTAAGGAGCCGTTGATTTATTTTAACTTGCTGCGGACTCTGTTCCGAAGCATTGGCGGTGGTAGGTTCGAAATGCTCTATAAAGAAGTATTGCCACTACTACAAGTGCTGCTTGAGTCGCTCAACAGACTCATTGCAACTGCACGACGACCACAAGAGAGGGATATTTATGTCGAACTTTGCCTCACAGTTCCAGTAAGACTGAGTGTTCTAGTCCCCCACCTGAGCTACTTGATGCGACCACTGGTCATTGCGTTGAATGGCAACCAAGAGCTAGTGTCTCAAGGATTGAGAACCCTTGAACTTTGTGTTGATAATTTGACAGCAGAGTATTTCGACCCCATCATCGAGCCAGTGATCGAAGAGGTGATGACTGCTTTGTGGAAGCATCTGCGACCTCTTCCTTATACTCACCAGCATTCACACACGACTCTTAGAGTTCTAGGCAAGTTAGGCGGCAGAAATCGGCGATTCCTCAAGCCACCTCATGATCTTGATGGACCATCGTTGACCAACCAGAAGTTGGATGTGGAACTAATACTAAACGGTATCCCGGATAAAAAGCCAGTGACGTTAACCCCTGCAATCAACGCAGCTATTCAAGTGCTTGATGACGTTCGATTGGATGTGCACTATAAGAGGAAAGCATATGAGTATCTGGTATGTGTGATGAAGTTATTTATTGATAGTGAACCTATCCCGAGCAATTTTGAGGAAATCGTGCTCAAATGTGTCAAGACTTCGGTTTCCGAAGATGATTGGACTACTGACCTGAAGCCCCTTCCGGAATCCTCAAAGCCAAACCCTTCACAGAATCGGCTTCAGAATGAGCTTGTAAAGAAGATTTTGGAGAGCATTTTTATTGCCACCTCTGTTGAGGAGATTAGAGAGGAGGCTCTTGTTTTCATTAAGAATTTGTGTGAGCATATGACAATTCTTGAGCTTGGAGATTACTTAGCGGAGAAGAGGAAGAGCATGCGGGCGTTCAGCATTGATGATCACGAAGGCGAGTCGCGCATCGATGCGAGATCAATACTTGATGCGTTAATTTCTGCTCTTTGCCATTACAATAGCTCTATCAGGGAATCGGGTCTCAAGGCGATTCGATATATTTATGACACAGGAGTTGCGATGTTCGGCTCCTCTGTAGAGGCTCATAAATTGCCCATGTTCAGAGCACTCTATGGCAAATTGTCACATACGTGCTTTGAGCAAGAATACTACAGAAAAGCTGGAGCCTGCTTGGGCCTTAAGGTTATTATTACGGATCTCGAATTGTCGTTACCATTCTTCGCTTCTCGACAAATCGAGTTCGTCCGCACTATGCTGTTTGTTCTTAAAGATGTACCATCTGATGTTCCAGGCGCTGTGAAGGAGGACGCTAAAGAACTTCTATTCTATGTGCTCAAGGAGTGCAACAAGAATTTGTCGGAAGAGAGCCTTGAAGATAGGGCATTCAAACAGATCTCTGGGTTCCTAACGTACGAGCTCGGCAATGCCAATGAATCTGTTAGGGAAACCTCAAAAAAGGCACTTTCAATTCTTGCTGAGGCAGCGAAGAAGCCAGTGGCAGAGATTATGAAGGAGGTGAAACAAGTTCTTCTCAAACCAATTTTTGGCAAACCTCTGCGCGCTTTACCATTCCCAATGCAGATCGGCCATATTGATGCAATTACTTACTGCCTTGGCCTTCCTAACACATTCATCGAATTCAATGACGAATTCAACCGGTTGATGATGGAGGCTCTTGCTCTTGTTGGTGCAGAGGACGATTCTTTAACTACTGCTAACAGAGCTTTCGAGCACAGAACTGCTAAACAGCTCGTTCGGCTCCGAATTGTGTGCATTAAACTGCTATCGCTTTCACTTACAACGTTTGAAGAGTTGCAACAGCCACAATCCGCAGCACGAGGTAGCATTTTAGAAGTCTTCTTTAAGACTCTTTATTCACAGTCGAACGAAGTCGTTGATGCCGCTCATGTTGGCCTAGCTGCCGCGTTGTCCAATAGTGGAAAACTGCCAAAAGATTTACTTCAGAATGGCCTCAAGCCAATTTTGATGAATCTTTCTGACCATAAGAGGCTAACTGTGGCTGGTTTGGAGGGCCTTGCTCGACTGTTGGAGCTTATGACTTCATATTTCAAGGTGGAGATTGGGAAAAAGCTCTTGGATCATTTGCGATCATGGGCTGATCCTATCCAGTTGCATGTCATTTCAGCCAAAACTCTCACCAGTCACCAGAGTATCCGCATTATTGTTGCCATTCTCAACATTTTCCATTTGCTTCCAAATCGAGCTTACATCTTCATGCCTGAATTGGTACAGGTTCTAATTTTTTTGGAGACTAACTTGCGCCGTCAGCAGTATTCTCCATTCCAAGAACCAATTGCGAAGTTCATGAACAAGTACAGCCAGCAAACGTTTGAATTCTTTACTCCAAAGATCTCAGAAAGAAGCCTTGGGAAGTACTATGTTACGTTTATGAACTCCAAGTTCTGCGATCAATTGAGAACTTATGCTAAGGAGCATTTTAGTCAAATCGTCGAGAAGGCATTAGATACCAATATGCAACCGACAGACCGAGCCACTGCTGTCTGCAACCTGATTGGTATAATGAGTGCACTTTCCAACTATGATAGCTCATTTATCAATTCTCAGAGAGAAGTGCTTGAGCAGCTCAGTCCACGAGCGATGGAGATCACCAATACTTTATCTACTGTTCCTCCTACGAGTCCTCTATGTCTTCAGGTTGAGCAGGGCCTTCATGAACTCCAGTCCCTCATGGTCAAGTATTTTGAGAGCTCTCCAGAAGACGTTACATTCGTTTTCCCCTCCTTGAATTGCATCCTTTCGTCTACTGCTAAGCTATCCAGTGAGATGCATGACTTCTTGTTCAATCATGTGGTGTCTAGTACTGATTATTCAATCAGAAAAGTGTACTTGAGCAAGAGTATTGAGGTAGCTACTGGCAAATCCTGCCACTCTAATACTCGGGCTTTCATTTTCAAGTTCATTGTCAACCCAATCCTGATAGTCGAGGGTCATCGACATGGTGATTTGAGCCAGCTTCTTGACAAGGCCACTGGAACGGCCAAGAACAACAATATCTGGTTGGATATGGTTCACTCTAGGATTTGGAGACCTACAGGTGCCGACTCTGTTGGCGAAGAATGTAGTGGAACAATTGACCATTACAAGTTCGAATTATTGAAGATGTCGGCGTTACTTATCAGATATGGTCCTAAGCTTGTTGCTGATTCTCGAAAGGACATTATCAAGTTTGGGTGGAACTTTATCAAGCTGGAAGATATTGTCTCGAAGCAGTCTGCTTATGTTCTTATTGCATATTTCATTGCTGCTTATGACACTCTTGCGAAGATTGTTGGACAGATATACAATGCCTTATTGAAAACGAACCAGAATGAGGCACGGAACCTAGTAAAGCAGGCGCTCGACCTGATGGCCCCTGTTCTACCGAAGCGAATCCAAGCCCCATTGTGGGCCAAGTACCCACGAAAGGTTCTCAGCGAAGATGGTCACAATGTGGGACAAGTGGTTAATATTTATCAGTTCATCGTGCGATATCCGTCCCTGTTTTTTGAATATAGGGATCATTTTGTCGCAACTATTATCTCTGCACTGCCAAAGCTCGCTTTTGTTAATTCGCAACAAAGTGAAAACCACGTGCTTGCTGTAGAACTTGCTGAGCTTATCTTGAAATGGGAGAATATGTCCAAAGAGCAGGAAACGACTGAGTCCAAATCAAAAAGCGAGGGCGAAGGGGACCAACTGGCAGTTGAATCCATGTCTCAAACATATACTGTCCCATTTCACCAGCGGGAAGCATGCGTGACTTATTTGATTCGATTTGTTTGTATGTCTCATCACAAAGTTTCTGAGAATGCTCTTGGCCAGCGAATTCTTAGCATCCTCTCCCAACTATTGAGCAGAGACCATTGGCCCGAGGTTTCGGTTAAGCTGACTTTCTTTGAGAGATCATTGATTCACAACGACATGAACGATCCGCAATCTATTGCACTTGCATTGAATGCACTGGAGGTTATTAATATTACTTCAAGTAAGCGCGATGACGCTTGGGTACTGGAGAACGTGAACCATTTGGAAAGATTGTTAGAGAAGAGTGTGAAGTCTGACAATGCTGGTAAGTTTTATTATTTGTCCCTTTTTTTATGTGTTGCCTAACGCTTTTAGAAATTCAAGCGACTTGCGAAAAAGTCGTATCCATTGTTTTGACTAGCCTGAAGGCTGAGATCGGTGACGACGAAGATGTTCCAGAGGGCGCGACTTCATTTATCAAGATGATTAATGATGCAGTATCTGAGCATTTGAGTAATGGCGCAGCATTTGCTGGTATTACCTTGGCGTCAAGTTTGGCGAAATATGATCCACAGAGTATTGATGTTATTCTTCCTTCCTTGATGAAGGTGTTTGGGAAGCTCTGTAAGGAGCACCTGTCTCGTGGATCAGATGATGTTACAAATGGGTCGTCTGCTACTAGCTCTGGAGCCGCTTCTCAAGCTACAAGCACTGTTGATGTTGAGGCAGAGTCCCAACGAACTGTCAAATTGCTGATCAAGACAGTTGAACTCTCCTCGCTGAGAGTATCCTACCTGGGTGATCAGCGACGAGTGTTCTTGTCATTGCTTGCTCAGCTCATTGAGCGATCTAATGATACGCAGCTGTGTACAAAAATCATCGAATGTACGAAAAAGTGGGTGTTCTCTAAGACGGAGCTTTTCCCTACGACAAAAGAAAAAGCTGCTATTCTTGGAAAGATGCTTTCATTCGAGGCACACGGCGATAAGGAGTTGACCCGTCTTTTCTATGAAGTTGTGATGGAGATCTATGAAAGTCCAGATCTCAATCGCTCAGAGCTTTCTGTACGAATGGAACACCCGTTCATGATTGGTACACGACTGGAAGACGTTAAAACTAGGAAGGGCTTGATGACCATTCTCAGTGATTCTCTTGACGGTAATATTCTTAAACGATTGTCATATATTTTAGCTGACCAAAATTGGGAATCGCTCTCTGACTATCACTGGATCAACCAAGCATTACAATTGCTATACGGCGGAGTGGATACTACAATTCCCATTTCGTTAGCAGCGACGGATTACCAGTTTGCGCCATTAGGTGCCATGGCTACTGTGATTGAGAAAAATGGTGAAACTGAGGAGATGGAAATCGATAACGAAGCTCAGGACAAAGCAGAAGGACTGGATGGTCTAATTGCCCGCCGAGTTGAGTTCATAAAGGAGGTTCAGAACACAACGGCAAAGGCTTTGCTTGACCCTCTTATTGAGTTGCAGTATCAGTCTGTCGATCTCAGTCATAAAATGTGGGTGAACATTTTCCCTCTAATACATTCAGCCATTCCTAATCGAGAGAAATCTGAGCTTCTTCGAGCATTAATAACATTGTTGTCGAAGGAGTACCACAACCGCCAGATCGACAAGAGACCAAATGTTATTCAGACATTACTGGAAGGCTGCGGTTCTGCCAAAGAGCATCTCCCACCACATCTAGTTAAATTCCTTGGTCAGCAATTCAATGGGTGGTACTCAGCTATTCAGATTATGGAACAGATCGAGTCGAATCCTCATTCAGACTCAGCGAAGGTCGCCGAGAGTAACCTTGATGCACTAGTGGAGATGTATGCAGGCCTCCAGGAGAACGACATGTTTTATGGATTGTGGAGGCGAAGGGCGAAATACACAGAGACGAACACGGGATTGTCGTATGAGCAATGTGGAATGTGGTCGCGGGCTCTACAAATGTATGAAGCAGCTCAAATTAAGGCACGATCTGGTGTTTTGCCTTACGGTGAATCCGAGTATTATCTGTGGGAAGATCATTGGATTCTTTGTACTCAGAAGCTGCAGCAGTGGGAAATTTTGACTGAGTTGGCCAAACATGAAGGGTTCACTGATTTGCTTCTCGAATGCGGCTGGCGTGTAGCTGATTGGACAGCTGATAAAGAGCCTCTTGAGCAATCCATTAAGACTGTCATGGATGTCCCTACTCCGCGACGCCAAGTGTTTGAAACATTTTTGTGCCTGCAGGCATATGGCCAGAAGGCAGAGTCTATTCAGGACTTGTCTCGATATTGCGACGAGGGGATCCAACTTGCATTGCGCAAATGGTATGGTCTGCCGTCTAAATCTATTACTGGAGCGCATATTCCACTTTTGCACACTTTCCAGCAATACGTGGAGTTCATGGAAGCCAGCCAGGTGTATCTATCTCTTCAGCAGACCACAGCTCAAAACCTGGATCAAAAGTCTCAGGAGTTGAAGGGTGTCTTGCAAGCGTGGCGAGAAAGACTCCCTAACTTTTGGGACGATATCAACATCTGGGGTGACTTGGCTACTTGGAGACAGCATGCTTTTAGTGTGATAAACAAGACTTACTTGCCATTGATTCCGGCGCTTCAGCAGGCTAATGGGGGAAACAATTCGACGAATTCTTATGCTTACCGAGGGTACCACGAGATTGCATGGATTATAAACCGTTTCGCTCATGTTGCTAGAAAGCACAATATGCCTGAAGTGTGTATTAACCAATTGGCAAAGATTTACACGCTGCCAAATATTGAGATTCAGGAAGCTTTCTTGAAACTACGAGAGCAGGCAAAGTGCCATTATCAGAATCCAAAGGAATTGAACACTGGTTTGGATGTTATTAGCAATACCAACCTTGTATACTTTGGCGCTCAGCAGAAAGCCGAATTCTTTACCCTCAAGGGCATGTTCCTTGCAAAGCTTGGAGTTCAGGAGGATGCTAATCAGGCATTTTCAAACGCAGTACAAATCGATCTGTACTTGCCAAAGGCCTGGGCAGAATGGGGTTATTTCAATGACAGGAGATTCAAGGAGCACCCTGGAGAATTGCTCTACGCAGCTAATGCGATTAGTTGTTATCTCCAAGCGGCTGGATTGTACAAGAATGCCAAGACCCGAAAGCTTCTTGGCCGAATATTGTGGCTGATCAGTTTGGATGATCCGAGCAATTCTGTTGCTCAGGCCTTTGAGAACTACCGAGGAGAGATTCCAGTGTGGTACTGGATCACCTATATTCCTCAGTTGCTGACCTCTCTGGCACATAAGGAAGCGAACATTGCGCGAGTAATTTTGATTAAGATTGCAAAGACCTATCCACAGGCCCTTCACTTCCATTTGCGAACGACGAAGGAAGATTATAGCGTTGTTCAGCGTCAGGCCCAGCAGGCAGCTACCGCGGCTGCTGCGAGGAATACGAACCAGTCATCTGCTAGTCCTCAACCTAGCGGTCAGGCCAACCAACCCGTCAACCGAGCAGTCAATAGCGGTTCCGAATCGGCTACGAATTCCCCAGTTAATGTCAGCTCTCCTGCTTACAATAGTGCTAACGTGGGCACGCCTGGATCCAATGCTGTTAACGTAGCGGCTGGTAGTACCCAAGGTAGTAACAACCGCGGAACGCCACAGAGGCAGCCATGGGAATACGTGGATGAGATTATGGGTATCCTGAAAACGGCGTATCCATTGTTGGCGCTGTCACTAGAGACATTTGTGGATCAGATTTACCAGCGATTCAAGTGCCCAGTAGATGAGGATGCTTATAGACTCATTGTGGCGCTCCTCAATGATGGCATTCAGTACATGGGTCGACTAACGTACCCGAAGGAAGATGCCAAGCTTCCTCCTGCTACTGAGAGCAATATCACGCGGTTCGCAGAGTCTGTTCTTCCGAAGCACATCAAGACTGCCTTTGAAGCCGATTTTGTCAAGGAGAAGCCGAATCTCGAGAAGTACGTGATGAAGCTGCGGCTCTGGCGGGATAGATTTGAGGAGAAACTTGACTCGCGACCACAGAAGATCAATCTGGAGTCGTTGAGTCCGCATTTGAGCGAGTTCCACTACCAGAAGTTTGAGGACATTGAAGTTCCTGGCCAATACTTCGAGCTCAGGGACAACAATACGCACTTCGTCAAAATTGAGCGGTTCATGTCGAGTGTTGATGTAGTTCGAGGTTCCGGAACGTGCTATCGACGCATCACGCTATTGGGCCACGACGGCTCCCTTCATCCATTCGCAGTGCAGTATCCAGCTGCGCGACATTCGCGGCGAGAGGAGAGGGTCACGCAATTGTTCAAGATTCTCAACAGTGTCATTGCCCGACGAAAGGAGAGCAAGAGTAGATATTTGCAGTTTACTCTGCCAGTGGCCATCCCTCTTACTCCGCATATTCGAATCATGCAGGATGACTCGCGGAATATATCTATGCAGGCGATCTACGAGGATTATTGCCGACGAGCTGGCCAGTCCAGAGACGCTCCGATGGACTTGGCGATGCAAAAGCTCCGAGCTGCATTCGACCCATCGCTGCCAAAGCCCGATGTTGGCGCTGTCAAGGCGGAGATTCTGACGGCCATTCAGAGCAGCTTAGTGCCTACGACGGTCTTCCGAGACGTAAGTTTATCCCCTTCCCCTCCCCAATTAGCGTGGATTATTTTGCTAACGATTAACCTAGTACTTTATGAACACATACGGGTCCTTTGCAGACTTCTGGTTGTTCCGAAAGCAGTTCTCGTACCAGTATGCCGGCATTACGTTTATGACCTTCCTTATGTGCATCAACAACCGGTATCCGCACAAGTTCCTGATTAATACGGGATCTGGCAACGCCTGTGCCACTGAAATGCTTCCAAGTGAGTATAACTGTGCTGATGATGAAGTCGCTAACCGACAAACAGCTTTGCCGCCTTCCAAGAATGCGCCCACCTTCCAGAATGGCGAGCCTGTTCCGTTCCGGCTGACGCCCAATATCCAGACGCTGATGGGGCCGACGAGCCTGGAGGGACTCTACTCGATGAGTATAATGATCATTGCCAAGGGTCTCACGGAACCCGAGTTCGACCTTGACCAATACTTGTCAATCTTCGTGCGCGACGAGCTCATTTCCTGGTACACGCAGCAACACCGACCGAGCGTCCAGGATCAGCAGCTGCGGGATATTGTCAAGGTCAATGTGGAGGCCATTGTCAAGCGAGCCATGTCGCTGGCCCAGCACGGCCAAGGAAACATCCCCGCCAACCAGACGATTATGGACCTTATTTCGCAGGCGGTGAACCCACGGCACCTTGCCCTTACTGACAATCTTTGGATGCCATATCTTTAAGTGGCTAATTGATTTTACGTTTATTTATTTTAGATTGAAATATATTTGGTTAATTGTATAAAACAGTGCAAGCAGTTAGCAGGGCGATATGGTGGGGGCGGCCGTATCCCAACTGTCGACTTTCATTTTCCGGCCTAAGCAGGTTTGCATCAAATGCAGTTCAACGGTGAAGAATACATACCTACCATTGATGTACGTGGAGACAGAGAGGGGGTTTTGGCAATTGCGGCTAACTCATAGCAGGCTATTCTCGGGGTCTCCGACCTGGAGAAGATTACGGCGAGGAAGCTGCGGCGAGCCATCCAAGAGCTCTTCGGTGTGGACCTGACGGAGTACAAAAAGCCCATGGATGATCTGATCATGGCGCGGTTTGTCAAGTTCCAGGAGCAGATGAATAGCTACAACGAGTCGCATATTAAAGAGGAGCAGCTACGCCACGACGCCAAGATGGCGGCCCAGCTGCAGAGCACGCTAAACAAGAGGGAGCCTAGAGCCGGCACGCGTAAGCGCAAGCCGCAAACGGGCGACGACAACGCGCCCCAAAAGAAGCGCAAGGCTCCGACAGGCGGGTTTAATAAGCCTTTGAGATTGAGCCCCGAGCTGGTTGATTTGGTAGGGGAGCCTGTACTCAGTCGCCCGCAGGTGGTGAAGCGATTGTGGGTCTATATCAAGGAGCACAAGCTGCAGAACCCGGCCGACGGGAGAGAGATCTTGTGCGATGAGCGTATGCAGAAGATTTTCGGGCCCAAGGTGAGCTCGTTTGGCATGAACGCCCTGCTTAAAGACCACCTCACTGCCATCCCCGCTGAGGAGATACCCCATGTGCCCCATGACGAAGACGCCAACGAAGAAAGCGAAGAAGAATAGCGCCAGTGCACTGGGTAATGCCTTTGTGCTATCGCTTCTGCGGGCGTAGGGCATTGGCAAGGTTGAGGCAGCGTATGTGTATTATTTATTATATTTCTATCAGTCAGTAAGTTCGGAGGATAAATAACGGAGCCGTGGCTACTGGGGCTTCCTGCCCCTGGTCATATAGCGGTAGAAGGATTGCTCGAATGCGGAGAAGACAGAGGTCGACGGCACCACCCCGTCCTTGACCCACACGGACTGGGCACCCATAATGTTGGCCATGAGCACGTCGGTCATGAGCCGGTCACCGACCACAGCCACCTCCTCGGGGCTGGATATCAGCCCCCGCGCCTTGAGGTAATGCACAATCTCATAGTGGCACCCGGGCTTCTTCATGGTGTGCTTGAACACCTTCACCCCAGTACGCTGCTCGAGGATCCGCGCCTCGTTGTGGCCGTCGTCGTCGTTGGACCCTGCCGTGTTGCTCACAATGAGCAGGCGGTCCGGGCCATAGGCCTCCTTGAGCCGCTGCCACACCGGCAGGTACTCTGGGTACACCTCATTCTTGTGCGGCTCGGCAAAACAGTTGTCCTTATCTAGTATGACGACCCCGATCTTGGGAGATGACGCCGATTTGGGCGGGATGGGCACCGGTAGCTGGCCAAAGTTGGAGATCACTACCTGGGGCAGGAACAGCGACGGGTTGTATAGCAGCCGCAAAGCGTTGATGGTTCCAGACACGTTCATCGCTTTCTTTTTTTTTTATGGGTGGGAAAGTGTGGAGGTTCGATCCGTCGAGACCCAATGTCGTTCAGGACCCAAAATCCATCTTCGGGTCCCGCTTATTGGCGGCGCCCTCATAGTGAGCCTCGCCAGGGGGAGGGCACCCTTAATTTGGTGCGCCCTGCTTAGATAAGCGCTTAGCTAATCCGAGGGGCGTCAGCCGCACATTGCTAAAACGAGCTCTCGTCGGAGATCCGACGAGGAGCGAAAAATTGGCTCGGCTTAAGTCAGCAAGCACCAGGGAGCCCCAGAGAGCGAGAGCCACTGGTACCAGTCCAACCGCATCCAAAAGAGCGTAGTGGGAGCACCCAAGAAGCCGTGAGACGACCATGTCGGAAGCAAGACCTCAAGGCGCGAAGGCTGACGGCAAGTCGAGCAATAGAAGACGCCAGGGCCGCCGGGGAAAGCCAAGGGCCGCGGCAGTCAAAGAGGCGGCCGGCGAGAAGATGGAGGAGCACGTAGAGGCCGGGGGCGAAGGCGAGATGTGCCTTGTGTGTGCGGACGACGTTGTGTACGCTGCGCATTACCCGTGCCAGCACTTTACGTGCCACAAGTGCGCGGTACGGATGAGGGCGCTCATGAAGAACAAGGCGTGCTTGATCTGCCGGACGCCGCAGGACTCAATTGTCGTGTCCAAGGTCATTGACAAGGCGTACCTGGCGTTCCCCGCCGAGGACCTGGTGTATAAGGACGACAAGCTGGGCATTCTGTACGACTCGAAGGAGGGCCGCGAGGAAGTCAACAGCCTGCTCAAGTTCAATTGCCCCTCGCCAGAGTGCAAGGAGGTGCTGCTAAACTGGAAGGATCTCAGGAACCATGTGCGGAGGGCCCACGAGCGGAATCTGTGCGACCTGTGCTGCAAGCACAAGCATGTCTTCACGGTCGAACTCGAATTGTACACGCACAACCAGCTGCTGAAGCACGAAAAAGAAGGCGACAAGGAAGGGTTCAAGGGCCACCCGCAGTGCGAGTTCTGCCGCACGCGGTTCTACTCGGGAGACGAGCTGTTCACCCATTGCCGGGAGAAGCATGAAAAGTGTTTTGTCTGCGAGAGACTCAACCCGGGCAATCCACAGTACTACAAGAACTACGATACGCTGGAAAAGCATTTCCAGGACAAGCACTACGCGTGCACTGCGCGAGCGTGTCTCGATAAGAAGTTTGTCGTGTTTGGCACGGCCATTGAACTGCAGGACCACATGGCGACCGAGCACCCTGAGATCGTCGGCAAGGGCAAGTCGGCGCGGCGTATCGAGCCGACTTTCAACTCGTCGCGCGGCCGCCGGGGCGAGTTCCAGGGCCAGCTGTCGACTGTCAGCGCCGACACCACGGCGGCGTCACTTACCCACACGGCATTCGAGACCCCCGAGGAGGCGTTCCCTGAGCTCGGCGCGTCGCGTCCGGCCCAGGCAGTCGCAACCCCAGCCACCGCTCGCAGTCAGCTAGGGAATAACCGGGACATGGCCCGTAAGCGCATAGACGAGCGGGCGCGGATCTACCTCAATTACGACGCAGCAAAGTTTTCACAATTCAAGGACCTGCTCGAGCGGTTCGACGCAAATAATGTATCGCCCAAGACAGTTGTCACCGAGTGCGGGCAGCTGTTTGACAGCGCCTCAATCACCGACCTGAGGGTGCTTGTGCATGAGATTGCGGCCCAGTACGGGTCGAAAACGAAAGAGCTCAATGCCGAGATGAAGGCATATGAGGAGAGGAGGGCGTTCCCCTCGCTGGGCACTAGAGGCAAGCCCGTCGTGACGACCTCGGCAAGCTGGGGCGGGCGGCCGTCCAACTCGCGTCGGGTCGACCTCAGCAGCTCTGCGGCATTCCCGTCTCTGCCTGGCGCCAAGCCCAGGACGCCGCCGCCAGTCCAGACGAGTGCTGCACAGCGGTTTGCGGCGAGCGCTCCGTCATCTGCATCCTCTTCGACGACGTCCGTCACGGGCATTACTAACAGAATGAACATGGTCACCTTGAGCCGGCCGTCCTCCTCGTCGAACCTGCAACAGAGCGAGTTCCCGTCCCTGCCCAAATCCAAGATCAAACGGCACCCGCCGGTCAGGCCGCCGCCGGAGCTGCCCAACCCGTCGCAATGGGGCCAGAAACCCGCGCCCGTGTCGCTATCCACAGAGAACGAGCCCGATCTCGCGGCGGCCGCCGCCGGCCGCAAGGGCAAAAAGAAGGTGCTATACCGTATCGGCATATAGAATAGACTACTATTATTTTATTGATCAATTTAGAATTGCATGGTGCCCGCTCGACTATGTCAAAGATGCAATTGATTTAGGGTTCTATTTAGCGCAGCGGCAAGAGATGCTGTTCTTCGCACGACTGCCGACACAGCGGGCACTCGGGCTTTTCTCTACACCAGTCGGACGCGCAGGTCCAGCAGAACACATGCCCGCACAGAGTGCTCGTGGGGTCCGTCATGTACTCCAGACACAGGGTGCACTTGCGCGAGGCCTCGGGAATGTACGGCAGAGCAGTTGGATCTTGGAGATCCACGCTCTCTACCGCCTCACTCTCGACCTTATCCTTCTCTTGCGACTCGGACGAGCCCGTCATCATCACGCTGCTGGCCCCGCGCACCAGGTACTGCACTACAATCATCAGCCCTAGGAACTCGTACCCTCCTCTCTTCTCCAACGGGTTCAGTCGGTGCCCGAATGCATATCTCATGCCCCATATCCGCTTTGCCAGCTGGTAGTAGCTGCCGAAGAAGTAGAATATCGCCAGGTGCAGGGTCAGCATGACCTGGATCGACGCAGCTTCCGACGCCTTGCGCAGCAGCTTGAGCAGCACAACCCGCAGGGTGTTTCCTTCGTGCTTCGCTTCGCTGACCAGGAGCTTGCGCTCGACCTTGCTCCTCAGCTTGGGGATCACCCGCAGAAGCAGAATCGGACCCAGCGAGGTAGATAGGACATACCCGGCGCGGCGTTTCCACCCAGGTAGGCCCGACCGTGGCGTCGTGTGGAATATGTCGACGTACTCTTCGCCGAGCGTCCTAGCGCCGAGCAGCGTCGTGAGCCCGAGATACACCAAATTGCTTGCTGTCGCTACGCCCGTCGCATGGTTGTGGAGGAACCGAGATCCCTTGATCTTGCGCAGCACGGCCTCCAGGTTATCTTTCAGCAGGGCTTCAATGTATGTGTCCTTCTGCTGCGCTCGGATAATATCCGGTGCAAATGCGAATGGGAATCGCTCCCTGCTTATCCTCTGGTCGCTCATATCACATATGAGTTATTTGACAAGCGGTGGTGTGGGGTCGAATGCCGAGGTTGGCGATACTGAGCAGCTTTAACGACCGCTAATTCACCGGGGATTATATATTGCAGTCCTTTAACGGCGGTATAACTCACCACAATATAACTAATCCTAGCTTCTTTAAAGAATAGTTAACTTACCACAGTTTAGCACGTGGGGCATTCTATATATAGTGTGGGCTCCATTACGTCGCTTCGTATTATTGCAAGAGGGGGTAGACTCGCCGTAAGCCTGGGGCCTAGTCCCCAGATCACCCTCCCTCCGTCTCTTGGATTCGACTAGTCGAATTGAAGCGCATCCAGGGATATTTTTAGGGCGGGAAATGGCGTACGGCTGAATGGTAAGTTAACCCGCATTCTGTATTGCCCCTATACAGGGGTAGAGCATATGTTTTTTTTAGGGCGCAATGACGTGTGTGTGGGCGTTTTTCAATTGAATTTCACATCGGCTCTCGGCAAATTCCCACAAATTTAACTATCGATCCCTGACAAGTAAAAATACCACAGAGCCTAATTCACAAAGGGGCGCCCTAATTTCCAGCTTCACGCCCCCTTCTAGTGGCCTTATCTCTCGAATACCCCGAAATATCCACTCATTTCGCGCGGCGGGTTACATAAGCAGATCAGAGACACTGAACACGAGTACCCCTGTGATTTATTACGGCCATCAAAACCCAAAACCCTCCCTTACTCCGCCCTGAAGAGATACCGATTTGCAGGTGGTATTACACTGTGACGTTCTCGCGGGAAGTAAGCACGAGAAAGAGAGCACTGGCCGAGGAAAAGTAATATTGTGAGAAGGGTATTTTCTTGTCAGGTAGTGGAGCATGTCGTCGACAAAGACCGTAGGCCGTAAGGCGGTGGGCGTATCGTCGACCCATGGCTCTCCGCAAGTGACGCAGGTGTCGCCGTCATGGCGGGACCTCAATACTACGATCACAGACGGCTCGCTCTACCCGTACATGGTGCGATTGGCCGTGCTCGCGTACCGCACGCAGCCCCGATTCCGCACCATTGACTACCAGGTGTCTCCGGGCACCGTGTCGCCAACGCGGGGCCATGGGCGGCACACGAGCTCGGTGCAGGACCGATTGAGCCCCCAGTCGAGCGGCTCGCCGCACCACCAACACAGCGCGTCGCTATCGCACAGCGCGGGGCTTGGATCGGGGTCGACTGCCCCGCCGTCCTTTGGCAATGTGAAGCTGCCCAAGGAGGTGCCCAAGCTGCTCCAGGCGCGGTTCAACAAGATTGCGCTCAAGCAGGACGCGCGGTACCGCGGGGACGAGGACCCGCTGCTGCGGAGGAGCTTCTTGTCTTTTTACGCCCTGCTGCTCGGGCCGGACTTTTTGCGCCAGATCAAGGAGAACCGCCGGGCCGAGGACCTGGTCATGATGTTTCTGAGCTGCGTGGCGAAGGAGCTGAATAAGAGCGCCGTGGGGCCGCAGGAGGCCAAGGGCCTCGTGGACAGCCAGGCGGGCGCGTTTGTGCGGCTCCTCATCGATACGATTCGGGACGGCGGGCTGTCCAGCTCGTGCCCGAGCCTCATCAAGCAGCTCGAGTCGTACGAAATGAGCCTCAAGAGCAGCTCGCAGCTAGCATTTTTACAGCCGACCCGCGGCGCGGCGTCAGAGGCCAGGGTGCCCGCCCAATTGCCTACCTTTGTGCTAGAGGACATGACCATGGCCAAGGATATCGCCTCGTTGCTCTACGTGGCGGACTCGGAGCTCCAGCGCGACATTGACGTGGCGAAAAACGAGGCGACCGAGCAGCGGGCAGTTTCCGAGCTCAAGGCCATTGAGCGGGATCTGCGCGACTATAACCGGCACGTTGTATACCGCAAAATCGACTTTGACCCTGAGTTCGAGTGGCAAGAGTGGAAGGACAAGGAGCTGGAGCAGATTTCACAGCAGCTCTCGCACTACTTTATGGCCTCGAAAAGCGCAATCACTCCGGCCGGCGAGAGCTACTTCGTGCCGCCGGACCCCAAGTCGTACTACCGGCATTTGCTCAAGCGGTGCCTCGAGCGCGACTTTAAGACCGCCGGCCGCGAGCTCGAGTCGAACCCAGATAGTATCCCATTGCTCCTGTCCAAGCCCTCGATTAATCTGCTCAACGAATCTGCACACCTGTGGCGCATCCCAGCCATTACGAGAGCAGTGCTGCTACTCGACGTTGCCCAGGAGATGTTCAAAGAAGGGTTGTTTGACCTCGAGAACCTCAACGATGCATTCAACCTGGCGCGCTATGTGGTTACCGAACAGGGCAACAAGGTCAAGAAAGAATGGATGCCCAACTCGTGGCCCTACTGTGACAAGGTGCATTTCGTGACGAGTCTGCAGAGCGTCTTCAATACGGCGGTCGACCGAATCACCGAGTGCCTCGGATACATTTACGACAACTCGCCGCCCAAAATTGGGCCGTATTTGCAAACACTGGAAGACTTTGTATTTGCAGACGCCCATGTGCAGGGGTTCTCGCCCATTGAGCTGAGCAAAAAACAGAAAGAGCGCATTGAATCGACCATCATTTCTGCCGCGGAAATCAAGTATGACGCCCTTATTGACGATATCCCCAGAGATCACACATTGGACCCGCTGCACATCATAGACCTTGCCGATAAGCTCATTGGCATTTCCAAGCGACTCAACAAAAGATACAAGCATCTCCTCTTCGACTGCATCCATATTGCCAAGATTTCTACGCAACGGCACCTCACGCTCTTCTCGGCCGACAGTAATAGCATGTTCACCCACATGATGTCGCACATGCAGGCGAGAAACGAGGAACCATCATTTGAGGACATGATTATTCTTTACAAAAAGCTCGCTGAGATCCGCGACATTTATGTCCAGGTGTCGTCCGAGCCGTTCACCTTTGACATTGAAGGCGTGTTCTACCCCTATGTTGTCAAGTGGGCCGAATCTGCCGCCAGCCTTGCTCAGTCGTGGGTTGACCCAGCCATCAATGAGGACTCCTTTTTACCCATGAACGAAGAAGCAGAGCAGTTTTACAGTTCCTCGGTGCAGGATATTTTCAAGTCGTTTAGGAATGCCATTGATATGATGGGCGACCTGGACTGGCGCAATCCACTGCACAAGGCCAAAATCTATACGCTCTTGATGAAAGGCATTTCTACGGGTCTCTGCCACTATTCCTCTCGTCTCTTTGCCAAAGTTCAGGAAGAATTGCGAAATGGAGATGAAGATGAGCAGCGGCAGGTGAAGACCCGGCAGGACAAGTGGCTTGCTCTGGCGAAGAGTGCGGTTAATGGCAAATCGGTACAAATACCCGCCCCCTATCGGTTTATGAAGGAAACGTGCGTTAAGCTAAACGATATTGAGCTGGCTCAGATTGAACTGGACAAGATTGAGAACGAGCTGGACTCTGAGAAATTGTCCAGCATTATAATGAAGAACGAGCCGCCGCAAAAGCGCAAAGCGCAGACGTATCTGTTCACCGTCAAAATCGTGCAGGCCGAGAATCTCAAGGCGTGTGATATGAATGGCTTAAGCGACCCGTACGTAACCCTAGTGGACCAGCAGACCCGGAAACAGATTGGCAAGACGCGAACCATTTACGAAGACTTGAATCCATACTGGGATGAGATGTTTGAAATTGCCACTGGAGGACCCAAGTGGCTTACGGCGACGGTCTGGGACGAAAACGCGCTGTCGAACCATGATTTGTGTGGCCGGGCATTTATTCGACTCGATCCAAGTGCATTCCAGGACTTTGTGTCACAGGTAAGATATTATTTTTTTTTTTTGTTTGGTGTGTACGGTGGGGTGGCTAACGTCTATTTAGGATTACTGGCTGGATCTGGATACCCAGGGTAAAATTATGGTCAACATCAGCATGGAGAGCGAACGGGATGACATACGATTCCACTTTGGTAAGGCGTTCCGAACGTTGATCCGAACTGAAGGAGATATGATACGACTTATTGTGGAAAAATTCTCAGCATTCATTAAATACTCCATTTCGCTGCAGACGCTCAAATCGCTTACTGGTAGTGGGAGGTTTGGCATGGACACTGTATCCAACTGGCTTAGCAGCACTAGAATTAGTGGGCCCAACAAGGCTACCAACCGTCTTACGGCTGTTGAAATTGAGGACTCACTCAATCCGCTCTTTGACTACCTGAACGAGAACTTTGCGACTCTGGCGCAGGGGTTAACGAAAGAAATGAGACTAAAAGTAATGACCCAAACTTGGAAGGTTGTTCTACACACGATTGAATCCCTGCTGCTGCCAGTGTTGAGCGATAAACGTACCAGTCAACACCAGCTCACTGCTGCCGAAGCCGACATTGTATTCACTTGGCTCTCTGCCATGCGAGGTTTTTTCCACCACGACGGTGCTGGTCCCTCGCTGGAGGTCCTTCAGTCCCAGAAATACCAAGAGCTGATGACAATTCCCGTTTACTACGACTTGTCTACCAGCGAACTCAAGCAGGAGAGCGAGAAACTGTCTTCTTTGAGCTTCAAGTCTCTTCAGGAGCGGAATTACTTTGCAATTCCTGAAATGATTAAGCGAAAGAACACTGTAATGGCTCACCGGAACCGAAAGACACTGAAGAAGCAGAATGAGCAAATCAGAAATGCCAAGCGAGAAACCCCACAGACTGAAGACATTATCCTTCGCATTCTTCGGGCTCGCGGCGAAATCGATTACCTCAGTCGGCGGTTGAAGCAACGGGAACGCATTGCTCAGACTCTGGCGACTGAAAGCATCGTCAGGAATGCAGCAGCAGGCGGATTCAAAAGAAAGGATGACTTTAGATAGACTGTATACGTAATGGCTCTTATTTATAAAAAACCTATCATGATTTACCTCTTTCCTACTCTATAAGTGTCTAACTTTGTTAAAGGAAGAGGTGGAGAGACAGACCCAATATCCAAGCTGTCCTAGGCTATATTCATGTTATTGGCCCAGTGTCAAGCATATCTATGCCCTGGATGATGGAATCTGCAGTCTCGACGCACTACCTGCATGCGCAAGGCGCTATGGTCACTACCCGCTGTGCCTTTGTCGGGGTGCGGCTGATCCCGCAAGCGACTTCAAAAGCCCCAATAACATCCGGAACCATAAAGTACAGAAGGCGCTTCGCACGGGCCATTACCATATTACCACCAATGACTCTGGCCGAAGAGCCCGCCACACAGCTTGTTGTGACTTGCCCCGAAGGAAATGATCTGCTGCAGGAGAAGAAAGACCAGTTCAAGCCGCAGGTAGCCTTTGATACATTTGATAACAAACAGGCGTCGGACTTTGCGTTAACTCTACGCTCCAAGCACGAAGAATACAAGTACTCGCGGCTTACGAGAACCATCCTGTGCGGTATCGATGAAAACCCCCACTCCGATGTGGCGCTGAGGTGGGTTTTTGAGGAGCTCGTAGAGGATGGAGACGAGGTTGTGTGTCTCCGCGTAGTCGACCCAAACGACCGGATTGGCACCACAGTGGGGTCGGATGAGAAGCAGTATATTGATGACGCACATCAGTTCCTCGAGCATATCAAAACTCGTAATGTCCACAACCGCGAAATCCTGCTGGTGTTAGAGTTCACGCTGGGCAAGGTCGAGCAAGAGTTTCAGCGCATGGTAAGTATTCTCGGCGACAAAGGGAAGGATTGCGCTAATGTTTTTCAGGTGCAAATATATGAGCCGTCAATATTGATTGTCGGTACCCGCGGCCGGTCAATGGATGGGTTCAAGGGGCTTCTCCCGGGGTCTGTTTCCAAGTACTGTCTCCAGCATTCGCCTGTGCCAGTTATAGTAGTGCGGCCGCTGAGCAAACGTGAGAAGACGAGAGCAAAGAGAGAAGCAGATCCATCACGACAAACATATAGAGCAGTAATACGGGACCAGAAAGGAGACATGATCAAGACATATGATAATGGAGCCACCGAGAAGGCTCTGCCTTCACTTCCAGAGTTCCTTACTGGGGAGGCTCGAGAGCGAGAGCGCCGTCGAAAGAGCCACGCGCGTTCGATTTCAGCGGACTACACTTCCGTCCCAGATCATCACCGCAGGCACTTGGACATTGCTCCACAGCGGTCGGCTGAATCTTCACGTGTGTCGCTGCTGTCAAGGGTGGGGAGAAGCAGGAGTAGGAGCAGAAGTAGAAGCAGGAGTCCATTCCCGAGCATTGACTTTAGGAGGAAATCGTGGTTCGGTGAAAGTAATAGCTCGAGTTCATCGCTCAACTTGCTACCATAGTGTGTACTGTTGCCGTGTAATAACAAACCTTTTCTAGCCAAAAAAGTCGAGAATCGACTTGTTATTATCGGGCTTTTGCTTTTTCTTGGCCTTTGACGAGAGCTGTGATGACGGCTTGGATCTCTTTTGAGCAGGTACCGTGTTCTTTCGGCCAGAGTTGGGCGTATTGGACGGCGTATACTGCTTTTGCAAATCTTTCGCAAAATGCCAGTCTTTATGCTCATCGGCTTCATTTAGCGCCATGTCTTTGCCACATCGATCGCAGTGGTAGCCTGACACAAAGAGGTCATTTCCCTCATCAATCTCATCGACTTCATCGGCACCACTTTCCTCAGGCGTTCCCGTTTTCTCTGTTGTAGGCGCTTCGGTTGATTCTTGCCCCGTGCTGTCTTCAAATTTTGCTTCAGATTTTGATTCAATCTTTTTCTCGGCATTTGACTGCACTGGTTCAGTTTTATTCTGTTCCAGGGGCTGAGCTGACTTAATCAGCGAAGTATTCGCCTGTTCTTCGTAGTTATTCAAAAGAGAAGATGTAGATCCAAAGAAATCGTCCAGTCGCTGTACGCCACGGCCGCCAATGGTCTCAAAAGAGCTCACGGAGAGCGAAAGGAGAGAACAGGGAAACAAAGTTACCCCATCGGACTGTAGCTGTCTGAGCAGGCTGCAACCCATTTGGTAAATGCCCTCCGTGAGATGATCAAACGAAATATCCGTAACGAGAAGGTTAGGAGAGGGCCCTTGCTTGGAGTGGTAAACCGACTTGCCAGCTCGATAGTGCCCATGTCCGACCGAGACCCGCTTAGGACGACGCGGGAACTCGAGTTCCTCGTCGAGCTCAAGAATTCGGTTTGCTAGATCCGCAGAATATACCCTGATCCATTGGAAGCAGTCATCCAAAGTGGCCAATCCCTTAGATGTGAATTGTTTGATGGATTGCATGGACTTTACGTCAGTTCGGGTGGCTATCTCCCCCTGCTCCTCTCCTCTAACCACATTGTATATTTTCAAGCCCTCTACCTGGCCCAGCTTCTTCTGAAGCTCTTTACAGGGGATATCCAGGATATGGGCTATTGAATTTTCGTCCTGAGGAACGCCTAACGTTCTGAGTACCTTGTCACCGAATTTTCCACCATACCCCCAGAAATCGGTGATTTCATGTTCCTTAAGGAATGGAATTACCTGCGAGTTTCTCACAACCGTTTGACCGTTTGGCTTATTCTTGGCGCTGCCCAGCTTTGCCAGAATCTTGTTCCGCGCCAGACCAGCAGAACAGGTGAATTTCATCTCCTGGAAAAGGGCCTGTCTAATCTCCTGCACTCTATGGCATGCAATGAGCATCAAAACATCATCCCAATCGTTGAATTCTGTAGGAGCTTCATCCTTCTCGCACCCAATAACCACACCATACCACTTGAACACATTAAGCTTCTCCTCCAGTTGTTCAATTGGTGGCAATTCGGGTAGATTTTCATCCCCCGACTGCTCCACGAGCTCAGGGAACAGTTCGCTGGCCCTTTCATAGAGATAGGGCCCAAGATCGAGGAAACCTTCGTCAATTCCTGCCTTCTCAACTGCAGGACACATGCGCTTGAAAACACTAAAGATGTTCCTACTAGTACGTCTAAAAGGGTCTAATGAGACTTTGTAATTCTGAGGCTCTGGTGATTCATGGTATTGCCACTGGGTCTCTCCTTTTTTGAACGTTGCAACATGAGCCGCTACAAGATCAGGGCACTTTTTTTTGGCCTCTTCTACGTTATCGCCTCGTTTTATCCCGTACTTCCTCGCGGGATAGTTAATGGCTATAAGCATCTGCCATTGCTGGCATACGACTGGCGTCGAAGCATCTAAGCCAAGTCTGATCTGTTCCGCTTGGGCCTATTCACGTCAGCCTCTGAAAAAAAGTCTAGTGCATTTGGTATTGGACTTACATAGTATGCATCGAGGTCAATGTGGGCCACCACCTCTAACGGTGACTTGAAAGATGTTGATACATTCTGCAAAGCATCAAAATGCCTCCAAGTATACTTGGACATCGTCCATAGAGAATGGTTGAGCGTTATCACCGTAATGGGAATTAATTTACACGCTAAGGTGCGATAATTTAGTACTAATTAAGGGAAATTTAGAAAATGCTAGCTAGAGTGGTATTTGAACACCTCAATTGCAAGATACAGACAACAGGTTAGTCTCTTAAGTCAATATTTTAAATGAGATGGACACTTTTAAACGAACGGTGGAGGAGGTTACGCCTCTATTCGTGCGGCTTTCCATGTTCAGTGGTGGAGCACAGATTAGTACGCGTGCCCCCGAAAAAATTCACCCCCTATAAAGCCTGCCTGTGCGACAAATTTTTTTTTCATTCCTTATCACTTTTACACTGTGCTGGATTTTGCCAGCGCAGTGGTGATCGGTTATTTATTGAAGATGGTAAGTTAACAATCTTGGGATTGTACATTCTTTCTATGATGATACGTTGTCGCCCCAATCGTAACAATTATGACGATTCGACTCCATTAGCCAAACTCAAACGGATTTCTGATTTGAAAGGATTTTTGCAATCTTCTACTATTGTGGAATCGTGCTAACGGATTAGTAAGTGGAAGATAAGAATTGGAATATGATGTAACATCCTTCCATGCTAATCATGAACTGTAACTTTGAAATTTTTTATACAGTCTTGATATCAAACCAGGCCTAATTTTTCTGATTCAAAATGCGTTTCTATTAGCTTGTTACTAACAAACTAGATCTTTTAGGTCACATAAAATGTATATAGAGAGAACCAATTCATCTTCACATCACACATTATCAACTTCAAGCATACATCATTAAGCTTTGAACATATCTCGCATCTGTTAGACTTCATTTACTCGCGATGGTAAGTTGAGGTCGACAATCTTTTGTAAAATGTTTTTGAAAATTGGACACAATGCACTTTTAGGGTATTCTTCGAGGAGGTTCTTTTGCGATTCAATAGTTAGGACGAATTGCGGATCAATGGGGACAGATCCCAGAAATGGTACGTCGAATTGAGCTGCAAGAGCCTCTCCACCTCCGGAAGAAAAGATATTCGTGCACTCTGAACAATGTGGACACACGTACCCGCTCATATTCTCAATCACGCCGAGAGGCGTGAACCCGACTTTTTTACAGAAATTGAGCTCCTTTCGCACGTCTGCCGTAGCGACCGCTTGCGGCGTCGTCACGAGGACTGCTCCATCTGGGGATGCAAGCTTAAGCTCCTCAGCAACACTGATATGCTCGTCCGAAGTGCCTGGAGGGGTATCAATTAGGAGGTAGTCCAATTCGCCCCAGACAACGTCTTTCAAGAACTGTCGCACCATTGCTGTCTTCTTTGGGCCCCGCCAAACAATCGAGTCACCACGATTTGGCAACAAGAAGCCCAAACTCATGACGCACAGCCGCTTGGAGTCATCTGTATACGCTGGAATCCAGCCCGCGCTAGACTGGTGGATCTTCTTGTCTTCAAGACCAAACATTCTCGGCAGCGACGGCCCCGTGAGATCAATATCCAGCACGCCTACCTTGTACCCGGCGTCTACCAGCGAAAGCGCCATTTGCGTCGTCACCGACGACTTGCCAACACCGCCCTTGCCAGATAACACAAGCACAATATGCTTAACCTTTTCTAGGCTTGGCAGAGTCGACATCGTATAGTTTATAAATAGCGAGGAAAGAGTCCGTAGTTGGGGGTGATAATCTCCAGTCTTGCTGATTAATGTCCGATCCCAAACGTTAGCTCACCAAGACAAGATCTTTTCTCGCGTCCAGTATATTAAAATACTGGGCCGCTGAAAAAATTTACAAAATAGTTATCTGTGATTGAGGACCTTGCGAAGCCGCGTCTCTGCGTCTTCAGTGTTGTTTCTCTCGTCGGTTCGAGATCGTAAATACTCGGTGAATGTAGGCACAGCCGTTAATGTACTGGCCGAGTCGGACTCGGAATACGGCATGGTATTATGTAGTGTAACAATGGAATGCCGTTTGCCAGTGTACATGGCAGGCGGTTGTTCGTCTGCTATAGGGGCCAGTTGCGTGACCGGGCTGTCCCTCACTCTGTAGAGCCCCCGGGGGTAATTGTCGGGTAATTTACTGCTTGATTGGAGCAGCAGCGGGTCTGAGTGGTTCCGTTTGGTGAGCGCAGACATGGAGGCCACTCTCCTTGGCGCAGGGTACTTGAGAGCTGCGGGATCGAACATTTCCTCATTGCTACCAAGAACTGGCGAGTTGGTCTGTAGCAGGGCATGTAAATTTGGATAGTGTGATTTGTGAGCTGAGCTTTTGGGGACAAGCTTCTCTTTGGCTGGCAACTTGGCGTCAATTCGGTGTAGCGTCGACACAATCGACGACAGCATGTTATACGACTTTTCAGCGGCATTGGCCAGCCCTTCAACGTCCTTTAACGAGCTTGCTTGAGAGCTGACTTGTTGTACTCTATTCTGGGTATCTTTGAGCGTCCGCGTAGCAAGCTGGTCGATATACTTCATTTGCTCCGTCAGTCGGTTTTGTGCTGCAATAACAATGTCCAACTCGGTCGACAAGTCCTGACGGTATGCGTGAACGGCGTCATTCAGACTCCGGCTTGCCTCTTCAGCCTCTTTACTAACGTGGCCCATAATTGTGTGGAACCGGAACTCGCTTATTGGTGGCAGCGGGATCTCCTCTTCCTCTTCTTCGGTGTCTTCGTTCTGAGTGTTACCATCGTTGACCACTACTACTGATGGGGGTGTATAGGACGGTCGTCGAGACTCTGCAATGGTTCCTACGGGATCTGTCAGGAAGCGCACAAGGGTAGCGGTCGAGGACGACCTTTTTCTATGCGATGTTGACATCTCCTGTAATATGTGTCGTGTTTGGGTGGTATGTGACTCTCGGCGGGAAAAATGCCCTATCGGTGTTAATGCCTTATCGCGTTATACATCGTGTCAAGGTTAGTCTAAACACGGTGATTAATTATAAAATAAATGGAGATGGGAATTCTAGTTGTGTAAATTTACCCTGGCTAATCCTACAGGCATTATATTGTACCGAGTTTCCAATTGGCACTCCTCCTCGATGCTTTGGTTACCATCACGATCACTTAAAGGCGCTTCTATTTTAGTTTAAACTAGAAAAGGTTGCAAATGAGAATTAGCAAATAGTTACAGGTTTTCAATATCAAGTACAGCGGGATATCCCCCTGTCAATACGGCAAATCATTGAAATTTTCAGGGTCACAGATCATTTTGATTGATCTACCACAAAAATACGATGGTACTACATTTGAGGCGTGGAGCGGGGGGGATAAGTGGAAATATGGCGAGAGATACCAGATGCTAGGGGGGATATTCGGGAGTCCGAAAAAAGAGTTTGCATTGCCCCTGCTACCTGCCTACGGGTTGACAAACTCTCTGCTATATAAATAAGATTCACTGGGACAGACTAGCTGTGCGCAGGGTTGAAAGAAAAAAAAATAAACTGGTGAGACCGTTATTTTTATTTTTTAATTTACATGGGCCGTTGAAACCGGAGATCAGATCAAGAATGGCATCAACAACCCAGCTGCGGCGAAGGAAAGAGCGCTCAAATCCCGAAATGGGGGAGGAGGAGATGATGAAGAGAGAAACGAGGCAAGAAGTCGACATGAAAGAGCAGATGGCCATGAAAACGGCTGCGAGTGCGGATCACCACCGGTTTGGCAGTATCATCTCGCTGAGCGCACCGCAAATAGTACTTGTGCTAGGGTTGATATTCGGTGGATGCTGTTCCAACGTCATCAGTCTCGAATCTATAGTTACTGAAGTGCCTGATGCTGGTGAGCTAGTGACGTTTACACAGTTCCTGCTAGTGTCTATAGAAGGGTATGTATATCACATTGACTGGCGGCGGGGGCCACCCAAGTTGCAGCCTCGCAAGGTGCCGCTGCATCGGTGGTTCGTGCTCGTTGTGCTCTTTTTTGTCATATCCATTCTCAACAACAAAGTGTGGGCCTACGACATCTCAATTCCTGTGCACACAATCTTCCGCTCGGGCGGGACCATCACGACAATGGCGGTGGGGATGTTAGTCGGCAAGAAGTATAATTACAAGCAGCTGCTGGCGGTGGTGATTCTCACGGCGGGGGTGGTCATGTCAACGCTGTCGAGCTCGGCAGAGCACACAGCAGAGACGACCGGTGGAAGCGGGTCCAAATTTGCAATGGGCGTGGCATTGCTGTTTGGAGCCCAATTGCTTACAGCCATTCAAGGACTGGTGGCAGAAACTACGTACAAAAAGTACGGCAAGCATTGGCGCGAAAGCTTGTTCTATACCCACGCGCTTTCGCTGGTGCTGTTTGCACCCCTTGCCGGGGACATTAGGAGTCAATTCCGCGCAGTCTGTGCGTCCGCTCCGTATGAGCTAGGGTTTGTGGCAGTGCCGAGGCAGGTGGTCTATCTGCTCATCAACGCGGCCACGCAGTACCTCTGTGTGAGGGGGGTCAACAACCTGGCCGGGCACTCGACAGCGCTCACGGTAACAATTGTCCTCACCATCCGCAAGTTTTTCAGTCTGGTGCTGAGCTCCTATCTATTTGGCAATAGCCTGACCCACGAAGGCAAGGTCGGTGCTCTTTTTGTGTTTATCGGAGCCATTCTATACTCGTGCGCCTAAACCTCGCAAAAGCGATCATTGCTTAATAGCCAGTTGGCCACTTGAACAACTGGTAAACCACCACAATCATTACCTAGTAAGACGGCTGGCCCCTTGATATGATATTAACCAGTTTGAGATGGAGCCACTAAAACACGGTTTGTAGACTAGTTGTGGTAGTCCTTTAGCTCTGATTTGGTCCGTGTCTTTTCGGCATAGACGACCTTGACCTCCTTGGACATGAGGCATGCCCTGTCCAACGGAACATGAACATGGCACATCATCCGCGGCCCTGGATTGGGCGCGTGTCCGGCAAAGCAGCAGCACATTGTGCCCTCGTAGTCGCTTGCCGAGTGGCCTGCGCTTCTCCAAATGGCGCAGCTCGAATCAACTAAGCAGTGCGTGCCGTACAGCGCCTCGATCTTCCCCTGAGTGTTCTTGGCCTCGCGGATCTGGTTGATAACGGCCGGCTTGTCGCAGATGCGCTTAAACTCGGGGTCGTTGGCACACGCGGTCGCGTCAAACTTGCTACAGTACTTGCACAGGCGACAATGCTCAGGAATGTCGCTCTGAAGCATGACGCAAGACGTGGCATGGCACACCGCCAGATCGTACTTCTTTTCGACGCGGATCGCCGTATTGACCAGCGCCCGCGGAACGTATGCCTTCGTAGAGTCAAACTCCTTGCGGTAGCGGTCTACGATCTTGTGCACTTTGGACGCTTCGAGATGGTAGTGGAGATGTGCCTTATGGGCAAAGGTGGTTTCGGCGCACTCTGGAAGGGCACACGCGTATGAGAGCACCGACTTTGACGTTTTGGACGGACGACGCTCGTAGAAGCACACGAGCTCTCCCTGGGGCGACATGTAGTCCCATGCCGTGGAGTTGAACGGCAATTGCACCAGGGACGGCTTTATCGACTTGCGTTTCGTTACTCCGGCGCGGGTCATTGTCGTCATTGTACAATTTTCTATGGGACTAGCCCCGTTCTCTCGTCATGCAAAAATAAAAAAAAAAAAGAAAGAAAGCCAAGTCAGATAAAACGCGTCTAGTCGTCGTCGTCTCTCGTTCTCTTAATTTTAAAGACTATTTATATGGTGGAGAGGGCTTATCTTTTTTTTTTTTTTTTTCCAATATTTGCCGCAACGGAATGCTCAAATGCAGCTGTGCCGTTTCCGTGGGACCCTTTGGCCCAATCAAGCCATGCCGTTGTTCCCGAAAAATATATGGCACCGTTCCTTTCCGAAAGGAACCGCTTTGATTTATTCTATAGAGTGTAACGAAATTTATTTATATATCAACGCCCTGTAACAAATTATATCTGTACAAAAATACATCTTCGCACACACACGCCCATACACACATACCCCCCTTCCACTTCTTCTGTGTAGACTAATAATTAATACCCCGTAGACCTGATACCCGTAGAAGAAAAAGTCCGGCTGATTTGCAATGACTGTATCGTCGGTACTGGCTCCGCTGTTGAGCTGGCAGGTCATCGCCGGCACCGTACTGGCGCTATCGCCAATCACCTCCTACCTGGACACGGTGCTCAGCATTGCAAAGCGCAAGAGCTCGGCCGGGTTCTCACTAGACGTGTGTGCCATCATGCTCGTCTCGAGTATATGCAAGGTCTTCTTCTATTTTGGCCGCCCCTATGAGCTGTCGCTGTTCCTCCAGGCGCTCGTTATGATTGGCATCCAGGTAGTGTTGCTGAAGCTAGCATTGAAACACCGCCCCAAAGAATTCAATCCCCGCGGGCTGCTCGGAGAACAGGAGCAGGATCAAATCAGCGGGCGAATGTCGCCGTCGCGGTTTCTGGTCGGCAGCGCCATCCTCCGTCAGCGGCAGACGTCCTCCTCGAAAAGACCCTACGCCTTTTGGGAGTGGGACAGTGAGACGCCGTACTGGTCCTTTTTGATCCGCTTGTGTGTCTACCTGGCGGTGTTCCAGCTGCTGCTGGGGACATGGTCTGTGTATGTGGAGGGCCTCGGGCTCGTGGGCCTGCTCATCGAGGCGATTCTGCCTCTGCCGCAGATCATCACCATTGCGTCCCGCGGGTCCGTGGAAGGCTTCCGCCCGAGTTTGCTCGTGTCGTGGCTCGGCGGCGACATCTCCAAGCTCGCGTATCTTTACTCGTCCGACGAGATTGCGCCGCAATTTATCATCTGCACCATTCTGCAAGGGTTGCTCGACCTGTTTGTCGGGTTCCAGTACTACATGTATACTACCAATCGGTGGAAAGGCACGCCAGAGGCCACGGTCAAGGTCTCCCGCCAGCGTGCCCAATCGCTCAAGCTTCAAGGCGTTCCAAGCGAGTAATGATTAATGAATACTACCTCAACTCTCTCCCACAGAGTGGATAACTTGTTGCCTCAATTCGTTTCACCCGTGTCGAATGCTCCAAAGGGCTTATCGAGTAATAGCTAATGTTTAATGACTACTATCGCATCTGCTTGCTGGGGCTCTGCCCCAGACCCCGTAGTGGGGGGCTAGCCCCCCAAACCCCCTTTTCATTTGACGGGAAAACATGTTGAATGCGTCATTCCTATAAAGCCAATAAATAATGCAGCGTAATAAATAAGTGTTGAAGTTAGGACTGTTCAGGCTTTTGCTCCTTCATGGAAACATCCTCGTCGGACTCGACTGCCGTCGAGCTAGTAGACGGTGGTGAGGGCGAAGACGACTCGGTCTTGGCGTCACTGCCCGAGCCCTTGTTATTCATTCCTATTCGCTGGCACCAGGTCTCGGCACGCTCCAACGTGTCGTCTACCACAGAAATAATGTTCTGCAGCATGTCCAACGACTCGTTCGCCAACGACAGCACGCGGCTCCCGGCCTCAATCTCATACTTGTGGCCCGTCGACGGCCGCGACGAGTCTTGCTCGTCTCGACTCGCCGGAGCAGACGGCGAGCTCGAATGCACCGACTGGGCCCACGCCGCCGGCAGCCGCAGAATGTACGACCGCACATGCGACCGCGCCGGCTCCGGCAGCGAATTGCCTGCCACCGTAGACACAACAGTCACAATCTTGCGCACCGTCGAAATGAGGTCCTGCTTGAGCAGGTTCACCGTGTAGAGCGTGTTGGACTTGCGGTTAGTGTAGTTGTACGCCGAGTACTGCGGCGCTGATGAGGTCTTGCTATCCGGCACGTGATTTGCGGCGATGGACTGAGCCATCTCAGCGGCCCGCTCTCGCGACACGAGCTCCTGCAAGCTGTTGACGGTCGTGGCGAGCCGTGTGTTGGCGAGCTTGAGCAGATGGAGGCAGTATCGCAGCCGCTGGCGCGACTCGCGCGAGAGCGAGGCCAGCGACGTTGCCGTCACCAGCATGTCCTGCCACGCAGTGCGCTTGGACTTTGTGGAGACCGGCGGCAGCGGCGCCGACGCACTCGGCGTGCGCTTGTGCTGCCGCCCCGACGGCTTGTGGACGTTTCTGTTGCGAATGCCTGACGGCAGCACCGCCTCGAGCTTCTCGGCCGAGTACTTGAACCGCGGCGAGTACGACTTGGACGAGTTGTACACTTTGGCTGCCGAGCTCGACACCATGGACAGAAACGATGGCGGTGGGGAGCTTGCCGGCGACGGGTTGTTGGACCCGGTACGCAGTGCCTCGAGAGCCTCTGCCGCGAGCCTCACGTCGGGCGACTCGCCTTTTTCTTTGACTGGAGAGTCCATGCTATTTGACAAAGAGAGGGGGAGGAGAAAAATGTTCTACTATATAGAGGAGAAAACAAAAATTCGCGTCTAGCCCGTTCCTGTTGAATACGTACCACTGCATGTGATAATTTCCAAATCCACCCACTGCTGCCCCAATCTAGGCGTGGGTGCTGGGGGGGTCTGCGGTGTGGTTGTTGGGTTACATGTGAATGCGCACAACCTCACCATCTGAAATTTGCATCTTCACGTTCTTTTTATGGTTTTTGCGGCGACAAGCGAAATTCCACATTCCAAAATTATAAAATAGGTTTACGTAGATCTGCAAGCGTAAGAGTTAAAAGTTAAACACAACGATACATTAGTTTCATGCTATACAGAAGAATAAATAAATAAGACATGACAAGATCTTTCTTTTAAGCTCGCTCGCCTCGCAGTCGTCGGGCAAGCTGGATGTCCTTCTTCTGGATGGTGACTCGCTTGGCGTGAATGGCACACAGGTTAGTGTCCTCAAAGAGGGAGACGAGGTAAGCCTCGACGGACTCCTGCAGAGCACCAATGGCAGAGGACTGGAATCGCAGGTCGGTCTTGAAGTCCTGGGCAATCTCTCGCACCAATCGCTGGAAAGGCAGCTTTCGGATCAGAAGCTCAGTGGACTTCTGGTATCGTCGAATCTCTCGCAGAGCGACGGTACCTGGCTTGTATCGGTGTGGCTTCTTGACACCGCCTGGGGCAGAGGTGGATGGGGCAGACTTTCGCGCAGCCTTGGAGGCGATCTGCTTTCGTGGAGCCTTACCGGAGGTAGACTTTCGGGCAATGGTAGACTTGGTTCGAGCCATTTTTGTAAATGAGTTATGAAGAAGTGATAAAAAAAGAGTGTATTGGGGGAGGGTATGTAGAGCTATTTATATGCTTTTTTATTTTTCCCCCCTTGGGGGAGAGAATGTAACAGCGCCCGACATTGCACCCTATCCGGCAAGTAAAAATGTCGAGGCGGATGGGGCGGTCGGATCAAAGGCCATATTGTTTAGTGCTTCGAAATCAGAATGTCGGCCTCTCTGATTGTAGCCCACGGCTGATATCTCTCTCTTTAACGTTGTCTAGTGATTGATAGCGCGCGCAGGAGATCCGTGCTGTGATATGTCAAGGTTGGTGTAAATCAGAGGCTGGGAAGTTTGTTAAGCCCACTGATTAACTTGGGACATTGTACAATCACCGACATTGCACGGCCAGTACCGACATTACGGAGGCAGAGGCTATTACGCTTGTATCAGAAGAGCAATTCTAATCAGCGGTAATCAACGCACGCACAGGGAGAAAAAAAGAAGGGAAAAAATTTCCTCCACCCCTCTCTGTTTGCGCGCCACATGCACACATACCCTTACGTAGCACCAGCATCTATATAAATGGGGATATTCCCCACCAATGCCATTCTTTTTTTTTGTATAAACAAACTACAGTAATAAAAATATAAAATGTCTGGTCGAGGTAAAGGTGGTAAAGGTTTGGGCAAGGGCGGTGCTAAGCGACACCGAAAGATCTTGCGAGATAACATCCAGGGTATCACCAAGCCAGCTATTCGACGACTTGCCCGACGAGGTGGTGTCAAGCGAATTTCTGCTCTGATTTACGACGAGACTCGAAACGTGCTCAAGTCCTTCCTTGAGTCGGTTATCCGAGATGCTGTCACCTACACTGAGCACGCCAAGCGAAAGACCGTCACTTCTCTCGACGTTGTCTACGCTCTCAAGCGACAGGGCCGAACTCTTTACGGTTTCGGTGGTTAAACGATTATTGTTCACGTTCTTTTATTTATTGTATATTACGTTGTTGTATTTATTATGATCAATACTACTCATGGTTCACGGTACTAAACAAACACAAAAGGGGGTCTGGGGGGTTTCCCCCCAGCTACGGGGGTTTGGGGGCTGGCCCCCAACTACACCTCGATCCCCCGATCTCGCCAGATCTGTAGAGCTAAATATAAACCTGTCGTCCGACAGGTGCATAGTGGGCGACGTGATCTTGTGATAAGGTGATGGTGAGGACGACATTATTCCCTTCGTTCCCCAACGCGTCACGTGGTTATGACCAAATGCAGCACTGTCTCCAACTCTGTGATCATGTGACGGCGCCCCGTTTCACTCTTCATTGCGCTATGAGGTTCAACGCCCCGAACAACCCCAACATGAAACTGCGAGAGCATTCACGACCTTTGCTAGCAGCCTGCCCTTTGTGTACGATGAGGTCGGGGTAGGCCGCATAATATGCAAGCCGCACAGGTATGATTGAATAGCGCCATCATACCACAGAATGGCAGGGGTTGCGATAGCACACATATATACATGATGTGGAGCAATCGATACAGCGCATGAAGATACCGCAAGCCAAGTCGTCCTCTCCCTCGTCCTCTTTTTTTTCCTCCCTCGCCGCTCTTGCCAATTGGCCCAGAAGCACGCTCCTTCGTAAAGTACGAACCAGTTAGTCAGCCGGCCGTTAAGTCCGCAGTAGCCCCGAGGTCCGATCCCAATGGGCCCCCGACCCGATGCGGCCCGCCAGCCGTGCGCGCTCTTTTTTGGGGCGCTGACTAACCACTACTCACACAAAAAGCAACGCCGGCACCCCTTCCATGCGGCCTACCTTCCGCTGGGTTCCATTCACAAGGCCCTCATATATATATTAGACGTGCGATCCACCGGAAGGTGCAACTTTTTTTTCTTTCCCATTTACCCACACCATCCACCATGACATCGAACCTGTCGCAGCAGTTTGAGGACCTCGCGCTGAGGTACTACATGACCGACAACAACAACCCGAATATAGAGTCCCCCATGTACGCATCGACCTCGTCGTTCCACGAGTCGCCGCGCAGCCCCGAGCAGCAGTACATCCAGCCGCAAATGCTACAGAACCACTCGGAGGACGCCATGTTTCTGACGATGAACGACATTCAGCAGAACCCGCAGTTTATGGACTTTCAGCCCGTGACAATGCCGACGCTCATGCCGATGACGGTCGCGCCGCAGGATGCCATGATCAAGTCGCCGCAGGACGAGTATTATGCGCGCATGTACCACCAGATGCCGTCGCTGTTCGACCACGACAGCGCGCAGTTTGTGCCGTCGCGCGACGACGACGTGTGGATGGGCGAGGAGCCGGAGGCCATGGATGAGGACGAGGACGACGAGGACGAGAGCATGCGCACGGACGACAATGAGTACGACGACATTTTGTTCTCCTCTGAGGAGGACGACGAGGAGGAGGACGATCTGTACGACACGCTGCCGACCACACACGCGCCGCCGCTGCCGCAGCCGCCGGTGCCGCGGCCTCAGGAGCGGCCTGTGGCCTCGTCGTTTGAGTCAAAGTCGCCAGAGGTCGTTGGGGAGGACAAGCAGCTGCTGACTCCGGCGGCAACGGCCGGGCGGCCGCGTAAGAAGACGAGCGTAGCGCATGCGGGCCCACACAAGTGCGAGCTGATACTGCCGTCGACGGGCAAGCAGTGCAACAAGGTGTTTTCGCGGCCCTATGACCTGATACGGCACCAGGACACGATCCATGCGCCGGTGCGCAAGACGTTCAAGTGTGAGCAGTGCGGCGATGCGTCAAAGACCTTTAGTCGCATGGACGCACTGGCCCGCCATAAGAGGGTCAAGCATCCAAAATAACCCACACCCACTTGCATTTTTTATAGATCTTTCATTCTTTACTAACTATTTATTTATCTCGCATAATACACCCTATCTTCTAATCTTTAATCACTGTAATGCCCATCGTTAATTGCAGTCCATGCTCTGAGATCACACAAACACCCCGCAATCGATCTACCACCAATGATCGCCATAACACACCGCAATCTATTTTAGATCAGCATGTGGTGTTACGCAATTGTGAGTAATGGCTGTTGGGACTAACTCCGGACAATTTGTTACGCTGTTAAGATTGTTGGTTACACAACTTTACGAGGCGCAGTCAGCAATCTTGCACCTACGCATCAAGGCTATGCGGTTTTAAGCAATGTGCCCAATTCTCAATTCATTTTTTAGGCAAATGTTTGTATATAGTTAATGTCAAAGCAATATGACGTCTTTTATTTATACAAATGGCTGTCGGCTAACCGCTTTTCGGGCCAACGCGTAAGTAATAATTTAGTGTTAGTTACGTTGTAACCGTAGAGTAGTTACTGGGACGGTTACGCTGTTACCACGACCTACCATTAAATTTTGCACCCCGAAATATGACTCTCTGAGTTTACCCCGAGGGGGGTCTGGGGGGTCTCCCCCCAGCTATGGGGGGTTTGGGAGGCTAGCCCCCCTAATGCAATGCCAGGAATGGACTCGATCTTCGATTCCATTACTACGCGTCGTACTACAACAATGAGCTACACTGTAAATGGAAGAGATGGGTACGCACTAGTCGGCGATATGCTAATCTATGGCTAATCTAATTAATTCTTTCATAAAAAAACTTGATAAATAATAAAATGTGGATGGTTACGACAAGTCAAACCCTGCATTGGAGCGAATGGCATACAGCAGCTTCGCCTTGAGAGTCTCGTAGTCGCGGTAGTCCGGCAGCTTGAGCAGGTTCACACATGTACTCGACGACGGCAGCCGCTCTGCACTGCCGCCTCTGTGGATGGCAAACTTGGGGTTGAGCGCCCGGAATCCCCGCAGCGGCGCCTTGGGCACAGAGGTGACAAACTTGATGAACAGAGAGCGGTCTGCGTCGTCCAGCTCCTCAAGCACCCGCCACAGGTGCTGGATCGTCTCGTCTTCCGCCCAGTACCGGAGATACTCCACATTCGCCCGCAGGTCGTCGAGATCAATGTGGCTCGTGCCGCCACTAATCAGCATCTGCAGCTCTGTGGCATTGAACATGCTGAGCCAGTACACGGGGACTACCTGCGACAGCCCTTCGAAGAACGCCGCCGACTGCGGCGCAATTGACGCATTGAGCTTGTAATTGGCCACTGCATGGATATACTCGAGCCGGTTGGCGCTCGTCACCGCTATGTTGGACCCGTTGGGGCGCAGCTCAATTGTCTTCACAGTCGTCCGTCCCTCAGCGTCGGGCACCGGTTGGTCGACGGTGAAATTGAGCCCCAGATCTGCCTCAACGTCCCCCGGGTAGTGGCTCAGCTTGACGAGATTGTTATAAATGTCCGGGTCGTACGAATACAAGTCGTCGAACGAGTTCCGATACGACCGGCCGGCGCTCTTCTGCAAAAAGAAGGGCGCAAACTCAACGTCCACAAGAATCCCCTCTTGTAGACATTTGCCAATAATGCGCCCCAGGAACCTGAACTTGGCGAGCACCTCGCTTTGCTCCTCGCTGTCTCCCCCGCTCCACACCGGGTCAGGGAACAATTGATGGGCCTGGCTGACCGTGAAGAGGCCCTGTTCGGGCTTGAACGCCTGCTGCGTGACCGAGGTCAGGAACTCCTTGGTCAGACCGCCGCCGTCAATGCCCATTTCACTCTCACCAAGTGCCGTCAGGAACTCAATGCGCAGCCGCCCCCGCAGGTCCTGGTCGCGCAGCCTTGTAAACCCGTCCTCGAACTCGTGATCTCGCCGCACTGGAATGACCTCAGACTCGAACCCGAAAAAGCTCCGGTCGCTGGGGTCCCGTACAAATGCAGACTGGAATATCTGTACCCGCAGGTCAAACGGGACAAAGAATGGCGTATGCCGCACAATGTCGAACCACGCATTGCCGTCGTCGTCGACGCGGGACTCGGCCCCTAGTCCGCCCCTTGCGCCCTGTTCTTCCAGTTCAACAGCCTTCTTGACAATCTCCTGGACCGGGACCCACCTCGTCATGAGCCAAAAGTCTGGACCCAGGAACGGACGCCGTCCGTCACGAAGGTATATCTGCCGCATCACGACCAGAGCAATATGCCGCAGTCGCTTAAACGGCGCATTGCTGCGTCCAATGCGGTCCTTGAGTTCGCTCCAGCGCCAAATGAGCGAAAATACAAAGTTCTTGAGGAACACCGCAAGCCGTTTGACCTCTTCCTTCGGGAGGCCCTGCGCTACATTGTTGAACAGCTCTGTGTCATCTGCCACCACCAGCCAGTAGGAATAGAGCTCCAGGACCAACACCAGCTGGAACCACTCCTCTTCGTTTTGGTCGGCGATTCGAACGATAGATTTGTGGTCTTGGACGCCCTCGCTGAATTTAGTAAATGTCTCTGTGGCTCTGAAGGACTCCCAGAACGTATGCACTGCCGAGAACGAGTGGGAAGCAAAGGACAGATAGAGAGTCAAGTCAGCTCGCTTGCCGGGACTCACCCGAATAAGCGTGGTGTAGAGCGACGCAACAACATTGAGTGCTTCCGGTGATCGGTTCTGCTCTAACAGCCGGAACACGTCGATAGTAAACTCTCGAGTATACAGCGATGCTAGGCTCTCCAACGCTCCTGTATCGGAGATTACGTCTTGGGCTCCCGCTCTCATGTCACTGAACGATAAATCATCCTCCTCCTCGTATTCATCTTCATCCTGGGAGCGGATCAAGTCCAGTAGCTCTCGATTCATGAGCTGCAATGCTGCATTGAAAACCCTCACCTTTCCAAGCGTAACTGGCTGTGGTTTGACCGACTTGAAAAAGTTTGTCAGGACTTCCACAGCACTCTCATGGGACAAAGCTCGGAGTTCAGCACTGAAGCCAATTTCATGGCTATCAAGCCGGCTCACCAGCTCTTCAAAATTGAAGACTCCTTCTATCAGAGTGCCTATATTCGGTACTTGCAGCCCATAAGCGAGAAAAGCGTCGGGATACTCCTGCCCGGCCCTACCCAGTACCTCCACTATCAGTCCCCGTTCTTCGCTGGGCCCCTGGATAGCCAATTGGCTCAGTCGCTCGACAATTTCGCGATCTGGGTACACATTGATGCATTTTACGAGCTCTAGTGCCAGCGCCATAAACCGGGGTACGCCAAGGTACTTTGTAGTCAGGGCCGAGCTCAGGAGTATCCAGGTATCGCGGCTGATGCTCTCCATGCAGTTACTTGAGTGAAGCTCTTTGATGATGGCGCCGACTCTCTCCAATCGGCGGAACCACTGGTCGCTTTGCGGGCTTGGCGTTCGTGATAAAATGAATCCATAAGCTCTGAGCACTTGCTGGTAGCTCACACTGCGTCCGTCGAGGCACTCGGCATCCCATTTGGCCGTCAGCTCCTCGATCAGCTTTTGATTATGCAAACGGCGGCGGTAGGTCGCCTGGATCACGGTCGCAGCATGCTCTTCCCTACGGATTCTCTCCCGCTTCTCCCGTTCCTCCCGGGCTTTTTCCAGCACAGACTGGGCGCTTTTTGCGTTGTACTGCCGCCCACTGCCCGCCATGTTGACGTTCCGGCGGCGCTTGAAGTCGCCTGTAAAGTTCATGGAGAACGACATTGCTCAGCGGGGTGGTTGTGGCGGTACTATATCGGTCGAATCACACCCCATCAATATACCCTCTGCACAGCCGTGCTATATTAATAAGCCGCACGGTACCGTTGTAGTGTAATTTTTTGGGCAGGCCCAGCCTATCACGATGTACTTCGAGAAGGTTCTGACTTGGATTTATCTGGTTGTCGAGCGTCTTTAGTGTATTGTGATAAAATGCTTCTTACGAGTCGACAGAGCTAAAATAGCTCCGTTAGTTCAGATAGAGTGAGAAAGACAGGTTATGCGCGGCTGTAACAATTAAGGCATCGAGTGCTGGAGCGTAACAACGCGCCGGAACACCACTTTTTCCAACATCTACATCATCTCTATGTTGAGGCATCGCAGCAGTGGGTCAGAAACTGTTGCGGGCTCGCAGCATGTGATTGGCGTATAACATATATTAAATACAATTATAAATATCAATAACTCTATTTGATGTTAACAAGCTTAACATCGAAGGTCAGCTCACTGTTAGCTGGGATGCCTGGAAGAGCCTGTCGGCCGTAGGCCATTGGGGCAGGGATGACAATTCGTCGCTCGCCCTTGACGGCCATGCCGACAACGCCGACTTCCCAGCCCTTGATGACCTCGCCCTTGCCCAGGTTGAAGTAGAATGGCTTGCCCTTGGTGTTGGAGTCGAAGACCTTGCCGTTAGCAAGCTTGCCGACGTATCGCACACCAACCTTGGAGCCCTTCTTGGCAACTGGGCCCTCACCAACAGTTCGGTCCTCAATGGTGACACCGCCCTCAAGCTTCTTGGTAGTTGGCTTCTTTGGGGTTGGGCCCTGCTCGAGCTCCTTGGAGAATGCAACCTTCTTGTCCTCGGTCTTCTTCTGCTTCTTCTTTGGAGCCTCCTCCTCCTCGGCGGCTCGCTTCTTCTTGGTATCCTTGGCCTTCTTCTCCTCAACCTTCTTCTTTGGCTTTGGCGCCTCCTCCTGCTCCTCTTCCTCGGAAGAGAGCTCCTCTACTCGGCCGCTGATGACCTCGTCCTCATCTGGGGACAGATCGTAGTCCTCAGAGTCAAGCTCGTCCTCAGAGCCCTCGAGGTCCTCAGAGTCGTAGTCCTCGTCAGACTCGCCGTCGTATGGGTGCTCAATGTAGTTACCAGTGAGGTGCACGGTGTGTGGGCCAACAACCTCGAACAGAACCTCCTCGTCGGCGGTGATGGTGAGGTCAATTGGCTGCTGGAAAACGGTCTTTGGAGACAGGGTGCAGATAACGTACTCCTCGATCTCAAAAGTGTCATCGTCCTCATCTTCTTCCTCGTCAGAGCCCTCGCCCATCTCCTCATCAGAGTCCTCGGCCTTCTTGCCCTTCTTCTTTGGCTTCTCGTCCTCGGAAGACTCCTCCTCCTCAGAGTCCTCCTCTTCCTCCTCAGAGTCGTCCATGTAGAGACCGTCCGATGGGAACTCTGCTGGTCGCTTGAGGATCTTGAGGGTAGTTGGCTCGTCGCCCTCAGCAGAGGACGGGTCGATCGCGACCATTGAGAGCTTGACGGAGACTGGGAAGTCCTCGTCAATGGCCAGGGTTGGCACGCCTGGAACAACCTTGAGGTTGTAAGAAGACAATGGAATAATCGACTCGCTCATCTTTATTTTTTTGGTTTGATCAAGTTTGGATGAAGGAAGGAAAAATTGGTTATCGCGTTCGTATGCACGATTTTTATCCAAAACAAAAAATTTTCGTGCGGCTGAACTGAAAATTTCTGGAACCATCGGATCCGAACATGGCACTGCCAATCCTGCCAGTAGTCATTAATTAATAATCGTAGAAGAGAACAAAACCAAGTACATGAGGCTACTCTTGTTCCTAGGATAACAATATTGAATGGGTAGACGAAGCCGATTTGTTCGATTACGCTCTCTCAGCACTATAATATGGGGGCTGGAACACGTGCGGTCCACGCAACGTCATGGTTGCCCTCGGTGTGTATTATTATGGCTAGTGAATAAAGGCTGTAGAAACCATATTGGTTATAGGCTATCAATAGCAGCATGCAGGGGGTCTTATCATCTCTCAGCACTATATGAGCAGATTAACATGAACCATACGGAATAGCTACAAATGAATAATGAATGGGTTGATACAAAAAAAAAGTTGATCACATGTAACAGTTTATTAAGTCTTCACCCTCGTTTTTTACACTTCTTTTTTAATAACTTAGAACTTCAAAAGGTGTGGTCGGTCACCCTTCTTCAGGCTGAAAGAGGAAGCGAGGTACTGCTTGAGGAGAGGAGTCTTCTTGATCTCGGCAAGGAGGGCAGAGTCGACAGACTTCTGGTCGGCGACTCGCTCGGCCTTGATCTCCTTCTTCTCAGCCTTGTCGCCGAAGAGCTCCTCCTCGGAAGCGGCCTTCTTGGCCTTCTTCTCTCGGGCAAAGTAGGCAACGTTGAACTTGTCAACGTTGACAGAGTCGACAGAGACTCGGGTGGAGGTGGCAATGACGTATCGAGCGTTGACTCGTCGGAGTGGGACACCGTTGACCTTGAATGGACCGGAAACGAGAAGGGTGTTGTCCTCCAATGGCTTAAGGTAGACAACTCGCTTGCCTCGGAATCGGCCGGCGAGGATGATCAGGACAGTACCTGGGACCAGGGATGGTCGCAGAGATTGTGGCTTGGCAGACTTTCGGTTGGTCTTTGGGGTTGGAGCTGGCTCGGCTGGGTACCACTTCTGGGCCTTGGCCTCTGGGATAGCTCGCTGGCCACCGTTCTTAGCCTATTCATAATGTTAGTACTCGTTCTATACAAATCATTCCAATGTGTGTCGCTTTTGCTCAGTCGTGTAACCTCGTCATGTCGCCCTTTTCTTGACAAGGACCTGGTTTCCTCCCGCTTCTACAAGTGTCGTCGTCTCTATCATACTTCTATTTGTCGCTTGATTCGAGGGCCAGGCAGAGAGGGTATACGGATGTATGCTTGCCAAAAAGTACCGTATGACCATGAAAATTTTTTACACGACTTCGCTCAGACAAACACATGGAATCCTTCGTCATTTTTTACTTACGCCACCAATCTGTTTAGTCCGGGTGCTCATTTCTGTCGTACTGGTTGTATGAATCCAATCCTTGGAGTGAGAAGAGGTTTGAAGAATTAGAGTGAAAATGTGTGTTTTGCGCGGGGCCCGCTCGGAGTGTGTTTCTGGCTGCCTCCCAATTGCTGAGTGTGAGTGTGTACTCCTCCTAGAGGCTTTTTTTGTTTTTTTTTCCTCCCAACACCCTTTTCCCGGCCCGGAATTCCCAGTCCACTGGGGAAAATTTTCACTTAACTGCCTCCATAGTCAACTTGATTGCGATGGGAGGTTGTGCTGTTGATTTTGCTCATGCGTATATATCATACTGTGACAGTTAATAGGGTTTTGTGTCACGTGATCATCCGTCACCAAACGACTAGTCTACTTTATTCGTATATAGTGCATTTGTAGGTTGTAGATATACGCTTGCGATTGATAAGATAGCATCACCATATATTTATACGCTTTCGATTGTTGCATTAATGCTGCCAATGTTCTTCTTGTTGCAGAATATATAAATAAATACACGCTTGTTTTTATCGGTTGATACTAGCGGCAACTACTCCAGGCGTGAGAACCGTAGTTTGCGGACGCGAATTGAGCCCTAGTTCGTTATACAAATCCAAGCCAGTATCCACATTAGATCGCCTATATGCTGCAAAGTCAACATTGCATTGATCTGCTCCTATTTTGAGAATTGGCCCGTAAAAGAACCATGCAGCTGGGCCGCACTTAATACAAGCATTCAGATCATCGGCAAAGGTCGTCGAAGTGTCTTTAAAGGATGATAGCGTAGAATTGGAGTACCTCCCGGACTGCTCCATCGTTTCGGTGCTACGCCCACAGAGGCATTGTTCCAAGTGGTCTTTTCCAGTGTTTAGGCACTTGGTCTGCTTCTCAAGTGCACTATTGCAGCTAATGTAGCAATCATGGCTCATCATGGGGATAGTCGCGGCAAGTCCCACTACTGCCATCACTGTGATAAGGGCAATTGACTTAAGAATTGACTTCATTCTCTTATTCGATAGAGTAAGAGATGTAGATGATTAATAGCCGGATGCTATAACTACTTACAATGACGCTTATTTATACTATCAATCTACTATACAAGCGTACATCCCTTTTGACTCCCTTCAATTGCTAAATCTAAGCCAGAGTCTCATCATGAAACTCGTTACTAGGTGGTAAATTTGTCGTGTTATAATCACTTCGGCAGATTAAAAACAGACAAATATCCATCGTTTCTGTCTCATCCCTATTAACTTTAAATCTACACCCAGTTCAAACCCCCCTTCCTACAGCTACATGTGATGCACTTGAATTTCATCTGATCCAATGTATCGCCTTTTGAGCCCCTTTTTACCCAATCTGCACGTTTAAGCGCATACGGCTCGTGTGGCTGATGAGGCATCTCACCATATTGTCATTTAATCCGGATAGTTGCACCATATTCCATCATCCTTATTTCCAATTACTGTTACGGCAAAAGTATCCTGAAATCTACCCCCTCCCCTCCGTAGGAGGAGTGTTCCCCATTAATTTCCTCGCTGTCCGGCAGTAGGACGGTCCACTGCCGGAATGGGTGTTACAAAATGTTCCTCTCGGATCGCTCCTGGCCATTCATTCATTCTCCCCTCATACATCACACTACTGCACTATATGTAAGCCCTCTCTATTTCTTCCAGAAAATCCGCGTGCTCGTGGTGCAATGCTGCGGCAATGGATCCCGAACAGTCCTTAAACGGTAGTGCTTGCGCAGGCACTACGGGGCTGTTTCGGAGGGCGGACCGTTCTTACACCATTTGCCGCCCCTCACTGCCCCCCACACTTTTGGCTGAAAAAAACCCCGCGTCCCTCCACGTAAACCGGTTAACAGATTGGAGGTATAAAATAGCCACCAGAACCCCTCCTTCGCTTCAATTGACCCCAAAAATCCACATAGAACTACAATGACTTCCATCGATATCAAGTTGAACAACGGCATCACCATCCCAGCCCTTGGTCTCGGCACCTGGCAGTCTCCAAAGGGCGCCGTCGAGTCTGCTGTCGAGTACGCTCTCACCGAGGGTGGCTACCGACACATTGACTGCGCCCTCGTCTACAAGAATGAGGAGGAGGTTGGCCGAGGTATCGCCAAGGCCATTGCTTCCGGCAAGGTCAAGCGAGAGGATTTCTTCGTCACCACCAAGGTGTTCCCATCCTACCACTCCAAGGTCGAGGAGTCTCTCAAGGAGTCCCTTAAGAACCTCCAGCTCGACTACGTCGACCTGCTCCTTATCCACTGGCCAGTTGGCTTGAACCCGAACGGCAACGACGTTCTCTTCCCAACCCGACCAGACGGCTCTCGAGACATTGACGAGTCCTACTCCGTCATCAACGAGTGGCGACAGTTTGAGAAGCTCTACAAGGAGCAGAGGGACAAGGTCCGAGCCATTGGCGTCTCCAACTTCTCTGTCCCATACCTTGAGAACCTTCTCAAGGAGGCCGAGATCGTCCCAGCCGTCAACCAGATTGAGAACCACCCACAGCTGCCACAGCTCGAGATTGTCGAATACTGCAAGGAGAAGGGCATTGTTGTCGAGGCCTACTCTCCATTCGGCTCCACCGGTGGCCCACTCTTCTCCAACTCTGTTGTTCTCGAGCTCGCTGAGAAGTACAAGACTACCCCATCCTCCATCCTCGTCTCGTGGCACTTGTCCAACGGCCGAGTCGTTCTGCCAAAGACCACTACCCCATCTCGAATCGACCAGAATGCTCAGATTGTCGAGATCTCCAAGGAGGACTCTGAGAAGCTGAACCAGGTCCACGTCACTGAGGGCAAGAAGCGATATGCTGCTCCTGCCTGGGGTGTTGATCTCGGTTTCCCAGACTGGGATGCCAGCGGCAAGCGAAACACTAACTAAATTTGAAAAATTATGTATTTTAATGGACTGGTAATGACATAGAACTTTTTTTCGCCCTTTTGATAGTCTAAAGAGGGCAGGTTATCATTGTGCATAAAGATTTTATTCTGAGGGAAAGGCGCCGAGTTTTATAATTAAACTGGCGATGTTTTGGTCAAGTGAATTGGTCGAATACTTGAGAATAATTAATACGTAATACTGTTTTCAATATGTGGAGGAGGTATTAAAAAATACGGGATTTAATTTTTACCAATCTTTATAGCTACTGTGGCATTATGAATTAATCATATTTCATCTTTCATCCCTACTACCCAGCAGGCGTTTTATATTCTTGTATCTCCAGGTTACATTTAACTGATTGTATACTGTAAATAACTGCTATGAAGAGATTGGTAAATATTCTGCCAATTTCTATATCCAATATCCCTATCGAGGTACGCTCAATTGCGTACCAATAGGTATATGTGTTATCCAGTATTCTATTGCATTTTTTAAGAGGTTTGAGTTCAATTGATTAACCTGAAATTTATTGTATTGGAATAAATTAAGCAATTTCGTCCATTGTGGTCGAACCATTCAAAGTCTGTACGCCAGGCATTCACACAACAATTACACTACATGGAAACAAATTAATAGCTTAAAATACCAACGGCACAGGAATTTCAAATTTAACCCAAGAACCTGATATATTGTATGATATATAATAGACAGTGGGTAAGAGGACAATTTTCCAGCGGCGCCGGGTCGGCGCTTCTCACCGACACCACAAATACCAAAATGAAGTCTATGGTCGTTTTAGGAGGAACAGGGTTCCTCGGAAGACAGATTTGCGCTGCCGCGCTCAGATCTGGCTGGAAGGTTACCTCAATCTCCAAATCGGGCACGCCGCCTACTAACGGGTCGATTCCAATCTCTGAGTTGTCACAAATAAGATGGAGAAAAGCTGATGCGTTCGAGCCGTCGACTTATACCGAGCATCTGAAGGGAGCAGATGCTGTGGTCCATACCATGGGTACAATATTTGGCAATACGGAATACAAGAACGTTATTAACGGTGGCCTGAGTCCATCTGGCTTATGTGATTTAATCAAAATGGTCGGGCCAAGGCGGTATGAGAACCCCATGAGACGCGGCGAGGACAACGAGAATGACGCGTTTGAGCGGCTGAATAGAGAGTCTGCTGTGTTGCTTGCTAAAGAATTTGCCCGGGTTAGCGAGTTCCGAAAGCCGTTTGTTTACATCTCAGCGGCAGACTGGAACCCAGTAGCCGACAGGCGATACATTCAATCCAAGAGGGAGGCAGAGAGGGATATCGAAGCAATTGCCAACCTGCGGCCAGTTTTCATCAGGCCTGGGTTCATGTACGACGAGAAGGACACGTCCAGCCTGCGGCACTTTGTCGGAATGGCAATGAAGACAGCTGGAGCCGTTGGTGACTTGAGTGGGCTCAAGTGTCTGAGCAATCCCGCCCTGAACGTCGACACAGTGGCTAAGAGTGTCGTTGAGGCTGCTGATGACGCGAGCATTGAAGGTGTAATTGAGCTAGAGGCTCTGCAGAAGTACGCTTCTCTCATCTAACTGCTGCCGTCGCATATGGTACGTTGTGTTAATTTTCTCGCATTATTGATGAATGGGGGAGAGTCTATGTAAATATCATTATAATAAATCTCCGATGCATATATATTTAGTCTATCGTCGTCCTGGCTTGAAGCTCCTGAGGGGATCCTTCTTGCCTCGGCCAGACTTGGCTTTTCGGATCTTTCGAATACGATTCTCGCTCGTCTTTTTGAAGCCAACTATGCCGACATTAGGCGTGCTTCCGCCCTTCTTCACCAAATACTCGGGTACTCTCTTCAAGTGGGATTGCTGTCGTGCCGAATGGAGGTGCTTGTCATGTCTCAATCCAGCCATATCCTCTGGGTTTTCTTCAAAATGACGCTGCAGCTTCTTGCTATTAAGCAGCTCCTCTTCAAACTCTTTAACTTGGGCCTCTCTAACAGCCACCTGGGTCACCGAACGGAAAACGTCCTCTGCGCGATACCTGAACCCTTCCACCTGCTTCATATCGAACTTGAACGGCTCGAGCTCGTTTCCAAGTTTTTCTTGTGCCTTGACAATTCGTGAGAGCACTTTTTCGTCGTTCTTAGCAGAGGCGAGGGTAGCGGCTTTGTGCTTGCCCCACTGGGCTTTCTCAACAACAAACGAGATGGCCATACCCGTCTTGTTCGCTCGGGCAGTTCGGCCAATTCTATGAATATATGCCTTGGAGGTAGTAGGCAGGTCAAAGTTGAGTACGCAGGAGACGTTCTGGAAGTCAACACCACGACTAACACCAATATCCTGCTTTTTCTTCTTCTTGTCTTCCTTCTTTGGCTGTGACAGCTCGCCCTCTTCCTCCTTGACCTCCTGCTTGATGTCATCCTCGTCCTTGGCGTAATGTGAGTGCTCATCAGTCGCAATTAGCAGGTTGTACACGTTCTTGTTGAACTGGTCAACAATGTGCAATCGCGAGGTCATTGGCAGCTCTGAGTTAAGCACGCATGCCTTAATGCCGAACTGGCCCAAAAATAGCTTGAGCCGGTAGCTTCTAAACACGTCATTGACAAAAATGATCGTCTTGCCCGCGACAAGTCGCAGCTTGAAGATAACATAAGCTAGCAAGAACTTGTCGAATTCGTTAGTTTTGAGGTAGTACTGGGTCAGCTGCTTAGTCTCCTTGGCTTCATCGTTCTCGAGCCGCAGTACTGCAGCATTTCGGCAGAACATAGATTTCATCTGATCCACGTCTTCGCTCAGGGTTGCGCTCATGAGCCAGGTCTGAAGGGTACGCTTAATTGGCAGTTTCTGCTCGAGCTGTGCAAGGTCCTCTTCGTAGCCGTACGACAAGACAAGATCGGCCTCGTCGATGACGAGGTACTTGAGTTGTGCAGCGTCAATGTTGCCGTTATTAACATGGGTCACAGCTCGCGCCGGCGTGGCAACAATTATTGCCGGTGAGTCTGCCAGAAGAGATGCCTGAACCTGGTCGCTGACCTGCTGTGCGATGTTTATCGACCGCACGATCTTATCGCAGTACATGGCGAACTTTGTGATGACTTTTTGGACCTGATCGGCCAATTCGCGGGAGGGGACAAGGATAAGAGCCCTGTTTTTCAGCCTTTCGTCTCCAGACTGTTCTGCCTCGTCTAGCAGCTGCTGGATGATGGGGATGACATATGCAGCGGTCTTGCCTGATCCGGTCTTCGCTTTGGCGACAATATCTTTTTTATCCTGCAAGGCCAGGGGGATGGCGGTCTCCTGGATAAGGGTTGGGTTCGTGAAGCCTTGCTGACTGACTGCCTGAAGCAGTCTGGTATCAAGGCCGAACGATTTGAACGTTTTATCGGACATGATCTTTTGGTATCGGATTTGATCTCTCTTGCGTGCCGACTATGTAGATTAAAAAAAAATTTATCGGTCTAGGATTTACACGCTTAACTTCAGCCGTGCGAATTTGGGAGAATGCTGTTCAGCCGTTTAAGCCGCACACGCCGCACATCAATCTCGTCAGGCGTAAATTGCCATCAACTTTTTAAATTAGTCAATTTTTATGACACATTAGTTATGTGAAGGATCTAGTTTATTCTGAAGAGTCGATAATAATTAAACTTAAATTTTTGATCTGGAGTTTACTTATTGGTAGTGTGTTGAATTTTTACGTATAATAGCGTACTTTTGGTGAAATTACTACATTTACCAATCTTTATGTGGCCCAGTGCAATATCAATGTTCGTTACAAATTAAAATCAATTTGATCTTTGGCCAAGCGAGCGTTGTCTTTAGTATTACAAAAGTATTAGTAATTATGGCAAGTATTATTAAACTATTTGAAATATCGCACACGTTAGAATTTTATCATGGATTGGATGATCATAAACACAGAAGCTATTAGTTAAAGTTCAACATTAAACTAGCGAAATTCGTCACGTTATTTAGAGTTGAACTTTAAGGAAAAACAGTTAACGGCATGTGTAAGATTCAACCTCAACTTTATCGCTTTTATTTACCTAGGGTAAATCATTTTGAAATTAACTTTTAGTGAAAAATTCTTTGCGAATTAATTACAAATATGAGAGAATATAAAAGAGATATGAAAGAGAAACGCTGAGAGATTATCACAATTAGAGACCAAATGCCGAAGTCTCAGTTTAAGTTTGGATTACAAAACCTTGAGTAAGAAAATCAAAAGACGGTATCTCTTAAACCGAATCAAGTTAGTGTAAAACTCACACAATGCAGAATTTCAGATTGAGGGTGAAAATGGCGAGATAAAGGGTGGCGAGGTGAGTTCACTCCACTGATAGACTGATAGCAGCACGTCCGACAAACAGTCGAAACAATTGCGAGTCAAAGACAACCCTCACGGCCCCATCCCAAAATACATACACATCCTTATCAATCACAAACCAATCAATCACGTTGACATTACACTGGCTAGCATTGATATCTCCTTTTTCATATTTTATTTTTATTCTCATGCTTTTTTTTAAATTATTTATTTTTTATTTTTGTTTTTTTAGGGTCATCCAAAACAAATGGCCTCTCACACATGCCGTGCGGCTGCAGAAACATACTGTGCCCATCACCAACCCCAGAATCAAATGATCGACAATCGAACTCTCCACCGGCGTGGTGGAGGACTGCCATCATCGTCTGGGGTTGGTGGATGATGAGCGCAGTGCTGCGTGTTCGGCCTGCGTCGACTTACATGCGCCAAATAATTCGGGTGGGCCACGGTGCCCTATCTCATGTACAGTGTTGATTGATAACACGCTCATGCGCGCGCACTCTCCAACACACCTGTTTCTCGACTAGTCTCCACTGCACTTCTCCACCACCACTTGGTGCTTTGATATCACCTGCGGGATTATATTACTCACTTGGAACACATTTTTTTTTGTTTTTTTTTTTTGTTATTTGCCAAGCGACTGAAATCCACATTGTTTACAGTAAAATCATTTGCAATTCTAAGATCTAGGGGGGTGTGGAGAATTGAGACATTGTACCGAGATTTTTTAACCAATGAGTACTATACCACCACCCATCACTACTAAGCCATTCTCCTTCTGGAGCCACGAGAAGCTGGCGGTCGCAGACTTCCAATCAGGCTCAACAATCCCTCAATCATGCGACTATCTCATTGTTGGCGGCGGGTTTAGTGGCGCTGCTTTGGCATATCATCTAACCAAGGCCAACAAAAACGCCAAAGTCGTTCTAGTTGAGGCCAGAGAAGCGTGTTCTGGTGCCAGCGGCCGCAATGGAGGACACCTGCTTCCCACCTATACATCTCCATTTGTCGAATTTGAGAAACGCAACTTTGATGCCCTCCAGCAGCTTATTGCAGACAACAACATTGACTGCTGGGTCAATGGTGACAAGCACCACACTGGATACAATCTCTTCATGTCTGCCGAAGAGTATGCCCAGGCCAAGAGAGTCATCGCAGACTATGTGTCTAAAGGACGTCTCGGCAAGGATGAAGTAAGACTTATCGAGTCAGCCGAGGCCACTGCAATGTTTGGGTTCGACATAGGAGGCGGGGCTCTCGCTGGACCGGCTACACCAATCAACCCCTACCGGCTCGTTGGATGGCTGCTAGACCAATCACTGGCGCAAGGGCTCGAGCTCTATACACACACGGCTGTAACGGGGATTGGGACCGCTGATACCGACGACGGCAAGGTCCCCGTAACAGTGTCCCACAAGGCAGCCCCGGCACAGATTATCAGAGCCACAAAGGTGCTGCTAGCCACCAATGGCTATACAGACCTTGTTGAGACTGGAGAGCAGGCTGGCATCACGCCCGTGAGGGGCCAAGTCGCACGATGGAACGTTGAGGCCAGTAGCCTCTCGCTTCCGCTCAATGGCTCTCGACACGTCAGCATTGGCATTGGCGACGAGTATTTGGCGGTTCTGCCCGACCTCAAGTGCCATGACCGCGTGGAGGTGGTATACGGCGGGTTCCGCCGCATGGCGTGCGGCGCCGAGGTTGGGGTGATCAACGACAATGCGCAGTCCAAGGCGGTGCGCAGCGCCCTGACAGAGGCGGCATGCCGCCAGCTTGGCATTGAGGGCCCGCCTGCCGAGGAGTGGTGTGGCATTATGGGCTTTAGCCAAGCCTTACCAGTGCTCGGTACTCGGCGACGTCCCGAGATTCTGTTTTGCGCAGGGTTCACAGGCCACGGCATGCCCCGGATATTCCTGAGCGCACTGGCTGTCGCTAGATATGCTGAGACAGGCTGCTGGCCGGATTGGGTACCTGTGCAGTTCACAAAGGGTAATGCGACAGAATCTCAGACACGTCTCACAGCTCTTGCACGGCTGTAGTGATTCTCGCTTCGCTTGGGTGCCAAGGCCCCCCCCTTCTGTGGAGGGTGCAGATCAGCCCACGGTTGCAAGGGTTGGCTTATTCATGAACCACTTTTATACATATGGGGTCTAGGCTGGCGGACAGTTGGGCCAATTGTTGGATGTGGTTGAGGATGGACATTGTGGGGGAGGGATTTTCGCCATGTCGGGGAATCGGTACAGTCTATGGTATAATTCTGTACCGACGGATAACGTGCGAAGCGCAAGGGGGGGTGGTCCCCTTCGGACGCTGTCTTTCACGTTATAAGGGATCTGCCTGTTCGGAAGGCAGAATACCTCACATGGCCCTTGCGTAAAATTTGCAATAGCTTAGGAGGCGGCCGAAAATAGCAGTCTCAAACACTTAAATGAGATTTTGTAGCCTATTGCATCAACTATTCATCATATGAGTGTTTTTAACACGAGATAGTCGGAAGACTGTAGCACCTTCCAACTTTGCGCTATTGAGACGAATGGAGAAAGAAGAATAAATAAATTCCAAAATAGGTACAAAACTATACAAAGAGGCTCGATTTTGGAGATCCATAGTCGACTGGGGACTCTGGAGGAGTGTAGATGGTTTTTTTCATAATAAAGTCGTGATGCTTGGGGGTGGTGGTGGGGGTAGTGGTCGTAAGCGATGCAGATGCGGAAGTAGTATGATGCGAAGAATTAGTAGCAGGATTGGTGGTCGTGGCCTTGGGAAGCTTAGCGTCGTCAGTTTTGAAGAAACAGTAGTTGTTGAGCAAGTCTCGGTAGGACGAAGAGTCCCACGCGGGCCGGGGCGCGGCACTTTCAGCAGGCTTGGGCATATTGCTCTCCTCTGGGCGTCCGCTTTTCAGCGAGGCGCCAAACGAGTATCGAGAAGTCAGCTTATTCTGTTGGCGCCGCGAGTCGAGCTTGACTAACAGCTCATTGTTTCCATGCTGGTCGTCCGATTCGTAGTTGGGGAAGTAACTGTCGAGGTCGTCAGATCGCGACCGCTGATGCACCTTGCTCTGCAGGCGGTTGCGCTGGTGGTTGTTGTTACCATTGCGCTCGTGGCCACGCTTGTGGAACTTGTTGGGGATACTGGTACCTTTGGAGACTCGGGTAAAGTCAATTTGGTAGTTGTATGATGCATTGTTATCCCAAAACTCCTCGCCCCGCGTGTTATATCGGATGCAGAGGAACATGGACTTGGACGAGAGCGAGTGGTACGACATGTCCTCCAGGTTGATCACAAACGTAAACCGGTCGTAGCCCCGGTCGCGCTGCTTCTTGCGCACATCGCTGTTGTAGTTGGCGCACGCCTCCGTCACCGTCTTCCAGTAGTCAATGGTGTAGCGCACCGTGACCGACTTTTCAAAGCTCATGTTCTTAACGGCAACATGGCCGACAATGCTGTTCTTGTCAGAGGAAAGGAAGACAGACTCGAGGTACACGGGGCGCGTCTCGTGCTCGCAGTCCGGGTCGGGCTTGACAAAGTTGGGCAGCGAGATCTGCCACTCGGTCGAGTTCATGTAGTGGTAGTATCCAATCCGGTTGCGGTAGTCGGCCTGCTGGTCCTCCTCATCATCGCTGCTGCCGTACGACGAGGACGAATCGTCGTCCGTGTCATCCTCGCCCCAGTTGAACATGACTTTTTCGTCAAACGGCGTGCTGTCCGACGACACGGCGGTCGGCGTATCCAGGCGCGAAAACCGCCGCACGTGCTCGAGGTTCGAATCAAAGTGCACCGCCTTGGCCGTGGTCGCCGGCATGGACCGCGACCGCGCCAGCCCGGGCAGCTTGAGCGACGACTTGACCCGCTCGCCGGACTTCTTACGGATGATGGGGGCCTCAATGTCGGAGTTGCTCTTCTTCAACAGCGGCGGCTGGGGCGCCGACTCGCTGGCCGCAAGCGGGGTATCGTCGGCTTTTGGGGTATCTTTGGCAGCGGTGGTCTGCTGCGGCGCCGCCTGCGGCTCGAGTGCGGCAACGGCCGCTGTCGTCTCCAACGACAGGGTCGGACGGTCTGGGTAGCTTCGGTGCCCAAAGCTCAGGGCGTTCTTCCACCCGTCCTGCCTCAGCGGGAACCCGCGCCGGTGCTTATTCATAAACCGCATGGACGGCGAGTCCGCGTTCGGCTTGTATAGCTTCTTATCGTCGCTCCTCTCCGGGAGGATGGCAGACGTATTAATCTCCTCCATTACATTATACAGCCCGTGCACGCGATACTCCGTGTTCTGGTCCACGTACGACGACACAAACGTAGCCATCAGGGTCGTATTATAATAAAAGAGTTGAATGGGTATTCTAAACGGATAAACAAACCTTTTGCAAAAAAAAGGCTCTTTTCGGGAACCCATCTCTTTTATAAATATTGCCTGCTGCGCAGTGCATACAAGAGTCCCTGTTTGCTTTTTGTCAAAAAACTTTTTTTTTCTTGTCCACAAAAAGCAAAAATAGGGTGCATATGCATGCATGCAGCAGCGGCAGCAGCAGCTGGATGTGCCAAAAACACTAATCTCCTGTTGGGGAAAGGTAATTGGCAGATCGGTGTGGTGCTGCTGCATATTTTTTTTTTTTCCCTTCTCCTACAATAGGTCAGACAAGGCGACACGCCACTAGAGAGGAAAATAGGAGGCCCGCCCTCCCACCACCAACCACAAGTTGATAAGAGAGAGCATTTTAAGCAAATGTTGAGTGAAATGACTCGACCAAGTCCGGGGAAGTGCCATTGGCCACTCCTCCCCCGTCGTATTTTGCTGCCCCGTGCCCAGCTCAGTGACCAGCCCGGGCCACGGCGGCTCCTCCGAACCAGCTTTTACGCCTGTAGTAGAAATGGCCCAAGCGTTCCGATGAGAAACAGTTGCGGTTGATCAGTGCATGAAGATAAGTAGATAAGCTTAGATGAGTAGGCAGTGTATATACGTACTACTGTAGGCAGACGCGTGGCCCGGGTCTGCCGCGCAGCACAGGCGATGGATCTCAATGCCATCGCACAACATTAGGCAGGATCACCGCATTAATCCGGGACCTGCTGGTCGCTGCCCAGCCGAAGCCACCCGTTGCCTAACCCTCGACGACTCCGACGCCGGACTGCCCCCTCTCGTCATTGGCGGTTGAAGTTTATCCTGACAAGCTCCTCTCGAGCCGAACTCTGTTTCGCTTAACCTTGTACGGTACATTGGCTATAGTTACACCCGTATAAATCGCAAAACGAGAGTTGGATGGTTGGAAACAGTCGTATAAATGGCTGCTGCAGGAGGCCATGCAGCTCAAACGGCTGCATCCATGGGATCGTCTTAAACAAACGACTTCCTCTAAGGCGACATTAGAAGGGAAAAATTTGTATACGTCGCGTATGGAGTTGTATCGCCCGGACTAGCCTCTCTCCCCCCTGGCCAACGCATACTTTTTCAGCCGTGGCCATATTTGGAAACCATCAATACCAATACTATACCGCCTTACCATGGTAAAGGGAGCATGAGACGTGTTTATTTACCACACCCCATTTACTACGCGACTGGCACATATCTACGCGACTGGTATTTGATTACCACGCGTGGTATTATGTTATTGGAGGGGACTGGTCTCCACAACACCTTGTTTTGCGCTTGACTCTCGCGTTTTGCCTTAGTTTAGATTATCGCGATTATCACATTGCATCAAGTATGGTTGGGACTCTAGCGAATACGTATGTCATGGCTGCTTGAAAATGCTGCTGCAGGTGTTGGCAGCCGCTGAACCAAATATTCAAGGTCACTCACCAAACCCCAGACCATGTAACCTACCCCCCTTTGCACATAGCTGAATCTCGACCTGGCCAAGATCAACAGGAAAGTGAAAAGACTAAATATGCAGCCAAATATTTGGTACGTCTGGGTCACCCCCCCAAATAAATTCCCCTGCTGATACAAGCGCGAATCTACCGTAGATATTTGCTAATTGGTAAGGGATTAAAAAAGCTGAAGTGCCAAATCTGTTCTATATTAAAGATTATAAATAATCACTATCTACCGTTGGTACCTGGTAATCAAACACTCTGTGTTGAAAGTCTATCAAACATTCTATCCTCGTAGCACTTAAAAAATAGTTGCAGTGAGACTCTTGCAGCATTTATAGCCTGATTGCAACAGTATATGCTCCATTTGGACGGGGGTCTGATGGTTTCCCCCCTCTACTTCTTTCTCTCTTTAGTAGGTACACGCAAGCATCACGTATATTTGTAGCAATTCTATCATATTAATTCGTAATATATGTACAGGGTACCGATAAATAATTTTTTACTCTTCAAAGTCGTCAAAGCAGTACATTTTGACAATGCCGTCGTCGCCGCCGCTGGCAAATCGCGTGTCATTAAGCCCTACACAGCACACTGGCTTGGTGTGCCCGGTAAAAGTATGCCAGCACTTGCCGCTCTGAAGATCCCACACCTTGACAGTCTTGTCATGAGAGCCGCTGACGATTCGGAATGTATCTGCAGCAATCGTCCACACCCCCTCAACATGTCCAAACAGCGTTCTCACGCAGGCTCCTGTTCGCACATCCCATAGCTTGATGGTGTTATCTAGCGACGCAGACAAAATGTGTGTGGGCAGCTTGGCTTTTTCGTCACTCGCAGCGCTCGCGGTAACTTCTCCGTCAGACTCCTGCTCGCTATCCCGCTCGTGGTGGTAGTCTTCCCCTTCCAAATGCTCGAGCCGCAGTGGCAGCGCGCATTGCACCTGCGCAACGTGCCCATCTTGGCCACCGCCAAACACCGCCAAGCACTTCTTCGAGTCGAGACTCCACATGCGCACTGTCATGTCTTCTGACGCAGAGTAGAGGGTCCGCGACGCCCCGTGGATCTTAACATCTTGCACAAAGTCCTGGTGCCCTCGCAGCGTGTAGCACGACTTGTCCTCAAAGTTCCACACCTTGATGTTGTTGTCGGCGCCGCCCGACGCAATCAGCGTGCCATCAAAGTCAATGCTCAGCACCTGGTCCTCGTGGCTCTGGAAGGTCGAGATGCACTCGCCCGTCTTGTAGTTCCAGATGCGCACCGTGTGGTCACTCGACGCCGTCACCAGCTTGGTGCGGTCAAACTTGAGCGCGTTGACCGCCCGCACATGGCCCTCGAGCACCCGCAGCAGCTCACCCGTCTCGACATCCCACACCTTGACCTTGCCTTTGCAGGTCCCGGCAATCACATAGTGATCGTCGAATTGTAGACACAGGTATGTGTCGTTCGTGTCATCGGGATCGCTAAACTCGCGCAGCTTGTACTCGCCATTGCGCCAATTCCTCTCCACACGGTATCGCTCAGCATACACCTCCTTCCACGGACGCGTCTGCCGGGCCTGTTTCGCAGGGCGCCCTTCCTCCTCCGCGCTTCTCTTGCGCTTGTTATCCGAACCTTGGTGGTCATTTTCGACAGTCGGCGTCGTTGGCTTGGGAGTCTCGCACAGTGGCGCAGGGTCTGGCACCGTGCTGGCCATGTCGGCCACCCGCTGCTCCATGAGTCGCTTGCTCTTTCGCAGCCGCTTCTTTTCAAGCAGTGGAAGCCCCCAGCCGCACTTGGTACACTTTCTATCGATATGCTGCTCGCACATACGGTGCCAGACAACATCGTCATCTGCAAGCTCCCTCCACTTGCGACACACCTGCGCGGCCTTGCAGAGCGATGCAGTGTCGAGGTAGCACAGAATCTTAATGGCCAGCTCTGGTGGCAGGGCCGAGATGAAGTCAACCTTTAGCAGACCTTCAATCATACCAGAGACATTCGAAAGAACAGGGGAACAGCATTGGGCGAGGATGCCCTGAAGCATGAGCAGCCGCTGCTTTTGCGGAGCTGCGCTGAACAGAGACCAAACATGGGTAATAGCCTGGCGGTCCTGGTCCGCTAGAGAGTCCATCCCCAGCTGAATTTCCTGGGCTTTGGCAGCATCTGCCTGGCGATTACAGTTGGAGTCTGGTCTGTGTCTGTTGCAAAACGGCTTGTGCCGCTTCTGTTGGTATTTCGAGAGGAAAGGCGCTATGATATTATTGTCAGCCATCTTTCGTAAACTGGGGTATTAATGTAATAAATAAATAAATAGAGTAGTAAAATAAATAAATCAGACGCGAAAGAATCGCCCCGGAAGGTTCGCCGCCTCTGAAGGTTTTTTTTGGATTAGTATGGCTTTTCCAAGTCGCTGCTACCCCTTGGACCTGTGTCGCTTTTATAAATTACTGATAGAGTCAGTCAGGAGAGAGCTCACTAGCCACGAATAGCCACACAAATTTTTCTACTCCCAACCGGTCTGTGCGCGCGCAAAATCAACCCAATCACGTAATTTCGTCGTTATATTATGCGTTTCGGGAGCCACCACCGCCACGCGGCAGCCACATAAACGCCATTGCGCCATATCTGTATTGCATATCGATATACATATGGCTATGTGCCGTATACTCTGCGTACTCAGCATATACATTGCTACAGTAAATTACAATGGCCCTCAGATTTAGGGGGTTGATTGGGCGTTGATAATGCAGTTTGTATCTGATGTGGACAGTAGCACCGCCGCATTGTGATCCCGGGTGGTTGTCAGCCACATCTTGCATCATTGAATGGCACAATCGCGTATTGACCAACAGTGTGGGGATATTATCACGTTATATTAATAAAGGTCATTGCAAATCTATAATAATGCTTGAATAAGGGGGGAGATGAGCATCTGCGTGTGCTGACCATGTCGCTTCAACCGCTCAACTTCTTCGAACTTTTATTCAATAAAAAGTCCAGTAAGTTGTGCTCAAGTGCACGGAGTTCGAGTGCCATCACACCAATGTGAGGCCCATTTTAAAGGTGGTCTAGGATATCCCACGCTATCCTGGGCGCTGATACCTTGAAATGAACAAGCGCATAATTAAATGCAAATGTAGGTAAGTTGCGATCACCAAGGTCTGCTCTCAACCAGAAAGGCGTACCAGAAAAAAAAAATAAAATAAAAAGCGACCCTCACTCGGACAAAATTGATAAGGAATTGCGCGACCTGAAACGGCCCTAACTATCCCATAGCCTCGATGTAGAATTGCTCAATTGTGTTGAGCTTGTTAATAGTCCATGCTGCGAAATATTATCCATTCTTGGCCATACTATTCTTGGTCGCGTGAATCTTTACGTTGTTCAAAGTTAGACAGCTGCTTTATTCTTCGTCTCACCAAATTGATCACGTTAGACCATGGTCGATTACCCCAGGTTTTGCAACACTAGGTCGAATGTCGCATACTATGTCAACTGAAAGAAAACCCATTATCTACGTTGTACCAGTGAGTCTCAATTCATCCACTCCCCTGTTTTTTGTCTTTCGGAAGTGTCAGTCCGTAAACTCTACTATAGCAATGTGATGAATTGTGGGTCAAACACGTAGTTCCACTCTCCACAGTTCTTGGTCAAGCTAGCCACTAAAGGCGACTTGTCTTGTAACAAGCGACTTTGTTAGTCCAAGTGCGTCGTGACGAGATATTTTTATCTCATTTTCGAACATTGTCGTCTTATCTACCGCAGTCCGACATATCATCAGATCTCACCGTTGTCACCACTGTCATTTACCATCAAAGCAGCAAATTCCAGACACCCTCTCCCCAGAATTGCTGTAAATAGTTGGCAGAACCCCGCCATCTGTTCCTTTTAGAGGTTGATAGCATACCTATACCATGGTGAATATCATTGTCATTGTCCTTTTGGGCCATGGAACACGGAGGTCCCACGGTACCGGTGCACACACTCTTTAACCCTCCCCGGAATTCGAGGGTTAAGACTAACCTCCCTTGTTACCAGCCATTCTCCGTTGGAATTTGAAACGACTGCGTGGAGACGACGTTGAAGGAATGGTTTCAGGGTCTTACGTACTCCCCCCCACGGTTCTAGACGATTGGCTACTGACTTTAAAGTATTTGCACGAATCCAAAAATGGCCCTCCAGAAATATTCACTTTTGGGGAAAAATTGGTGCTACCGAAAAAGAGTTTCTCCAAAAATGGATGGTCACATACTGCACTAGTACCCACCGCCCACCGCATTTGATTTCCCAAAAGCAATCTCGGCTTCTCTAATATTGAGGCACAGCCCACAAAGCGGTATAGTAGTCTAATTACAGTACAGCAATACGGGTCATCGTAATGTGTGTATACAAAGCTGCACCATCATATTGTTAGATGGTATATATTGTGGCCCAGCAGCAGATTTCATGCAAAGTGACCGTTATCGAGCTTATATTAACTAGCGCACCGACCACAGCCCCAGTAAACTGAAACGTGTTAACACCTAACACTAATAAGATTGCAAGCCGAGTACGGTGAAAACAATCATGGTTTAGAGTTGAGTCACCCGGTAGCCGTTCTTTCAAGCGCGCTCCTCCACCATTGGGCTGATATGCGGACTCAATCGCACTTAGGAACGGCCGGAATTTGTACTCGGTACTTTTCCGAATACCCACTGTGCCAATTTGCCCTTCATTTTGATAAATATGTCACTGGAATATCAATTCGCCGCAAGATCTGCGGCTCAGATTACCTGAATGAAAAAGCAAAACAGTTGTCTCACTATGCATTGTTCAGCCGTACGGATGCATCTAGACAGGGAACGCGCGCGCCCAAATTCCAACTCTCTTTTGGCTACCCCTGTTCCAGGAGGGAGTTGAGGGGAGGAAGAGCGACGGGATTAGAGCAGGGGGAGAAGAAGATCACTGCAATCGACAGAGATAATCCAGTAAAGGAGAGGCGGGAGGGGGACATTTACTTGGAAAATTGAAGAGTAAGGCGTAGAGGCCACAATTTTTTATTCTAAGGTAACTATTTTCAGACGCCTTGAGAGGTCTCTTTGACGGGTTGTTATCTGCAATAGACATTAAAGACGCACATATAGAGCACTGAGCCAAAAAAAAAAACTAGCAGAGAGTCACGCACGCAGGCTGCACAGGTGGTACTAGGGTGACTTCCCGATCGGTACGGGATTTGTAGACCATTCATAGTGCCTCTAAAGGTGCGTGTTCCTTCCTTCATTTTTGACAGTAGAGTATCGCGTCCTTTTTTTTTGCCAAAGGAGCTTCTGAAGGTTTGCTGAAAAAGACTGGACCATAGCCTCGGGGCGTTTGAGTACTTGTAAGACTACTGAAATCTCACGCCCTAACGAGCGAGACCGCCCCTGAACGAGATTAAAAAAAGATACGGGGAACATTATATGAATAATATCGCGCAAAACTCTGGCGACAAACTGGACTGAATAGTAGTTTTTACGCTGTTATCAGCCAGCGAGGAGAAGAGAAGATGCTAAAATCGCCCGTTGCACGCTCTTTCTGCTCTGACCAGCTCACAATGCACGCTCCATCGATGGGCCTTGCCAAAGCGATCAAAGGGGCTACCAAGCCTAAGGAGGCCCCGCCCAAGGGGAAGTATGTAGTCGCCATCCAGAATAGTGTACGCGAGAACCACAGTGACGAAGACCTCGACAGATTCCTATTTGGACTGCTTCAGCCCCGACTCCATGAGGGAGCCAAGGACCACCAGTACTCTTTATCGTCGATGAAGGCGCACATCGTCTTCCATACTCACGTGCTTTCCGACAATAACTACTCACTGCCCAAATACCACCTGTGGAAGTTCGCCACAGAACAGAGAGAAGAGGATGCGATCCTACCTGCGCTAGAAAAGAAGATATCGCTTTCATGTGCCCAGCATCGTCTAGCTGTGGCCTACAACCGGTACCTCAATCGACGCCTCGGGGACTTTATGCAGCTAGGAATCGATCCGATCCGGGAAAAGCGTGATGCGAGCTCCATTGTAGACAGCGCTGTCACTCTGAGCCGTATATCAGCTTCGACAGACCTGTTAGCACAGACACAATGCGTGCTGAATCAGGTCAAGCTGATTCTTGACTGCATCTTCACTGCGGAGCTCCTCGATTCGCCACTCTATCTGTGCTGCTACAACCTACTGGCCACTGACCTGGCGACCCTTTTTAGTTTCCTCAACCAGGCCGTGGTCCAGGCACTCCAGAGCTTCTTTTCCCTTGCCCGGGCCGAAGCTGAGAGCACACTATTTATTTACAAAGAGTACACGCAGCTTCAGATGGCTCAGGAAGTGCTAGCATTCATGCGCCTAGCTCACAACATGGCCTCGCCAGCGGAACTGGTGATTCCAAACCCATTACAGCAATCTCCACAGACGATTGAGCAGCTTACGCGGGCGCTTGAATCATACCTGTTTACTAATCACGACTCGAACGAGTCTCTGCGGACGCGGAATAACCGCTCCTCAACACGAACGACCTCCACCAGCTCCACCTCGCCGACACTTTACTCCAAGGAGGACACTCCTCAGACACCCATGTCAGCGCGAACACCACTGCTCGACGGAGCGTGGTCAAACATCTTTGAGGCTCTTGACTCGTCTGAACCTAAGCTAGACCTCGCTACGACATTTACAATCAACGATGTGCGAAACCCGGTTCCAGATCCACCGGTCCCCGCAAAACCTAAAGGCTTTATGAAAACCTGGAGAACGAAAACCCTCATCTAATCTCACTTAATGCCCTATATTTATTTATCTATTTAATGCATCGAATAACCGACACTTTGCCAGTCCCTCGAGGCTCTACGGCATCTCCCTTCGTGAACATTGTGTAATCTGAAAAAGTATACTTAGATACGCGCAGTAGATCGTGTTGTATTAATAGGACATATCTTTGCTCTATGCGCTCTTGCCCACGTCCTCCTTGAGGGTGACAATTCGGTTCAGAACAATCTTGTCGTCGGTAGAATCCTTGTCCATGCAGAAGTAACCCACTCGAAGAGCCTGGAATCGTACAGCCTCTGGAGCTCCTGGCTTTTCCTTTCCATGGAGGTTGTCCTTGTTGGAGCCTTCTTCGATTCCTGGAACAATCCATGGCGAGTTCTTCTTGACGGTGAAGAAGCCTGGCTCCACCAAGGCGTTCTTAAGCACGACCTCAGAGTTTGGCGCGACATCAGCCAGCAGGCCATCAGGATTAGCTGCTGGGTTCTCGCTCTTGAACAACTGGTGGAACAGTCGCACCTCGTCGATCTTGACTGGAGAGCCCTTTTCTGGAGCGTGTGGCACCCACTGGATGAAGGTTTTTGGTTTCTTGTGTGGCACGTCGTTCTCGTAGTGGGCGTGGATGACAGTGACCTTGCCTTCGCTGTCCTCCTCAAACGACGTAACCCGCACGTTGTGCGGAACCTTGAGCAGACCCACCGACTGGCCTGGCGCCAGACGGAAGTAGTCCTTGGATGCTTCCTTTCGGAAGTCGGATCGATCAACGTAGAACCGGTTGGTAAACGGCAGCGAGTGCTCGCCAAATTCTGGAGTACCTGGCTTGAATGGAACGCTCACCTCCTCACAGTGGGTGTCCGGAAGGTTGTCGAGAATCACGAGCACTGGGTCGAGGACCATCATGAGACGCGGAACCGAGTTCTCGAGGTACTTACGCACCGAGTTCTCGAATCGCGAGACCTGGATGTTCGTAGTAGAGGTTGTCACGCCCAGCTCAGACACAAACGAGAGAACTGCTCCCGGAGGCACACCCCGTCGCTTGATGGCGACAAGCGTAAACAGCCGTGGGTCGTCCCACCCTCGTACAACACCATTGTTGACCAGCTGGAGGATCTTTCGCTTCGATAGAACGGTCCCGGTGATGTTGAGTCGGCCGTACTCTCGCTGGGCTGGCCGGTATACATCAACAGCATCACAGAGCCACTCGTACGACTGCCGACTGAGTCGGAACTCAAGCGTGCACAGCGAGTGAGAGATATTCTCTAGCGAATCGACCAGACAGTGGGTAAAGTCGTAGGTCGGGTAGATCTTCCACTTGTCGCCCGTTCGGTGGTGTGGAGCATTGAGCACTCGATAGGCGACAAGGTCCCACATCTGCGGGTTCGGGTCCTCGAGGTCCTGCTTCATTCGCAGGGTAGCCTCGCCGGGGCCGAACTTGCCATCTCGCATCTCCCTGAACAGCTTGAGGTTCTCCTCAGGGGAGGTGTCCCGGTGCTTGCAGGGCGTTCGTTTGCCGCCCCGGGTACCGTCCTCGTTGATACCTCGCTGTCGCTTCATCTCATCAGCAGTGCAGAAGCACACATAGGCCAAGCCCTTCTTAATAAGCACCTCAGCAAGCTCGTAGAGCTCGTCAAAGTAGTCTGACGAGTGGGTGATCTTGTACGGCTCAAACCCAAGCCACTCAATGATCTCTCGGATAGCAGTAAAGTACTGCTCCTCCTCTGCCTCTGGGTTCGTGTCATCGTAACGCAGATAGCACAAACCGTCGTGGTACTTGGCATAACCAAAGTTCACAGTGATGGCCTTGGAATGACCAATGTGCAGATACCCGTTAGGCTCTGGAGGGAATCGCGTGAAAACACGCTTACCAGTGAACGCCAGATGCTCCTTCATTCGTTCTGGGTTGGCCTGCTCATTCTCTCCGGGCTTGTGGAGCGCCCCGAGGAAGCCCTCGGCGAACATTGATCTGGCCGGCTTGGTCTCCTCCTTCTTCTCCGCGCCCTTGGCTGGCTTTTCCTTCTTCTTTACGAGGTCCCGTTCATCTTTGGGACCCAGTAGGGCTAGGATCTTCTCGTCGATGATAGGCTTGAATGCAGCTGGGTTAGCCCACCGCATTTCCTCCATGCGCTTCACTTCGGCCATGACAGCTGGAACAGCCTTATACCTCTTCTCTTCGAGCTCTGCCTTGTGGGAGGCAATATATTTGTCAACTGCGGCGGCGATATCTTCGTTGGTGACCTCGATGCCGACACCGGACTCTCGATCCAGCTCTTCGGCGGTAGCATCAGCGCCCTTGGCCGACACATACTTGATAGCGGCGTCCAACTGCACGTTGGTCTTGAGCCGGCCATCGGTGATGGCGTCGATGACGAGCTTTCGCGGAGCCTTCAGCTCAGGAGCAAGGTCTTTGGTCTTGGTAGCCAGAGTCTGGAGCAGGCCGCAGGCGGTCTTCTCGCTCGCGGCGTCCTTGTTGGTGACCTCGTCAATGATCTCGCTCAATGCTGCAGAGACTTTCTTGTTCTTGGCAATCTCCTTTGCCTTGGGCTCCTGGATGCCCAGGAGACTGAACTTTGCAATCAAATCGTCCGACATTTATGGTGTGCGGAGGGGTGTTTGAATTTTTCAAAATTTCCCACCCACCACCATTTTAAAGCCTCGCCATCACCCTTTGGTGGTCCCTTAAATGAGGCTTATCTTATCGATAAATTAGTAAATAAGAGTCATAGAATCCAGGGGGTGGAGATTCCGGGGTTTTCCATCCTATTCTCTATATCATTTATTATTCGCTATTAGTCATATTCAGTCTTTGGGTGCCACTCCCCTAATGCATCACGGTTTTCTCTCCTTACAAGTTAAATCAAGGAACTGGAGATTAGAAGTCGGGTAAAAGCGATATATGATGATAATCGTTTGGCATTAGATAGTCGACATGTCTACTACTATCGTTGGTATCAGGCTATGAAGATCAATCACAACCGTCAGATGGTTGTAGGGTACTTCACCACTCTTCTTTCAACACACCCTTCGATTCATCTTAATTCTGCCTTACCCCATACTGTTATACCATGGAGAAGGTAATTTGTGATGGGATCGACTATCTCATTAGTCAGATCAATGGGAGTCCGTATGTAGGCTAGTCGATGCTTATTTATTCTAATAACGTAGGTCTTTGGATGGAATACGTGCTGCAATTGCGCAGATAAATGCAAACATCGCCTCTTTCCGGCTTGCAGATTGTTCTCACGCCATTAACAGTCGAATTGACTCCCTGTGCAAGGAATTGAGCACCCGCAACTCCGATATTGAGACCAGTTTTATGGACGTAGTCGAATTGGCAGCCAAGTATGGTAGTGATACTTGGAGATTCATCCATTTGGCAGTAAGAACGCTTGCAATATTCAGGTAGCTATTGCCTGCTAACTGGTTTTTCGACAGGACTACTTTTCTTGCTATAATTACCCCGTGACTCCTGAACAATTGGAACGATTGGTTCCCCATGTTTTAGAATCGTGGGAATTCTGCTACCTCCTTTGCGTACTCGTAGACTCTTCACGTCAAAAGAGGCTCTTGAAGATAGAGGATGCCAATTTGCAGCGAAAAATACTCGGGGGAATTGAAAGGTTTGATCATTTTACACAATGTTTCTTTCTTTGTAAAATTGCAATCCGAACGGAGTTGGCCCACCATGTCATAGCAGAGTGCGGAGAACCCCTTCGCCGAATTAACTGCTTCAGACGCGCCTATGGGATCATGTTCCGACTAATGGACGCCTGCACCAGTCCTGGTAATGTGTTTAAAGTAACGGGAAAAGTGGGCATACGATCGACAGGGACTCCTAGCTTTCTCGACTTTCATGGCTCTAGGGTGTTTCTATGGATGAATTGTAAGGCTAGTACCACGAGTGTAGTAGCAATTGGCCGGGAGCCAGTACTAATAGCTTCAGTCGGGCTAACGGTTGAGTTTACCGTTTCCGATGGTGTAATTTTGCGTCGCAATGGGTCTAAAAATTTAACCGAAACAATGTGGAAGTTAGCTTTCCTATCGACGCCCGATAAAAACGCCTTCTGCCGGTTGATTGACGGCAGCAATAGCAGCTTCTCAGGGTCGCCTCTCGATGTAACCATTGTAACAAGCACCCCAGAAAACACTACTGAAATCACGAGTCCTGAAATTGAATCGGCAATCCCAGAGTTTTCTCAGCAAGTGGCTCGTGTGCCGGACGTAAGGCTCGTCAAGCGGATACAGCAGGCCAATGCTGTGTCTACTTCGCTAGCCAATATTCCATCTGCTGCTATTTTAGCCGATCAGCAGAGTGACCAGCATGGCCGAAATAATGCACTACAGTTGCCAGCGCCTTCATCGCCAGAGTCCGACTCTACGTCACTTGAGCCTACAGCTCCTGGTATCCATATGAGTCCCATCCCACAGCCTAATACCTGGGATGACGATGGAACAACTATTTCGTTGCAAGAAGCCGCCTATCTTGATAACGACTATCAATGGTCTACAGAAACAGACATCCCAGTGCTGATGTTACCGCGGAATGTCGATGAAATAAACAGGTCTGTCAAATACGAGCTGTTCCGCAAGGTTGACGAATTTCTGTCTGACCTCACTAGAATTGAAGTTGCGGTGCTAGCCAAGAAAAAAGTGGTATTGAAGAAATTGAGCAAACTCCGAAGACAGCTTACCACCAACCGTATCCGCAAATAGCCCAAAATTTAATTAATACCCATATATAGAAGATACTTGATGATTTAAAGCTTGGTTGCAAGAAGTTTGGCAGGCTTGCATGCGCTGTTTGGCATCATGTACCATGCAATGTATTTTTCGTCACCACAGACGCTAAAGTCCACAGACCCGTTGAGCTTTACGAAACCACCGTCGTAATCAAAAACACCAATTGTCTCGTCCTTGTACTGGAAAAAGAGAGAATCGTAGTCATTGAGATTGGCCGAAATGCTTGCTGTATACTCATGGCCATTCATGCTAGTTCGAAGGTTCCCATCGCCCAGCTGGAACTGGGCCACAGACATGTCGGCCACTTGCGCGACATAGGCTGGGTTCTCGGGGATACTAGGCACAGCCTTGAGCCCTACGGCTTTACCATCGAGATCTGGGTCGGAGGCCCAAACACTTAGCGAGTAAATATCTGCAAGGGCTAGAGAAATCAAGGAGCTGGAAAAAATGATTGACTTGAACATGATTGCTGGCTGATGGGAATAGTGATTTTATGGAGATCATAGATTGCCTTATATATATCCTGGAGACTTAAATATAGCACTTTTCCCTAGCCACTTGAGTCTTGGTACTACCGCCCATCTGGTCAGGCTGGAAAATCAGTTGTGCGTCGCCAAGATCCGGGGGCACTTCTGAACGATTAGTCGATCCTTCATTTGACGTCATTTCCCCTGGGTACCTGATGACACCTGAGACACTGTTGCACGGCTATGATCCTTTGAATAGAGAGGCACAAAATACGACATCGTACCTATAGTAGTGGCTAACCTAAAAATGAACTCCTAATATTGAAGATATAGAACCTTAGAAATGTCCATTGGTGGAAAAAAGACTAGACTAAAACTATTAGCCCTTGACGAACTTTTGGAAAGAGTTGGCATCGCCATTCCAGTAGTTCAGATCGCCAGCAAGTTTGCCCTTGTCAGCGAACTGCCAGAACGAATAGTATCCCCAGCCGTTAGGTAGGGCTCCGACTGAGGAGCTGTATCGGGCAATCCATAGTGGGTAGTCCTTGCCGAAAGCGGCGCTATTTCCAGTGCAAGTTTTCCACCAGTCAGTGGTGGTATAAATGACTGGGAATCGGCCAGTTTTGGCGTGATAAGCGTTGCCAAAGTCTGCAATCCAATTGACCATTGCAGATTGAGAGAGGCCGTAGCACTTGTTGGATCCATAAGGGTTGTACTCAATATCCAAGGCTCCGGGGAGTGTCTTTCCATCACTGGACCACCCACCTCCATGCTCAAGGAAGTATCTAGCCTGGGCAGCACCGGATGATTTGTCTGGTCGGGCAAAGTGATATGAACCACGGGCAAGTCCTGCTTGGTAGGCTCCATTATATTGGCTGGAGAACTTGGGGTTCGTGTAGCTAGTTCCCTCTGTGGCTTTTATATAGGCAAAGTGGGAGCCCTGGGACTTTTCAGAGTTCCAATTAACGTTAGGTTGGTAAGCACTAACGTCCTGGCCTAAGATCTTTGCCTGAACAGCAATTGCAAACACTAATGTCAAGGCGGCAATGAGAAGGGACTTCATTGTTTGTTACTGATGAATTGAAAGCAAATTGGACCCATATTTATAGGCCAATACAACACAATTGCTTCTGCTGACTGGATACTACAATTTTGGGTCGATTATTGGTCAATTGTGTTCCTCTTTACATCAGTTTTGCCGCGTCTGCTTCCCACTTATACCTTTTACGGAGGACTATTGCAGGTTGACATATCGACCAGAGGACCTTGAGACAGGGGAAAGCCATAATACACGCAACAATTGATTGGCAGGGTACTGCTTGGCACCCTACCGTGGATATACAGGCTTACATTAGCCGCTTGAATGATTCCATACCTTGGGTACTGGGTGCGGCAAGGTCTGGCTCTCATACAATTTGTATAGTCCTTTGTTGATCAAACCATTCGGGCTTGCAAAGATATTTCGCATTCAAAAGGAATTTTGCAAAATTCAATCTCAAAAGGATATATTTTCCAACCTATAAAATCATGGACCATGGTGATGGTATACAGTGACCGGTGGAACGGCTACGCTATATAGCACGGCTGATGACATGGCGATCGACAAGTGTAATCCAATAGGCTAATAGCCTATCAGTTGCCGAATTGACTCTGTCAGGTACTCTCGTACCCCCTTAATTCTTGGCAGGTACCTGCTTCTTCACACAGGTATGGTACCACATGTTTCGCAATTAACATCAATGATGGTCTGATTTATCAAACCAAGCAGCTGAATTACAAATACAATGCTACAAAGTAAGAGTAGACAACCCAGTAATTATAGAGCACTAGTAGACATAATTGAACGGTCAAAAAAAAAAAAAAAATTCATTTCGTTTGTCTAAACTCTGCAGTTGGATATCTGGAACACAATAATATCACTGGCACCTTCAGCAGAGAGCTTGTCCATGATATCGGCAATGCTCTTCTTCTCAACCATGCTGGAGATGGCAACCCAATCGCCGTGCTCAAGCGGGGTAACGGTAGCTGCTCGTCGACCAGGAGTGATCTTGAGCAGCGAGGAGAGTTTGTCTCGTGGAGCATTGTAGGTACACAAGACGTACTTGTTGGCAGCCAGCACACCGCTGATTCGGGCGACGATCTTGTCAGCCACGTCGGCGTGGTTGGAGTTTTCGGTAGACCCGATAAGGTGAGCAGAGGTGGAAAGCAGGGTATTGAGGGGCTTGAGGCCAGCGGCTCGCATGGTCTCGCCGGACTCGACGAGATCGACAATGGCATCAGCCACTCCCAGGGCCACGGCGGCCTCTACAGACCCGCCGACGTACTTGATCTTCGTAGCCAGTGGCTCGCCGTCGGCTTTACCTTCGAGCTTTCGGAAATACTCCTCGGTGAGGTTGACGAAAGAAGTAACAATGTTCTTACCAATGAGCTGTTCGGGGGCGGAGATGTCACCGTTGGCCGGGACCTGGATCTGGAGCTTGCAGTTGCCAAAGCCGAGGTCGAGAATGTTTTTCACCTCGACCTGCGACTCGGCGACCTGGTCGATACCAGTGATACCGAGGGTGCATCGGCCCTCGCCGACGAATCGTGGAATGTCAGCGGCCGGCAGGAAGACCAGAGCGACCGGCAGGTTTGTCGAGATGGCAATGTCAAGTCGGTTTGATCTGTGGAACTGGATGTCGGCTCCCTCGAGGAGCTGGATGGCCTTTTGATAGAGCCGGCCCTCTATCCATGATTAGTCTTGTTTGAGTTGAGCAGAGTGAGAGGGTACCTACTTTTTGGCACGGCAAACAGCAGTTTATCGGTTAGGTGGTTAACGAGATCCATGTTGATTATCTATCGAATATCGGAGAGAAAAAAAGTTAAATAAATAATACGAATACCAACGGGTAGTCAAAATAATATGCTCTGACGAGATCTACTATCCAGGTGGTATGTGGGAGAAGGTACTCTCTCAATCTTAGTCACTTCAAACCTCAGTTCCTTCGTGAGAGGGGTCAGCAGATTTACTGTATATGACTGAATATGCAAGGGAGTGAACGCATATCTAATGCGGGCTTTGAATGAACCACTTTAATATCCCACTATAACCAAATGGCCTCGAAACGTATCGAGATTGGTCCAAACGCACTACCACGCTATATTTCTATAACAAACTAAACACGCTAGATACAAGGACACAATATAGCTCCATAGTCAAACAGGGAATGGTATCGTTTAACACTAGTTCAATTCATTAATACGGCTTATAAAACTAGCCAGATGAGCTCATTTGGGGGCTCTGAATTTTTCAGTACTGGATATCCTCGCAAAGGAGTGCCATGCCAGCGTGTACATGAGCACACATATTTAGTGCGCTCTTATAAGCGTAGTGGCAGTTTAGCAGTCACAATAGATGTCACGTGAGACCCACGCCTGCGCGCCCGCCCGCCTCTCTCTTTTATTCCCAGTAGCCGCACGCGTTGGGTCCAGTAATTCCGGCCCGGAATCCCAGTGGGACTGAAATCGGTGCGGCTGGAAAGCGTGCCCACGCAGCTACGGCAGTTTTGGGAGGTCCAGCCAAAGACAACCTTTTGAAAAAATTGTTCTGACATCTATACACGACCGTCTAACGATACATAAAAATGGTACGTACAGCGACAGGGAACTGCTGAAATTAGAGTCTGTCGATGGGGTGCCCCTCTCAGGGGTGGTGCGCAGTGAAAAATCTGGCGTCGTTGCGGACTCGTGGCAGTTGATCTCGACCGATTTTGCTAACCACGCTATTTGCAGGATTCTAAAGCCCAGCCAGTCAAGCTCGCCAAGGTCATCAAGGTTCTCGGCCGAACCGGTTCCCGAGGTGGTGTCACCCAGGTCCGAGTTGAGTTCATCGACGACGAGTCCCGATCTATTGTCCGAAACGTCAAGGGCCCAGTCCGAGAAGACGACATTCTCTGCCTCATGGAGTCCGAGCGAGAGGCCCGACGATTGCGATAAACGCAATGTATATATTGCCAACAAAAATATATTGTAATGATGATTCCATGCTGACGATTTGTTGTAGCTTTCCTACCGTCTGGGGGGAGGCTTTTAATACCTTGTCAAATCAGAGTGCTTAGAAAGGCTGCAATTGTCGCCAAGTCGTAGGCGTGTCCAAAAACAATGCGCTTAGTGCAAGCGTTTAAAATGCAGCTAGTAGTTGCTTACGGGCGTGTAACAAGTGGGACAACGGTCGTTAGTGATTGTGCACTGGGGGGCCGGCCCCCCAAACCCCTACAGCTAAAGCGCTCGAGGCAATTGCGAAATCATATGCCATACTATACATAATTACTCATTAAAAGCTCATAATCTCATCATTCATCTCCCGCCCAAATGCATTTCTCAACCCTGTTCCTTCTGCCAGAAGCGCAGCAGCAGGTCCCCGTACCGCTGCAGCTCCTCGACAGAGATCATGAGACGGAAATCAGTTAACAGCAAAAACTGCAGCTCCAAGTGGTTCAATTCATCAACCGGCAGCCCGCCGACCTTGGCGTACCTCGAGTTCTTGTAGAACACATCGGAAAAGAACTTGGAGGCTACTGTGACGCCAGCAATGATGAGCCGATGTATATTGTAACTGTCCATCACGAACAGCGGGCCATTGCCCGGGGTCGAGGCGCCATTTTGGCTGGCGCGCTGGGCAATGCGATCGAAATACACCAGCAGCGAAATGAACACCTCGTTGGTCGTCGGGCAATACTTGAGAATGCGCGATAGATAGGCATGCAGGCTGATGGCGGGCACATTGCGCCCGTGGAACGCCAGCACGTTGGCCGTGAAGGCGTCCTCTGTCTCCTCGCTCGGGTACTGCGGCTGGATGGCGTCGTTGGTCTGCACAATCTTCTGCAGCAGCGCCGTCAGCATCACAATGACGTCCGCAACAGGGCGGTTGGCAATGTCCAGGTGCTCTGCCGCATTGATACTGGTATTGGTAGTGTTAGTGGGGCTCTCGGCTACGGTCGTAGGCTCGGCAATGTTAGTAGGAGGCACGAATCGGTGCGATTGGACGCTCGACGGCTGGGAGGTGCTAAAGTGCCGCGGGTCGCTCGAGTACGAGCCGTAGCTCGTGCTCGACCGCCGCGCCAGCGGGTCCGGCAGCGTCATGGCGCGATGTGGCGGCGCAGACGGGAACGTGAACTCCTCCGCCTGGCTCTCGGAGCTGATGGCGCTGAGCTTCGTCGTCAGCAGCGACGTCCGCGGCTGTATGGGCATGGAGTGGCTGTGGTCGCTCGGGAAGGACGAAGGCGGGAATGCGCCCGTCGACTCGACCGAGTGCCGCTCGTCATACGGGGCAGCGCTCTTGTATGACGACGCCACCGAGGAGGGCTCGTTCGTGTGCGGCGCCAGTCTCGACGCAGAGGTCGGCGAGAAGTACGACGACGTCGCCGAGGTCGAAAATGGATACCGCAGCTGGCTCGTCTGGATCTGCGGTAGCCGGATATACGACGAGCCCTCGCTGGCGGCGCCATTGCGCGCGGGGATGCCTATCGGCTCTGTTTGGGCCCCATGGGCCTGGCTCTCAAACGCCTGCTGCGCGAGCTGCTGGCTCTGAAAGTAGTGGTACTGCCCCGATGACGGCCTGCTCGCGATGCTGGGGTCCGGGTTGTCTTCATTTCCTATCTGCATAGCGGCTGGACACCCACGGTAGATGGCGAGGAGTGTATATATCTACGTCTATGCTATATTATATTCGCGTTCCGGTGGGCTACGCTGCGATGGGTTGTGGTCGATCGAATGGCTCACCGATACCGTCCTCCGCACCCGGTCCAATGATATCGCCCGAAATCAAGCGTTGTTTTATGTCGGTAGGAAGCCATATGCGCGACGCCGCACCTCGACATTCCGCGTGGGCGATTCATGTAGCCTTGCAATGGAGCTAGGCTCGGGGAGTCTGAGGCGTAGCCCTGAGCGACGGGGGGTCTGGGGAGGGCCTGGTCTCTAAGTCCACGAAGTTTTCCAAATGTTGTAGCGATGGACATACGTTGCTGCGTTTGTTACAGTCCCAGGTGGTGCGGTAACAAGGTTTGTTACAGCCGTACGCCCGCCGCTATCTGAGATTCAAAGTGCCCAGAGAATCACAATCTCGCACCACTGCTGGCGCGGATTGTAGGGCCAGTGAGGGCGAACAACTCAGGGAGCGACGTACTTGAGGGATGGTCCTCGGCTACGGGAATTTGGTGGAACTCCACGAAGGTATGGGTACCGTTGAAAGTGATGTCCCAAGTACCAGAGATCAAAACTCTACGACACACCATGTCTCGAGCAGCCAAGATTACATTTGCCGTAACCACGGCGTTGTCCGCAGTGACGGTGTTTGGTGTGCATATCATCCAGGCCGAGGAGCGGGAGGTACGCCAGCTATGTAGTGTCAAATGAATACGTTTTAACAAAGTAGGCCTTGCATCAGGGACCCATCAAGGACCGTGAGAGAGTGCGGCAGCGGGAGGCGCAGAAGCAGACCGAGCAGCAGAAGCAGCGGGCTGCTGAGTATGAATTGCAGAAGCAGTTGCGAGAGGAGTACTCAAAGGTTCAAGAAGTATCTGATCCGATAAAAGATACCAAGAGCTGAGATAGAAAAAAATTTGCCATGTCCTGTATATAGATGTAAATATTGATATCTGTTTTTATTGATCATTGGCAAGTACTTTGACATGTTGTTTGGCGATGGGAGGCACCGGATACCGGCATTGATATTGGCGAACGAATGGTCTATCTTGTAGCGTTTAAGCTCGTAGGCGACTTAACTTTCTGAAGGGGCATTCATCGTCTGAACCGGTAACATTGCATTGCTTATAAACTCACTCCAGTTGTTGGGGAAGTTGAGCCGTATAACAAGGCGAGGTTGGATGTTTTTCTCTGCAGTAACAGGCGAAAGTGTAGACCTGGTCCGTAGCATTATCAATTGCCGGTCATAGCAGCAAAGTTAATTAGAGTAAGCTAATTCTCTGACATCCGTAATGTCCTTACTGTACTTGCTCGAGTTCAACAACAATTGCAGCCAGAACGGCAGAGGAAACGCCTCCACTGGCAGCGAGTAACCCGCCTTGATTGTTCCTATTTATACTCCCTCCGGTTGCTTAGTGCATGAAACAAACCATATGAGACGACAATACTATGTCACGCAGTTTATTGTTCTAGTATATTCTAGTTCATAACAATTTCAACGACTAAATGTTCTGGAGGTACAAATAATAGAAAGCAACAGTCTCAAGATGCGCATCAAGAGAGATGTGCTCGTTGACCGTGTGGAAACCAGGATCATCCTCAAGTCGCTGAGGAGTGAACCGGTAAATGTTCTTGGTCAGATTCCAGTAGTATCTCGTGTCAGTGTTGCCTGTCATAAGGAATGGAGTGACGACAAGGTTGTTGGCCTGTCGGAACTCAATCTCGCCTCGCTCCAACACAGCATCGAGGTTCAACAACGGACCGCTGAACTCCTCAAAGATGTATCGGGTAGTTCCAGCAAATTCATTCCACGCCTCGCTCGAAGTCGGAGATACCGGTGACGGAGTGAGCGTAGGACCAACCTCGCTAAGCTCAAAGTACTGGCCCTCAAGCTTGCCCTCAACAATAGTCTTGCCATTGTACTTGACGCCGAGGCCATACTTGCCGGCGACCTGCTTAATATTGCCAAGGATCTTCTCAATAATGCTTTCGACAGTCTCCTCTACAGCAATTCGCTGATCAACTCGGATCGTGACCCTCTCGGGCAGAGCATTGATCTTGACACCACCATGGAACATATTGACAGCCTGAGAAGTCTGCATGTTATAGAGAAGCATTGGATGCACATCCTTGAGCTTGTTGATAACGATGGCGTTGGCTTCTTCCGATTTGTCGACATTGAGCAGTAGCTGTCGCTCCTGTGGGGACATATCATCGGAATGGACTGCCAGACACTGCAAAGCCCCCAGGAACGGATTTCGGGGAGTCAGATGTGGAGTGTACGGCGTATTCTCCATGACATGGACTAGTTCAGCAGCAATGCCAATACCAGTGTGGGGAGGTGGAATTGAGCCGTGACCCCCTGCAGTGTATAGGTTAATCTCAGCCGGGTAACGGCCCTTCTCACCAACAGCCACGAGCGCTACATCAGTACCCTTAATTCGGAAGACGCCTGAGCCACCCTCGTCGACAATTGCATGTACAGAGTCTGGACCGTACCGGCTCTCAAGCTCCGCAGAGAGGTGGCCAGCACCGTGCATACCACCGCTCTCTTCGTCATAGCCAAAGGCAAGAATGACTGGTCGGTTAGGAACAAAGTCCTTTTCGAGCAGGAGCTCAATTGACTCCAAAATAGAAACCAACGGGTTCTTGTCGTCGCCAGCACCTCGGCCCCACACAACTTTGCCGTCAAAGTGCCCACTGAACGGCGGGTAGCTCCACTCGTGCTCGGTCTCCTCTGGCACTGGAACTACGTCTTGATGCGCCATAAGCACTACTGGCTCGGCAGAACTGTTCTTACCCTCCCATGTAAATAGCAAACCGAACTTGTTAATGGTTTCCTTCTTGAGCTTGGAATGGACCAACGGGAAGCTCTTCTCAAGATAGCTGTGGAAGTCAGCAAACACATCCCATGCTGGGTCCTCTCCTGGCTGTCCAAGATCCTCGGACGACACAGTTGGCACTCGAAGAGCACCCGAGAACTTTTCCACAGAAATAGCCCGGTACTCGTCGCTCTTGATATACTCAATTGGATACACTGACTGATCCTGAGGTCCAATCACCGGAGGGTTAACACAGATACCATCAGTTGGCACTGGCTTGAGGAACATTTTCTCGCCGTGATGCTCGTGGTGCCCACATGGACGATCTCTGCCGAGATATTTGAAGGCATGGTATCCCAGCACCAGGCACGCGAAGACGGAGACAAATTGGAAGACCCGTTTCTTAGTTGACTTGGCACGCTGGGGCTCGGCCCATACTGGCTGGGTCTCGGCGCTTGCCAGCTGCTCGTACTTTTCAGGTGCCATTGGCACGAGTTTTTCACTTGACATTGTTGGAGCTCGAGCTACAGGGACTCGAACCTCAGGAACTTGGGGAACTGTTGGAACTACAGGGGTTATAGTTTCGCGCTTGTGCGGTGTTTTCCTAGTCCTGAATGAAGCTGCTCCTCCAGAACACATTATATGCTTTATTTATACCCCAGAGCTCGAGGCGATATGACTTAGGTCTCCGCTTCGGCACTCCTGCCGACACACCTATCCGCAATAGTGCCCCGCCCGGCCCTATAGGTATCCGACGAAATAGCCGATGGACCCCTGCAGACGGACTCCTAACAGCAGTTTTCCCACATCATATCAACAGTACGTAATCGCTAAATTGAAAATCTAGTTCCGAATCGTAATAGCTCAATTGCGATTCTCAAATATAATTACGGGTCCAAAATTCGTCAATTCACAACTGAGAAATTTTTGGACTATAAATATTGCACCAATTCTCTTTCATGTTTTGCCAAGGGCAGTAGCAGCCGCTTCAGATAGAGTTCCCCGATCACTGCTTGCAGTCCTCTCTGGTCCTTTACGCGCTGCAATTACTCTTGGATTAGGCCACTAAATATATTGCGTGTAACGTAAAGTATCAAAAGTCGTAAAATCTTTTATTGGGTGTAACTGTTGAATACACTATACATAACTTCGTAATATTACAATTGGTTAAAACAGGCCATCAATTTCGCCGTCCTCGTTGACCTCGACATTCATGAAACCGCAGTGAGTCGCCAGGCCTGGAATGGTCTGGATAGTACCGGCGAGAGCCATAATGTAGCCCGGGCCGACCTTAATATCTCGCACCTTGAGGTTGCCCCAGTTCTCTGGCGCGCCCTTGAGTTCTGGGTTGTCAGAGATGGAGTACTGAGTCTTAGCAATGCACACTGGCAGGTTGGAGAAGCCCTGTCGCGTGTAGGTCTCAACCTTCTGCTTAGCAATATCCGAGAGCTCGACACCGGTAGCATTGTACATCTTGGTAGCAACCTCTCGAAGAGTGCCCTCAATGCCAAGACCCTGGTCAGTTGGATAGAGGAACTTGAAGTCCCGGTTTGGCGAGTTGGCAGCCTTGATAACGCCCTTGGCAAGGTCAACGGCACCCTGGCCACCATGAGCCCAGTGGCTGGCAACAATAGCGTCCTCGGCACCAGCCTTGATAGCCTCCTCTCGGATTACGGCGTGCTCAGCTGGAGTATCGGTCTCGAACGTGTTGATGGCAACCACAACTGGGAGACCAAACTGCTTGGCGTTGCTAATGTGCTTGGCCAAGTTGGAGCAGCCGTTTCGCAGCATCTCCACGTCCTCCTTGAGGTAAGCGTCCGGCAGTGGGACACCTGGCTTGACCTCTGGACCACCACCGTGCGACTTCAGCGCTCGAACAGTAGCGACAATTACAACCACATCGGGCACGAGGCCAGAGGATCGGCATTTGATGTTGAAGAATCGCTCACCACCCATGGTGAAGTCGAAGCCGGCCTCAGTAACGACGTAGCCAGCACTTTCTTCCTCGTCCTCGTCCTCTTCAGTACCCGCAAGTTTGAGGGCCATCTTATCGGCCAGAACCGAAGACGCACCAATGGAGATATTGGCGAATGGACCGGCGTGGACGAACACTGGAGTACCCTCGAGGGTCTGCATGAGGTTTGGCTTGATCGCATCCTTCATGATAGCAGTCAGGGCACCACCGGCGAACAGATCATCGCAGGTAATTGGCTCGCCGGCCTTGGAAGAAGCAACGACAATGTTACCCAGCTTCTCCCGCATATCTTCCATGCTGTTAGCAAGAGCGAGAATAGCCATACACTCACTGGCGACGGTGATGTCAAAGCCGGTCTCTCGAGTGTGGCCCTTCTCGGTTGGGGCAGTACCAACGGTAACACCTCGCAAGTGTCGGTCGTTAACATCGAGCACTCGTCGCCAGGTGATGGTCTCTGGGTCAACGTCGAGTCGGGCAAATTTGGTGATCTCCTCTGGGGTGAGGTCGTCTGGGTTGGTCTTGTCGATACCAAGCTTTTTGAGTCGCTTGAGCATTGTAGGGGAGAATTTTCGTTCGCCCTTCTTGGTTGGTACCAGCCGTCGGTAGAGTGGATCATCCTTTTGCGTGGACTCGTGGAACATTCGAGTCTCGAGAGCCGCAGCGAGGAGATTGTTGGCAGCACCAATGGCGTGAATATCACCGGTCAGGTGCATGTTGAACTCATCCATAGGAATAACCTGGGAGTAACCACCACCAGCGGCACCACCCTTGATACCAAAGGTTGGGCCCATGGACGGCTGTCGCACGTTGGCAAAGGCGACCTTACCGAGGTGAGCGCCCAGGGCCTGGGCGATACCCATAGTGGTAGTAGACTTGCCCTCGCCGAGAGGAGTGGGAGTGATACCGGTAACGAGCACATATTTACCGTTCTTTCGGTGGCTCAGTCGGTCGAGAAGTGATAGCTTGACCTTGGCCTTAACATCGCCATACATCTCCAGCTCGCTAGGCAAGATACCCACCTCAGAGGCGATATCGCTGATGTTCTTTGGCCGCTGGGCACGAGAAACGGCAATATCGGAGGGAACTGGAGTCTTGAGGTCAACTGGCAGAGGAGTAATACCTCGCTTTCGCTGAGCCGCGAAGCATCGCTGGGCGGCGTCGAAAACGTTGGACAGCAGCATGGCCACTGTCATTGGGCCCACGCCGCCTGGAACAGGAGTGATCTTGGAGGCAACCTTGCTAGCGCTCTCAAAGTCCACATCACCAACCAATCGCTGGCCCGACTTCTTGGTGGAGTCGGGAATGTAGTTGGTGCCAACATCAATGACGACAGCACCAGCCTTGAGCCACTCGCCCTTAACAAAGCCCGGCTGCCCAATGGCTGCGACAACAATGTCTGCCTGCTTGACGATCTCTGGAACGTTTGGAGTCTTAGAGTGGACGACAGTGACAGTAGCGTCAGCATTTCGCAGAAGCGACGCTACTGGGGTGCCCACAATATCAGATCGACCCAGAACGACGGCGTTCTTGCCCGCAACCTCTACGTTGGAAACCTTGAGCAGATGCATAATACCCTTAGGGGTGCATGGAAGGAATCGTGGGTTGCCGCCCTTCTTGGCAAGGTCGCCAACGTTCTCCGGGCCAAACCCATCAACATCCTTCTCAGAGACCACAGCGTTAGTGATTCGGGTCTCGTTAATGTGCTCTGGAAGAGGCAATTGCACGAGAATGCCGTGAACGCTGGGGTTCTCGTTGAGAGCCTGGATCTCTCGGTAAACGGTCTCTTCCCGCACCGACTCTTCAAATTTGACAACCTTGCAAGTGATACCAGCCTCCTCAGCAGCCTTGCACTTCATCCGCACGTAGGTGGACGAATCTGGCCGCTCGCCGACCTGGATAATCGTCAGGTACGGCACAAACCGAGGGGTCTTTTCCTGGATAGCCTTGATTTGCGCATTCAGGTCCTCCCGGACATTCCTATCCCGTTAGCCTCCACACAATTCTCTCAATTCCCGGCTGCGACCTACTTGGCAATCTTGGCCCCGTCAATGAGTTCAGCCATGTTGATTAAGCAATGGAGGATGGAAAAGCGATGGACAGTGGAAGGAGGGTTGAAAAAAAAAAGCGAATACGTTTCGGCGCTGCGGAGGGGTATACTCGGGCCCCTCAGCCGCATGCCGGGGGCACTTCTTCTCCGAAACACATGCTATGACTGATTTTTAGAGCGTTTGAAGTTACAGCGCTTTGAAAGACACACTTCAGCATCTTACATAGATCTGTGACACAGGCATATACTTGTAGGAATGGATAATAGCCGTACTACCAAAGGAATTCCGAGGTTTGAATAGATGGGGAGGTTGAAATTTCAGGTCTCACTTACGTGGGGCTGCCCCACCTGTATGACTTCATTGCCTAGAATTAGTATTATATAGTTTTTATCAGTAAAGCCGTGTTAAAGCAGCTATTGGACGAGAACGAAAATCAACTGGAGAAGATATGACCTTTGTGCTAGCTGTCTCCAATCAAAGCCGTTCGTATTCATGCATTATCTGAGGTAGATAGGTGACCTGTACTCCGCGGATCCACTGGTACCCAGTAGTAACTGGTTGGTGGAGACTTTTGGTACAAGATTTATAAATTTATGGACTCCCTGTCAGATATTTGGGGATAATTATACCATTTTTGATAGCGGAGGATATGTTGGTCGCGGGAAAGGGGATTAGTCCCATCTCTACCCCGAATTGGGTTCTGCAGCGAATACCAGAATTGATACCATGTGTATTCGAGAACCGTTCAACGAGCTCCAGTTAGTTTAGACACAATGGCTTATGCTGTTATTCCACTAGATTAAAAAAGGAACAAGCTTAATTACTTGCCATCTGCAGATTCCAACGGTGGAATTGTATTAGTGACTACTCTAATACCATGCAATAGGGGTATATTACATGGCAAGGAAGCTGTACAATAGAGGCAGATGTCCCCTTTCATTACCAAGTAATAAAGATGCCGTAGGAAGGATTGAAATAGGCTGAATTAGGGGCCAATGGTAATAAATATCACATACAAACTTCGAGTAAGGCACCGAGGCTAAGCAGAACTGTGGTCTCAGTCGCGGCAAAATAGTTGATGGCCTCCATAAGAACCTTGAGATGATGGTCAAAGCTGTTTTCGTACTGCTGGAGAGTGGATTCGAGCCATGTGAGGAGCTCCTCTGGAGATAGCTCTTCGCCATTTTTATCAACGACGCGCTTGACTGTATGGCGCTCACGCTGAGGCAGGGCCGTGGGATCTATTTGTATAAGTGTCTTGGACCGCTGGAGCAGGAACTCGCCAAACATGCGGCATGCCATGAACAATTTTGCCTGGAGTTTGAGCAGTTTTTGGTTCGTAAGCATGCACTCCTTCATACAAGTGTCGAGGTAGTATACGTGCTGTTCGATGAGCGAGTCGACTGTCTTAGCACGCTCTAAGCTCTCTTCAAGCTTGCTCCAGTTGGGCTCGATGACTTCCATTGTGCAGAAGTAGAGTACCTGTTGCACGAAAAGCAGCATACGCACTCGTAAATTCGTGGCCTTGCGCTTCCATGCGTTGAGTCGGGGGATCTCGCTCTGGTGGCGCCACGCGGGTGCCTTCATTGAGTCGCACCATGAGTTGTTGAAGGTACGCTCAATGTTCTTGAGCTCTACGAGATGGCGGAAAAGTAACTGGTAGCGCAAAATGGTCTTCCGCGAGAGCACGAGTGATAGCGGGAAAGGAATGGCAAAGTCAAGTTGGAGACCCATTGCCGCCGTGAAATGCTTTGAAGACTGTTTCTTATCCCCGGGAGCCGACGTCGCCTTGGCGGCCGCAATAACTTTTTCCACAATTTCAGGATTCGAATTCGACCCAAGGCCGAGGGCCTCATTAGGATCCATGCCACTGACGTTGACGATTTTGAGCAGGTAATCCGTCACAGAGGTATGGGTGAGGTCGACCTGAACCTCGTCCTTGAACGGGTCTGTCGCCGAGATGGATCCCGGTTGGCGGAGGGACATATCGAGAAGGTATTGGAGCTTGGTGATGGACGCCTTACGGGAGCTCTTGCAAAGCTCCTTGTCTGCGATGTCCATAAAACTGATGAAAAAGTCGGCGCGGTCGAGGAAGAAGTAATGTTTTAGCGACCGCAAGCGCTGGGGCAGCTCGTGGGTCTTGACCAGCAGGCTGAGCAGCGAGCTGTTGGCGTGGTGGTACGCCGAATTTAGGCTCAGTACAATGCGGGTGTCTTCTATAGAATCGAACTGTTCAGCAATGTCTTTACCTGCGTCCTGGCCGCTGCATTCCCGCACTACGTTAAGATATTTGCCAGCAAGAAGTACTTTTTCGTATATCTCCGGGCTCGACAATTGTAGCGGAAGGTCGTCCTTGCGGATGGTATATCGCTTTTCCCAATACTCGTCGGTATACTTTTCGTGATCCTTGCCTTTTTTGCGTTTGGTTTTGAGCTCCTGGATGAGAAATTCGTCATGGGGGTCGTCGATGATGCCTCGGTGTATCCACAGGTTGAGCATCCGCAGATACGGCTTGGAAGCGTCCCACAGCAATTGTTCCAAGAACTTTCTCGCTTCTATGTCCCCTGAGTGTGTATTCAGTCGCTCTGCAAGGATACGAAGCAACGAACCTCCTTTACACACTGCCGAACGCGTCGATGCCATGCCCAGTTCATTCAAATCCTTGCCATCCTTTAGGTTTTCCAGCACCTTGTCAAAATCGCTAAACATGTTCGCTGCCTGCTCACTCTTGCGGTCATTCTCCTTGAGAACAACCTGGGCTAGGTCATAACAATGGCGCAGCAGCGTTGACATGGACCCCAGCTGCACATTCATCGTATGAAGCGTAAAATTTTTGTTGTAGAAGACTTGGCGCTCCAATTGAGCCACGAGCAGACCATAGTCATTGAGCAACCTACGCATGCTCGCACACATTGCCTGATTGACTAGCCCAAACCCCTCCCGGCTCTGGCTCTCAACAAACGCCCTCAACGCAAGGCTATACCGCGTCGTGTCCACGACCGACCGCGCCAGATCTTTTAAGCTCGGGTCGAGACTCTTAGAAATGCGGAACTCAGGGCCCTTTAGCCGGTCAAACTGGATCGTCGGGTCGTACGAGTCGCTGAACCGAACGTAATGGCCCTCGCACCCCATCATCACGTATAACAGGTCCTCCATGACGAGCGCTTCTTGCGACTTGACATCGAGCTTCTCCAGCGACGCATGCTGCCGCAGCCGCTGGGGAGCGTACGCGTACTTGGGCAGCGTCGCCACCTTGCACGCCAGCGTCGACACGGAGCTCCCGCTCAGCGCCACGCGCAGCGCTTCGTCCTCTCTGCGCCGCACCTCGCGCTCCATTGGTGATGTCTTTGGGTGTTTGGTGATCCGCCACCGAACACCACAACGCACTATCACCACATTCAAATGTTCCTTACACGAAGCGAATACGACAGAGGCGTGAGCACTTTCTCACCGGAGGGACGGCTGTTCCAAGTTGAGTACTCGCTGGAGGCGATTAAGCTCGGGTCAACTGCCATTGGTGTCGCCACCTCCGAGGGCGTCATCCTCGGCGTCGAGAAGCGGGTCACCTCCTCCCTCCTCGAGTCCTCCTCCATTGAGAAGATTGTAGAGATCGAGCGCCACGTCGGGTGCGCCATGTCGGGCCTCACGGCAGATGCCAGGACCATGATTGATCATGCGCGAGTTGAGGCGGTAAACCACAATTTGCAGTACGACGAGCCTATAAAAGTAGAGTCCATCACGCAGTCCGTGTGTGATCTTGCGCTGCGATTCGGTGAGGGTGCAGATGGTGAGGAGCGTATGATGTCGCGACCATTTGGCGTGGCGCTTCTTATTGCGGGCATTGACGAGAATGGTCCGCAGCTGTATCACACCGAGCCTACCGGCACCTTCTACCGGTATGACGCCAAGGCCATTGGTAGTGGTAGCGAGGGAGCTCAGGCGGAGCTGCAGAACGAGTACCATGCCTCGCTGACCATGGCTGAGGCCGAGATCCTCGTTCTCAAAGTGCTGAGGCAGGTCATGGAGGAGAAGCTCGACTCGAAGAATGTCCAGCTGTCGAGCGTTACCAAGGAGAATGGGTTTAAGATTTACAACGACGACGAAATGGCCTCTGTTGTATCGCGGCTCCAGACTCAGGTCGTCGACGAGAGCCTTTCCTAGACTATTTATCGTAATACATTCCGCCTCAATTCGTCATTTGTTACATTTAATTTGTAGTAGTGCTTCAATTCGTGTTGAAAATTGTTTATGGTTCTAACTTTCCAGGCAATTGATTAGTATGCAGCCTTGACATATTTAATACATTGACTGAATCATATTGCGATTCAATTTAATATATCTAATAGTACCCCTGCAATTGGTTCGGAAAACCGCCTAATAAATCGAGCAAGATTGCAGTAAATAACAATTCTTTCATCCAATATATACCGTTTATATACTTAGGATAGGTGAATGTCGCAAGTGTAATTTAAGACGGGAAAAATGTTTTGCCTAGGGAAATAGGAATTAATAAATAAAGTCTATGGGGTTAGATTATTCGACAAGGTGAGAGTACTCAGGAATCTCCTTAACCTTGGAGTACAAAAACCGCTCGAGCTTCGTGGCGTTCTTGTAATACGTCGTCGTCTCGTTGTTATACGAACGGCAATTGTTGAAAATTAGCCGCGCGTCATTGAGGAAGTCCTCCAGCGACTGGTATACATCTGCTTCAAGTCTCTGCTCCATCGTTGACAAGTCCATCGGCTCTTTGATCACCTCGTAGTAGTCCGGCACCTCATCTTTGTTCACCGGCTGTGCAAACGGCCACGCAGACGGGTGGTTCTGCATCTCACTCAGCAAATGTTGCATGACAGCAAAGTGTGGCCCTCGCTTCGGTCGCCGCGCCAGCTCGTCCATCTCTGGCGTCCACCCGGCTTCCTTGAGCCCTGGAATCGTCATGGGGTCTATTGGCTCACTGCTCTCTTTGAACTTCTTGATCCCCGGGTGCACCACGTGCGACTTGGAAATCTCGCGAATCTTGCGCATAATGGCAGCCTTCTGAAGCAGCAGAATCTTGCTCGCATCAAGATACCGGATCCGCGGAAGCATGGTGCACTGCATAATTGTGCCGCCCTCGTAGTCCTTAATGTACCCCATCCATATCGACTTATCCAGCGAGATCTCCTTGGTAAACCCTTGCTTCTTAAAGTACCCAATGGCATAGTTATCGGCATATGTCAGGAAATGCATGATCGGGCTCGTTGCCTTGACGTAGTCCTTGAGATGGTTCATCATGTGCGCACCGTAGCCCCGCACCTGCTCTGTCGAAGAAATGGCGCAGAAAACAATCTCTGCAAACTTGCGCGAATCAAACGGTCGGTACGTGATGCCGCCAACGACCGTCAGTGGCTTGCGCACCACGGCAATCGACAAATGGCTGCGATCGTACACTAGCCGCGCAATGTACTCCTTGGGCATTTTTGGTAGTTGTTTCTGGAAAATGTTCTTCAGTCCTGTCAGAATCATGAGACTCTCCTTGCTGTTGTCGTTGTTCACGACGCGAAACTCGATCCGCCCTTCTTTTTCTTCAATGGCCGCGGCCCGCTCACGGTATTTGTACTCCACGCCGTCAAATTCAAACCTCCTCACGTGTTTCTCGTCTTCTTCTACCTCTTCCTTCTTTTCTTCCTCCTCCTCTTCTTCCTCCTTTTCTTCCTCCTTTTCTTCTTCTTCTTTCTCTTCATTCTCATCATCGTTCGCTTCCGGCGTCTCCCCGTTAGCCTCCGCTATTTTCTGCTCATCCTCCTCCTCTTCTGTCTTCACCTTCTTCACATCGTGGTCTTCTTCAATACCCGCATCAGAGCTCTTTCTTTTATGCATCCCGTCCGGTTCGGATGACGTCCTATCAACCATGATCCACGTCGAGGGGGTGTGAGTCGTTCGTCATGTTGAGGTCGGCCCGTTTGGGAAATTTGAGGCGCCGCTCTAGGTGCGGCTTACTCCACTGTCTGACTGTTCAAATTGTCATTAATACGCGTAGATATGGCTTTCCCCAGAGAGCAGAAGATAATAATTATTCTCAGAGATTAATGTTTAATAAATCTATGTAGTTACTCACTCTCGGAGAAATCGTCAACCATGTTCTCGACATCCTGCTGGAGCTTCTTTAGACCGCTCACTTCTTCAACATAGCCCCGTTCATTGAGCGCACGCTTGACAAATTCCCAGCCATCTGCAATCCATGCCTGTGTGATGGCCGGGGAACATGCGGAACACGCGTGATAGCTGGGGCCCCATATCTTCATCACGTCAAACGCACGCAAGAACCCCCGCATCTGGTGCGGGGACTTGCCCAGCATACTCTCGCTGGTCTCATCATCCTGCTCCGGAGCAGGAGCCAGCCCTTGCTTCGGATGCTGGAGAACGGACACCAGCAGCTCTACAGCTGTAGAAGACGCCATCATTGCAACCCCAGGGCGCGTGACAGTACACATCTGGTCGAGAGTTTGGTTGGATACGCTATCAATTGGCGCCACAACGTCATTGCAGAAATAGCATCCCAGATGCGGTGTTGGATCCTCCACAGTGCTGAGACCATGCCGCATTACAAGGTAGCTATCAAATCCAAGTGCAGCGTTGATAACCAGCTTGCGCCGAGCACTAGCAATGACAGTGGGGAGCCACCGCGACTCGCGGCTGTCCATCAACAGGAATACCACATCGTGTGCGTCAATGAGCTCTATCAGCTTGTCGTAATCCCTCTTCTGCGTCTCTTCGTTAGTAATAGGGTGGCCGGCCATTGGGATCGTGAGCATGTGGCCAGTGGCATCCACTGACGGGTATATCTCTTTCAGTGCCTTCGCCGCTTGCTCGGCTTTGGGGACGCCCCCGTCGAGGCAGTCCTTGAACGTGTAGAGCGGCTGGCGCACTGGGTTTGAATATGACACCTTTCCGTTATCTACAATGGTGATTTTGTTCACACCCCATCCGAGTAGCGCCCGGCCAATGTAGCTGCCCAGAGTTCCAGCACCCAGTAAAAGACACGAAGTGGATTTGATTCGCTCTAGGTCCAGCTGGGGCGCAATCCTCCACTTCATGAGCTTAAGATTGAGGTCAACCGCCTGGTCCGCCAGCTGCACAGGATCGATTAAAGACCCGAGATCAGAGACCTTGGGTGACAGCTTGTCGTTGCTATTACGCTCCCATCCCAAAATCTTAATCTCCGAGGATTGGAGGCTGCATACATTGGTTTTAACCGATACTGGCAATAGCACACTCCTCGTTGTGTCTGATGGAACGCTATCCCGGAGAGACAAGACAGTCACGTCCTTCCACACTGCGCCAATTAGTGCAAGGAGATTCCTCATTGGCCAGCCCATTACCCCCGGAATGGTCGACGGGTCCTGGAATGCTACGATCTTCTCATCTTCGTCTTCAAAGAAAGTCTCGTGTTCACTCAATGGGCCCAAAACCCACTCGTCGCCGACTTTCTTGGCCAGGAAAAACGGCCATTGTGTATAGTGTTGCGTAGATGTGTATTGCTTGACGGCCGGGACCAACGCTCTTGTGTCTGCTGCGGTTAGCGACCTCTGCTCACCCGTAACCTGCCATTCTGTGGTTATGCTTGGGAAACAAAACCAGTAGTAAAACCTGTATATCTTCAGGTCAGAGAATGCAATGATATGGAATTCATTGAGTAGCGTAGGGTTCCTCAAGACGGATCCGTCTTTAATAGCTGACACAATACGGAGCCCTTCTTGGCGCACGAATTCTAGCTTATCCAGCTGCTTGAACGACTCAATTGTGTTAAAATTCGTCACCAATCCAGGTGCACAGAGCTCTAATGGGAATGAGTCCAGAACCGTGTCCCCAAAGTCGCGGAAGCTGGCACCTGATACGGAGATGCTTGGAGTTGCGTTTGGTTGCAGCGGGATTGAGTAAGTGCCATGAATAGCCACCTTCTCCTCGCTAAGCTTCAATTCGGTGAGCTTGCGCTCAGCAAATTCCTTGAAAAATGCGGCGTCCGAAAAGGACTTGAACGGCGCAAACTTGGACATGGTCTGTAAGTTCTCTGTGGCGCACAATCGGTACGCTTTCGCTGTGTCCCTAAGTTATCATCCAGGGGACGGTCAGCCGCGCCGTGTCACTTGACACCAACTTATGTCATTCCTCCCATATAATTATGTCATTTATTTGGTGCTGCTGACGTAATGATATAAACAAATTTTGTATAATTAACCATCATTAAAACAACCGTGTTTGTATATCAGCTGCAGGCACTCGCAGGATCCCGACCTTTGGCTGATATACCTCTGATATCGTTCCTCTGGGCGCAAATATATATGTTGAGCTATCTCAAATGGCCCGTCTTTAAATCGATTCCCTATTTACTGGGTAACAGCTTCAACGATGGCCTTCGTAGTAATACGCTGGGCCAAAAGGGGATTCATAATGTGGGGTGATCGGATAAGAACGGGTACCCGGTGTGCGCGGTTAAGCCTCGGTTAAGCAGTTAACCTAACTTTTTTTTTGTCAAATAATCCCCCAATCACTCGATTTTCATTTGAAATTTGTCCCCAGACAAGGCGATTTGCGACTTCTGGCATTGACCAGGTGCGAATGAATAGAGATGGTACTTGCCTATACTTCGACGCATCAGTACGAGTAAGTAGGGTGACGAAATTTGAGCGATTTTCTAACAGCAGGCAGCTACGACTTTGCCACGACTAGTTTGGCGCACTATAACAAGTACCCAAAGTAAGTGGAGTACAAACCTACAATGGCACAAGACTAACCCAAGTACAGTCCATTTTCGTCTCATGTGGCCTCTGCGGATACCATTTCCCAGTACATTGACCGGTATAACCGGCTGCATACTGAACGACTGATCCGAAAAAAGGGCCGGCTTCCTGCGTTTATTAAGCCCTTCCTGGGCAAAATTTCGGAGACGTGGATCCTGGAGACTACAATTGTTGACCCTACCAATGCCAAGATGGAGAGCTGGACTCGTAATCTCGACCATACTGCGGTGCTCAAGGTGGATGAGTTCACGGTGTACCAGGCGGACTCATTGCGGTCGACGTGCACTCGGGCGCACAATAACGTGTCGTTTGTGAGCAACTTTGGTTGGGGCGTACGGGAGAAAATTGAGAATTGGAGCTACAAGCGGTTCATGAAGAATATCCAGCAGTCGCGCAAGGGCATGTCCTTTGTCATGGAGCATCTACGAGAAAAAGGCATTAAGGCGTTTCGACAAATGCAGCTCAATGCTGCGAAGAACGCAATCACTAACCCTCATTAATTTATTGTATTTGTAAATAGTAACAAATTGCATTTGAATTTCGATCTTTAGGGGATGCGGACACAGCCACCAATTGCTATAGTTATCACAGGGACCCCCTGGTAGGACTATTCAGCCCGTAACTATCCCGTGTTGACCGTACTCGTAGTGCAGAACCTTGATGTACCATTCCCCCCCTTTTTTTTTTTCGTCTGCAAGTCGGATGACCAAGAGGAGGGGTTGGGTTGGTAGAGATCATGAGAGGACGGTGGTTTCAGGGGGCAGACCCGGCCAGGGATTATACTATCCATCATATCTAATGGGATAGATTTGACCACTCGCCCATCCAGTATGTATATGTGACCTGTAGCCTAGCCGGAAAAGATATATAAAGTAGGTAAAACGAAAAATAACTATACACAAATAAATGTAACGAAAGATAAACGAATAGAAAATGTCGCATTTGGATAAAGTAACAAGGCTAAACTCCATTATCCTCCCTGGTGCCATTGAGTCACTAAAAGCGAAAGAGAACTACCTGGAAACGGTAATTGAGCGTCTCGAAAAAAAAGAGACCGCATCAATTGCGCTGGAGGATCTCGCTCTGCGTACATACTTTTCTATTAAGGAGGGGGTTTCCAGCCTCAAACTCTTACTCGTAGTCCGCGGCAAGCAGTAAGTGACTCTAACGTACCCCTGGATCGTGCTGACAGGGCTGGGTAAGGATTGGCAACGTTGGTAAGGAGGCACTGAACGCTAGGATCTGTTACAAAGTGGCTAACTACATATGCGAAGAGAGCATGCTCCAGTTCGTATCGGTTAACTTCCCGCAGAAACATAAACGCCTTCGAAAAAAGCTCAAGCGGTATCGATCTCGTCTACACGCTGCCAAATCGGTCGCTGATCAGCTCAAGCTCGCTCTCCAGACGAAGTACAGCCTCAGCGAGCTCTCTAATCTCTACTCCGTGCTGCTAAACTTCTCTACCAACACCGCTCGCCTCGTTTCTTAGACGCCCTGGCGCGGAGGCTGTCGCAGCGCGATGGCGGTAGTTGATCCCTGCCTAATTTAGTAAGCTGTTAATACAACAATCGTAGAGCCATCCTGGAGCTTATTTCGATTATTTAAAGCGCTCCATTCGCCCTTCATTGCTTATTTTTTCCCACTACACACTCTCCCCTTTGTAGTTGTTTTTTTTCCATTACGTAGAAGTGTCCATTCCCGCAGCTAGTCGGCTATCTCAATCCGCTACCGGTGGATCCCTCCAGTAAACGCAAACTACAACATCGCAGTAGCTATCATGTCGTGTTCCAGTCCCGCGTCTACCAGTGGTGACGGTAAGGTTTCAATTGTTTACAATTGCAAATATACTAATGCCCCCCGCAGGAAGTGCAAGTGATCGCAAGCAGAGTCTCTCAGACTCGGCCATCAATGAGGGCAGCAATTATGAGTCTGATCAGGCGTTTGACGACTCGTCCTCCGACCATTACGAAGAGGATGAGGATGAGGATGACGAGGAAGAGTCAATGGGCCCCGAAGACGACAAGGAGGAGGCCAGTGAGCTAGCGTCTGAGCCTCCCCAGCAGCAGCGACGGTTCCGGGGTCGGCCCTCGTCGTGCGTGTTTGTGGCCAGTCTGTCGGCGGCCCATTCAGATGACCATCTGTGCATGTCTGTGAAAAACCACTTTGAAAAGTGGGGTGAGATTACCCTCGTAAAGGTACTTCGTGACCAGGTCAATCGCCCCTATGCATTTGTCCAGTACACCAACGACCAAGATGCGGCGGCCGCATTGGGCGGCGCACAGCATAATATGCTCGACGGGCGTACCATCCGGGTGGAACCGGCCAAGGTCAATCGCACCTTATACATTACGCCGCTCAAGGATAGCCTTGCCGACGAGGAGGTGGTGAGCGACTTTCTCAGCCAGTTTGGCGAGGTTGAAGAGCTCGTATACAGCCCTGTACCGCTGGGAGCGGTGCGTCGGCACCACAATTGGTTCGCCAAGTTTGCGTACCGCGACGACGCGATCCGCGCCTACGCCAGCCTGCGGCTGGACAGTTCGTGGTCCGCCGAGTGGACGCAGAACCTTGAGACGCCGCGGGAACAGGCCAATGTCATTGATAAGCTCTCGATCTTTGTTGGCCAGCTCGACCCCCAAGTGACGCGGGAAATGCTCACGGAGCGGTTTGAGCGCCATGGCGAAGTGGTCGATTGCAATCTCATTATCCGGCACAGCGACCCCAAGTACGGCGAACTGGCACGCAACAGTTCATTTGCATTCATCAAGTTTAAAAGCGAGCAAGCCGCGGCCGAGGCGGTCGAGCAAGAGAATCACACCATATTTATGGACAAGACGATCCACGTGCAGTACCGAGAACTCTATCACCAAGGATCCCACCATCAGCATCACGGGGCCAATCGAGCGCACCAGCAACAGCAGCATGCGTATCGAGGAGGATACGTTCCGCGTGAGCCGCGCCTCCAGCTTGCTCCTCCGCCAATCAACTTGCCCTCAAAGTACGACCAGCACCAGTCTGCCGCCGTTCCACCAATTGCGGCTGTAGCGGGGCCCCCGCACTATCATAGCGGCGGGCGCATTTCTGGGCGGCACAGCTCGCTGCCCATGACGCCAATTCCATCGCGCAAGGGCCCATTCCAGCCGCAAAAGCCGTGGAAGAAGTATTCTTCTCCGCAGCACAACACGTCGACCCAGGCGCACCGCGGATCCCCTTACTTTACGCCCTCCCCGACTGCGACTTCGCCGAGCAGCTACCGACAGTCGCCGCAGTCTACCGTGAGCTCGGCAACCTCTCCCTGGGGCCAGCGCAAAGGGGAGGCCTACACGCCGCCGCACCGGCGGCGGTCCGAGTCTGCAAAGCCTGCGGTAACGTTTGCCGAAAAGGATTCTCCGCCTCGCACGGGGTCCAAGCTTGCTGCTCCGGCCGGGGCGCGGCCATTTGTGCCGCGCACCAAGTACCCCAAGCCCGACTCGCCTGTCGACGCGAGCGCAGCGTACTACGCCATGGAAGGGTTTTATCCGCCGCCCATGCCAGGGTACGTGCCGTACTACTCGTATGACGGAGCAGGCATGATGTATCCGTATTATTACGGCATGTACCAGTACCCGGTTGCTGCAGGGTACAGCGCCAATCCCAAGAAGAATTGATTGATGTGATACTTGCTACGATGGCTTATGACTAATGACCCCGTTTGATTATAGAGCATTTTATTTATTTATTCCAATATACGCCGTTGCTATCTACTACACAGCGCTCTGCAATTTGACATGTCGCCTGTCGATGTCTTGTCAATGTCTCTCGGCCCAGGGGCACACCGTTTTAATTTATTGCACTCCTATCGGTGACTCTCCCTATACGGTGCTGCAATGCTGTGTCTAGCGGGCCCCCATATTGCATGATCAAATGCCGGCCCACAGCATATCAGCGAATGGCTCCGCCACATGGGGAGGCCCTCCCAACGCCTCGCGTTTCCTGTTCTCATCGCCCTTTGCATGAAAAAAAAAAAAGGCACTCTGTGACCAATACCAAGCTTGTGTAGCGCAGGTTTACTTTAAACTCGTAGAACCCGTAAATACTCCCAATCCTGCTGTTCCTACCCAGTAGAAGTGAATTCTAGTAGAGGGCTGTGTAATATTTTGTAAACAAGATGGTACACACGGTAGCTAAGAAGGAGCGCCCAGGGCTGGGCCGACGGCTGTCGAACCAAGGCGCGATCACGTTTGCAAGCCTTCCGACGACGCCGCTCTCGGCGACGACGGCCTCCTCGGGGGCCGAGGAGGAGCAGTTTGCGGACGTGCGGCACGTCAAGTTCTTTCTGGACAACCGACTGCCGTCGCTGTACTTCAAGCAGGACATTCTGCGGCTCATCCACTCGCTCAAGATCGCGCGGTGGAAGCGGGTCGACATGGAGATGGCGGCGGACCTGCAGGTCAAGCGAATGTCCGGCGCGCTGACCAACGCCATCTACGCGGTCGAGCCGCCTGCGTACCTCAAGGAGATTCTCAAGGCGGCGTTTGCCAACGAGCCCAAGCTCGCGGGCAAAACGTACCACCACTGGATGCCGCCCAAGGTGCTGCTGCGGGTGTATGGGTCGCAGGTGGACCATCTGATCGACCGGGACGTGGAGCTCGGGGTGCTGCAGCGGCTGGCCAAGAAGGAGATCGGCCCCAAGCTGCTCGGCACGTTCACAAACGGGCGGTTCGAGCAGTTTTTCCACGCAATTGCGCTGACGAAGCACGACCTGCGAAAGCCCGACGTGTCTGCGCAGATCGCCAAGCGAATGCGCGAGCTCCACGAGAACGTGGAGCTACTGGACCAGGAGCTGCGGGACGGCCCCACGGTGTGGAAGAACATTGACAAGTGGTTCGACCGTGCCGAGGTGGTGCTAGCCCAGCTCGAGGAGCGCGACCCGGGGGCCACTGTGCGCATTCTGCAGTCGGACGTGGGCGGGTTCAAGGCGATGCTGGCCAAGTACCGCCAATGGGTCACTGCGCAGTACGGCGGCGAGGAAGGGGTGCGAAAGGAGCTCGTGTTCTGCCACAATGACACGCAGTACGGCAATATCCTGCGGTTTGTGCCTCCGCCGGGGTCGCCGCTGCTGACGCCGCAGCACGAGCACCGCCAGCTGGTGGTCATTGACTTTGAATACAGCGCCGCCAACGTGCGTGGGTTCGACATTGCGAACCACTTTTGCGAGTGGATGAACGACTACCACGACGAGGAGCGGCCGCACCACATCTGGGACGAGCTGTATCCGACGCCGGAGAGCCAGGAGAACTTTATCCAGAGCTATGTGGAGCATGGCATGGACACGTTTGACGACGACGCCATCGCGCAGCAGACGGCGTACCTGCTCAAGCAGACCTTGCACTGGCGGGCGGCGGTAAGCGCGTACTGGTGCATCTGGGGCATTGTGCAGGCGGTGGTGGACGCTACGGAGGAGATGAAGGAGCGAGAGGAGAAGGACGAGGAGCAGGGGTACCGGTTCATCGAGGGCGGCGATAAGAGCCCGACGCTCGAGGAGCCGGAGGTGGTTGACGAAGGGGACGAGTTTGACTACATTGCGTATTCCACCGAGAAGGCCCAGCTGTTCTGGAGCGACATGATCAAGCTCGGGCTGCTCAGCGAGTCCGACTACCGCGGCGTGCTCAAGCCAATTGCCTACTGAGACGTATTAACATGTGTAGATTAGATAGATAATGATGTTACGGCTGCCAACACCGCCCCCCTCTACGGGAGCTCGAGGGCTGGCCCTCGAAACACTGTTGCTAGCGCTCGTATTTGTTTAGCTATGCACTATTGCGCATACCTTGTGCTACAGAATAAAATAATGAAAATTAGTCTATGGAATTAAGCAAGGAGCATCTTTCGCGGGTCCTCGATGAGCTCCTTCACGTTCTTGAGGAAGGTGACGGCTTCTCGGCCATCGAGCAGTCGGTGGTCGTAGGTGAGGGCAAGGTACATCATGGGGCGCGCGACGACCTGGCCGTTGACAACGACAGCCCGCTCCTTGACACCGTGGAGACCGAGCACGGCGGTCTGTGGCATGTTGATGATTGGAGTGCCGTAGAGCGAGCCAAACACGCCGCCGTTGGAGATGGTGAAGGTGCCGCCGCTCATGTCCTCGAGCGTGAGCTTGCCGTCCCGCGCCTTGACGCCGAGGTCGTGGATCTCCTTCTCAATGCCCATCACGTCGAGGCTCTCGGCGTTTCGCACGACCGGGGTGACGAGGCCCTTTGGAGTCGCGACCGCGACGGAAATGTCCACGTAGTCCCGGTACACGATGGTGTCGCCGCCGTTGGGGCCCTCAATGGCCGCGTTAACGGACGGAATGTCCTTCATGGCCAGCACGCACGCCTTGGAGAACAGGCCCATGAACCCAAACTTGGTGCCGGTCTTCTTGAGCATCTCGTCCTTGTACAGCTTTCGCATCTCCATGAGCGCGGACATGTCGACCTCGTTGAAGGTCGTCAGCGACGCCGCTGTGTTCTGCGACTCCTTGAGCCGCTCGGCAATTCGCAGCCGCATTCGGTTCATCTTGACTCGGTTCTCGCCCCGGTTGAACAGGCCCGGCGCCGCCTCCTTCTTGGGCTCCTCCTTCTTGGGCGCCTCCTTCTTTGGCGCCTCCTTCTTTGGCTCTTCCTTCTTCGGCTCCTCCTTCTTTGGCTCTTCCTTCTTAGGCTCCTCCTTCTTTGGCGCCTCCTCCTTCGCGGCCTCCTTTGGAGCCTCAGCGGCCGGCTTGGCAGAGCCCTCTCCCGGCTCGATCTTCAGCAGCGGCTGGCCCACCGTGACCGTGTCCTCCGGGTTGGCCAGGAACTCGGTGATGGTGCCGGACATGGGCGCATTGACGCTGACGTCGATCTTGTCCGTCTCAATGGTCGCAATCTCCTCGTCCTGGCTGACAAAGTCGCCAATCTCCTTCTCAAAGCTCCGCAGAGTGCCCTCCGTGATGGACTCGGCCATGTCGGGCACCTTGACCGTCTCGGCGTAGAATCGGACCTGCAGTGGGTTGAGCTTGGCCACGGTCGGTCGCACCATGGGGCTGCTGGCGGCCCGCGATGAAATGAACCGCGCCGTGGCGGCGAAGGTGGCCCGTGGGGCGGCGCCGGCAACTCGCAACCGGCTGGCTGTTCTCAGCGACTGTCGCGCACTATTTCGAATCATAGCTATCCGTTTGGTGATGATGGGTGGTGATCTGGAAAGAAATCCCTTGATATTCCTGGGCCAATAGAAAGCGCAACAAAAATTTCTGGGGTTGAGATCACGGACCGCGCGGTCGGCATACCACCTGCCCTGCAGTCTCGGGAAAACGGCACGCCCTTCCCGCCCCCCTCAGCCGCGGCCTGGCGCCATTGGCAGACCCATGGGTCCCTATGTCCATTCCGGGCGGTTTTACCGGTGGGTCCTGACCGCCATTGGCTCGTGTATATGGCAATTGGACCCATTCAGGTCGCCAAATCAATGGTCGGACTAACTCGGAGATGTAAGGGATGCGATGCAGGCGGGCGCACGCGTCTTCCGATGTCCGGAGATGTGGTACAGCCGTGCCCCGGCATTGATAGCGCTATCAGACCCGATCCTCACTACCAGGAGGGTTTAGTAGCTTTTTATTGGCCATGGCGGTCAGCTCGACGGGTGTATTAACGCCTGGGCTATATGGCCTTTGAAGATGAGCCCGGCCCTCTGCTACATGCCATATATATTGGCTGTATCTCGAAATGCAGTTCATTTCGTTACATTTACATTGGGATGTGAGACGCTTGTGCGCGGCTTGCGCGGCTCGCCTTCCGAGTGTACTTGGGGGGCAAGCCCCCCAAACCCCCCTGTAGCTGGGGGCCAGCCCCCAGACCCCCGCGTCCACGTATTCTAGCTATAGCTTTGTTACGCCGTAACTACAAAGGGGGGTTGGGGGATTTCCCCCCAATTACGGGGTCTGGGGCAGCGCCCCAGGAAGTCGGAAAGTCGGGGCACGGCTCATTATGAAAAATAAACAAGAGCCCTTGAGGAAAAAGGGAATATCGCAACCATGTCGCTGGTGGACTATTCGAGCGAATCTTCGGAGGAGGCAGAAGAGGGGAGGGAGGTGCACTTGCCGATTCCGGAGAGGATACTGGATATATACCAGACGGGGCCGCGGATAGATGACCCGAGTTTCCACGAGAACCGGACGCGGGTGTACCCTCATGTCGAAGGGCGGTGGCCCTCGCATGTATATTTGGAGTGGATGCCGAGCGACCGGCCATTGTTGGGCAGCATTGTGGATAGTGTGGGTGCGGGGGTTCATTCGCTGGTCGAGTCCGAGCTCGGGGTGCCTCTTGCATTGCACATCAGCCTCTCGGACACATTGATGATAGAGACGGACGAGCGGGGCGATTTTTTGAGGCGGATGGAGACGGTGAAGCTGGCCGAGCCGGTGACGGTGCGGGTCAGGAACCAGCCGATTGTGCTGGAAAATAAAACCAATTCCCGATGGTTTTTGGGGCTTCCTGTCGAGGAAGCGCAATTGGTAAGTTATCGATTATTATTTGTTATTATTATTACTATTTGTTATTATTTCGCGTGGTGTATGCTAACGACCCAAGGTTGTCAAGCTCATTGATCAGGTGAATAATATCGCCCGATCGCTGGGACAATGTGAGCTGCCGAGTGATAGTATACACGTCTCTATTGCATGGTTTGATAGCGATCATTACGATCAGGTCATGGACCGCGTCAGCCAATTGCACATCGAGGGCTACCAAGAAATTACGTTTGACCATATAAAAGTGAAGATAGGCCGCGATGTGCATTCAATTTGATGCTTTACTTTTTAACACCTGTATTGGCTGATGCGTTTTGACGCTTATTGACGCGTGCCAATGCAACCATTACTTAATTATAACATATTAGTTATTGTGTTTCTAGCGAAATACTCTACAGCGTGTGTGAAACGTGGAGTCTCGTGCTTCGAATCGTAGACGCATGGCATAGATCTATCAGATCAACAAAGACAAATCTGCCATGGCTGCTTGCGGATTCCAATGTCGAAGATCTCAAAAATAAAATAAAACACCATGCTAGTTCCTCGGCCGCTGTGCCACTGCCCTTGTACATTGTTATTCTAATAGATTCCTTGGTAACTTTGAGTGTGGAGACATGGTGAGATCTACCGAACGACCCTGACGTATTTACCATAAACTAGTAACCGCAGTACCAATGCCATACCAATACTATCGCGCTAAAAAATGGACAATTATGTCCCGTTTTGTTTTGTTTTTTTATTCTTTGCCGGCGGTAAGACTTGTTTTAAAACGCCGCACCCAAGTAAACAAACCCGACACACGGCTGAATGACCCACTCGCCTAACTGCTTGTTTACGTATTTCCCGATTCGCGCAGATACGCGTTCCTTCGGTCACCGAGTTCAGTCCTCATATTGCTTTTCCCCTCCTCCAGGGCCCTCGGATTCGACTTATACTGTGTGTTTATTGTTTTTGTTTTCCCGCTTGTCTGTTTTCTCGTTCCAAAGTGTAGGTATCGTGCCAGTGGGATGCCCTAAGGCGTTGGACATATTAAAACAAGCCCACTTCCCACATTTCTCATTTCCGGTTTCTTGAATTTTCACTACCTGGAAAACTTTTTCAACCCTCCTCCCCCTCCAATTGCTTTGGAATATACAACAGGTAGACATACCCTGTAAAGAACAAATATTACCTTGTAACGTGTGTGTGTGCCTGCATCGAGTACGCCAAAGAAACTTTCCACAGGTCACCGCAGCCCCCCTTAAATTAACAGAACCTCTGGCATATCGTGCGTCGGTACTGCATTTTGCTCGCAGCACAACACCATTCACCTCCTAAGGCGGCTCCAGTCCTCATAAGTCCGCCTACCTACGTGCTCGTGCTTCTCTGCAAGCGTCAAAACGATCGCTTCTTTTGAGGCTCACCATACCCACTCAAACATCCAACCCTAAAAAAATCTGCCAATGCAGTCTCCAACCCTCAACTCGGCGTCCTCGACGCCGACAAAATCCTTTGAGGACATGTTCATCCAAAACGCCAAGGCCTACGCCGAAATGAAGTCGCAACCCCACGAGAACGACTTTGAACCCTACCTGGGCCAGTATCCCGACTACGACTCCATGGTGCCCCAGTCGAGCTCCAACATCCAGGACCTCTACATCCCGATCGGCCAGAATCGCGAGCCCGAAGAGAGCTTGCCCTCCATGGGAATGTACGAGACCATTACTCCAGCGACGCTGGCAAAGTTTTCCAAAGCGCTCAACATGGGCTCTCCGACCCGCGAAGACCTTGCCCTTACCCCCGAGTCCTCGCCCTCCAAGCCCATTCACTCCCTGCAAATGTCGCCTGGCACCCACTCCCTCTCAACAAGCCCCTACCACAGCAACTCGCCGCTCCACCAGTCGCCCCTGGGGTCCCCGACCAAGAGCAACCCGCTGCCAAACCAGGCACTCCTGAACCGCTCCGTGCCTTCCCTGCCGCCCCCTCCGCAGCCAGCGTTCAACCGCGGGCTATACAGCATGGACTCCGAGTCTGAGGCCCACGCCATCTCGTCCCCTGAAGCATACTCCCCGGTGCCCAGTCCCGAGTACAGCGGTGACTACCACCAGTCGAACCATTCCCCGAGCTCGAGCGTCTCGGGCCAGGTCGCCGTCTACTCGTCGCTTAACATGCAGCAGCTGAGCCAGCCCCAGCAGCAAAACACCATCGACTGGCGGCCAATTGTCACCGCACCAATCCAGAAAGAGGTTCAGGAGCTGATCAAGAGCCAGCGGAGCCCTGCAAAGCAGTCGACGTCCAAGTCGTGTCTGCCTCCCGGAAAGGTCGAGTCCTATCTTGTGGGGCCCAACTCTGATGGCCTCTTTGAATGCCTCTACCCAAACTGTGGCAAGTTCTTTAGAAGGCGCTACAATGCCCGATCACACATCCAAACTCATCTTTGCGACCGTCCTTATTCATGCGAGGTTTGTGGAGCATGCTTCGTGCGGCCACACGACCTCAGGAGACACGAAAAGTGCCATCAGGATGACAGACCGCATGTGTGTCCATGTGGCAAAGCATTCACTCGCCATGACGCTCTGCAACGGCACCGAGTTCGCATGATTTGCTCAGGAGGAATTGAGATCCCCGGTAAGCCAAAAAGAGTGCCCGCGAAGCGTGGGCGGCCCCGAAAGAAGCCTCTTGATGAGAATGCCAATAGTTTGAACCATGGCGCATACAACGACACCGTGAGCGCCAACCAACCACACTTCCCTTTCCCGATGTCGTCAGAGTCCGAGTCTGAAAACAATCGAAGCGCTGCATCGTCACCGGAGCAGGAGTATGACTATCAGCAACCACATATGAACCACAGCGGTTTTATGATGAAGCATCAACAACAGCCTGGTGACCCATATCTAGTCAAGCCCGAGCAACACATGTGGGGTTAAATCTCTAGATCCATGGACTTTTTTTTAGACTTTCTTAATGTGCCTACGACAACTATTTATTCCATAAGACTGGTACCCTAGTACATATTTATATAAACTTTGGTTTTCTTTTAATTGCTTAAATTTACTTTTGAATATTGCATGTCTATAACAAATTGGTACATAAATTATTTTATTATTTCTAGCCTATGAACCGATGGTGGCAATTTCTTAGCTCACTTATAATGTTGTGTATCAAGATGCTGTATATGTGCTCATGTTGTATGCTTTTATACCCTATCAACACCACGATATTTCATCCCGTCATTCGTAAAGTATATATGTTACAAGCATTTAATTAGTCAATATATGCGATCGTAGTAAAAACCTGTCGACTCCTCGAATATTTGTAACCCAATTGTTAATACATTATGGAATTTATATTGTTAATATGGAATGCCGTTGGTGATTCGCTGGAACTCATCGTAACCCTTAGTGTAAAGACTCTCAATGGACTTCTTGATGAGCCCCCGGAAATGCACAGCAGCTTCTCGCTCCGACTTGTCGAGCACAAACCGCGCTCGTAGTCGCTTAATGGTGGCTTCCCCTTTGAAGCACGGCAGCCCACTATCCAGCATTGGCATAACCATCTGAACAATCGTCTCGCAGTGCGGTCGGCATGCAAGGAAGGCCTTGACACAGAGCTCTTCAAACCATCGGTAGGCTTGCGTCTGCGTCGACCCGCCCATGACTGCGACCATCTCGTGAGTCAACTTGAACGGAGCCGCCTCAAACTTGACACCGCCAGGCACAATGTCGAAACAAAATCCAAAGTCAATGTGGATAATGTGACCCTTGTTGTCATACATGATATTACCATTGTGCCGGTCCTTGAACTGGATCAAGTACGAAATGACAGAGTATGCTGCCAAAGACTTGACAAAATTGTTTCGAGCCTGTTGGAATTCGATGGAGTCCTCGCCACCGTGTTTGGTCGTAAAGTACTCATACAAGCCGTTCACAGCCTCTCGGCCAAGCATGTCTCGCGAAATGGAATTCGGCAAAACGTCAATAACTCCACACCCTGGTGCAGTGGCAGTCACCCGGTACGGGTAGACATACAAGTCCATACCGCTATTCTTGAAAATAGACCGGAAGACAGCAATAATCTGCAACGCAAGAACATCCTGTCGACAGTCGTCGCCTACCTTGAAAATAGCACTCTGCCAAATATCCTCATAGCCACTATCGTCGCCATTCTCGCTACTGCTGCTGGATTCGGACGGACCTAGTTGATCTGTCGATTCATCTCCATGTTCATAGCTGTTAACTTTTCGGCGAATCTTGAAAGTGGCCAGGAATGGAGCCTTGGCGTGGGACTGAAGTGGCTTGCCGGATTTGCGGTCGATGTCAATCACACTACCATCCGGGTTGGAGGGCAGATACACTCCAACGTCCACCTTAATCTTGTCAATCTCCTCGTCAATCTTGTCCTTCTTCTCCGCCTTGGTCTTCTTGATGTACGGCTTGAGCTTGCCGGAAATTGATGTCACCTCGTTGAAGAAACCAAACTCACGATCATAAAAGCTCCGCTCCTCTTCGTTGAACGAGCTCGTCATCTTATCAATCACCTGATCAAGCGCCGGCTTCATTGGATCTGGCACAGTGGAATCTTCGTCTTTGTACGAATTGGCAAGAATATTCCATATAATCTGATGAGCAAACAAAGTGCTAAGTTTCGCAGTCTCCAGAATGTACCTCTCCACGTAACCCATTTGGTCGTATCGGAGGCACTGCACAATCTGAGGAACATAGAAGAAGGTAAGCTTAACGTCGTGAGATTCCAGCGACCTCATCGCATACTGCAAAATCAATGAATTCGATCCATATCGCGGCATGAACAGATTAATCGACTCAATCGGATTAACTGGAGCCCAAAAGAGCAGGAACCGGCGCGCCGACAGAGAATCTGTATTCAAGAAGTACTTGAGCGCTTCCGGCACCTGGGCCACCGGCGCGGGATTAGACGCAATGAGGCCCTCAAGCGTTGCGACTGTGTCGCTGTAGTTGTTCCGCTCCACTAAATACACAGCAAGAGCTGGATCTATGGTCCACGCCAACTCAATCTGCCGAGGTCCAACCGTAGAAGACGCCACAAGTTTCTTACCAAACTCTCGGTAAGATGGGCCGACCTGAAGCGGATCTAGCCAAGCAGACATCTTACTGAGCTCGTCATTCATAAACATCAATAGCAACTCACGCTTCTCGGACACCTTTTCTCTAACGCTATACTTGCTGGTCGAAACCGATACATTGCTCAGTCTTTGGGCAATATCCTTGAGCATAGAAAGGTCCGAGCGAAGCTTAAGCCGGTTTCCACCATATGGCCACAATGCCGGCTGCTTGAACCAGGTGAGGGCAGACATAAAGATGAGGTTTTTGAGACGATCACATATCTTGGAGGAGTGACGGCTCTGGACATCCAAAATGTCGAGAGCAAATCGCAATAGTTCAAACCTCGGCGATCGAGACAGGGGAGACAAGCTGGCTGATTTCATGCCTTCCAACCCGGCCATTGCAGCACGCGTAAAGATTTTAAGCAAATGCTTGCTCTCATAGTTGGTGGCCTGGAAAACACTGACCATGAATCGAATCAATGTCAAATGAGCAGCGAACGACCGGATGGCGGAGTTGGTGTAATGATCAATATCTGCCTTGTTCGAAGGCGCATATTCCATGGGCCCAAACTCTGGCTCTTTAAGATTATACTTATCAGAGAACAGACCAAGTCTGTTACTAATGGTCTTCTCCCACTCAATAGCCACCTGGCTGAGAAGCGCGTATTTAAGGCTAGGCGCCTCATTCATAGCCCAGAGCCATAGCGACACGCCCAGTTGAATTGACTTCACAGTGAAGATCTTGAATGGAATCATTACCGTTAGGCGGGCAATATATCTGCTCTGGCGCTCATCATTAAGCCAGTATGATGCTTCAAACAGCAAATCTCTAGCCTCTTCAAACGGCACGCGCTTCTCCTGCTTAAGCATTTGCTCCAGCTTAACTTTCAGTAAGTTCTTCTCATCCAGACCAGAGCCTTGCCGTTGTCTCTCATCAGCCTTAAACTCAGTACGCCAGATGTACTGTGACAAAAAGCCAGACGAGGAATCAGTGAGGATAGATTGCGAGTGAGCAATAGTAGCCAGGGCCCCATCAGTCTTAGAAATAGTGCCCCCCATTTCAAGGGCAAATGTGCAGCCCAATGCAACGTGATCTAAGAATCGGAACTCACTCATTCTGGCAAGGTAACTGGTAAGTAGGCTCTTGAGGTCAAAGCCCATAATATCCAATACTGAACGTACCCAGAACCGAGCTCGATCTAGCAATCGTTTCAAACTGTCCCGGCGGTGATCATACGAATCCGAGAGCTCAAGTCGGATATTAGTTTTCGGGGAAACGAAGATAGCCCTTGGCTCGTATTCATCGGTCTCGGCATCGATACAACTAGTCCAGAGAAGCGTCAGCAAGTCTAGCAAGGTAAATACGCTATCCTGCTTGCAAAGAGACGATGGAATGGCCTGGATTAGCAAATCTGCGCAGGCAAATGCAATATTCTGGATTGCACTGACACGATGGCAGCAGAGGATGAGAATTTCGCGCAGTTGTCGGGCAACATTGTCTGCCGTGAAGGCATCCTCCCCGCCCTTGAAGACATTACTAATATATGCCTTCACTGTATCAGTTGCAATCTTGGACATGTACTTGCCAGTGTCACCAGATCGGAAACCTGGGTCGCCAAAGTACAAAAGCACCTTGGAACAGTTACCTGTATTGGCTCTGAGAGATTCCAAGAGAACAGTGGCTGACAAGAACATCAACTTTGGATACGAAAGTGATCTGAACTCAAAGTTATGCACCGAAAAGATAGCGCCCATGATCTCTTTTTGATTGTTAACGTTAGAATTAGAGGACCCACGTCGCAAAACGGTGTTCAACTCTAACTCACTCTCAATCTTGTTCGTGGAAATTTCCGACACCAATGGAGGAGTATTTTGAGCAATGATCTCTAGAGAGCTCTTATGCTGAGTGGTCCATTTGGAGTTTTTGGCAAAGCCATGAACAACCATATTGAACCAAGCGTTTCTGAACAAGGACAGGATTTGCTGGTCCGAAGTTTCGTACGGCTTCTCGTTTACTTTCGGAAGCAACTCGGCCAGCGGAGGAAGGAGGTTGACAATTTCATCTGCAGCAGCGGAGATCTCATGGTGCGGTCGGTGGTGTTCAAGTTCCTGGACATCACCCTTGCTGACAATGTTGGTCAGCAAATCGGCGAGGTAGATGTCATACAATCGGTGGCCACGTTTGAGTGCACTGGAAATCTTGCACCTGGCACGGAGTACTGTGAATGTGAGCTCCGGTGCATGGGTCGTATTGGCTACCACTTCAACAGAAGTGTAGGCTCGAATGAGTAATTTGAAATCTCGGTCATTGAGGTGAGGCGCAAGTTGGGCCAGCCCCATGAGAACCTCATAATCCAGTACTCGTGATACATTGTTCAATTTCTGGGTGAGGATTGTCCCTGACAGGCTCGTGATCTCGTCGGAACCATAGTTAATAGTAAGGTTCGTAATGGCGGTTACAACATTTTGGTATACCTGCAGCATTCGGCTTTCGTTGAGGGATTCACTACCATTTGCTATAGCGTCCTCAGCACGGCTAGCGGCCGAGGAGACAACTTCGGCTTTGCCGTTGCCATTTGTAGCTATTGGAGTGCTGTCGGTGTCAGCAATCAGCATGTTGATAAGGGTGTAGATGAGACTGACAATAATATCCTGGGAACGCAGTTTAAGGCCCTCGGCCAGTGCTTTGCTACAATCAGCTACCATATCACGGCCAACACGAGGATTGAGTAGGAAACTAGGCATGTACTTCGCCATGGTCGAGCCAATGGAGTCATCCCTGGCACATAAAAAGCTGCTGATTTGGAACACCGACAATGCGAGTTTATGATTGCCCATGGCGGTACTATTGCCAAGGCACGAATCGATGAGGTCAATGACGGCAGCCGGAGTGAGCACGCCATAATAAGTAGTGACAGCTACAATTTCCAACAAACTCGACTTGATAGTCAGTGCGAGTGCGATTTTTTGCGGAGAAGCAAGTTCGATGTAATCGGCACCTTCGTCAAGAGATTCGACCTGCGATAACGCAAATTCGTTCAAGTGGTCAAGAATTTGAGACCTGATTTCGTCATTATCAACCGGTGGGCGTGCGTGGTTGAGCATTTCAATGAGATTGTCGGTCTGGATATGGGTCTCCTTACCACCGAGAACTTCAATGAACGTCTTGGCAAACTTTCGATATACCTCGCACACGTGGAAGCTAACAAACATGGCGCTGTATTTGGAGTGATCCCGATTAAGCAAGCCAATAGCATGAGCCAACCAAAAGTCTTCAACAGGGTTCACTTGAGAGACAATTTCGTCTGACTTCATGAACGAGATTGCGCCTTCAACTTTGAGCAGGAAATCGCTCGTAACAATTTTGCCAATCTTCTTAATTACCGCAAGCAGGAAGGTTGCATCCTCGGCAATTTCGCTCGCCCTCGCTGCCATGGCCTCCAAAAAACCCTGGACACTAAATATAAGCGGGAAGAACTCGGCTTTATCGTCTACAATAGCTCCATCACCCCATAGTTCCTCTACTCTGGTTAGGTACTGAGAGATGTAGGCCCTGCTTCTCTCAGCCAGCGCAGGGAAATTACTGCCAATTGCCACTACAGAACTTGCCAGAAGTTTAGTGGAGGTCTCCCACGGCGAATCTGATATTCTGCAGATAGTGGGCGTTGGCGCAAGCTTCTGGGATGGGGACTCGACGAGATAGGCTCCGAGTTGGTCAATCAGCATTTCTGCGTGCATTTCAGAGGGCACAAACTCAGCAGAGCCGGCTAGAGCAAGCAAGACCTCAAATTCTTTGCCATACTGCGCGCGTTAGTCCTATTCATTCAATATCCTTAGGGTCTTACCATCGGCAACTTTGATCCGTCCCGCTTTTTTACGGCAGCTGAAAGTTTATCCAAGTCGGTGAAGTCATTGGTACCTTCCGATGCGTAACGGGCATATTTGGTCAGCGCTTTGTAGCGAATTGACCCTTTAGCACGATTTATGCCAAAGTCATCCATCTTTCGTTAAGGGGGTAGGTAAGGTGGTATCACAAGAATCCGAGGTTAGCCGGTGTATTTGCTCGTACGGCTACGATACATATAACATGCTGATAATTACGCCCACCAGATAAGACCAATATTTTTCGTATCGAGTTTATCTCTCAATATTTTACTATCTTGAGTATTCCTAGACTTTTGATCTTTGATACCCTCTTGGATTATTAAAACTGGACATTGAAACTTAGAGATGTAGTTGTGCAGTGCGAGATCAGTATTCCCTTGGAATATTAATAAAGGCATCTATTTCAACAATTCCCAGATATGGTACGTATAATGATGCGGATATATTTCATAGGGCAACTTTTGCTTCTGTAATATGGACAATTAAACTAAAATTTTCACGATCTATAGCGGCAACGCATGAATTAAAATTGTCGTTAGTGTGTAGTATTACTATCGCATTACGTCGTAACAAAAATTATAATGGAGGGTATTCTATGCCGTCTAATAGTAGTGCTCAATAAGCATGTCCTGCTCTGGAGCCTCGTTGTTCAGACTGAATATACTCTCAACAACACTGAGTTCTGGAGCCGTAGTGTCAAAGCCCACCACGGCCAAGTAGTCGTTGGCCACCATGCCGGCGCCAACAACGTCTGAACCTCTATTAATGGAACCCGCCACCAATGGGATCTGCAGAAGGGACGACAGCTCCTCCTGGTCCTGCACGGAGGTCTGTGGATGCACCAAACCACCCTGGTTTGTAATCGAGGCATATGAGCCGACCAGAACGTTGCCGGCAATAGTCTGTCGGAACACCTCCACACCGAGCACGTCGGCAATCACCTCTTCGGTCTCTCGCTCAATATCGGGATGCACCAACGCAACGTAGTCGTTGCAGCAAATGACGTTGCCCAGAGCAGACAGTCGCTCCTCGATTCGCTGGATCTTGACAGAGTCTGGCAGCGAGTTACGCAGGTGTTGGAGCTCCTGGTCCGTGGTCTGCATGGGCACAAGAAGACCCCGTCGGTTGCCAGCCACCATTCGGCCGATGATTCGGGTGCCAGCAATGCTGCAATGAACGATAGGGATCGAGTCGCCCAACTGGCTCTCAAACACACTGTAAAAGTTTTCTGACCCGCCTACTGGCACAAGGCAGTATGTATTGGTGAGCTTGGCAAACACGCCAATCTCGTTGGAGTTCTCGAATTGGGCTCGTACAGACATGTCGAATAAATAAGTTGCGCTTAGGGTACTCGGCTGCCTTTGAAGGGAGTATTTATGCGACTAGATTTGAAATTTGAAAGTTTTTCTATGACGGCTGATGACTGTGCGCGCATACAAACTCAAATTTTTTCTGCACAGCCGCACGCGGCATATCGCATTCACGCATCGTCATTGTGATCCACTTTAACCTATAATGATATCGTGGCAAGTTCGATGACTTTGGTTGAGTAATTGTTTGCCTCTGTAGAGCTTCGCTATATTATTAGTCCGTTGCGACATTGTGGCCTAGGCTCGAGTACAAGGTTGATCCGCTTAGTAGCTACTTCAATCAGTTTCAGAAGCTCAGAATTAATGAATTGATAATTATATTAACGTACATCAGAGTCTTGTCGATATGTCTAATTAACTTCATTCTATATTTGTCTAAGGTAGAATAAAGTACCATCTTCTTTATTGTCGGACGTACGTAATGAGCCAAAATTCGCCTTAAGCCAGTTGCATTGGACGTATTTGCCATCTTTTGTTCTGAAACGGAATATACTGTTGAATTGATCAGTTGGCTCGAGGTAGGTGATCTGGTTTCCTGCTGGCTTGTCCTTTGAACAGTTGAGTTCGACGTCATTTACACGCCCTCCTCCAACGGCTTGGAAAGAGAGAAAGTGGTTATCCTGGCATTTGATATAATATTTACCCTCTTCCTTATAGACTCGAAACTTTGTTGGGCACTCCTCAAATGAGTCCATGTTACCATATAAAGTCCCATCGACGCCCAAACACATGAGCCCACCTACATCCTCAAAGCATGTGATGGCAAATTCCTCGAGGTCTTTGAACTCCCTACCTTCAATATCGATAACTTGGGTGGAATCCATATCTGCTTATTTGACTAGAGATATCCAAGCCGGAAACTTGTGTCCCTTTATAGCCAATTACATTTGCCTAGGGTGTTTGCAGGTAATTCATGCGTGCCGTGGCACATGACGCGTCGCGAAAAATCGCGCGTCTTTCGAGCGCATGCAAGTTTACGTGTCGTGTCACGACTTTTCATCTTATACTAGATACCATATTAATGGCAATTAAGATTATGGCCAAGATTCGAATTGGGTTGATCATCTTAGCAATCGCTTCGATATGCTCTAACATTCACTGATTGTCAAATGCTCAGAATTAATGAATCGATAATTATATTTAACATACATCACAGATCTGTTGGTTAGTCTAAATCAATTACCCTAATTCCTGATTGTTCTAAGGTAGAATAAAGTTCCATCTTCTTTATTGTCGAACAAAGGCAATCCGCCAAAATTCGCCGTAATCCACTCGCATTGGACGTATTTGCCATCTTTCGTTCTGAAACGGAATATACTGTTGAATTGATCAGTTGGCTCGAGGTAGACAACCTGGCTTCCTTCTGGCTTATCGTTTGAACAGCTGAGCTCGATGTTATTTTCCTCATTTTTATCAGCATGTTGGAAAGTGAGAAAGTGGTTATCCGGGCATTTGATATAATATTTGCCCTCTTCCTTATGGACTCGAAACTTAGTTGGGCATTCCTCAAATGAGTCCATGTTACCATATAAAATTCCTTCGCCCTCGCAGTTGATCCCGCCTGCATCCTCAAAGCATGTGATGGCAAATTCCTCGAGGTCTTCGAACTCCCTACCTTCAATATCGATAACTTGGGTGGAATCCATATCTGCTTATTTGAATAGAGATATCCAAGCCGGAAACTTGTGTCCCTTTATAGCCAATTACATTTGCCTAGGGTGCTTGCAGGTAATTTACGCGTGCCGTGGCACATGACGCGTCGCGAAAAATCGCGCGTCTTCCGAGTGCATGCAAGTTTACGTGTGTGTAACGGCTTTTCATCATATATTAGATATCATATTAACGGGTAATTAAGATTATATACTACGTACATTGTTTACAGTAGAGTAATCAGAGAATTTTGCAGGTCTAATATCCCATCATTTCACTGCAAAAGCAGAACATGGAACCTAAGCGCACTGTGGGTTAAATCGGACGGACCATTTCTACCACAGCGTGCCACGTGACCATCAGTCGTGGACTGCATGGTCAATTTCGATATGGAGATTAGGGGGGGCCAATTACATAGTTAGTAGAGCATGATAATGAAAATAGTATTATAGCATTTGTCAAAAAATAAATAAATTCGTACCATATATACAACTAATTATAGAGGATTAATCATACTCCGGAGTCTCATCCATTTCCTCGTCTTCGCCGTAGAGGTCATTGTCCTCGTCCAATTCCATCACCTCGCTTTCGTTCTGTGGTTCGTGGTTAGGATGAACCTCTATACCAGAACCATCCGAGTTCAAGGTAACATTGACGGTCTCGCCATCATGGACCTGTCCACGAAGAACAAGGATAGCCAGTGGGTTGAGAATCTCGCTCTGGATCAGCCTGTTGAGTGGGCGAGCACCCAAATCGCTCGAATATCCATACTTGATAAGGTAGTCAAATGCGCCGTCGTCGACATCGAGCTTAAGGTTCTTGTTCGTCGCCTCGAACCTCTTTTCAATCTCCTTAAGTCGAATCTCAGCAATCTTCTTGATAGCGCCTCTCGACAACCGGTTAAACACAGTCATAGACGAGATTCGGTTGAGGAACTCTGGCCGGAAATGTGCCTTGACCGCCTCCATAACCTGCTCCCGAGTAACTGGGTCAATCTTGCTCGACGTGCTTCGGTTGATAAGCTCGGCACCAAGATTAGACGTCATAATGAAGATAGCATTGGCACAGTTGACGAGCTTGCCCTGCGACGATCTAATATGACCGTCGTCAAGCACCTGCAGCAGTACTGTGAGAACCTCTGGTGCTGCCTTCTCGACCTCGTCGAATAGCACGACAGAGTACGGCCGTCGAATAAGAGGTTCTGTCAGAATACCGCCTTCCTCGTAGCCAACATAGCCCGGAGCTGCACCGAGCAGCTTGCTGGAAGACCACTTATCTGACAACTCAGAGCAGTCGATTCGGATCATGGCCTTCTCGTCGGCAAATAGGAATCCAGCTAGCTTCTTGGCAAGTTCGGTCTTACCAGAACCGCTGAGACCAAGGAACAAAAAGCTCGGTGGAATGTTCGGGTTGCTGAGACCAGATCGCTGAAGTCGGATTGCGTTCGAGACGGCCTTGACCGCCTCTGACTGGCCAACAACCTGGCTCGAGAGGATCTTTTCCATGTTAATGAGCTTGGTATTCTCAGCCTGTGTCAGCTTTGACACTGGAATGCCCGTAAGACGCGCAGCTGTTTCGGCAACATGATCGGCGTCAACAATGTCCTTGAGCATTGACTTGTCCTGTTCGGCGATCTCCTTTTCCATGGCGGCAATCTGGTTCTTGACGTCTGGAATGGCATAGTACTGGATGTCGGCAGCTGATGCTGTGTCTCGACGTCTTGCAGCGTCCTGTGCCTTAATCTCCAGTTCCTCGAGCTTTTTCTTGAGCTGGTTAAGCTGTTCGTGGCCCGATCTCTCCTGTTCAAATCTCTCTCGAAGTGGGCCTAGCTCCTCTTCTATATTTGCAGCCCTTTGCTTCGCTGCTTCCAGTCGCTCACTGGTGTTCTTATCAGCATCAGCGTCTCGCTCGAGAGCCTTGATCTCAACCTGGAGCAACTGCAGCTCCCGATCTAGTTTGTCCAGTTGTTCTGGTTTAGAGTCTCGCGCAACAGCAACACTGGCAGCGGTCTCATCGACCAAGTCAACTGCAGAGTCCGGGAGCTTTCTATACGTCAGATATCGCGAAGCTAGCTGGGCGGCGGTAACCAACGCACTGTCGAGAATCCGCACGCCGTGATGGAGTTCGTATTTCGACTGGAGACCTCGGAGAATGGCAACAGTCTCTCGCACAGTCGGCTCCGGGACGTCGATCTTTTGGAATCGTCGCTCGAAGGCACCGTCTTTCTCAATGTACTTTCGATACTCCTCAACAGTGGTAGCACCAATGCAGTGCAGAGCGCCTCGTGCAAGCATTGGCTTGAGCAAATTGGCTGCATCGCTCTTACCGTCGCCCATAAGCATGTGGATCTCATCAACGAACAAGATTATCATCTCCTTGCTCTCCTCGATCTCCTTGAGGACGCCCTTTACCCGCTCCTCAAAGTCACCTTGGTACTTGGCGCCCGCCTTGAGTGCACCCAGGTCGAGGGCAAACAGTCTCGTATTGGCTAGAACGTTGGGCACATCGTTATCAATGATCCGCTGTGCTACACCCTCAACGATACTTGTCTTACCAACACCAGGGTCGCCAATAAGGCATGGATTGGACTTTGTCCTTCGTGCCAAGACCCTAATGCATCGTCGAATTTCCTCTTCTCGCCCAATAACCGGGTCGATCTTTCCCTCCCGTGCTAATTGGGTCATGTCCTGGGCGTACTTGTGCAAAAATTCGTACTGCTCTGATGTATCCGCCATTCGCGAATCTATTCGTCGGTTGCCGCGAATGGCCTGGACTTGCTTAGCAAGCGCATCGGGCTGGATGCTCAGCGACTGCAAGAGTTGCTTAATATTCTTATCCTCCAAGAGGGCAAGGAGGATATGGTCCTGTCCAATGTAGTCGTCTTTCTGCTTCTCCTTAATCTTCTTGGCGTTCTGAAGAACTTGGGAGGCAGCGTGGTCTGGTTCTGGCTGTGGAGGAGCTGGGGTTTGCGATGGAAGTCGCACCAAATGCTTGTTAATCTCTCGCTCGACCGACAGCCAGTCAAAACGCCCTTTCTGAATGGCCGCCTGAAGTAGCGACTCCGCACCAGTGCTTTCCTTTGGGGTCATGGCCCCAAGGAAGTGGATTGGCGTCAAAAATGCATGTCCGTGGTCCACAGCCAGCTGGGCTGCGTCCTGGATAATGCTCTGTGCTCTGTCAGTGAATTGGCTTTCCATGTTGTGTTAGTTAGATTAGCTTTGTGAATTGGAGAAATTGCTCTCTGGGTATGGTGGGGTCCTTATATACAAAGGTTGTCATTGGGTGAGACACTTTCGAGATGGTGCATGAATCTTCTTGAAGGCTCTGGAATGTCTCAGCCGTGCGATAGAATCATCTAGCGCCTTCTAGTATAACGGCGGCATAGGTCACGTGCGGCTCACCCCATTTCCCCAGATTTGCCTTCCGACATATACGCAAACCTGACAAGAGTGGTCTGACGACTAAGCATTATTTCCTAGTGCTAGAAACAACAAAGAAGGATTCGAATGTGGTGATGTATGAGATATGAAGTGCAACAAAGGAAAAAGGCTCCGAGAACTACCGATGGAGCTTATGTAGATGATTGATGGAACTGCGGTATATTTGCAATTAAAAACTAAGAACTTAGTAAATGGCCCTCATGAGGACCAATGGGTTGAAATTTACAGCACCATTCCCCAGAGCGCCGTAGTTTCTCCACTAATACTACAATGGGATAATCAGTGATAACATGCGATACCCGGAATACTGGGTACGCACGATATAGAATCTAATGTTGAACAAGTGATACAAGTTCCTTGCTGCATATTTGTCGTAAAAGATTTTTTTTATTATTCATACAAATCAACGATACACTAGAGAGATGCCTTATTCATTCTGTATTATCAATTTGTGACAGGAGACTATATTCAATCATTCCTTAGAATGAGTTAACATCGGATATCAGATTATAAATGATAAAAATCGTACTTTTTTCCAGTAATAAGTAGCAGTGTAAATTATTATCAATCTAAAATTAACTGTAAAGATAAATTTAATTACACGTTCTAACCACTTTGTTCATATAATTCTCAAAAATATATTTCAGAAAATCAATTTCCCAGTTTATAAAAAACAATATCACCAATTTCGAAGAAAAGTCCTAATTTTGGAATAGTTTGGAAAATAACCCACTGTGGAATGCCAATAGCATTGAATAAAAAACGTATCACAGTAATACAGCGCCGTTGTGCAAAACCGTCAGAACGTAGAACTGTCTCGGTGTCATCATATACCACATACCCGGATGCTCGACATCTAAACACCCGAATAATTGAGGTCAATTGCCCTAAATGATGTATTCCTGTAATAAACAATTGCGTATATATACCAGAGATATTACGTTTAACCCTTGGCAAAGACGGCAAGATTGTCCTCAGAACCATTCCAATAGTCGTTATCGCCAGCCAAAGTACCCGCATCATTGAATTGCCAGAAGGAAGTGTAATCCCAGCCATTAGGCAGGGTACCCGGGGTGCTAGCATATCGAGCAATCCACAACGGGTAGTCACCAAAACCTCCATTGTTGCCAGTGCAAGTAGTCCACCAATCTGTAGTGGTATAGATGACAGGATATCGCCCAGTAGTGGCCTTATATGTCTCACCAAAGTCGTGAATCCAGGCGACCATGTCGGAAGCTGACTTTCCATAGCAAGTTGCACCGTATGGATTATATTCAATATCTAATGCTCCTGGAAGAGTCTTACCATCATTGGACCAACCACCGCCATGCTTGAGGAAGAAAGTAGCCTGCTCTGCTCCAGTGGAAACATCTGGTCGAGCAAAGTGATAAGCACCGCGGATAATTCCTTCATTATAAGAGCCTGTGTACTGGCTGCTGAAAGAACTGCTCGTGTAACTTGTACCCTCTGTTGCCTTGATGAAAGCAAACTTGGAACCCGCACTCTTCTGAGCTGCCCAATCGACATTGCCTTGGTAGCTGGAGACGTCCTGGCCCAGAACATAGGCGGAGGTTGCAGTTGCTAGTGAACAGAGAATGGCCGTTGAGAAAATCATTATAATTGAATTGTAAAAGAAGACTCAATTGCTAAATTATAGCCCTTTTTATAGTTTATAGAATTATAACTCGTTGAATGTAGAATAGAAACGACCGGCGAACTGGCCGACCTGGTAAGGGAGATCATCAAGCCAAGAAAAGATCGCTATCGTGCCGTAGACTATAGGATGCCCACCATTCCACCAACATCGCGGACTTATAGAACCTGTACTACCTAGATAAATATATCACGGCGCCGGCGGAAACTAGGCCGATCCAATCATTGTGACATCGTGCCGTAGCTGACGATCATATTCAACAGCCCCCCGCCCATGCGTATATGCGGTTGACCTTAGGTACCGTTCATGCAATGTACATAAGTTTTAAACACATGGAACAGGGGCACAAATCTCAGTTGCCGATTTTTGGACCCGTACAGTTCTTCTCCACCTTCATTACATTACCCTCGGGGACTCAATTCCCTTAGTTCCTGTAGTCACGCCTAACATGCTTCCTATTAAGCCGACTATTACCGGTGGTGAATCTTTCTCCCTGACATTACAATGCCTTGCATTGAGAACGTTACGATAGAAAACAAAAACAATAGAGGCTACACAATAAAAAATACAATTTTTTGGTTTTCTATGGTGTAACCTACTCAGTAAATCACACCCCGTCAAACATTACATTACTTATTTCTTGCTCTTCTTGGCGGAGGCCTTCTCAGCAGAGTCCTTCAGGACTCGCTTGACGATCTTCTGCTCCTCAATAAGGAAAGCTCGGACAACTCGGGACTGAACGCAGTTGGCGCAGAGGTTGCCGCCGTAGGCTCGCTGGACAGTCTTGGTTGGCTTGGAGACGGTAGCGTACTGTCGTGGTCGGAGAGCTGGGATACCTGGAAGGGCGGTAGCACAGTCACCACACTTTGGTCGGGTGCCGAGCTTCTTGACATGCAAGTATCGGAGGTTACCACCTGGGGTCTTGACGACCTTGACCTTGTTAGATCGGGTGTTGTCTAAATTCTGTTAGCAATCAGGTTCATAATTTGTCGAGAGAAAGGGCGTAAAATGAAAAGTTGACCATATCAAGGAGAATAGAGAATGAGTATTCGAAGATCCAATCGTAACCAAGGAGAGCAGTATCTCTAGAGTAGTCGCATATAACTTATATCGTCGTTGTGTCCATCTCCAGTCATCCATGAGTCGATATCTTGATCTCCAACCTCTTCTCTCCTCCAGTCGACAGTCGTTCAAACGCAAAATAAATTCCACAGAATCCCTTTCTCTTCATCTCGACAAATATACATACATGGGTTTCTTCGTCGGTAAGTAACTCGGGCCGCCATTGTGATTTATTGCTGGTGGTAAGTTTTTTTGTCGATTTTGTCGGTCGGTGTTGGATAGTTCGTGATTGCTTGTCACCTCGCAGCACCCCGCCAGCGCGGGCAAGCAAATTTTTCAGCCCAGCACTCCCAGTCAAGTTAATTACGTTATGCACTGGGGTTGTGCGTGCGCTCGCAGTATGAAAAAACCATTTCCATTTTGGGAAGGGTAAAGTCACAGTGAGGACAGGGATATACGCGTACCTTGCCCCATCCTGTAAATGTAGGACCGGGACCAAACCTTCGGCAACCGTGCATATCCGGACAGCCGATAGCTGGGGCCCTGCCGACGGATCTCGATCCAATTGTAGATCATTTACATGTCAATCAAATGGCGTAATCGCCGTACTGTCACAGTATAGAGCTAGTGGCGAACGTGGCGCGGGCCCAATTCTTTAATCTGGAGATTCTCTATCGTCTTCTATACGACGGCGAGAAATGCCAAGGTGCAAGGCATGTGGCTCAAGGTACAATGCCATATTTGGAACCTTGACGCGAGACACACTTTCTAGGCACCCGAGTGGCACTTGCTAACCCGGACCGATCCTTAATCGGTGGTGACTCCATAAAGTATAAAAATGATATAAGAACCTGTACGGAGAACTAGAATAGCGTCCATATGGTCTGAATATACTAAGCATCCAAATAGTAACCCAGTCAATCTAATGGTAGCATCCATTTCCAAGCTCTCCCAGGCAGTGGATGGGATCAGGATCCCATACTTGTCATCTTACCGGATGATCAAGTTCAGATCGAGCCAGTGGTTCATTGTGTTTGTCATCTTCATGGCTGTATTCACAGACATCTTTCTGTATGGTATTGTCGTCCCGGTTATTCCTTTTGCATTTGAATTCCGCATGGGCCTGGCCCACGATAAGATCCAAAGCGCCGTGTCCCAGAGTTTGGCCATCTATTCTGCAGGGCTTATCGTGGGGTCCATCTCATTTGGATATATCTGCGACCGTCTCCATAATCGACGGGGCTCAATGATCTGTGGACTTATCGTTCTAGTCGCATCCACCGTGATCCTATGCTTGACAAAGTCGATCGCGCTCTTCATGGTCGGACGGCTGCTACTCGGCATTTCCGCCGGCGTAGTATGGACTGTGGGGTTGTCAGTGATTGCAGACACGGCTGAACCTGACAAGGTTGCTTACCTCATGAGTTTCCCTGGCATTGCAATGAGCCTTGGCGTGTTTTGCGGGCCATTGCTTGGCGGGATCATCTATCAGAATGCTGGATACTACTCCGTGTGGTATGTCTGCTTTGGTGTGCTGGTCTTTGATATTGTTCTGCGGCTACTTATGATTGAGAAGAAGGAGCTTCCGAAGAAACTCGAGCGTCTCGGTATGTCTCCTGAAGAAATTGAAAAGGACATTGCCAAACCGAAAGCTCAGGCTACAGAAGGCACAATGATGAATGCTGATCCAATCATAGGCTCTGGTGAAGATCTTCCCGGACATGATGGTACTAAGGAACAGCAGAGACCTGCCGAAGCTGCCGAAATCGAGCAGACCATCGAGCAATCCACAGATAGTGAGCAAAACGCAGAGGTGGAGCAAATCAAGTCCAAGCGCATGCTCAAGACGTCAATTCGCCTCTTTGGCCGCAAAATCAACCTTCCTCCCATCGTTACTCTCCTCCAGAATATCCGCATCCTCACCTGCCTATTTCAGTCTTTCGTCCAGGCGTGGGTCATGACCGCAATTGATACGACCATGACTATACACCTCAACCAGATATTTGGGTTTGACTCCGAGGGTGCTGGGTTGGTATTTCTTGCCGTCGCAGTACCAGCAGTTCTGGAACCGGTGGCCGGTTGGCTCGCGGACAAGTATGGGCCAAAATACATTAGTGCGATAGGCTATCTTCTGGCCGGTGTTTTCCTGGTTCTGTTGAGGCTACCTGATCACCATACAGTAGGGCAGATTGTTCTTTTTGTGGCTCTTTTCTCTCTCATGGGAGTATCAGTTGCAATGGTATTGTCTCCCATGTTGGCAGAATTGTCCAACGTCGTCACTATGATAGAGGCAGAGATGCCTGGTGCGTTTGGGCCCGGTAGAGGATTTGGACAAGCATATGGGCTCTTCAATGTTGCATTTTCGCTCGGTGCGCTTGTCGGACCGTTTGTTGCTGGCGCCATTCAGGATAGCCGAGGATGGTCCTATACCACGCTCTCGCTCGGCGTACTTTGCTTTTTCACCATCTTCCCGACACTTTTATTCAGTGGAGGAAATGTTTTCAGCCGAAAGAAGCAAAACAGCTAACTGCTATGATCCGTTATGACCCTGCTAATCTCTTCTAATACTCTTGACGTAATTTCACGTAAAATGACCTATTTAACCTACTGACTAATGCAAATTCTGCCAATTGGCTAAAAAATGGCTCTTAAACAGAGAGATAATGTTACAGCATAACGACGCCAACGCCCTTATTTGGTTTGTAAACCAAACTGTTGTCCTTCTGGTCAATACCGCCATGGATTGGGAACGCCCGGTAGTTGAACAGGTAGTAATTCAAAAATCCGTCGCCACAACCAAACTTGAGCTCCTCAAGGAAAAGCGGATTGTCCTGCAGCGTCAGCGCGTTGAAAACGTCGTAATCAAGGGCCTTGGCGGCAATGAGGGCGTTGTTGAATACGTTTATAAGCCGAGACTTGAGCTTTTTCTGGTCCACCTTGCCGCCAATGCCAGCAGAAGAGGCGTAGTAGAAACTGTAGGCCACCTTGATGGAGTCGTACTGGTCATTACCCAACACAGAGCTCTCCAGGCCGTAGAAGGATACAAAGTCCGTGATCTCGCCATTCTCCTCTACAACATAGGGGTATACAACATCTGGAGAGCCCAGAAGAGCATGCTTAAGCTCTTGTTCATTCATGACAGGGATGATCTCAAACCGCTTGAGATACTCTTCAAGAAGCTTGTGTACAGCGGGGAGGTCTGCCTCAACCATCTTTCTAAAGCCAGGCAGAGTCTTCTCGGCCGGAAGAGCGTACTTAGCGACCTGCTTCGCCGGCGTAGAGCCAATGGGCAGCGGCGAGAACCCGACAGCATGCAGTTTTGGCCAGTTGATGGACCGGTGGTAGTATCGCGAAGTCGAAATTGGTGTCGGCAGCAGAGTTCCAGCGGTGTAAAGGGCCTGCCAAACGCCAGTAAGATTGACTCTTCGCGTCACCTCTCTAATGAGAACTGGCGCCAGCCGCTTTGAACGCAGTTTCTTATGGACGCACAGGAAGTTGATCTCAGCCACATTAAGCGGCTCGCCCTCTCGGACTTTAAGAGTAGCTGGCACACCGGAGATGAACCCAATGAGCTTCTTGGTCGACTTCACCCGCACACCGACGTGCCAATCAGGCTGCCAACCCGGCGGCATGAGCGCCCACTTGAGGAACTCAACAGAGTACTTGAACCGGAAGCTCTCGTCGTCGTCCTCGATGTAGTTATGATACAACAGGTCGTAGACCTCCTGCAATTGAGCCTCTTCGGTAATGTCGACGGTGGACCACTCAAAATCGCCCGGTAGGTTCTGCGGAGATTGGGGCACGTCGCTCACTTCCTTGGTCTCAATGGGCCCCTCGGCTTCGATCTGGGCACCGAGAGCTGGAACGGGCTGTGTCTTCCAGAACTTGTACTCCTCCATGGTCTTCTGGGGCTTTTCCTGGGACATGCTGAGCATCTTGAGCAGATCCTCAATACGCATGCCTGCCAGGTTTTTGGGGTTCACTGGCTTGTCCCCAGAGCTATTTGACTCTTCTGACATGGTATTGTAATTGCGTGGATAGAATGGGTGGAAGAAAGCTAGTTTAAAAACGTGTACTAACAGGCAAACCGGCTGACGTTTCAATTACCAGCGCGTGTTGGAGTGGTAAAATGCTCTAGGTGGACCGCACGGCTGTCTTTTGAGATCTCCGCAGTATTAGGCGTAACGGTGTATATACCCGGCTAATTAACTCTACATTATTATATATCCGAGGTAAGTATACTCTATCAATACTCGGCTCGGTTAGAAGTAAACTATGCAAATATCCGATATATCAGCATATATCGCGATGGCCATGTCCCTGTGTATGTGTATGCTTGATGACTCTGGATCTCTGGAACCTTGTGAACGGTACATCTATGGCATGAAACAGTGCGGCTCAAACAATGTCGCCCCGTCGATATATGGCCTAGAGAGCAATGTCAACAGGATATTATACCATTATATATATTAATGACAACTCTAAACTCAGATTTACGCCGCAGGTTTATCTCTCAATTACACAAAAAATAGGGCAGGGTAATGTATTCGGGCTCTATGTTACGCAAGGAAGTTGAAGGTGCGGCTGATTAAGTCAAGTTAAGTAAAGTGAAAAAAAATTCGAAATATATATCAAACCGACCATCGAAATCTTATCAGTGCAAGAATGATCTCCTCGACGACCTGGGTGCCCCGGGGCTACGCGGCCGAGTATCCAGAGAAATATGATTTTGATGATGAGGAGATTGCCCGAATTTCCGAGCTAGCCCAGCTGCGGCTCGATGAGGCAAAGGAGGATCTGGAGGAGGCCCGCGAGTCGGCAGCCCTCCAAGATCAGGAGGAGATAGATGAGGACCTCAAGGAGTACGATCTCGAGCATTACGACGATGATGAAGAGGACATCGCCAAGGGCCAGCCCATGGGCATTTTTGGCAGCAAAAACATCCAATACTACGAAGGTGACGGTGAGAAGGACCCATACATTACGCTGCCCGACGCACAGGAGCAGGACGAGGAGCGGGAGGAATTGCAGATCCTGCCCACTGACAACCTTGTGCTGGCTGCACGAACTGAAGACAACCTCTCCTATCTCGAGGTGTACGTTTACGACGACACTGCCGAGGAGGATGAGGACGGATCTGAGATTGCACGAAACAACCTGTACGTGCACCACGACTTCCTGCTCTCATCTTTCCCGCTGTGTGTGGAATGGCTTGACTACCGTGTGGGTAAGACCAAGGACGATACCCGGCCGGGCAATTTCGCCGCTATTAGCACTTTTGACCCGGAGATTGAGATCTGGAACCTGGATGTTGTTGACAGCGTCTACCCGGACTTGGTTCTGGGCCGACCCGACGGAGACACTGGGGCTGCGGAGCTGTCCGGGCTCAAGAGCAAGAAGAAGAAGAAGGCTCTCAAGAAGAAGATCAACGACAAATTCCACATTGACGCGGTTCTGTCGCTCTCGGCCAACCGCATGCATAGAAACCTGCTTGCATCGGGATCCGCAGACACCACGGTCAAGCTGTGGGACCTCAATGAGGGCGCGTGCGCCAAGTCGTTTGAGTTCCACGACGGTAAAGTTTCGGCAGTGGCGTGGAACCCGGCCGAGGCGACGGTACTACTTTCCGGCGGCTACGATCACCAAGCCATTGTGTCCGACCTGCGGGCTAGCGAGGGCGAGGGCCAGCGACGATGGAAGCTCGATGGCGACGTGGAGGGCCTCAAATGGGACTCCAACGGCTACGAGTTCTACGTTTCTACAGAGAATGGGCGAATTCACAAGCTCGACGCTAGAAACGAGTCAAAGGCGGTGTGGACCCTGCAGGCGCACGATTCCGAGGTCACCAGCTTTGACATCAACCGGCATATGCCTGGTTTCATGGTGACCGGCTCCACCGACAAGACGGTCAAGCTGTGGAACCTGACTGAAAACCGCCCCTCCATGATTCTGTCGCGAGACCTTGACGTGGGCAAGGTCTTCTCGGTGAGCTTCGCGCCCGATAAGGAAACCGTAGGACACATTGTGGCTGCAGGCAGCAATGGTACCGTAAAGGTCTGGGACTCAATGGCCAATCGGACCGTGCGCGAGGGCGTGGGCAAGCAGATTACCGAGGAGTTTGCACGCGAAAAGTCCAAGCGCAAGGAGCGTGTGGTGGAAGCGATTCAGTCCGAGGACGAGTGGGAGGACGATGACGGTACTGAACAAGCTCAGGAGGATGATGAGAATGATTCGGATGACGAGTAATTGTACTATTAATTACCTCAGAACTAAAATACTAATAGACATGATCCTATATACCAACAACGCCCTCCCCTACCTTAGAGCACTAACATTCACTAACTCCATAACCGCTTTGGGTTCCAATAATCCCGGGCTGAGGGGTTTACATAACCGTATCGCCTATCGGACGCGGGGATAAGACCATATGAATATCACCACGATAAGACGCTTATTGGTCCACTTCCCATGTGAAGACCCTACCCACTACGTGCGGCTGGGGGAAAATCTCACACCCTGCGGGTAATCAAATCACCACCCATTCTGATTGGCCGGACCCTGTTTTATCAGTGCGGCTGATATGCAACCCTACACCTTATCTTTGTTCCGACGCTGCATGGAGACTCGGGCAGAATTGACCTGATCTGTCACAAATGAGCACTACATTCCCGCGCCGAGGGTATAAAACTGGCCCCATTTTTCAGGCTTATCTTGTAGACAAGCCAATTCTGGGGTTGGTAGATCACGGTCTAAAGTGAAGCCATTTGTAAATTGTAAAGTGCTGCGGTAGTACTGTAAAGAGTTTTTTATTTTTTCTTGTAAGTGACGATTTACTGATAAGAGATTTTTGTTGGCTAATGAGCAGGCCATTGCGGATTGACCAACAGATAATAAACGGCAGTGAAGGTTCAATTGAACGTGAAATTTTCGAAACATTTATTCGGTAATTGGTAGGTGCCAGGATAAAAAGAGAAAAATTTACTAACTTCTATAGCTCGTAGCCCGTAGAATATGACAAATAATTCGTGGGCTGGAGCCTTGCCCGAGAAGCAGGGCCTCTACGACCCCGAGCTCGAGAAAGATGCATGCGGTGTTGGGTTTGCCTGCCATATCAAGGGCCAAGTCTCGCACAAAATCGTGTCCGATGCTAAGAACTTGCTATGTAATATGACCCATAGGGGTGCCGTGGGCTCGAATGTCCGAGACGGCGATGGTGCTGGCGTTATGACCTCCATTCCACACCGCTTCTTCGTCTCTGAGTTTGGCCGCACCCACCCCGAAATCACCCTGCCGCCGCTGGGGCAGTATGCCATCGGGAACCTCTTTTTCCATACTCACGACGAGACGCGAATGAAATCGCAGAAGGCCTTCACCGAGCTCGCTGAAAGTCTTGGGCTGCGAATTCTCGCGTGGCGGACCGTGCCGACGGATTCATCCATCTTGGGACCGGCGGCTAAGTCCAAGGAACCGCTAATCTTGCAGCCGGTGGTCGTTCTGCAAGCTGCCTACGGATCGGGATCTGCTCCGGAGGTCTCAGAGGAGGACCAGTTTGACCGCGAATTCGCGTCGCAGTTCGAACGCCAGCTGTTTGTGCTCCGAAAGCAGGCGACCCGGGCCATCAATAAGCAGGAGTGGTTCTATATTTGCTCTCTTTCTAACCAGTCAATCGTCTACAAGGGTCAGCTCTCGCCTGTGCAGGTCTACGAGTACTACTATGATTTGCTCAACGTACAGTATGAAGGCCACTTTGCGCTTGTTCACTCGCGATTCTCGACCAACACCTTCCCCTCGTGGGACAGAGCCCAGCCAATGCGGATGGCCGCTCATAACGGCGAGATTAATACATTGCGGGGCAACAAGAACTGGATGCGTGCTAGAGAAGGCGTCATGAGCTCTGAAAAGTTTGGAGATGAGCTGGAACTTCTCTACCCTATTATCGAGGAAGGCGGCTCGGATTCTGCTGCGTTCGACAATGTGCTAGAACTTCTGGTCATTAACGGCGCCCTGTCGTTGCCAGAGGCGGTAATGCTCATGATTCCTGAAGCTTGGCAAAACAATGCTGATATGGAACCGGAGAAGCGCGCATTCTACGAGTGGGCCGGATGCCAGATGGAGCCATGGGACGGTCCTGCCCTATTCACCTTCTCTGATGGACGGTACTGTGGCGCAAACCTGGACCGAAATGGACTGCGACCATGCAGATACTATGTCACGTCTGATGACATTATGATATGTGCGTCTGAAGTCGGTGTTATATCTATTGACCCTGAGTCTGTCGTGCACAAGGGACGGCTCAAGCCAGGTAGAATGCTACTGGTCGACACCAAGCTTGGCCGAATTGTTGACGACAAGGAGCTCAAGAAACAGGTAGGAGCTCGCTTTGATTACAAGTCTTGGATCCACGCCAATGTAATCAGTCTAGAGGAGACTTATGGGCGCATGGAGAACGGTGGCAACACACTCCCTCTCTCTCCAACGTTAGATGCCGTCCCAGTGCAAGAGGATCCACGCCTCAAGGCATTCGGGTACACTTTCGAGCAGTTGAGCCTCATCCTTGCCCCAATGGCCATTGAAGGTAAAGAGGCGCTGGGTTCCATGGGTAATGATGCCCCGTTGGCTTGCCTTAACAGCGAGCCCCGTGTAATCTACGAGTATTTCAGACAGCTCTTTGCGCAAGTAACGAACCCTCCAATTGACCCCATCAGAGAGAGTATTGTCATGTCCTTGGAGTGTTTTGTCGGGCCGCAGGAGAACTTGCTGGAAGTTAGACCCTCTCAATGCAATCGACTATTACTCAAGTCCCCAGTCCTCTCCTTCCAGGAGTTTAACACTCTCTTGAACCTCCCAAAGTTCTATCCCTCTTGGACTCTCGGTATCATTGACATTACTTATGATAAATCCGAGGGAGAAAGTGGGTATCTTGCAACCGTCCACAGAGTGTGCGATGAAGCAGTCGAAGCTATCAATAACAATAGCAAGATCATTGTGTTGTCTGATAAGAATTCTGGATTTCGACGAGTCGCTGTCTCTTCTTTGATTGCACTGGGTGCTGTTCACCAGCATCTCGTTCAGCAAAAGAAGCGTGCTCGAGTTGCACTAGTCATTGAGACTGCCGAAGCACGAGAAGTCCACCATATCTGCACCCTGCTTGGTTTCGGTGCGGATGCTGTGCATCCTTATCTGGTGTTGGAAACCTTCCTCAAGATGAACAAGGAGGGGCTATTCAAGGAACCCATGTCAGAGGCAAAGATCATTAAAAACTACAAGACGTCTGTTAACGACGGCATTTTGAAGGTTATGTCCAAAATGGGTATATCCACTCTTGCTTCTTACAAAGGCGCCCAGATTTTTGAGATACTTGGTCTCAATACTGATGTTGTGAATCTATGCTTCCCTGGAACTGCGTCTCGAATCAACGGCATTGGGTTCGAATACCTGGCTAAAGATGCCCTTTCTTTGCACCACCGTGGATATCCGGATAGGCAGGTTGTTAAACCAGCTGGGCTGCCTGAATCAGGCGAATATCACTGGAGAGATGGAGGTGACTCCCATGTCAACGATCCCACCGCCATCGCAAACATGCAGGATGCAGTCAGGAATAAGAATAAGGATGCATACAAGGCTTACTCTGACAAGGAGTACGAAGCAATTAAGGACTGTACGTTGCGTGGCCTGCTTGATTTCGATTTTGACGGCTCCTCTCCTATCCCTATTGAGCAGGTCGAGCCGTGGACTGAAATCGTTCGCCGATTTGTGACTGGTGCCATGTCGTACGGTTCTATTTCCTTGGAGAGCCATTCAACATTGGCAATTGCTATGAATAGGCTCGGTGGTAAGTCGAATACTGGTGAGGGTGGTGAGGATTCTGAGCGTTCATTTGTAAATGAGAATGGTGATACCATGAGATCGGCTATCAAGCAGATCGCGTCGGGCAGATTTGGTGTTACTTCTTACTACCTTGCTGATGCTGATGAACTTCAAATTAAGATGGCTCAGGGTGCTAAACCGGGTGAAGGTGGTGAATTGCCTGGTCATAAGGTCTCAAAATCTATTGCCAAGACTAGACATTCCACTGCTGGAGTGGGTCTAATCTCCCCTCCCCCACATCATGATATTTACTCCATTGAAGACCTTAAGCAGCTGATTTATGATCTAAAGTGCTCCAATCCACGTTCCCGTGTCTCGGTCAAGCTCGTTTCAGAGGTCGGTGTGGGTATTGTAGCATCTGGTGTCGCGAAGGCAAAGGCTGATCACATCACAATCTCTGGACATGATGGTGGTACTGGTGCATCTAAATGGACGGGCATCAAGTATGCTGGTCTCCCATGGGAACTTGGTGTGGCAGAAACCCATCAAACCTTGGTACTTAATGATTTGCGGGGCAGAGTTGTTGTCCAGACTGACGGACAACTTCGGACAGGTCGCGATATCGCTATTGCCTGCCTCCTTGGTGCCGAGGAATGGGGCTTTGCTACTGCCCCGCTCATTGCAATGGGATGCACTATGATGAGAAAATGTCATCTTAATACCTGCCCTGTTGGTATTGCGACTCAGGATCCCGAGCTCAGAAAGAAGTTCACTGGCACTCCAGAACATGTCATTAATTTCTTTTATTATATTTCTAACGAACTTCGAGAAATTATGGCAAAGCTTGGCTTTAGAACTATCAACGAAATGGTGGGCAGAACCGAAAAACTCTTCGTTAGAAATGATGCGTCGGAAAAGGCCAAATCCATTGATCTCTCTGCCTTACTTACTCCTGCTTATACTTTGAGACCGGGTGTTGCCACATACAATGTCAGAAAGCAGGACCACCGACTCCATAATAGGCTGGACAACAAACTTATTGACGAATCTGAACTGACTCTTGAGAAGGGTGTTCCAGTACAGATCGAGGCGGATATCGTCAATACTGACCGGAGTGTGGGTTCCACCTTATCATACAGAGTGTCTAAGCGATATGGAGAAAACGGACTTCCTTACGATACTGTCCACGTGAACTTCATGGGCTCTGCTGGTCAGTCCTTTGGCGCGTTCCTTGCCCCAGGTATCACTCTCGAGCTAGAAGGTGATGCTAATGATTACGTTGGAAAGGGCCTCTCGGGTGGCCGAATCATTGTCTATCCTCCTAAGTCTTCTAAATTCCGGTCGGAAGAAAATATCATTGTTGGTAATACCTGCTTGTATGGTGCAACCTCAGGGTCTTGCTATTTCCGAGGGATTGCTGCAGAGAGATTTGCTGTACGAAACTCTGGTGCTACGGCAGTCGTTGAAGGTGTTGGTGACCACGGCTGCGAGTACATGACTGGCGGTCGAGTTGTAGTTCTCGGATCGACAGGCCGTAACTTTGCTGCAGGTATGTCTGGTGGCATTGCCTACGTGCTAGATATGGCACAAGACTTTAGCTCCAAGGTCAACAAGGAGATGGTTGAGCTCAGTAGCATTAATGATCCTACTGAGATCGCCTTCGTTAGAGGCTTGATTGAAGATCACAAGAGATACACAGGCTCTCCACTTGCTGGGAGACTTTTAGAGAACTTTAACAGAACGCTGCCTCGATTTGTTAAAGTACTTCCGCTTGATTACAAGAAGGTACTCGAAGAGGAGTCGAAGAAGAACCAACTATCAATTACCTCTGAAATTAAAGACATTTTCCACAATGTCAAGATTGACCCTGAAGCCGATATAACCAATGGTGAGTTGCAGAGGCGTAAGAGATCCATCCGGCTTAGCCGCAATCATGCCAATGGTATTGTTCAGAGTATCAAATTCGATGAACCCAAGATTGGAGACCTTGAAGACGCTATACTTGATCCTACGACAGAGTCTAAGAAAGTCCAGAACTTGGACAAGCTTAAGGGCTTCATGAAGTACAAGCGACGGGCGGAGAAATATCGCCCGGCTAAATCCAGAACAAAGGACTGGAATGAGCTTAGCTCTCGCTTGACGAAGGACGATCTCAAGCACCAGACTGCGCGCTGCATGGATTGCGGTGTCCCATTCTGCCAGTCCAACACGGGCTGTCCAATTTCAAATGTTATTCCAAAGTGGAATGAACTTGTATTCAAAGATAAGTGGTACGATGCTCTTCAGCGATTGCTCATGACAAACAATTTCCCTGAATTTACAGGGCGAATTTGTCCCGCACCTTGCGAAGGTGCATGTGTTTTAGGTATTAACGAGGAGCCAGTGGGTATTAAGAGCGTCGAATGTGCAATTATTGATTACGCATTTGAGAAGGGCTGGATGTTGCCCAACCCCCCGGCCCATCGAACCGGTAAACGGGTTGCGATTGTTGGTTCAGGTCCCGCAGGTCTCGCTGCCGCTGACCAGTTGAACAAGGCTGGACACTCTGTCGTCGTATATGAGAGAGCTAATAGGATTGGCGGCCTCTTGATGTATGGCATTCCGAATATGAAGCTTGATAAGCGAGTTGTTGAGCGACGAGTTAAGCTTATGGCGGATGAAGGAGTCGAGTTCATTCCAGACACCAATATTGGCGAAGACATTACGGTAGATGACCTCAAAGCAGAGTCCGATGCTGTCATTTTTGCAGTAGGGTCTACAATTCCGAGAGATTTGAAAATCCCTGGCCGAGAATTGGCCAATATTATGTTTGCCATGCAACTTCTCGAGTGGAATACCAAAGCTCTGCTTGATGATCGTCTGGAAGAAGTTGAACAGCTCATTCGAGGCAAGAACGTCATCGTCATTGGTGGTGGTGATACTGGAAATGACTGCTTGGGTACTTCAGTCCGACACGGTGCGAAGTCAGTTACTAACTTTGAATTGCTTCCCGACCCGCCGTCCCATCGTGCAAAAGACAACCCGTGGCCACAGTGGCCAAAGGTCTTCCGTGTTGACTATGGCCATAGCGAAGTATCTGCTCACTACGGCAAGGATCCGAGAGAATATTGTATCCTTTCGAAGGAGTTTGTCGGAGATGAGGACGGCAACGTAAAGGGTGTCAAGACTGTACGGGTTGAGTGGCGTAAGTCTGATTCTGGCAGTTGGCAGATGGCAGAGGTTCCTGGCTCCGAGCAGATATTCGAAGCTGATCTTGTCCTTCTTTCAATGGGCTTCATTGGTGCTGAATCCCAGAAGTTCGGTGTTCCTCGCAGCCCAAGAGGTACTATCCAGCCGAAGGAGCCAAATGGATATCTCGTTGATGACAAGATTTATGCCGCCGGTGACTGCAGACGAGGGCAAAGTCTGGTTGTTTGGGGCATCCAAGAAGGTAGGCAATGTGCTCGACAAGTTGACTTGCACTTAATGGGCAATACGTGCTTGCCAGCGCACGGAGGTATTGAACAACGAGTGAAGGTTAGAGAAATTACTGTTGAGGCTTAGATTTTTACCCTATCAGTATTTGGTGTTTATATTTTTTTTTTACTTTCAATGCAGAAATTTAAAATAAACTGATTACAATACGCACAATTGGCTAGGGCATATTTCAGCTAAAATTCAGACAGAATGGCGCGTAATTATGCAGATTGCAAAATTGGATATCCTCAGCATACTTATACAGTGGGTCGAATCATCAAATATGATATTTCTTTCAAAATTCAGTCAATAGAGAGCGTCAGATTTTCTCCATCGATCCCAATTTCGGATGGTACTTTTGCCTTGAATTACCTTCCCAGTGAGCTATTGCTCCTCGTAATGGAACAGGCTGATGTTCTTACTTTAGCGCAGTTAAGACAGGTCAATAGGAGGTGCTGCGAGTTACTGGGAAATTATCCAGAGGTCTGGCGGGCTGCAATTTGCAACACCATTGGGTCGGTTGGCTCAGTTGAATCCGAGCATACTTTGCAACAATTGCAGAATCTGGGACTTGCTTTAGCCCGTAGGAAGCGCAACTGGACAATGGGCTACTGTACGATGCGAAGGATGATAAGCGGCTCGCCATACGTTGCTACAGGGATTGCGTCCCAGGGCTACAGGATTATAGTATTTACCGAAGATGGTGCCATCAATCAATTGGATCTGTCCACAATACAGATGACCACATTAGGGCTATACAGTAAAGGGATAAGAACAGCACAATGCAGAGCTGATGGATCTGTAATTGCAGCAAGTTTGAACGGTGACATATTGCTCTACAGCTCTATAGGTTTCCTTGGAGTTATAAGGACTAGTACCCCTTGTATCAAAGCAGCCATGACCCCGTCCTTCATATATGGACTCTGCGATGATGGAAATATTGTTCAATTCGATAGAGCTACCCGGAATCAAATGGCAAGCTATTTTATAGCCGGAAGAAGAGTATATTATGACATAACTGTCTTTGGAAATGATGCTGTGGTGTCGACATCGGACATGCTATTACTGGTAAAGGGGTCAGAGCAAACAGCTATCTCTATACCGCATGCACCTGGAAGAGCGTGTACTCCAACGCGGCTTCTCGACGTATATCACAAGGGTAGACTGATTGCATATCGGAGAGGAAGCTTCTCGGTGTTCTGCAGTGATTTTACTGAAGAAATTGAAATATCTAACAACGATCTGTGGGGAGGACCATTATGCGTTATTGACATATTTTTGATCTTAGCATCCTTCGGCTCATTATTTATTTATAATTTTAACAACTATAGGCTTATAGCGCAGTATGAATTTCTGCCTAGTGACGCCTATATTACTGGAATTGCAGGGTTTGGCAATAGAATAGTCGTCTCTTTCAAAGGGAGTGGACTTCAACATTACAATCCCTTCGAGGAAGAAATTAAGATTATAGACTTGGATGTGATTCTGCCAACAGAAAGTACCTGACTATGGTTTCTATAAGGAGCGCTATTTAGCAATTATTCAATAGTATTATAGTACAGTACCGTAGTATAAATTTTACGGAATGATTTGTGGCGCCGCATGAGCCCCACTCTCTGGACTTCGCTTAGTCAGCCATCGGAGATCCCACTATGGGATTGACAGGGTGGAATGTACTGGGGCACTCCTATCACCTCGACCCCTCCATATCTAAGTCAAATACGGTGTTTGAAATGGCCTCGGTGCATCAATTGGTAACGGAGCTTGGCCACTTGATATCGCACACCCGGAGGCGGCATTCTGATCTGCGCCAGGTAAGTACTCTGCCGAAAAAAGAGCTAACGAGGACTAACTATGAATAAGGCCTCGGAGAAGAGCCTGGAGACAATCCGACGCGTTTCTGAGCAAAGGCAGGGAAAGCAAGTGTTTGAGCGTATGTTAGGATTGGTTGTGCTTGGCTTATGAGGCTAACGGATTTAGAGCTGTCAAATGAACCGTCATTCATATCCCCATTCTTAATAGCCTGTGACACTAAGAACCCTAAATACTGTGGCTATGCTATACAGAGCTTCAATGTTCTGATTAACAACTTCGGTCTGCCATTGGATCAATTGAATCATGTGATTGAAGCACTGAAGGAAATATCTGGACTCGGTATGGAGATTCAGTTGAAGATCCTGCAGTGCCTTAATCCGCTAATGCAAAATTACGGGGCCTACATTTACGATTTGGCAATTGCAAACCTACTTCAAACATGTGCATATCTCCAAGGTCAGAATAGAGACGATGTGGTTGCAAACACAGCGTCTGCGACACTACGGCAATTGATAACCCTCGTGTTTGATAAGGTCGCTAAAACGGATAAAGACGGTACTGAGAAAAGCCAAACTGTCAATTCCAGGGATAAGGAAGTTGAGGTAACACAGGCTGCCTATGACGCTTTGAGGGTGTTTATAGATGTCTGTTACCTAACTGATGGTCGCCCCTCCACGTTCTTCACTGCCAAAGCACTCTCTGAACCATTCGGGCTCGAGCTCCTAGAGAGCGTCTTAACGAATCACAGTGATATATTTGCTTGCCACGATGAACTGGCAGAGCATCTCAGCAAGACTGCGGTTCCAATGGTTCTGAGGCTCTTCGCGGAAAGCAGACAATTTGCTGTTATAGTGAGAGTCGTGCGAGTGCTCTTCATTTTACTGAAGAACCAACTATCAATCCTAAAAGTAGAGTGCGAAGTAATGCTTTCTATGCTTATTCAAAGCGCTGAAGATGAAAATACCCCTTACTGGAAAAGAGTGCTATCTGTTGAGATTCTACAAGGTCTGTGCAGCGATTACAGCATTATCGACGACTTGTACAGAGAATATGACCTCAATAAGGAACGCAGGGATTCCGTCCACAGGATGGTTTCTGCGTTTGCAAGGATAGCAGAAGAGAATCCGTCTGCAATTGGATTTGGCCCGGTGTCCACACAATTTGTACTGCCAACTGGGCCAGATGGTGAACTCCCAGATCAAGAGTTGATGTCTTTGCCAGGGTTATCGATGAAAGCCTCAACAGTTAAAATTGCGACTATTGATCAGTTAGACAAGTCTGATCCTCCTCAATTACCGAGGACTTATTTATATTGGTTGGTTCTCAGATGCGTAACGTCGTTATCTGAAGGAGTGGTTGAATTTATAACGGAAAATGACAACGAGGATAGTCTACAATCTCCGACAGCATTTGTCCAGAGTTGCTGGAAGGAAGTACTACATCTATTTGAAATCTTTATTTGCTCGACTACAGACTCTACGATTTACCATGACCTGGTGAAAGCAGCCCAAAAATTCACACACACTGCTGGAGTGCTTGAGCTGATTGACCCACGGGATGCATTCATGATAATGCTGGGGAAGAATACAATTCCTATAGGTGGTGCTGTCTCTTCGACACCTCATTCGCCTTCAAGGGATATGAAATCACCAGTGCCTAATAACTCCGGTAATAGACAGGTTAGTGGAATGCTGAGTGTTGAGAGTATTGTTAGTACTTTCCAGCATGGCCACCAGAGATCTGCTAGTTCATCGACAATTCATACCACTGCTGGCAGTGGAAGAGATAGTCCAGGCATAAAGACTACTTCGGGACTGAATGGAAGAAATTTACTTTGCTGCCGAGCTCTACTAAGCTTAGGGATCTCATTGGGCCCAATGCTTGGGAAGAGTTGGAAAGTAATAATTGAAATGCTCCAAAGTGTTGATGCTGTGTTGTCTCGCAGCTCCTCAGGATATGTGAGAGGAGATAGCTCACAACTCTTCGGGAATATGGGTTCTGAGTACAAGCCTGTGAATTACACATTCTTGAAATTGTTGGAAAGCACTAAAGAGTATTCTACAGCTGCTTTTTACGAATTGGTTTATTGCTTAAAGGCAAAATCGGATATGACACTGCGTTTGGATTCTGATAACGACTATTCCAGCGTTGGAATCCTCAAGGAGGAGGCAAATCCTTTCTTCCTATTGTCACTCTTAGCAAAGGTTTTGCAATCCAATGACCATAGGTTTACTGTTGAATCAGAACTTAATACCTGGGACCTATTTACCGGGCACTACAAGGAGGTGATTGCGACGCGAGCAGTGTTACCCGAAGCACGAACTAAAGGCGTCGAATTTTTTAATGACGTTCTTAATGATATTATGATGACTATATCTAGTGAATCCAAGTCAGGGTACACTGGGAAGTTGCAACGTCGGGTATTGGCAGCAATTCTTGATGGAGCGAATTCGATTATTTTGCTACCCAAGCCATCGACTGACACTTTGGCGGTGACGACTTCTACTGAATCGGATATCCATATCGCGCTGATCGAAATTCTTCACAGGATATTGGGGCAATGTGGAAGCAACATAGTTGACGGATGGGATATAGTCTTGGGCATTATCAATACCGTATTCAAGTATGTCGAAACGGTTGACAAAGCCACTGAAGTTGAAATTCCAAGGCTCTTGCATGACAGCACCTGCAAATTGGTTAAAACTGGATTTGCTCCTTTGCAACTGATTTGCAATGATTTCTTGGAACTCGTACCAGTGGAATGCCTAATTGAGATTATCAACATTTTAACGAGATTCTGCAATCAAGAGGTGGATCTAAACATTTCTTTCACTGCAATTTCCATATTTTGGACTCTGTCGGATCACTTGCGGGGGCTCATTTCAGACAAGTCATCCGATCTTACCATTGAAATTTCATCGGTAGAGGAACTAAATGCCGGACTGACAAAAAATTCACCAAACAATATTCATTCTATGTGGATATTTGCTCTCCTCCAGCTCTCTAAAATTGCTACTAATATTCGACCTCAGGTGAGGGATGGAGCTCTTCAAACTCTGTTTAGAGTATTTGAAGCGCACGGGAATAAATTGGCTCCCAATGTATGGTTAGCTTGTCAAAATGTTGTTATTCCTGCGGTTATGGATATCCGGCAACCTGAACGGCCCAGCCAGCCAAGCCAAATATCAGAAGAGCGCAAGAAGGCGGAAGAGACTGAGAGGAAGGAGTGGAACGACACAATGGTACTGGCAATTACTGGGCTCAGCAGCATGTTTGCTACTTTCATGCCCATCTTTATCAAACAAGATAAATTTGCTGTACGCACGTGGGGCGCAATACTCGATTACTTTACAAATCTTGTCTCTTCTATTGAGCCTAGTACGAAGGCTCCTAATATCTTAATCCCTGTTTATCGGGGCCTCAAATCACTACTTGAAAAATTTGAGAGCGATAGTGGTCTAATGTTTCCCGATGAATGCCTGACGTCGACATGGGCATTTTGGACTAAACAGCCTGTTTTCGATGGCCCAACGGAAATCATCGATCCAAAAGTTTCACAAGAGGCTTATGCTGCCTTGGTTAATGTTCATGAGCCACTTTATAACTTGACTACTTCTGTGAGCAAGAATAATAGGAAAAAAACGGCAGAGCTCTTTGGCCGATGCGCTGCCTTCCCTGCTCTGCCACCATACTATACTGACAAGGAGAACATGACGCCTCTACAAGCGGCGGTAATAACCCGAGTCAAGGCCATTGAGCTCAACGACGATACAACTGTTAGTCTTGTATGCAAGTTGCTGGCATCAATGATTGAACTTCCGTTTGTCCAGCGAACCGAAAATCTTTCCAAAGATGAGGAATCGCAAAGGACTTCGGTCAGAATCCCGACTTATGTTAAATTGTGTGAGGTATCAATGGTCTATCTTGAGCATTGCCTCGACAACGTATCTGACTTCAATGTGCTGAAGAACAACGGCACTTCTCTTAAAGTAATTTCGGCATTGTTGAAGCCCATGCGCGCCAAGTTTTCGTGTCCCATTATTGGGAAGAGTGATCTTCAATTATGGCAATTAGCGACGAAGAACTTTTTGCTGTTGCTCGGCCGGGCAGTTCCTCTGCAGCTTGATGAAGAAAGCTGGAATGCTGTTTTGGACGGTTGCATTAGCATCCTCGCCAAAACAAATGGATCCGACATGAATCATAATATTCACTACGAACAATTTGATATCGCGAATTACCGCGAGATAATGACGATCATTAAACCGGATAATGGAAACGTGCCTCCTAAATTCTGGGAGAATCTGGTTGAGGCGCTATATGAGAACTCCGACCTGTACCGCACCCCAGCTACGAACTTTAAAACTGTGGAAGACTATGTCAATGCACCACGCCGTGGGTCTACTGCTCATCTTGCTCCAGTGTCACGGCACTACACTGCCTATATGTGCATTGACGAGCTAGCTCGATTGAGGACTGGTCATAGATGGCTCATGCTGCGAATGGCTAAGGTACTACACCGCTACATCTGTGATAGTCCGCTGCGAGGCAATTCGCCCGTTCCAAAGCTGCAGAGTGAGGAGCTTATCTACTTATTGCATACACTGGCGAAATCTTTAGATGACCTCAAGCCATATATCCGCACTCTTTCGCCGCTAATCACGAAAGCGATTACAGTATCTGCTCGAAACCAAAAAGTTTTGGGCTATTTAGAACTACTTCTTTGTGGTATAACGTCATAATTGGTAATGAGTTGAACGCGTTTTACTCGCTTTTCCTATTCATAGTCGTAGATGGGAGGTTTGATCCGATGGGGTTCATATCGCCGAACCTTCTTCACGACAATGTCATCGCTGGGTATAGAACCGCCGACCACTGCTAAAGTGGTGCTTCACACGACTAAGGGTCCAGTAGAAATAGAACTATGGGCCAAAGAAATACCCAAGGCAAGTCGGAATTTTATCCAGCTCTGTCTCGACGGTTATTACGATAATTGCATCTTTCACCGAGTGGTACCTGACTTTATTGTCCAGTCAGGCGACCCCACGGGGACTGGGTACGGCGGCACCTCTATCTATGAAAGTGGTACTTTCGAAGATGAGTTCCATTCTCGGATCAGGTACTCGAGAAGGGGAATGGTTGGCTGCGCTAATACGGGCCAAAAGAATACCAACGGGTCTCAATTCATTATCACCTTGACAAGTACCCCAGAGTTGAACAATAAAAATACTTGCTTTGGCAGGATAATGGGCGAGACGCTGTTTAATATATTGCAGATCAGCGAGTTGGAGACGGATGAGAATGAAAGGCCACTCTATCCACCTAAAATTGAGCGCGCCGAAGTCGTAATCCCCTATTTTGACGATCTAGTTTACGGCCGGAAAAGTTCACAGGTTGAGGTAGCCAACGCAAAGAAGAAGGTCAAGAAGAAGGCTGCTATCCGGCTCTCCTATGGAGATGATGAAGAAGATAAGGATTCGGGGCCTGTAATGAAGAAGGTCAAAATGAAGTCTGCTCATGAGCTACTTGGGAAAAAAGGAACTGCTAAGGATGCGAAGAAGAGTAACAAAGCCATTGAGGAGCCAAAGCGTTCACAGGATACTGTGGAAGGCAAGAATGGCGTCTCCGAGAAGAGAGAGATCGAGACTTCTTCAATTAAGGAGATGAGCCCTCCCAAATCTATTGAAGACGAGATTGCTGAATTAAAGTCGTCATTAAAGAAGTCGATTCATGGTTCTGAAGCGACAGATAAGAAAAAGAGCGAGCCTGCGTCAGAGTTGGAAGAAATGAGGGCTTCATATAAATCTGCATTGCCGAAGAAGGGTACACCTAGCATGCTCCAGGAACGAGAAAAAGAGACTCTCAGTTTGCTATCGAAATTTCAGTCTAAGATTCACGGATCTTCTGCATCGCAGTCTGAACCAAAACCTATTGAACAAACTGTTGAGAAAACTACGGATGAGCCAAAGACTAGTCTCAGTGACAGTGTATGGGATATAGAAGAGGAAGAAGAGATTGATCTTCTTGATGACGAGCCTCTGGACGATAATTGGATGGATCACACATTCAAAAGTGATGAGAGGCGGGAAGGAACCAATGAGGACAGTCTTGTGACGGTGGACCCGCTGCAGAAAAAGTAATGAATTAACGAATTAATTGCCTGTACCTGGCAAATTGTAAAATAGGTTTTTAATATTAATCATCTTTATGAATAAATTACAATCTCATTAATTTTATTTGGTTTTTAATCGTGACAAAACTCCAGTGAACCCTCCCAAAAATCCCAGATAGTCTGTTATTCCTTTTTAAATAACATTGGCTTCATCTGGCTTATGCAAATCCTCAGAACTGTTATTGGTAGATCGACCTTGCCCAAATGCGTTGCTCGACGAACTTAACATGGAATTAGAGCCACCATTATTCCACGGGGTCTGTGGCACTGGGACTGCTCGCCGTCTTTCTCGCTCAAAGTCTCGCCATCGCTTCATGACAATCTGTGAAGAGTCGAATTCACCACCCGCATCATCGTGGCCACCCTTATCACCGCCTTGAATGGATCGAGTGTCACCCCAGGAGAAGTCATCAAACTTCCAGTATGCGTACATGGGCAAAACAAAGTTCCAAATTGGAAGCGCAAGCAGGTAAATGAGCATCCACAGGACATAAGAAAGTCGATGGGCCGTGACGATAATAAGCACACCAGGAAGACCTAAAATCAGAGCGAGAAGAATAAGAGACATAACCGGTGTGGGCTTCTTCACAATGGCAATGATAATGACATAAAGAGTGAAGGTGATGGCAGCTGGAAGAACAAGAGTAGAGATCAAATCAATGAACACAACAAATTGCATGGAAATGCAGAACACACCACATAGATCCTTAACCAAGACAAGCTCAAAGAGATTGTGCACAGTAGAGTTGATCCATCGTCTTCGCTGAGAGAGCAACACCTTGAACTCATCTGGCACAATAGTCTTGCATGCAGCCTTTGGCACAAAGATCTGCTTTCGCTTAGGGAACGTCCGCAACATCAGAGTAGAGAGGAATCGATCCTCACCAAGCAGCAACAAGTTCTTCTTGTGCAGCGTGTCGACGACATTATCAGCATATCGCTCAACGATATCCGGATTCGCCAAAATAGGCACCCAGTAGCCGTCAGCACCCTTTGGAGTCTTGATTCTGTACATACAGAAACAACCAGGCAAACAGGTGACACCGCCAAATACGGATTCAAATGCCTTTGCCTGGTGATGCGAGATGAAATATTCAAACACTTGGATCATGGTGACCCAAGACTGGGACTTGTTGGCAATCTTTGTCTCGCCGCACAGGCCCATGACCTCAGGATCCTTGACCATTTCGGCGACCATATGAGTAAGGGAATCAGGGAACACCTTAGTATCAGCGTCAACCATGAGCACAATTTCATAGAAATCAGGTGCAATGCCAGTAATTTTCCATATACCGTTGAAAATCTCATAGTCCAATTCTGTCATTCGTTCATCGAACATGACACGCTGCAAGAAACTCATGAGGATGATCTGAGAGTCTCGCTTACCTCGGTTACCAGGCTTAGCAGCCTTAGCCTCAGACGGCGTACCGGTTTTGACAATAACCATCATGGGCACACGCTGCTGTTTGGACGGCTCAATGGTATCGTCGTCGTACTTGTAGAAACCAGAATAGACCTTGGCCATGTTGTGTCGCTTGGAACCGGACACTACCGAGACATACGAGTACGCCTGGGTCTCCTCTGGCGGCTCAGAAAAGTCCTTCATCATGGAGAGGGCGATTTCGGGAGTCGAAAGATCGTTACCTGAACCCTTGATAATACCATCACAGATAATCAAAATAAGCTTGTGTGAATTTGGGTAGTCGGTCGTGGCAATGGAGTCCAAAGTGGTTCGGAGACCGTCAATGGACTCAGAGTAGGCAGTAACGAGGCAGATAGTGTGGGCAAGTGGGAAACCAAATGGCTGGTACCCAGTAGGCGGCTGAGGGACCAAGTAGTCTGGCATACCTGGCATCAGAGTGCCATTGCTACCGGGGGAAACAGGAGAGTAGGGGTTCTCCTGAGTGTAGTTAGACTCGTCGTCCAAGCCCGCGCCTCGGTAGGAAGTGTCACCTGAGAAGAGAGACTGGTTACCGTCAAACTGGTTGAGCATCATTAGAGAACCCCGTGAGTTGTTACCTTGGTAGATAGATCCGCCAGGAACAAGCTTGGATGAAGATACAGACTGGATCTGCGAGCTCATGGTGATGCTGTGCACAGTGTTTCGGTCGCCTCGCCGTCCCATAATCTTCGACTGGCGGTCCTTTCGGGCCGTCGGGTAGACTGGGGCCTTTTTGATGGGGCCCTGAGTGTAGATATTGTCCGACCAGTCCTCAATCTGGCGCTGGTGCTCTTCGAGCTGCTTGCGGTCCATGTAGAACGCGCCCTGACGCCCAGAGAGAACCCACTTGAAGTAGCATGCTAGGAAGAACTTGACGGCGACAATGCCGATAATGAACACCAGCGACACATAGAGCACAACCTGCGAAGCAATACAGCCAATCTGTTCGGTATCGATATACCCTACCTTGACGGTCTCCGTCAAGCACTTCATCACCTGCCGCTGCCGGCCGTGGGTCATGTACTGTGACACGTCCGTGCCCATCAACGTAGAGTCCTGGCGCAGTTCGTCAAACTCAGCAGGATATTCTACCTGGTCACTTCGCAGCCATCCCAAAAGGTTGAGATCGAGAACATTGCCATTGTAGACAACCAGACTTCGCGTTGAGTTTCGAATGTCGTCCCAAGTGAAGTAGACCTCGCCCGCAACCCTGAGGTTATAATACGCCTTTCGGGCGGTGTGCGACGTGTGACACGCATAGCCCTCATAGTACTTCTCCTCCGTCGACGGCTTGGTCGTACCGTTCTGGGCGAACACCTGGCACGGGAAATAGTAGGCCAGCTCGTCGCCATTGTGGGGGATCTTGGTGTCCGACTTTGGCGTGATCAGTCCCTTGCAGTTGCCGTTGACGTTCTGGAACAGGAAGGACGCGTCCATTCCTCCCGCGTTGACCGGCGGATACAGAATGTTGGAGCCAGCGCTGATACCCTGGGCAGCCGGGTGTGTCGACTTCGACAAGTCGTAGAACCGGCCATTGATGATGAGATACTCGTTGGGCACTTCATTGTTTCGAATTCGCAGCATATTGTTGTCGCACACCGTGGCTGTGAATCCAAACGTCAGGTACGCGACAAATGCAGCCACGTAGAGAATGATGGTGATGAGGCCAATCTTCTCTCGCCAAGCCATCTGGCGCGCCTTGTCCTTGAGGCCAAACAGCTTGAGCAGGAACGGAGGCGCCCAAAAAGTGACTACTTTGCAGTAGGCGGCCCACAGGGAGGTCCGTTCCTTGGGCTGGACAACTGGCTTCTTGGGCCCTGGCGTCATTCGCCCCGACGCAGGCGCTCCCGTCGCGTCCCGCAGCGGCGCGTCCGGCGTTTCATTGTCTACAATGTGCTGGGGCCCGTAATTGCCAGCCTGCGAGTTTGACCGGTGGTAGTCGACCTCGTCATTGAGGCCATACACAACACTCTGCGCGCCCTTGAGGTCTGGCGACGAGTCGCTCTCCTCCTCCCTGATCTCCTCTGGGCGCGACATTTCCGTCATTGGGATGCTCTGGATGCCCTCCTGGAGGACGGGGTCGTTACCCGTCGTCGACGGGAGCACATTGATGTGCCCTGCCTGCTGGGCCGCCTTCTGCGTGTAGTGGTACTGCGGGTGGCCTGGCTCGATACGCGACCGCTCTGGGCGGATCAGCGAGCGCTTTCGCGAGAACTCGACCCCGGCAGCCTCGGCGTCAAAGGACTGGTAGTCTGCCTCCTTGCCCGAGTTGCGCTTCTGCGAGCCTTTGCGTCTAAACGAGCTGGCTCTATCCACTAAATCTCTGGTCAGCCCCATGCCCAAATTTCATTCGCGTTTACTTACTGTTGCTTGGTAAATATCGCCCTAGACAAACCGCCCTTCTGCAGAGTTATGGCCAAACACAATAGAAGGTACTGGTGCGAACTGTCGGGTGCAAAAAGGTTTCAATTACACGTTTAGGAGGCTGTCCAGTGGGTGTTTTTCCGCAGGGCCCCCTGGTGAGACATTTTTCAAGATCTTGCAGTATTTTTAGCTACTGGGCAATACGCCCTAATGCTTGCGCGCGCAGTAGGTACCATTGCCAAGAAGGGGTGAAAAGACGCGCCATTTCAATGGGCTGCCTTAGGGGGCTGGCTGGTCTGCGAGTGCTTTGCATGACATCAGGGCGCAATCGTTATAGGTGAGCCGTGCAAACCGCGGTATAGTGTGTGCTTCTCAATGGGCTTTTGTTTACACTGCCATTATTTCTCTGTCCAATCTATTTGAATAGTGTTAGGGAGGATGGAGTAGGATGCGACGATCAGTGTCTCAGAATACCAGCGCCATGGTTCACAAGGGAGACCAGTAGATCTGTTATTGTAGTGTAAAGATGGGTTCGTATTTTTAAATTGTGATTTAGTAAATATTGAGTGATTTATATATTTGAGATGAGTTTAAAGTATTTATGTTGATTTGTTGACCTGCTACATGATTGAGGCAACCATAATGTTGATTGATGCGTTAAAAATAATCGAGCATGTACAGGCTTTGTTACACTCGCAACACTTAACAGCATTGTTACAGCCGTACGTTAGGCATACCACCAGAACATCTCTAGAGCTTGGAGATGTATACTAAATTTACCAGAAGTGGCTATTACTACGAAATCTGGGGAGAAAGGTCGACAAGCAGCCACTAATGGACCATAATAGGCCTACTCAGATGACTCAGATTACATGGAAATACGAGGATGGGAGGGTGAGTAGTCTTTACTCAATGTTGATCAGATGCAACTAATAGACAAATACAATAGGTGGTTCAGCTCCGCAATAAAAAAAAGGCAGAGAATTGAGCGGTCATATCATTTCATCGGCGGGACATACAGTGTATATATAAATTAAGCAATGTCCGGGTAGTAGAGAACATACTCCTTCTATAGCAATTGGTTAGCCTCTCCCTCCAAAACAACAAACAACTGAAATAAAAACTCACCTTAACCTTCTCCCATACGACAGGGTCAAAGAATATGTACATGCCTCGCTCTGCCTGGTTTGTCTGCTGAATCGGTTCGCTCAGCGGGTCCTTGGTTAGCCACAGCTTGAGCTCCTTGTGGTAGCGCCAATTGCGGCTCATGAGCTCCGTCGCAGCAGCTTCCTGCATCGAGTCTCTCGGCATCGTGTAGAAAATGTAGAACAGCGTCTCCTCCGTAAAGTTCTGGATCTTATAGTCCTGCTTCTGCGCCAGTGCCGCAGGCACCTCGTAGCACGCAGGCAGCTTGAACTCGGGCTCCGTCTTGTGCTTCGATGTTTCGATCCACGGCGACGAAAAGTTGCGCGACAGCGGCTGGCTCGTCGGGTTAAAGTCAAGGCCCATGTTAGTAAGATCGTTGCCAATGGCCACTGTGGTCTGGTCATTAGGCTCCATTCGGATAATGCTGAGAATGCCTTCCAGGCCGAACTTGTTCATGTCGTTTTCATCCTTCTTGGTCTCGTTAGTCGCCGTCGGCGGCGCCCCCGCGCCTGGCAGCGCTGGGAACTCCTCGCTGTCGTCCTTGTTCACCAGGCTCGGCCCCTTTTGCCGCGGCGAGCCCGTGTGCCGAACAGTCCCTCCAGCACCCAGCGCCGGGAACTCTGACAGGTTTAGCGTCGACTGCGCCGTGGCAGCAGCTGTGGCTGCCGCGGGCGCTGTGCTCGCGGGCGTCGCTGCCGTAGAGCTCACCGCCTGCGCAAAAGAGGGCTGCTGGCCCGGGCGCGTCTGGTTCCACAACTGGCCGTTCACTGCCTCCGGTTAGCGTCCATTTCTCGGCTGCAATGCCCACACATACCTTGCCGGGGAGTCGTTGACGGGCGTGATCCTGGCACGGTGCCCGATGCTGATCTCTGCTGGTTGGGTTGTATAAACCGGCCTCCAGGCACTAAGCCGTTAGCTCCTCCGCACCCTGCTCCGGACGCACTTGCCTTGTCTATTCATATTTCTGCGTTTCTCGTCAAATTTGTCGCTTTGCCTAAATTGCCTGGCGATGATGGGTAGGTGATCGAAGTCGTCATGGTGGGAGGAAAAGTCAATTACGCCCAGTTAAGTTAACTTTTTCTTCAATCATTTTCACGCTGCGACTCTGACGACAGGGAGTCGATAAAGGTGATATAGACGTAATGGCTAGAAAGTGTAATATCATCATCACTGGTACTCCAGTAAGTGTGATCATCTAGGGAATTTTTGAACTATCTAACAAGACAGGGTACCGGCAAATCGAGTCATGCGCAGATGCTCGCCGATAGTCTAGACGGCATGAAGCTCATGTCGATAAACGAGGTTGCCAAGGAGCGAGACTGTATCACGGGATACGACGAGGAACGTAAGAGTGCCATCGTGGACGAGGAAAAGGTTTTGGATGCGATTGAGGAAGAGCTAGAGGCAGGTGGGCTGATCATTGATTGGCATGTCTGCGATGTCTTCCCTGAGCGGCTGATTGATTTAGTGGTTGTTCTGCGGGCCGAGACCAGCGTGCTGTACGATCGACTTAAAGCCCGAGGGTATGCAGATAACAAAATTGAGGAGAATATGGACGCCGAGATCATGCAGGTGCTGCTGGAAGACGCTCGGGAAAGCTATGCAGAGGAGATTGTTGTGGAGTTGCAGAGTAACACAGTCGAGGAGATGGACTCAAATGTAGAGCGAATTGTCGCCTGGAAGGAGCAATGGGACAAGGACAACAAGAACTAATGCCATGTAATATAGTGAATGCCGTTTATACTAGGACAGAGGGAGAGGTGGGGGCACGAGGGCTGGCCCTCTAATACAATCACAACAATTCATTACATATCTACTGCTGCTTGGCAGCAAAGTCGGCCATACCGGCCTCAACTAGCTCGACTACCCTAAGGCACTCCTCATGGGTATTGTACAGGTGATTCGGAGCGTATCGAACCACGTCGGGCTGTCGCTCGTCCGCAACTACCCCACGGTCCTCGGTATACTCAAACACATGCTGCATTACTCCCTTGCCCGAAGGCAGGTACAACACCGACAGCTGGGCGCCTCGAGCGCTCGAATCCGCCGGCGTAATGATAGTGAACTTGGGCTCCTTGAGGTTGTCGTACCCGCAGGCCTGCTCGACCGGCAGGTAGTACTTGGAGGAAGTGAGCAGCTCATAGAGGTAGTTAGTCATGCTGATGCTTCTCTCTCGAAGCGGCGCCATGTACCCGGCCTTTTGGAAGATCTTGAGGCTCTCTGCGACGCATACAACATTGAGCACGCTCGGGTTCGACATCTTGTACCCGCCAGCGCCCTCAATCGGATCAAACGAGTTGGACATCTGGAATCGCGTAACAGGGTTGTTGCCCCACCATCCCGCCAGCCGCGGAATATCCTCGCCATCGTGCTTGGAGTGCACAAACAGCCCGCCAATGGCACCGGGGCCCGAATTGAGGTACTTGTAGGTGCAGAAGACGGCGAAATCAACGTCCCAGGCATGCAGCTCGAGCGGCACATTGCCCACCGCATGAGCGAGATCCCATCCCACGACACAGCCCTTTGCCTTGGCCGCCTTGGTGATAGTGGGGATATCAAACAGCTGGCCCGTGTAGTACTGAATGCCCGAGAAGACCACCACGGCTATCTTGTCACCTTCCTCCTCGATTGTCTTGAGAATGTCCTCAGTTCTCAGCGTGAACTCACCCTCCCGAGGAGACATGGCAATGAGGCCGTCCTCAATGGTGTGGCCATGGAGCCGTACCTGGTTCTGTAGCGCATAGGTGTCGGATGGGAATGCCTTATTCTCAAACAGCACCTTGTACCGGTCCTTGGTCGGTCGGTAGAACGCCGCCATCATGGAATGGAGATTCCCGGTGAGCGTGTTCATAATTGCGACCTCTGACGGCTTCTGGGCGCCCACGACCGGCGCCAAAAGGGCCGGGATGTTCTCGTCAATGGCGACCCAGCCCTTGTGCCGCGGGTGGTTGAAGTGGGAGATGACGCCCCGGTCCCGCCACGCGTTCAGCTCGTCCTGGACCTCCTTCTCGGCGGCCTTGGGCATCAGGCCGAGCGAGTTGCCGCAGAAGTAGAGGCACTCCCGGGCTCGGTCCTCCTCGGTCGTCGCGCACTTGCATCCCAGCGAGCCCAGCGTGGGCATGTAGAATTCGTTGCGCAGCTGAGCAGGGTACTTTTTGTCCAAGCCCTGTGCGTATTCTGTAGTTCTAAGCCCCATTTTTTCACTGCTCTTTTGATCCACACAATCTTTTGGCGCTGTAGATATACGGATCGATCGGTCCACCGTTCATGCAATAGTGAGGGTGATCCTGTACGGCTAATGCATCGGTGGACCGAATGGGACCCCACGGCCCTAACGGTAATGGCTCGAGAAATAAATGGTGCAGAATAGATGTGGAGAGAAGAGCTTTGCCGTGGCCATTTATTCGGTGGTTCCCATGACGAGTTACATTGGTCTGTGACGTGCAGGGTGCCGCCCTGAGAGTAGCACAGCATGTGCTATAAGTTATCGAACAGTACATCAATCGGTTAATTGACAGAAAATTATTGCATGCGGCACATTAACGGCTCGACGTGAAATGCGGCGCGTGCGGCGCAGAGAACTATCACAAGTTGCGCTGCCCACCAAACGACGTTTATTCGAATACTCAAATGGCGGATAGTTTTTGGCAACTTGAAATAATGTATCCAATTGTGCCATACAAACAAGGTGCAGACCCGTCTATCACTCTGGTACCCGAAAAGAACGGGAGCGAGATGAGTGAACAGCGGTTGGTCGACCTAGACGCTACAGTTGAGTGGCACGACACTGCCGAAGATGAGCCTTTAGGCACAAAAGTGCCTCCCGGCTTGTCTCAGGGGATCACTGCGGTGGTCGAAATTAGGTCTGAATTTAGCCCTTCAAGGATTACGGCAGGAGCATGTGAGGGAAACGCGCCAGATGCCGACTCGTCTCTTGACACAATTTGTTATAAGTTGACAGATCATAGTCCTAAATCGAATAAAGAGGACGAACCATGTATTTGCGAGTCAGAGCCGCCGAATGGACAGACTTTGTCAAGAGTTTGTCAAACCTGCCGAATTGAAACCTGCATTGACGCTGGCAAAAAAACGCTTAATGACGCAGTCAGAAAGAGAATTAGACGTAGCGGATCATTGAGTAATGATGGCGGGTCTAAGACTGAGAGCGCTCCAAAAGTGCGCAAAAAACGACGGCTTCCACGGTCTAAAAATGGATGCTGGACCTGCAGGTGCCGGAGGAAAAAATGCGACGAGGCTCGACCAAAGTGCAAAACCTGTACTGAGCTGGGCATCGAATGCTCGGGTTATGGGGTCGATCGGCCCAAGTACATGACTGACCGGGAGGCTGGAAAGCGATATCGTGCCCACATCTCTGAGGTCATTCAAAACTACAAGAGATCCAATAAGGCTTGAAACTCAAAAATCTGCTTACAATTATGGCGCTTGCAATTACTCTAATTGCTAAGCAATCTCGGATATTTTTGTTTCTCTTTGCTAGGCAATTCATTCATGTATATTATTTACTCCTCGGTGGCTAAGCAATTCATGTATACATTACCCAAAGAGATAGCATGCAAATGCATTAAAAATGGCAACACTTGTCACAATGGAAACTTCAGAATCACTCAAGCAGGAGTATATCCAACTTTGGCAGTTTCCCAATTGTTCTTATTAAAATTGATGATAATAAATTGGTTCACCCGACTAATTACGACTACAATGACTCAAGTTGCCAGGGTATTTTCAATTCAGTCAGCCCGATATAGAATTTAACTGCGTAATGAATTAACAATGCGAATAGGTAGTGGACGAAACACGGCTGTCAGTGTGGGTTGGGTTGGCCTAGTGGTTATAGTGGGGACGGCGTCGGAGTGAAAAATGCAAATCACCGACTAACCATTTACAATGAAGGTTCCACCGGGGGTTCGAAGGGTGTTTGAAACGTTCCCGCTCAAGTCTTTAGAGCCTGATTTCAGTCCGAATAGCTCGGGGAAGGTCATCTATGTCTACAACCTGGACGATAACAATGTGTGCACTGATCCGCGAGGACTCCTCATCCAGTCAGTACTCAAGCACAGCAGCGCATCCGAGATCAAGATCGCCGTAGGCAGCCGCAGAATTAGCAGCAGCGGAGAACTTCCAATTATGCTTGTCGAGCCCGAGCGCAGCAATCAAACGATAGTCGTGTGCAGCAGTACCGACGCAATTGTCAGACGCATTAGTCAAGAGAGCCAAACGGGCAAGTCGGTCGAAAGAGGCGAAGACAAGGTGTACAGATCGATGATAGAAGCTGCATTAGACGACGCATGGGTGCTGGCCATGCTCGACAATGAACCTGCACGGTGCACGGTGTATGGAGTAGACAAATCATCACCGCTAATCCGAAAAGCATTGTCCAGCGAGTTGTCGTACATTCTAGTCAAGCAGCTGGTGGCGCGGTACCCGAGTTATGCCAAGGCGTATGAGTCGTGGTGGCCCCGCCGCAACCAGGCAATTGAGAACATTATCCGTGAACGGGCCAAGGAGTGCCTCGATCTTTTCGAGCAGCGACTGGAAGGCTACGACATTCTGTCTGAGGACTACTACTTAGACATGACCCTTTTTGCTTATATCCATTGCATTCTACAGTCCGCGGCTGACTCGTGGCTAGCCAAGCTTGTCGGGCCCAACATTAGAGCTCACTGTCAACGGGTGTACAGTCAATTGTACGTTGCGTAGTACCGGGGGCTGTACAAATGTTATGATTAACTGTATATATCTGTTATATTTATGCGAATAAATAACTGCTCTACCATTCTATAGTCGGATTCGATTCTGGCGTCTGTGCAGGGCGACCTGGCAGCCGCAGAACAGGAAGAACAGTAGATACACAAACACTGCTCCAAAGATGGTATTCGCAACACTAAAATAGCCAATTAGGAGCCGTTCAACTCGCAAGATTGGAGAGATACTTACGCAGATCCGTCTTCTGGGTCGTTAATTGATCCCATCAGAGCCTCGTGCCCACTCTTGAAGAGCATGCCTAGGACCGATAGAATGAGAACGCCAAACACGGAGAGCACCGTGCAAAACCATGCACTAAGATTCTACGACTCGTTAACACCGCTTATCTGCTGTCTGATTTCCACTTACACCAACAACTGGCTTCATTTTTTTTCTGTACACCCCGTTGTGTGCCTTTCTTCAGATACGGATAGTCAATCGGGGTCTCTGTACGGTGGCTGGGACCTCCTTATTTTCGACGTCGCGCACGTGACATATAGGTCACGTGATCAAAAATTCGCCGCACTGGAGTACAAGTCCTGTGGTTACTGCTTTTGAAATTGAGTTATTGTCTGGTGCCTGTTCCTGAGTTAGAGAGGGCCAACGGCCCCGCACATAGAGGGGTGGTGTCTATAGGGCTTTAAAAGATGTCTGAAACGGCGGAGCCTTTGAGCTGTTTGTTCATTGAAGGTCGATAGCCCAACTAGACTGCTCAAAAGTAGTTGCTAGAGATAGCAGAGGGAAGCTGATAGAGTCGCATTGCGGAGAATGCCTCAAGTCTTTTCCGCAAATGTCCCACCGAGCGTATTACTGGCGAGCAGTCGAGCACAGCAGGCAAAAAAAAGAAAAAAAAAGAGTCAATTAGCACATTAGAAATGCAAAGAATATATAAAATTAATAATGGAATTCTGTACCGCCCTTGCGTTGTGGTATTGTAAAAATTGTAGAGCGAAAATATGGGGTGTATGCAGGTCCTGGCACAGAATTGCCCTATTAGGGCCTACCCCTGCCGATCACAGATCCTCAAATTTCACACCAGCGAAGACACCACCAATAACCAGTCCACAGATCTAGTGGCGAACTATTCTCCTTCTATTCATAGCATAAAGATAGCTGGAGGGGAGGGAAGATTGTAAATGTTGGAGATTGAATTTGATGGGGTAGCGTAGGGTTGAAACGCCGCTATTGGGGGGGCAACGTTGAAAACCGGACTGAAAGGGCGAAAGATCAGTTGACGACCAATCTTAAATACTCGTTGCTTAGCAGCGCACATCGTCGGAACGGGGAGGCGGGTAGCAAAGAGGAAGAATTCTGTTATTCATTAAATTAAATTAATTACAGGTTAGTGTACGATTCACATGTTACGCATAATGGGGATCCCGGTCTCCGCGCTCTTATACCAGTAGTGATAAAACTCTGGAATATACAAGTAGGATATACTCCTCTATACCTTTTCTATTAACTTCCAAGTGTATATTCGATCTATATTAAAAAGTTGCACAAAGATCATTACGTGTTTGTTTCAAATTCTATTTCTCTGCGCCTCTTTAGCTTTAGCGGGAAGATGAAAAAAATAAAAGATCGATAAAAGAAAAGTATAAAAGAGGACGAAGAAGAAAGCTAACGACATGAACTCTAACACTAATTGGATGATATGGACGAGCCGGTATAAATGTGGCACATATATAAAGGGCAGTGAAAAGTTCCATTAAATTTCATACTCGAACCCGCATAGGCACACCAGAGTGCAGTAGCATATACCACCCCAAATTAGAGCCCAAAAAAGCTAGAGTACACTCGTTAATTTGAGGATCTGGTGACACCGTTATAGATACCTGTGCTCTCCCCCTCGTTTTAATTTTAGCCTCCGGTGACCTTTGGCATAACCTTTTTTTTGCATTGCCCCGTCTACTAATATACCCTGTGCTCTACTTGACAGTATAACTCTCTGTCGAAATAGGCTCAATCGGCGGAATACGAAGTACTATAGAACAAGCCTCGACTATTTTAATAATCCGCTGACAGCTGTACTACTGTGTATTTTCCCCCCCGTCTTCGTTCCCCTATATATTGACTGGCCCTGTCAGTCATCGTGGATATACCCTGGTCTCCTACGCAGAGTGCCCAATCACATCGACCCATTTGCTGAGCGGCTGTGCAGATACAAGCGTATTCCGGCACACATTATAGTTGATTTCCTCCGATCCATATTAACTGCGTGCGTTTTTTTGCAGCAAGCACCTACAAACCCCCTGGTCTCACTGCAGCGCATATCCCGCAACCCCTGGCATTGGTGAGCTCCTCCCAACTACAAGTTATTGTTTTCTTTCTCATTTTTACCCGCGACACACCTTACCTTCACTTCGCTCGTTTTACGTCTTGTTCGACCAACTAATTTCAACCTGGCGATCTCTCACGGGAAAGTCTCGTTGTAATTTCTATTCATTCGTTTACCACCAGGATTTTGAACTGTTGATCGGTCTCCAAGTCCTCCGCTTTTAATTTAATCTTCGGCTCTCGGTTATTACTTCTTGCTGGTTGAGAAGGAACTGTATTTTTTTTATTTTTTTTTTTATTTTTTTCTATTTTTGAATAATGTCTGATCTGACTACGTTCAAAGATGAGGTGTTGGCGAACCAGTATGCAAAGACACTCAAGGAGCTGATCGAGCTGAAAATCTTCCTCGCGTCGGCCCCAGCCAACTGGGATCACAACCAGAATAAAAAGCCGTTTAAGCTGCCCAACGACGAGATTGTCCACTGCGTCTACTGGAATAACGTGTTCTACATCACGGGCACAGACATTGTTCGATGTCTGTCCTACCGGTTCCAGGCGTTTGGCCGCAATGTCATCAACAAGAAGAAGTTTGAGGAAGGCATCTTCTCCGACCTGCGGAACCTCAAGTGTGACACGGACGCCATTCTTGAGGAGCCCAAGTCGCCCTTCCTCGACTTTTTGTACCGTAACAATTGTGTTCGGACCCAGAAAAAGCAGAAGGTGTTCCACTGGTACTCGGTTGGCCACGACCGGCTGTTTTTGGACGCGCTGGAACGCGACCTCAAGAAGGAATCGATGGGCCGCATGGCTTCCACCCAGGCAGTCAATGAGCCCGCGCTTTCTTTCCGGTATGACGCCCAGCAGAGCTTACATGACCAGCTTGCTGAGATCATCGAGGGCATTCCAAAGCCTCTCGCCATGATTGCTGACGCGTCCACCTCGGCCATTGTCAGCGTTCAGGATGCTAATATGGTCAACTCCATGAATGGCGGGCCCATGATGCCTCAGGGGGGAGCCATGTATCACCATCACCACCCTCCGCATCCACATGCGCACCCCCATGGCCTTCCAATGGGTGGCTCGGCGTATGTCGGACCCTCCTCCATACCGCAGCCCCCACCAATCTATCTCCAGGGCCAACCTCTGCCTATGAACTCATCCATCCAGCCCACAGTCGTACCGAGCCATCCGCAATATGTGGCTGTTCAACAGCCTCCGCCACCTCCGCAGCAGCAGCAGCAGCAGATCCAGTACGCACCAGCACCAATCCCACAGCAACAATCCCAGAAAATTGTGCCAGTAAAGCAGCAAGTAGCGCAACCACAGCTACAGCAGCCGGGATTGGATTCCGACTTTCCGTTGGATTACCTTCCTCCAGCGACTGCACCGCTCAGTATGGGCATGGACTATGGTCTGGCCGTGCCGGTCACGGTACCAGAGTATGAATATGTCATTGAACAGCCTGATTCGTCCGCCACTCAGCCAGCCGAAATATTCCCCGAGCCTTACTGGTACGATAACCTGGAACCTACTACCACCACTACCGCCGCACCCACCACTACCACCGCCACCACTACTGTATATGAGCAACCTGTTGTGGTGACCTCTACTCCGGCCGTTAGTAGCAAGACGGTTAGAAATGGCAGCAACAGTAGCAACAGCAGTAGTGGGAGTATCAAGTCTATCAAGGCGAACACGCAGCACTCGCGCATTAGCAAGCAGTTTTCGACCCCGACCGGTGCGTCCATGTCACAGCGTATTGAAAAGTTTGAAAAGACGTTTATGCCTACGCCAAGCGAAAGCGGCAGCGAATTGGGCGGGACTATCCACAGCAGCATGCAATCTGAGGATCACAAGTCGCAGGTTCTGAGGCAGTTCATTCAGAGCAACAGCAATGGATCTAGTGCTTCTACTCCAGCGACCTCTGGGGCGCCTGTAGTCTCGGACATGACCTATCTTTTCAACGATGCCAATGCTTCAGTCTCTCTAGACGATGACTGGGGATATTAGAATATACATGCGCGCTCTAGTACAAACTAGTGTATATAATTTATAATTTTCATTCTCGTTTAGTCACAAGATTCGACCCACTAATGCGAGCAAGTTTATCATAATACTTTATTGCGCCTCATTAGACAAGTGCGATAGACAGCCAATATACTGCTATTGGCTCCAGTTCATAAAAATACCCATTTATATAAATTACTCTTCGTCATCATCTCGCTCGACCCATCTCCAGGCTCTATACATTTCACCGGCCTCCTGAATAACACTCTCAATATCCTTTGACTTGGAGAAATGACACAGGTACTCACGAATCTCACTCTGATCCAGCTCCATGAGCACATTTTTCTTTGACTTGAGCAGTGCTAGACAAGCAAACAAGTGTTGGAGATGCAAGTCTAAAATGGCAGTGGACTCTAACTCAATCACATTCCAAAACGGATCAACACCAATCTGGTCTGAGGGCTGCTCACTCGACGACTTTTCGGGCCGCCATCCAAGGTACATGTCCCACAGGCGGCCCCGGTCGACGTTGGAAAAGGTCTTTGCTCCAAGCCATTTGATCCACCACAACAGCCACTCGTCGCCTCCGGCATAGCTCGACAATACGTCTTCCTCGTCGAAATGCTTGGACAGTTCTGGCAACTGTTTCCGCAGCACCGACAAAAAGATGGAGATGCGCTCCGTCAACGGGGAATCGCATGGACCATACGGTCCGTCTCGGTCTGGAGCAGGCGCGTGCAATAATATCATCATAAACTGCTCAAACAGCTCGTCAAACGAAACTGTAGTGGCGCTGGTAACAGTCGCCGGGGTCATAACCGGAGACGAGTCGGAAGATGACACGGACGGATAGATCCAGTCTGAAAGCGCCACGGCGACCTGCAGCATTGCCGATTCGTAAGGTACCACATTGTGCCATTTCTCGCAAAACGCCTTAATGGCGCTCTCAATTTTTTCAAACTTTTGCGACTCGAGGTTCTGCGAAAAGTACTCGTTAATGGCCGCCTGCATTTTGCACGGGTCGGCGATACTGCCGGAGCTTGTGGTAGACTTGGGTGACGCAGAGAGCGGAGTAGACTGGGTAGACTGCTGATGAGAAATGAGAAAATTTGAAGACGGTCCCGAGGTTGACTGCGTCTGAGGCAGGCTCTGAGATTGCCCTGGCAGACTCTGTTGGCTAGACTGGTGGTGGTTCTGTTGCTGCTCTTGCTTTTTACGCAGCTTCTTGCGATATCTCGTAATATCGTTCTCAATTCTACGATACGGGATGGTCCCCGTGTGGCGGTCGTCCTCGCTGCTCGACGGAAACTCGGGCGCAATGCATGGTTCTATAACAAACGGGTGGGTCCTGAGCAATAGTGGCCACGCGTATTGCCTCTGAGATGGCGGAAGCCCGCGATTCCGGGCAATATGGGCAAGGCCCTCAATGTTCTCCGTGTCAATGTACATTTGGCATAGTGACACGAGCTCCGGCGAATCTGATACGGTGGGCTTCATATAGTGCTTGAATCGGTTGCCGTTGGGGGCCGCGGACCCATTTGAAGACGCGACTGAGCCGTTGGGCGGCGACAAGTGCTGCGTCGACCCGGACAGCGACGAGGACGCTGACAGAGTTGCCGAGAGCTGGGTGAGAGAGGGCTTCTTCGCCATCTTGACGGGGCTGGATTCCCCCGAGCGTTCGTCAACTGGTTGGGGCATATCCAGTTTGGATCAACTAAACCTGATCTGGGGCAAGGCCAGGGTCTCTTATAGGTCCGTTGAACCAATAAACAATTCCTGCAGCAATAGAAATCTAACGGGCTCCTGCTGCAAACTAACAATTCCTTTCAGCAATTAAGTTCTTGCGCAATAAGGTCGTAATAATCCCCGTTCCAAAAAAGGGTCGTAAAATATCAGGTCGTAAAACGTTCTGATCTCCGTGCAATAGCCGCAACACTTGTAGTTTCTCTGCGCGATAAAGTTCGTAGTATCAGTTGTCAAAAGAGCAATGCAACGAGGTCAGCACAAATCTATGGGCCTTGGCTCCTTGTCTATCTGGTCGTCCCGGTGGTAGAAATGAAAGCACCTGTACTAGTGGAGGCTACAAATTATTCATCTTTTACCACTCTTTTCTCAGCTTAAAATTGGGGATTCGTAAAGTTTGGTGAACACGGGGGCCTGGACCCTTCTCTCGAGCAATATCCTGGCCCTTTGGAAGCGGTTTGGATGTGTTATTAAAGTGTTTGCACCGTCTTTGGCTTTTTGCCTCTGTCAACTTATTTTTCCGCCTAATCGCGGCACGCCGGTGGGTGGCCTGCAGCCCGCTCTGCCCGGGTCTCTGGAGCCCGCGAGTCGCGAGCTCACCCGTTTATTCGCGGTTCGTCCAGGCTGTATACCTGGCCAGAGCAACAGCCTAATCGTATATACGGTGCTCTATTGAAAACCTATGGAACCAGTTGTGGTAATTTTAGCTCGAAGGGCTGGTGCTCTTGTTTGATTGACCGAATTCTACGGTAACAATTCTTATTATAAGCAACGCACATAGCAAACCACTCATAAGTGATCTACCGTAGCCTTTATAAATGACTAGAATTATGTATACTTGGCTATACTCTGTAGAAAGTAAGAGAGCTCGATGCTTCTTATGTCGGCAAGACCAGCCGCCGCACGAGCCGCACGAATGTGCCCAAATATACACGGGGCACCGCATATCGAGGAACGATAACGATTACCCGGCTGTAACGGGTCAGCCCCTAACTAGTGCCATATGATCAATCGATAACGCGAATACGACTTTATATAATACCCGCAGTACCGTTCGACACCAGCCATGTTCAATGCGACTCTTTCACACATACGGGAGCTGCGCGAGTACCTGACCCCCGTTTCGCATGTATCCTCGTTCAAGTCGACGGGCCAGATTACCCCAGAGGAGTTTGTGGTGGCGGGGGACTACCTCGTCTACAAGTTCCCTACGTGGTCGTGGGCTACTGCCTCGCCATCCAAGCGCAAGGACTACCTGCCCGCAGACAAGCAGTACCTGGTGACCAAGCATGTCCCCTCGCACCTACGGTCTGCTGCGTTTGAGGGTGGGGCAGACGACAATGAGGAGGTGGAGGAGGGCGAAGACGGATGGGTCACCACTACCGCCAAGAAGAGCCCCACAAAGTCGGCGCAGCCCGGCACGTCTGAGGAGGACGTGGACGAGATTGAGGAGATTGTCGACATTGACGAGCAGCTGGAACACAATGAGCAAGGGGACGTGTACCAGGACACGAGCACTACCGGTCCCTCGCGGACCTATAACCTCTACATTGCATACTCAACGGCGTACCGCGTGCCCAAGCTCTATCTGAGCGGGTTCAATGCGAACGGCGGGCCGCTGTCGCCGGACGAGATGTTTGAAGACATTATTAGCGACTATAAGGACAAGACGGTGACAATTGAGCGGGCGCCGTTCGAGGACGACCTCACGCTCATCTCCATCCACCCGTGCCGACATGCCAGTGTTATGAAGGTGCTTATCGACCGTGCTGAACAGCGCCTGCGAAACCAGCTGGACGAGGACGAAGTTAACAAGGGCATTGCGCAGATGGGACTCGCCGACCAGGACGAGTGGGAGGAGGTCGAGGTCAAGGAAGGGGACGACGAGGGAGTCATTCGCGTCGACCAGTACCTCGTCATCTTCCTCAAGTTTGTCGCTAGTGTTACCCCAGGTATAGAGCATGATTACACCATGGCTGCTTTATAATATAGCTGGTCAGGGGCCCCGCATGTGTAATTATTAGATAATTAGTCAAAGGAGAGGTCCAGAGGGTTGGCGAATTGGGCGGTTGGGGAGTCGGCAGGTTTGCAAAGGGCCTCGCCGGAATCAAAGTACCCATCGTCGAGCCAGGCAGCCATCGTGGCCTCATCATAGGGCCCGTGCTCCTGCGGATCGCCACTCCATTTCAGAATATATTGCTTCGCCGTTCGCTTGCGTTTCTTTGAATCGTGGTTCGCCAGCCCGCCCAGCGCTTCAATTTCACTCTTCGACTTATCGTAGATAGTTGTAATGTCGTGGTCAATAAGCAAGGAAGTACACAGCTCAGTGATGAAATCAACCATATTCGTAGACTTGGCGTTAGCCTTGAGCGCCTGGATCGGGGTCTGGTCTGGAGCCAGAACACTAGCTAGCCGAAGCGCCAGCGTTTTCACTGATTCCACTGACTTGTTTTTCGAGCTTTGGGCTTCCTGAAGCTTGTGTGCTTTCTTCGCCTTGCGAATGTCCTTTTTTGAAACCCCTTGCAGCCAAGCGTCTTGATAATCTTTTTCGTCCGCCGCATGCCTGATAAAGTTACCTTCCGCATCAAATACGCCCTCGTCCATATCTGACTTTAAATTGAACGAGTCCATCTTAGGCTCAGTATCTTCATCATCGTCTTCCTTTTCCTCGTCCTCTTCCTCACTCTCTTTAAACATATCATCGTCATCATCTTCGCTAGGTGATTGGTGATTTAGTTCTGGCAATTCACGCTCGTCGTCGTTCTTTAGATCGCGCTCAAACCGGTGCATATCAAGCGTGTCTACGCCTTTCTTCTCCTCGTCATCCTCCTTATCGGACGCAAACATATCATCGTCCTGATCTTTCTCTTCCTCTGAATCGGACAGGTCTACCCGGACAGTCTTTTTTTTTCGCCTCGACGAACTAAACATATCATCTTCTAGCAGTTCCTCCTCCTCAGTCCTCCTCTCCTCTCCATTCTGGACTATTGTAAGCGGATTCGCGTGATCAAACTGCATTTTTCGGATGGTGATGGGCCAAAGTTGGGATGATCTCAGCAAGTCGCTGAAAATCAAACGATCCGAGGTGTACATGAGGCAATTGACACTGGCCAGGTATCTGGAGAGAACGATACCTCCTAGACTCTCCCATAGCTGAGGGGAGGCTGGCCATAGGCCCCTGTTGCTGCGTTTGGTCTATGGCAGTCCTCAGTTATAGCGGACTAATGAGTTAAAATTCAATGATTTAACAGCTTAATGAGATCTATTTTATAATTATTAATCGAGATCAGCTATTCTTGAGCACCTAGTAGGGAGATAAAATGGCGGACGTATTTGACGAGCTTCTGAGTTTAGAAGAAAAGTAGGTAGCATATTTTCTACTTGGTGTACTAATACTGACCATGACAGATATTATCAAGATGGATACAACGAAGGTTTGGCCGACGGGAATCGTACAGGATACCATGAAGGCATCCAGTTTGGCATTCAAACTGGGTACCAGCGTTTTCTGCTCATCGGCCTGCTTCAAGGACGATTATCTGAATGGAGGAAGAGGAATGATGACAAGTTAGCTAAACATTTGAATCAGCTGGAAGCAATGATAGCTGATATACCCATGACGAACACCGATGAAAACGTAGAGGTCTACGAGAAAATGGCCAAAAAGGCACGCGCCAAGGTCAAGGTGATCTCTGCACTGCTGTCTAAGCAGGGCGACCACGAGGTAGACTACAGCATAGTCAAAGAGAAGCTAGAACTCAAGTCTGCTGAGGAGACCATTGAGGATATTTAAATCGGGCCACATGTACTACCGTGACTGGGGGATTGGTGAGAATGCACGTGGTGGATTCAACCGATCATCGACGTGCCCAAATGCCGGAAGCTGATCATGCTGCTACTTTCTATTAGGGATATACACTAAGTGAGAGCTGCAGCAGATTTTATCGACTATACTGGCTGTGACTACGGTGTTACTCTAGCTCAAATGACTCGTGTAGAGCAATTTTATCTTAACAACTGATAGTATTAAAGGCTAGGGATAGAGACAGTTGAGTATAGAGAGAATAATAATAGATAATATTAGTCATACAAGATAGCTCATAATAAATAGAGTGGAATAAATATGCCCTTATGGGTTAGTAGACGAGCGAGCAACCCATAACAATATCTCTGGCTGCCTCATGCTCGACTTGCTGTTGACGGACTGGTTGTTTTGACTGTACCGGCAAATTTGTGCAGTCTTTACGGCCTGGCCGCTGGACAAACTGATCCCAGTAGCTTGATATTGACGGGAACATTGCAAAGATTCTTCTATCGAGGAGAATAAAAATTAGTAAAGGCTTGACTTGGCAAAGGAGCCCTTGAGCTTTTTAAATATCGCGTATTCCGGGCGAAAGGGGGCAATAAATCTCGAATGCGATGCGCCTCTATTGCCGTTTTTAGAAAAGTCTGGGGTAAGAAATGACTTCTAAATTAGAACACAGGCAGAGATCTCCAAAATATGTAAGGAGAAGGAATATAACAGAACCGAAATGGATGGCACTTGTCAAAGCACTAAAAATCAATCGTAAATGAAGATAAAAAACCTCAGCGGGCCACGTTGAGCTAATTTTATTTTAGCTGGCGCAAATGTCTCCGATGGTTAGAGACGACAGTGTCTACAACAGTTACCTCAAAGGGTGGTCTCACGTGACGGGATAGTTGGTAACCACGCGTCCCAGCCACAGAAAGCCGCAGCACGCCGCAGACGGATGTCCCTTTTCCAGATAGGCAGGAGTGAATATTTCACATTTCTTAAGGGCTCGTGTATCTTTCTGAATCTATTAGCTCTTAATTATATGGTCCCTTCTTTTTTTGGATCAGGGCGGATAGCTTCTGAAACCGCTATAGTCCCAACTTATCAAAATCGATTTGCCAAATTGAAGATTGAATTTTCATAAACCATTGCACAGTCTAAGATCTGATCGCAGATCGCACAAAAGTTCGTAGAATCAGTAGATAGAATGTCTGAACTCCGACAGCGACGCCGGCTCTCAGAGTCGAGCGGGTTGAGCGGGTTGGAAAGCGAAGATGGTGGTGAAAAATCCCACCATCATCGAAAGCATCGCTCTGCCCACAAACACAGAGAGAAGCATTGGAAGCTGACGCAATCTAAACGCTTCATATTCTTTATTGGCATATTCCTTGGTCTCGGGATTGCGTGGTACACCGCGCAGTCGCAGGAACTTGTGTCCCTCGACATGCTCAACGAGATCTCCTTGGATTCGATTATTGACGAGTTTAGGGACATGCTTCCTGCAGGCATCATCCGTGAAGCGCGTAATGTGGAGAAGCAGCATGCCATCCCGGCCGACTCGTTTGCCGTGGGAAACCACCTGCGGGACGAGGAAGGTCTCGGCGCAAAGCACCCCGTCGTTCTCGTGCCCGGTGTTATTTCGACGGGGCTCGAGTCCTGGGGCATTGAGGGAACTTCGGAATGCTCCTCCCAGCATTACTTTCGCAAGAGGCTCTGGGGGTCGTGGTATATGCTGCGGGCCATGCTGCTCGACAAGCAGTGCTGGCTTAAGCACATTATGCTTGATCCCGAGACGGGGCTCGACCCTCCAGGGTTCAAATTGCGGGCCGCTCAGGGAATGGAGGCAGCAGACTTCTTTGTGCCCGGGTATTGGATCTGGAACAAGGTGCTAGAGAACCTTGCAGCACTTGGTTACGATGTCAATACGATGACTGTGGCGTCCTACGACTGGCGACTGGCGTACGGGGACCTGGAGCGCCGAGACCGGTACTTTTCCAAGGTCAAACACACAATCGAGAACAATTTAGAGCAGACGGGTGAAAAGACGGTTCTTATTGGCCACTCAATGGGCTCGCAGGTCATCTTCTACTTCCTCAAGTGGGTCGAGGATATGGCGCCCGGAAGCGGCCAAGGAGGCCCAGACTGGGTCAATCGCCACATTGAAGCGTTTGTAGATATCTCGGGATCTACTCTGGGCACCCCCAAGGCCATTGTAGCGCTGCTGAGTGGTGAGATGAAGGATACGGTGCAGCTCAATGCTCTGGCCGTTTATGGTCTCGAAAAGTTCTTTAGCCGTAGCGAACGGGCTAATATGCTGCGTACATTTGGAGGGATTGCATCAATGCTTCCCAAGGGTGGGGACGCTGTGTGGGGCACTCTTGATCGGGCGCCTGACGATACACAACCGCTGCTGGCGAGCGATTTAGAGGGCGTTAATGTTTCGATGGCGGCACAGAATGAGTCCTTTGGTAACTTCATTCGGTTCAGGAACACTGTGACCGAGCTGTCATCGCGCAACTTGACCATCTCTCAGTCGATTGACTACCTGTTCGAACAAACGCCGGAGTGGTTTAGCAAGAGGGCTCGTGAGGAGTACTCCAACGGGCTAGCGCTGACTCGCAAGCAGGTGAAGGAAAACAACAGCGACAGGAGCAAATGGGTCAACCCACTCGAGGTAGCACTGCCCAATGCACCGGACATGAAGATTTACTGTTTTTATGGGGTTGGCAAGCCTACGGAGCGTGGATACTACTACCAGGAGGAAGTCGACAAGAATTTGACAAACCTCAACATTACCATTGAGCAGAGCGCTCCTGGAGCTGTGTTGCTCGGCGAAGGCGACGGTACGATATCGCTGCTGACCCATACAATGTGCCACAGGTGGAAGGAAAAAAACTCCAAGTTCAACCCAGGAAATTCCAAGGTTAAGGTGGTAGAAATGCTGCATCAACCAGACCGTCTAGACATTAGAGGTGGTGCTAAAACAGCCGAGCATGTTGATATTCTTGGGCGAACCGAGCTCAATGAATTGGTGCTTCGCGTGGCTGCCGGCAAGGGCGATGAAATCGAAGAAAAGCTCTTTAGCAGCATAAACGACTGGGTGTGGGATATCGATCTTGGAGAATGATTACATTATCTCTCGGCGGTGGAGATATTGAAAGAAAAAACAAAGCATATAAATTATCTATTTATTATTAAATTTAAGCGACTACTTTGCTGTCGTTGACGGCCTTACCAGTCTTCTTAATAGTGTCAAGAACAGTGTTCAATTGAACAGAGTCGTCAGTTTTGACGTTGACCGTCTGCTTCTCAAGGCTAATATCAATCTCTTGGACGCCAGGAAGACGGGTAAGGACCCGGTTTACAGCGTTCGAACAGCCTGGCCCGAGTTAGTATATCCTGAGGACTAGTTTCTTTTTCCCTTACCGGAACAGCTCATGGCCACGTTGAACTGATATTCATGCATTTTAGTTTAATGGGGGTACCTGACAGGTCAGGATGTCATTATAACCGATTATTATATATCATCGAAGCTTACTAAGCGTATATTAGCCACCATTGAGAGCTTGCAAAGATGCGGCTTGAACATCAATCACCCACAATCACAGCTGGTTGAGGCAATCAAAATGCTCATTACCAGCTCAAAAAATGCTCACAATGTCAGTCTCTGAATAATATAAATTGCAGCGCGAGATGCATTCGCTTATAGCGGAATGACATATAAGGTTCCGTGAATTAGATGCGGGTTCCGATTCCGATTGGCCAAAGACCTCTCATACTGCCGAGGAATAGAATAGAGCTTAGTACTTTTATAGTAAACAGATGAAGACAGTAGCGTTTGTGAGGTCCGTGTGGGCCAACTTCCTGGAGACTAGTGGGCTGGAGCCTGCGCTACTTAAGAACGTGAGTGCCCAGAAAGGGAGCCTATAATAGGGATTAACAAATGTAGCTGGTGATCACCCAGGCCCGCCCAGGTAAAGTGTCACTGGAAATGACGGTTGAGAAAGCACACGTCAACCGGCTGGGTATTTTACACGGCGGCACAATTGCGTCGATAGTGGACCTCGGTGGGTCTCTCGCGGTCGCGTCCAAGGGTCTGTACTCGACAGGTGTGAGCACCGACCTCAATGTGACCTATATCTCTAGCGGTGGCCCAATCGGAAACAAGATCAAGGTCGACTGTATCTGCGAGAAGCTTGGCGGGCGCCTGGCCTATACCTCAATGAACTTTTACGACAAGTCAAACAGCCTTTTCGCCCGGGGATCCCACACGAAGTACATTGAACGGGCCCACAAGGACCCTAAAAACGTAAAAATAGAAGAACTTGAATAGACTATATACTACTCCGCCAAAAGCTTTGTACCCCCATCCTCCATTAACGATGCAATTTATAAAGCACTGCGGCCTGTGAGTGCTACCAGATTGGCACTCGACGGATCTTGCTTGGTGGTGCACTGAAATAGCGTTATTTAACGTAAATTTGCACATGGGGACACGATTACCCGTGGCAGTGCCATTGGCGCTACTAAATTACAGAAAACCACCGAAAAACACGATTTATCGTCAAAACCGTTGTTAATAGTGATCTTTGGAGTAATAACCCTCAGTTTCCGACCATAGATTTGATACCCTGAAATGTTTGTTGAATTATAGTTAATTCACTTTTGCTTGCAAAGGGCGTTAGCAAATGCGCATTTGGAGCACCAATTCTTCGCTCAGAGAGCCCTCAGGTCTGTACTATACAACAATAGGGCCTCATAAATCGCCTCTGGTTACACTCAATAGCGAGAAGGACACCATGGAGACCTTTGTCTTCGTACATTGTATCATGATTAGGCGTATATATAATCACGGCGCGGGGTGTTTATCTTCAATACAATGCATTATCAACCCACCATTCCGCTATCTCAGGGGCCAGCCTTGCAAAGAAAGAGGGCATAGTTTTGCAGACCTTTTGAGGGGAGAGGAGTGTCTGAGGAGAACTACTCGATCTTCACGATTCCGAATAAGCTGCGCACGCCAAATCCAACTTCAGTCACTCGTTTATCTGAACCCCCGCCGCCGTATTCCCCCCGTGTGCCGGAATTCTTTGCCATGTCGTTAGCGCACGAAGAGCCAAAATCCATTATCACGCAGGCGCCCGCAGAGCCCGAGGGTCTACTCTATGACTACGAGGCGACAGACCTCAAGGGCAACATTCGTCTCGATCTGCGGGGCCGGGTGTTTGACGTGCCCAAAGAGGAGCTGCTAAGACTGCCCGAGTCGATCCTGCTAAGCATTACCAATGGGCTCGTTGCATCGATGGGTGGCGTCATGGTGCACAATTTGCTAGAGATTGTCGACTCCGGCTCAGTCAACTTCTCGCCCGACTGCTTCCAGTACACGCTTGACGTGTTCCGCGAGTCTGCAGCATCTGTGGAGGAAGAAATGACCCCTGTGGACCTGACACGCAAACAGCAGGAGCATCTGAACGAGCAGGAAGTGTACAACCCGTACTGGGACATCAAGGCCATTCTCAAGAAGCGACCGGCCATCATTGTGCTCCGCGAGGACCTCGACTTTTATTGCATCCCTCTTAACCGGGGCCCAGACACTGACATCCAGGCTATCAAGCGCGAGTGTGGCGAGATCATTGTCGGCCAGCGCGACATTTTTAGCGGCCTGCGCAAGGGCGACGAGCCAGGCAGCGCCGAGCAGCATCTGATCGACATGCTATGCTCCTCCGGGTTCAACATTAACGACCAGTGGGGGTTTAGGGCCGCGGAGCCGTACCGCACCGTGGTATCGAGCCTGTCGCTGACCCGACTGCAGAACCACCGCCCCGACGACGACGGCGAGTATGAGAATGAAGAGGTTGAAATGCCCACGCCGCACAAGCTGCTGCTCTTTTGGAAAAAGCCCGCCCGCAAGTGCTGGTGGGATGCCCTCGAACTAGACAACGTGCCCGGTGCCAACGGACCCGTCCGCGTCCATATCAGACGCGTTTGGACTCTCGAGCTTTCTGTCGTCGGCGTCCGCTAACCTTTTAATACTTACGATTTGTTTTTATATTGTAATACACTAATGCTATTCAAAACTTTTCTCTTTTATCAGCAGTTCGTCAATTGCTATATAAAGTACATCTTTGGCAATGGATCCTCCCTACATGATATTACGCGCCCTTTTGGAACATGATCTCGAAATCCATTAGTGTATTTGGCAAATGGTAAAATTATACTCACAAAGGGCAATGAACTAATATAGTCAACCCTGCCGGCCCAATCTGAAATTTCTACTTGATAAATGTACACGGTCACGATCTAAGGATTCGTGCGTCAAGAAGCGCTAACGAATGAAGGTCCATTAGATTAAATAACCTACGGTGGAAGTGGACCGGCGAGTGCAATTGGAATGCTCAATTATAAGCAACCAAGGGGCCTGGGGGGCTTTCTACCTAGCAGAGCTCCTTGGAAGTGCATCAGTGGCTATGGAGCTCTGGCCACTAGCTGGCTATGCGAATAGTAGAATGAATTAACGCTATTTCAAGGCCATTTATGTGGACCCATTTGCAATTCACATCTAGTAACAAGTATTAGATAAATTTTACAGCTAGCAATCGCTGATATCTAATGCAGACCTTAAAGCATTATTTATTTAAAAAAAAATTAATCATAATGGGTCAAACCAGACGGAGTTTCATAGCTAACAGCGTAATTTTAGGGTGCTCGGGGAGGATGTGACTTGGGAAAATCGCCGACGACCGACAAATTTTCGACCACCCACGAACAGATGATAAACCCACGACTACTGTTGCGGCCTGCGGTGCGGACGTTTGCATCAAAGGCCGCGGGCAAGCTGCGGAAGCCGTCTGTGCCGTTCAGAGACTTTGAGACGGTGAAGCGCAACGCGCGGTCCGTGATCAACAGGGAGGACCTGGCGCTTGACGCCTTTCTGTCGCGGCACCGGCCGCTGTTCCTGCTTGATCTCAAGGGCGAGGGCGCCCGGCAGGAGGCTCCCCGAAGCCCATGGATTGCCTCGGCCTCTGGACGGGACCTGAACCCGGAGATGCGGGACGTGCCCGAGGAGGTTGTCGAGACGTTGCGGCCGTACGAAGACCAGGGCTACACCAACTCAATGGAGGAGGAGGCCGACTGGGACCTCGACCCACTGCTGACGTCCTCCTTTGCATCGCAGCTGCACAAGAAGATCAGCTCGCAATTGAAGAACCTGCAGGTGACGACCATCCCGGGCGCCAATGGCTCTACGTCGGTCGTGCTTATCAACAAGAGGGACATTCCACGGCCGTTTGAGGAGCCCGAGGCGGACCTCGAGCTCTCCCCCGTCTCCGACTCCTTCCTGAGAAACCCCAGCATGTACGCTACGTCCGTCAAGCGAAAGCGACGTACAAAGATGAACCGTCACAAGTACAAGAAGCGACGGAAGGCCCAGCGAGCCATGCGACGAAAACTCAACAAATAAGCACCTTTTTTTGTATATAGTACCCAATTACCTTGTCCTAATTCTCGCATACCCGCGGATACAAAGTTTCTATTGCAGAAGATACAGGTTTGCAGTTCTATTGGCTGGATGTCTATGTTGCGAACTTGGGGGGCCAGCCCCCCAAACCCCCCTTTTGACTGTACTTGACAATGGGCATTGCTGGTGAATATTCCGACAAAGCTCTGTTCTATTGAGCTACTATGACCATCGGACAATTAATGTCTACGTAGAAGAATTAGGAATTGTAGGGGCTATAATGTAAATAAATCATTTACCATCCAGATTATTGACGACTGGCCATTGTTGGGGGCTCTTACAGTGTGGTATATCTCTGCAGGGTGTCATAAGGCTCGAAGCTATTAATGCCCATCATACGCAGGCGCAAGAGGAAAATAGACCGTTCCAGCAGACTATTGATGGCGGCAGCTTGTCGTTAAAATATGAAATGGGGTTAGTAGCAGATCATAAGTTAGTATCACGGGCGTAAAGGGTGGACGAACTTTTGTATTTCGTCCTGTCTATCGTCAGTATCGCTGTACTGGGAGCCGTCGTCGCTAGGGGCCAGCGCCGAGCGGATGCGAAGTCGAAAGTAGCTCAGCTCAACGAGCTGGTCTGATATCCATACTATAGGGCTCATAGCGCGGCGCATGCTCCAATACAGCCCTCCCTGTTCCGATGCTGAAGAGTTTGGCGAGTCGAGCACAATGCGGTCTATTGCAAGGCCATTGCGGTCCAGTACCGCAAGTTCGACAACCTCCTCGCCGCCAGGATGGTCGTCGTCATCGTCGTCTTTATCCGACTTGGCACTCGGATACGCCATGTCGCTCTCAAACACTTGGCGGCCCAAGACGCCATTGCGCTGATCGTGCCGCAGCCACGACTCGACCCGCTGGGCCCATTCCCACACGACCGCAATGGAGAGCACGTTGGTGAGCCACGAGACGGAGTCTGTCCACTCGACGACCCACCAGCCCCCCACATCTACGATAAATAATGCAATTGGCGCCAGAGTCGCCATGATAGTTATCAGCGTAAACAGTAACATCCGCTTATGCAGTGTCGCGCGGTGCTTGGTAATCGTATAGTAAACGACGCATCCGGCGTACATGACCGAGATTGAGATCTGAAAGAGGTACACAAACGCCGGTAGCGGACCGTCAACGTCGTCTGCCTGGTGGAAGACCGACACGCCCCACAGCGTCTGGCACACGACTATCAGCGCTGCCCCGACCCAGAAGATGAGCCGCTTCTCCTTCTGCCGCGGGAACAGCGCCATGAGCGTCTGCACCATCGCCATGTACACGAACGTGTTGAACACGAGGTAGAGCACGTTGATCTGCGATTTCGACTCGAGCTCCCGGCGCACCTCCTCGCCGTCTACAAACCCTTCATTGTACTGGTGCCGCAACGCCACGGTCGCTGTGATGAACGTGACGAGCAGGTAGATGCTCGAAAGCGTGATGGAGAGCTTTTGCAGAAACGGACGGTATGGCCCGTCCAACACGACCGCATTAAGCAGGAGGCATATGACCATCGAGGAGGACAACGAGTAGAGCATCGGGTAGATCGAGGCGTGGAAACCGCCCTGGTCGCTCGAGATCCACTCCCACCAGCTCGAGCGGTTCGTGGTGACGAGCTCGAGCCCGTGTATGTTGTCCACGACAGTAATAGGCCGTCCCTGCCGACACAGCGGCGTGAACGTCGCCGCCTCCACGGTCACCGTCGCCGAATCGTAGAATATGGTGCCGGTAGCGAGCGGCAGCGGGCGGCATGCCTCGAACGTTGTGCTAAAATAGCTCTGGTCGCGCCAGATGGGGTTGCGCTGCACAAGGTCTGGTGGCCGCTCAGGCACCGCCAGAGCCGTGCCTGCAATCATAAGTGCTAGCCAAGCCATCTAGTCCATCGCTCGGTACTCAGGCGAGTTGGAAAACTGTGCGCTTTGCTACGGAGCGCGGAGTTCGCCCGTGCCAAGACTGATTGGACAGGACGTCTTGGCATGTCGAGTGCCTCACGCCATGCGGCGTACCCATCCCCTACTTCCACATACCTGATTCAATACACCTTGGCTTTCGAATACCTAGTAGGTTTAACTAGACGTTGACTTTCCAACGCCTATTGGCCAACAAATACCCAAACGGTTCAAGTGTTTTCGGCAGATTGGTGCAGATCACTGCGGGCCTGGTTTTGCACCATGGTGCACAAGTAGACTACCCACCCCCTACACTACGCTGTAGGTGAGCCGCACGAGGCGCGTACCCTAAACCGAAGTCGCAATTCCACTATAAAAGGGCCCCGTTTTCCCTCGTTCTTTCACTCTCTTCACCTCTTTGGAGGTCAATTGACGAGTTGAGCCTGTCAAATTCCAAGTATGAGGCTAAACCAGTCCAAGTAAGTTGAAGCGTAGAGAGAAAAACCTGGTTGCTAACTAAGTGACCCGTTCAACTGGCATAGCCAGTGGCTACGGGTGCATACAGTACTGCAATTCTTGGCAGCACATTGTACAATGGTCTGGGCGTAGTTCAGTCTGCCCATGACCAGTTGACTTTACCATTTGTTTTGTTATCGGAATCGCGTTATATAGAGAATAAAATTATTTTTATTCTTTAAACTTGCCCCAATATTGTTACGGGAGATGTATCGTCAAACAAGGATAGATTCTGTAGACACTAGTAGTGTGCTAAAAAGTGCGAACAGTGAATACTGGCGTAGTTTGGAGATTGAAAAGTTAGAATGTATTGAGCTCAGGTAGGATATACAACAGGTGATGTTTTTGGTGTTAGGATAATGGCGGCATTAGCGGTTAATCTGATCCATGTAGTGCTTGAGCACAGCTTCACGCTCCTCGTCGGTAGCTTTCAGGGCCTCTTTGTAGCGGTCCTGGATCCCCTTGTCGGTAGACTCGTTGATCTCGCCCTTGCGATCAGGGAAATCGTACTCACGCTCCCCCTCAAAGTCATCGCGGTCAACTAGGCCCGCAGCCTCGTCATCCTCATCCTCTGGGACGTCCTCAGTGTCAGAAATGGAGTCGACCTGCTCCTGGGAATCCTTAATGCCAATGTCCTTCATGAGTCGGGTGAGGTCCTTGGTTTTCTGCTTGGCAGCCTCCTCCTGGCGCTTTTTGAGGATCTCTTCTCTCTCCGCCTTGTAGTCGCGGTTGAATTCCTCGACCTTGTTGTCGACCGCCGCCAGGAACTCATCAAACCCTTCACCAGTGTAGGCCGACACGCCCACCACGTCGAGGTGTCGGTAGAATTCCTCCAGCATGAGCGACAAGGAGTTCATGAGCGAGCCCATGTATCCCGACGAGTTCTCGCCCTCCCCATTGAGCTCCTCGTCGTCGCGCAACACCTGCTGGAACACCTCAAAGTCAGACATCCACTCCTTGGCAAACCCTGCGTCCTTCACGTCAGTCTTGTTGAACACGACGATCATGGGCAGCTTGGTTTTGTAGAGGATTGAGCACGCGTAGAGCATGTTGGACATGAACGTCGCCGGTGACGAGGTTCGCGGAGTGTCCACAATATATGCAATGACCGTCGGGAAGCTCGACGCGAGGGCGTCCGTAATAATAGCCCCAGATGCCGACCAAATGAAGCATTCGATCTGGCCCGGAGTGTCTATAATCACATGGTCCACCTGGGGCGCCCTCTTCTCAATGATCCCGAGCACCTGGTCGATTTTGGTCGAAAACAGGTTGAGCGAGGTCATGATCGCGCCGTTCGGACCGAGGTTATAGTCCGACATGACCTTTTTGTAGTTCACCGAGTCCCGGATGTCGATATTCGTGCCAAATGGCACCTTGTGCACCGCCGGATCAAGGTTGACCACGTAGGGCGGGCGCTTCTTGCTGTGAAGCTGTGAATTGAGACGCTGCATGAACGTCGTCTTGCCGGACCCTACATCGTTAGCTCACGCCCTCCCACAATACTGTCGCACACTTACCGGCCATGCCAATACAAATGATATTCGCCGGCATCTTGTGATTAATCAGCCTGAAAAGTTCGCCGGTCGTCGATCAAAACCTTTTGATAAGGATTAGAAGTGAACCTCCCAACATCGCCGCGCGCCACACATCACGTAAAATTGGCCACCAGGGGGAGACGGTGGGCTTGACTTGACCTAGGCAAAAGAGAGCGATGATGGACCAAATAGCAAACAGCGTGCTGGTGGTCCCCACAGTGTCGAGCGGGAACATTGCGCAGCTGGCAATGGACCTGCTCGTGCATACGCTGGGCGCCGAGCTGGTGGGATCCCTTGACGACCAATATTTGTACCCTTTTGCCGGTCCAGTGGATCACCCTGCGGGCACTACGCCGGCGCATAAGATCTCTACGGCGGCCGACGTGTACTATGCCAATGGGCTTACTCTCGTGCAGCTGCGGTCTCCCACGCGGCCTGGGTTCAAGCAGCGGTTTGTGCGGGAGACTCTTGTGCCGTTTGCGCAAAAGTACGCATTCAAGTCGGTTCTGCTTGTCGGATCAAGCAACATTGCGCTGCAGAACAGGCCCATTGATCCGCAGAACAATATTCACGTGTACTCGGACTCCATAGTGACGCAATTGGCTTCTCTTGACCTAGATTCCGTGGGCAAGGCGGTGCAGCCTGTTCCAGAGCAGCTGCCCGAGTCGGGTATTGCAGTGGACGTACTCCGGCAATTGGAAAACGCATGTGGCATTGTCATGTTTGCCTACGAGGGGGACAATTTTGGAGACGCTGAGAAGCTCGCTCAAGAAGTGGGTAAGGTCCTGGGGATCAATCCTACCACCTGGGTCCGACCCCAGTCTTGGAGCAGAGCCTACGGCAAGGACATTCCTTTGGGCATGGAGGAAGGTCTCTACTCTTGATCCACAATTCTTTTTTTCTTTCTAATGTGTTAATAGCTGATCCTATGAACAATTGGCATCTTAATCATCATGTAGCATGCGAGATATGATATCTTGTCTAACTATTTTTATTCTTTTTTACAATAGTTTTACCCACTCAGGCTTGACAATAGTGGCAGTAGACTTTACCATATTGCACGTTACATTGTACTTATCAAACCTATTGGAATCAGGATCGCGCCAAGCATTGGATAAAAGGGCTTGCATGTTGAATTTTTTGCTGATTCAAACACGCATTCTGCAATTGAGTACCTGAAATACCATGACTCTTGAGATAAAGGCTCGAGTAGGCGGTAATTGAGCGTTCTTCACTTCGTCGACTAACTAATGTGAAATAGAGCTATTTCAACACACTCTACCCAAAGCTTCATAAAGACCGGGGGGTCTAAGGGGTCTCCCCCAGCTACGGGGGGTTTGGGGGGGCCTAGCCCCCCAAGTACACAAATAAGCATTCCTCGAGCATTTAGGTCCATTAGCAGTTCAGGCAGCAGTCCACACATCGGTGTGGTTTTCAGAGTGTCCGACCGGGTTGTCTTCCCAAAGTCCAACATCACCCATTAAAGCCCCCAAGGAAAGCATGGCGGTTCCGGACTTAGTACTCGACCCCAGTCTTCGGGACTGGGTGCTCTTCCCCATTCTGTTGGTGATGATTCTGGTTGGTGTGATCCGCCACTATGCGACACAGCTGCTCCAGCCGGCGCCGAAGCGCGGGGACGACGCCAAGGCGATTCGTGAGCAGCAGTATCTGGCGTACAGCGCGCTGCTGCGGACGAACTACAGCGCGTTGCCGGCGGGTGCGTTTGCAAGCCGGCAGGAGTACCTGTGCGACAAGTTCAAGGCCGGGGCGTACCTCAAGGACCCCAATGCGACGGCGGCCACTGCCGGCGCGAACATGCTCAGCGATCCCAAGAGCATGGAGGGCATGATGGGCATGATGAAGGGCCAGATCATGATGGTGGTTCCGCAGACGCTGATGATGGGGTGGATCAATGCGTTCTTTGCTGGGTTTGTGCTGATGAGGCTGCCGTTTCCGTTGACGATTCGGTTCAAGAGCATGATGCAGAGCGGGGTGATGACCAAGGACCTTGATGTTCGGTGGGTTTCTTCGCTGTCGTGGTACTTTTTGAACCTGCTTGGTCTGCAGAGTGTGTATTCGCTCATTCTTGGTGGGCAGAACTCGGCGGGCGGCATGGCGGCCATGGGGGCCAACCCGAACATGATGCAGACGCAGCCGGGGACCGACTTTAGGAAGCTGTATAATGCTGAGGCGGAGAACTTGGAGATTGTGCATCACTATTCCATTTTTGACGGCATTGAGAAGCGAGTTCTTCGGTCCAATTAATCATATTATATCATCAATAGAGAAAGGCGTTCAACGATATCAATTGAATAAACCGATGCAAAGTTACTAAGAGCAGCGAATTGATGTTACGGTAGATTTAATGCGCGAAAGATGGAATTGCTCAATTGCTACAGTCGTTAGATATATAACATGCCGTCAACAATGAATGTGCCTGAATCCAATGTTATGACATAAAATACATGCAATGGTAAATGCGTTTTCTCCGGGCTAATTCATGGAAATGGCTATCAATACCCAATATTGTACAATGATACAATTAATATTCGTGGGAAAACCAATGGGTCAATGGAAGAACTGTCAGAGATTTGCAAATCAAGAGGGAGAATGGCGGTCATTAAAACATATCTATGTACTTTTTAATATTCATCCTTGCCGGACACAATAACGTCGTTAATCTTGAGGATCATTCTGCACAGCTGGGTGGCCAGGAGCAACTGCTGCCGCTTGCCAATGAGCGGGTCGATGACAAAGTTCTCCCGCATGTCGTTGGTTCCCGTGTTGAGGCAGTCGACACCCAGTCGCGAGTTGGACTCGTTGACCTGGCGCGACTTGATGCTCGACAGCGTCTCGATCGGCGCCAGGCCCGAGTTCTCGGCCAGCGCCATCGGGATGGCGTCGAGCGCATTGGCAAAGGCGCGGAATGCATACTGGTCAATGCCCGACTGCTGGTCGGCGCTCGCGGCCACCGCGAGAGAGCATGCAATCTCGGCAGCGCCGCCGCCGTACACGACCCGGTTGTCGGTGATGAGGTTCCGCACCACGCACAGCGAATCGTGGAGCGCCCGCTTCGCCTCGGCGACAATCATGTCGTTCGAGCCCCGCACCAGCACCGTCACCGCCCGCGGGTTGGCGCAGTTCTCAATCACAAGCATCCGGTCCCGCGTCGTGCCAAACTCGAGCTCCCGCACCACGCCGGCGCTGCCCAGCTTCTCGGGCGCCAGGTCCTCAAACCGCGGCACAATGCGGCCCTGCGTCGCAATGGCAATCAGCTCAATCTCGGGACCGCCAACCCACCGCACCGCCGGCAGGTTGTTCTGCAGCAGCAGCGAGTTGGCCTCGTCGTCAAAGCCCCACTGGCAGATCACCAGGTTGGCCCCGGCCGCCTTGACGCGGTCGATCATCTCCTGGAACTTCTCCTGCTCGTAACTCTGCAGCTTCTTGAACTCCTCGACCGACCCAATGTCGAGCTTGTGCTTGGTCTTGGGCTTTGGCGGCTCGAAGGAGCACGTCAGGATGGCAATCTTGGCATCGTCAACCTCCCGCGGCATCTGCTCGTGCGAAAAGTCCTTGTCGAGAATAACGCCCTTGACCAGCCGCGTATCCTCCAGCGAACCGCCCCGCTTGCCGTCCACCTTGATCAGCTCAAAATCAACGTCCTTGCGCTCCATGTCCGCCACTGAAAGCACCGCATCGACGGCAATGTTCGCAAACTGCTCGTGCGACTTGGACACAATCTTGCTGCCCAGCGACGTCCGCGCCGCCTTGAGCAGGTTCGTCTTGTCCTCCCGGCTCACCGGCACCACGTCAGACACCTTGTGGAGCGTCTCCACCGCCACTTTGCACGCCTCGTCGAACCCATTGGCGATCTTGATCGGATGGATCCCCTTGTCAATGAGCTCCGACGCCTGGTCCAGCAACGCGCCCGCCAACACGACAACGCCCGTGGTACCGTCGCCAATCTCATTGTCCTGCGACTTGGACAGCTCGACCAGCAGCTTGGCGATCTGATTCTCCACCTGCATCTGCCCGAGAATGGTCGCGCCATCGTTGGTCACCGTGATGTCACCGTCCGGCGAGATGAGGATCTTGTCCATCCCGCGTGGCCCCAGACTCGTCTTGACGATGTTGGCCACGGTCTTTGCCGCGAGGATGTGGCTCTTGGTCGCCTCGATTCCATGCTGCCGCTTCTTCTTGCCCTGGTCCCGCACGATGATAAACGGCCGGCCCATCTCGTCCTGCGCCACAATGGCGTTCGACATATCCGGCATTGGCATGGCCTGCTGTTGCGACATGTTCGTTACGGCTTTGGTTCTCTTTCCAGCTGCTGTTCGGTGCAAAGGGAGGCCTTGGAGGGGTTTTTCGTGTCCCTGGCGTGGAAAATCCACCGCCTTCCCTTTCCGGGCCGGAATAAAATTTCAGATCAACCTTCTCTATCAAACCCATCGAGGCTCCCTGGCATCAGTTTGACGGGGTATTTATTTATTTATCTATTTTTTATTTATATTGAGAAATGTCGGCTGTGGGCAGTTTGATCTTTTGTACGAGCTGCGGCAACCTGCTCGAGTCGGTCACGGATAAGAAGTCGACGCTCGACTGCCGCCAGTGCGGCCAGTCCTACCCGTCAAAAGGTAAGATGCTTGGAAGGGTGGAGATATGTGGCGGTGGCTAACAGGGTAGACTTTGCAAACCTCCAGGTGGTCACAAAGTCCTCGGCTAATGCATTCCCGTCGACGCTGCGGCTGAAGCGGTCCGAGGTGAAGACGATCCTGGATAGTGAAGAGGTCGAGGAAGGTGCGACGATCAAGGAAAAGTGTCCAAAGTGCGGTCATGACGAGATGCAGTATCATACCTTGCAGCTGCGAAGCGCCGACGAAGGCGCCACTGTGTTTTATACGTGCACCAAGTGCAACTACCGTTTCCGACAGAATAACTAACGTTTGTACATTAATAGACTTTGACTTTAATAGGGGTCTCCCCAGCTATTCTTTCTACGACCAGGTGGGATACTCATTGCCGGATGAGGTTGGAGCAATTGTTCTACTTTGCCTTGCAAGAACCTAACAATGGATGTGTACTAGTTTCTAGAGGAGATGGGTACAATTGTAGCTGATCTCTAGCATGACTATAGATTCTATGATGTAGACCGCCCTTTTCACCTACATGTGATTTAGCATTGGCTGATATACTATTCATTCACCTGTTTGCGTCTATGAATAATTTGGTATTTCAACAACTTCGGAGGAGCTTTGTGCCTGTGAGATTTTAACACTCGATGGTACAATTTCTTGTCTGGAATAATGTCGAGTTTATTAGCGTATATGAGGCTAATTGGCACCGAAAAGTCTATCGCCTAACATTCTCATAAATGGCAACAAGCATTTATAATACAGAATTATATTTTTCTAATTGGCGCGGGAAAAGTTGGCTACAAATGTTTACATTAGTGAGATCTATTCTCAGTCAAGCGGCATTTCCTACATTGCTGGCCTTTTTTTTTATAGATAGACCGTCACCATTCATGCACTCTCTTAATTAAAGGCGAACGTTTTTGCTGCAATTACAAATTTCGTATCGCAGGCTGCTGAAACCGCTTCAAATGGTGTAACTGGAACTCAAAGAGCCATTGAATTCGAGATCATTTCCCACGGTGCGGGTATTACCACGAGCAACGACTTCAGTGCCGGCTACAATTTATATTCCATGTATTCTCTCTCAATGTTATGATTAGCGGCTGTATACACCTCAAGTAGGCTAATATTTTATGTCACATCATTTTGTAATGTTGTAGTCCACAATGTCTCTTCAGAAGTAAAGGATAACCCTGTTCTTTTGATTCGCTCGTTAGATAACTTCGGGCCATCAGATATTACTTTGGCCGGAATAATCTTCAATTGCCACAGGCGTGTGTGAATAGCGTCGACTGTGTACGAGAGCATGGCGTCTATTTCCAAACTTTAACAATTATGGTCTATATAAACACACTCGTTTTCCTTCAATTCCTCTTTCTCCGCAACTATAAAGTAGTTTCACTTCATCCTGGTAATTCTTCAATGATTTAGTAATGTAAAGTAGCTAACGTAGAGTAAGGTGCCTTCGACTGTACCAAATGATGAATAGCGTCGCGCGAAACTTCGTCCGTAAATTGCGGCAATTCTGTCGTTCGCAACTGGGCAATGCTACAAGCATAATTGATGTGATAGATTTGCCCCTAAGTGGAGTTCCAGGACTGTATGTTGGCCAGGAACCCCAGTATACGCCAATAGGGGCAAGCTCAGACACGACTAGGGAGATGGAGATCCCGGGTATTATAAGGGAAGGAGACATTTCTCTCGTTGATCTACCTGATACGTTTCACATCCCTGTTCTCGATCAGCCTATGCCCCCAACCTATAAATTGGGGCTCAAAAGCGAGCAAGAAGTAATCTATTTGGCATCTCAGCACATTCTGACGCCGCTAATTGCAACATTGCAAGCAAAGGCGCCTCCAAATACTGAGATAATGGCGCGTGCCGAGCGTAAAATCAGTGATCGTAGTCGTATTGATTACCAATTGCAATTGCGGCGCGTAAAAAACGGTATACTCCTTTCCCCACCGACAGTCCTCGGAACCATAGAGTTCAAAAGAGCGAGGCTGCTTCGACGGGAAGATTTTGAACCTGCTTTGGCGAGAGATACGGATCACTATGCGGCACTAGTGGAAGAGCTAGCTGAGAGTGATGGAACAACCCTATTAGAGGGCAATGCAATTCCGATCACTCAACAGGTTGCGAAGTACTACAGCGATGGTGCTGGCCCAAGGATCGTAGTGTTTGACTGGTTCAGCTGCGTATTCTTCCAGTTCCAGAGCCAGACCGACGTTGAAGTTCAGTATTTTGAAGAGACTCCAGGAGATCCACGTACTATAAGAAGAATGTTATACAGCTTCTTCGCGGCGGCGCTCGAAACAGTACGCCCAGAATAGCTCGGTTAGATTTGTTACCTCCTCTCCAATTGCCCTTTCTCCAACACCGACGAAGTTATTTATTCTAATTGTGGCCACTCCAGAGTTACGTTTGGGCCATGTGATAGATTTTCTATACCTTATTATTGGTACTCTAGAATTAGCTTGGTGCTCTACTATTGTGTATTTATTTTACAATAAATGTTTTTAAAATGTATGCTGCAGAGAGGCCCATTATTTGGTAAGCCATCTCCTATAGGTGCTCTAAATCTTTCGCCTAAAATAGTTGACCTTAATTTGGCTGGTTATTGTACAATAGTCTCATGTGCCACTACAGATTTTTGGGTTTTAGTAAGACGGTTCATAAATTAAAGTTTCAACTTAACCTTCTGAGTGGAAGCACATATATAAAAACAGCCCGGGCCAACCATTTTTTGCCATCTCATCATTCATCTCTGCAACGATTTTACCATTTCAATTATCGCCATGGATTTTATCATCTCGAATGGCCCTAATGCACCCTTCCCATTCTCAATTATTTGTCCAACTGAATGGTCATCACTGCCCAAGCCGCCTTATCCATATAAACTAGGCTGGCAATTTACTGTACGTGAGCATACTGCCCCACCACCAACCCCCATTGCAAATAGCCGCATCTTGCTTAATAGAGTGGGAAAAGTAGAACGGGAAAACTATTCTATTCTCGATCGATGTTTTCTACATTTGCCACTTCCAGGCAAGTTTGGACCCGGTACCCTTGACCTAAAGATTATTGGTAAAATTAAGGCTGGCATTGGTTGCCGCTCACAAATATTTCTTGTTGAATCTCAGTCTGCCTTAAATGATATAAAACCAGGGAGGCATATGGTGGCCAAAATTTATGACCCGGTTTATTTTGATGATGATGAATGCCTCAATGTCTTTGGTTTTGCCGACAAGGACTACACACATGAAGTAGGCGCCTATCACTTACTCTCGGATTACCAAGGAAACCTGGTTCCCGAGTTTTATGGCTCGTATACTTTGGACGTGGAAATTGGAGAATCCAAAACCAGACCAGTCCGTTTAATACTGATTGAGTATATCTTTGGAAACACGATGAAGGAACTCAGTCCAGGCTTAATTCCTCAAGAAGAACGCCAGCAAATCTTGAAGACATTGGTTGAATTCGAAAGCTCAGTTTTCCATCGTGATTTAAGACTCAACGATATGGCGCCGAGAAATACAATTCTGACTGAGTCGTTGCCTGACCGGCCTGTGGTGTTTATCGATTTTAAAACAAACTATTTTGGCCGTGTAGCAGATGGAAAAACTGCACCGTTCCTTGGGCAGTACATTTCGCCGCTACTGCGGTATGATGTCAAACGGATTGCCCCATTTAGTGAATGGATCGATTGGGATTGGAATCCTTGGGTGGTGAGAGAATTTGCTCACACAGAGTCAACTATTACATCGGAGTTAAGACAAGCTTACAGAAAAAAGGCCCCGCTAAATGCTGTTAATAGGAAGGAAAGTCTATCAAATTGAATGAAAGCAATTAATTATTAACTTGAGCTTGGATAAATCGCCATGGTTGGAGTGGTATCCACCGTCCATTTGTTATGAAGTGGTTCTACTATGCCATCCAAAGTACCAATCATATTGGAATTACAAGTTCACTGGCAATTGATCCAAATTCCTCCGCACTCTATTGCTCACAAATATGTATTGTAATATATTAGTAGGATTAAGCCTTGATTTCGGTGTAGTCGAGCTCGCCTGAGTTTTCATACTCGTACATGTCGAGCGCAACCTCCGCCGACTGCCGCACGACGACCTCCGAGTCTTTTGCAAACTTGGTGAGGATAGGGAGAACGTCGTCCGTGGCGATGGACCCCAGCGCCTCGGCGGCCTCGTGCCGCACCATGCCTTCCTCCTTCTCGTTGCCGAGTACCTTGACGAGCGCAGGAACCGAGTCCGGGCTACACAGCTGGCCAAATACATATGCAATCTCGTGTCGGAACAGCGCCGAAGGGTCGTCGAAGCCCGTCGCCAGCGCGTTCACGGCCGCCGTGGTGCCAATGTCCCGCAGCCGGAACATGGCTCGGTACCGGTTGAACAGCGTCTCCTCCTGGTTGTTGAGCATCTTCTGGAGCTTGTCGACATTGTCGTTGTCTTCCGTAGGAAGCGGCGGGGCCGGGTCAATCGAGCTGAAGGCACTCTCCTGGAGCTTCTCCGTCTTGGCCGTTTCCGAGTTCTCCCAGTTGATTCGCTCGATTGCCAGCTCACAAGTCTGTCGGATCACCTCGAGCGGGTCCTCCTTGAGGTATTTTTCTAGAATCTCGAGGCACGAGTCGTTGCCGATAGCACCCAGGGCCTCGGCGGCCTCGTGCCGCACCATGGCCTGCTGATTATGGTCGGCCAGAGCCTTCTTGAGAGGCTCGATGGCGTAGAGCTGCTTGGTCTGGCCCAAAACGTATGCAATTTCGTGCTTGAGCAACTCAGACTCGTCCTTGAACCCTTCGGCAATGACATCAATAGCCTTCTTGTCCCCTTCGGTGCCCAGGCTCTTAAGGTGGAAGAGAGCTCGGAATCGGTGCGCAAGAGGAGTCTTGCCATCAAGGTTAAGCAGAGTCTCCCTCAGCGCAGTGAGCTCCTGGCCCTTGCCATCAGACTGTCGAAGTTCATCCATTTTTTGCGATTATTTTTGCAATCTGGTGATTTTGTGATGTGGAAAGGTTACCATCCACTTTATCAGATCTGCTTAACCCGCTTTGGGAATGAAATTTTTTTTTTTTTCACAATCTAGACCTTCCTCGCACGGCTGAATCCGGTTGATAAAAAAATTTCAGCCCACTAAGCAAAAGCATAGATCGAGATAGCTTGGTATACCGCATAGTCGCTGACGTTTGCATTATTCGGGCGGTATCTTTAGGTTTGGCATTAAATAACAAAGAATGGCGACGTTAGTACCCCCGCCATCCAAAAGGCAGAAACGAGAGGCCCAGCAGGCCCGCGAGGTGGATCTAGTCCCCGAAGACCTGCCTAATGTGACTATCCAGTTCCAGGCCGCTGATACAGGGGAATCGGTTGGCGGCAACATCCGAGTCCCCGGCGGTACCTCTGAAAAACAGCTCGAGGACCTGCTCAACCAGCTGCTCGGTCATGATGAAGATGACCCTGTGCCGTACACATTCTCGCTGATCAAAAGCCAATCGGCTACCGAAACTTCGCTGATAGATATCAAGGACAATATTTATTCGTCGGTGCTCAAGCCAGGGCACAAGACCTCGGAAGATGAGTTCAGACTCGTGTATACCCCACGGGCCGTCTTCAAGGTCAAGCCCGTAACGAGATCATCGTCAGAAATGTCTGGCCACGGCACAATTATCCTCGCCGCCCAGTTTGCCCCCCACACCTCGTCGCGGATGGTCACTGGTAGTGGCGACGCTACTGCGCGGATCTGGGATTGCTACACCCAGACCTCGTTCAAGACTCTTACCGGACACAAGGATGCTGTGCTGGCTGTCAGCTGGAGCCCTGATGGGCGCTACATTGCCACTGGGTCCCAGGATCGTACTATCCGCATCTGGGACCCCAAGACTGGTGAGCAGATCGGGCGCCCCTTGACGGGCCACAGTGATCTCGTTGCATCTCTGTGCTGGGAACCGTACCATCTTGTCGAGGTCGGCCAGGCTCCACGGCTCGCGTCGTGCTCCAAGGACGGCACCGTGCGAGTGTGGGACGTGCTCCGGCAAGTGTGCCTCTTTTCCATGGGTGGCCACACTGGCTTTGTCAAGTGTGTCAAGTGGGGCGGTCTTGGCGACATATACTCTGCCGCTCACGACAAGACGATCAAGGTGTGGAGCTCCAAGGACGGGCGTCTCATTTCCACGCTCAAGGGCCACGCTCACTGGGTGAACCACCTCGCGCTCTCTACCGAGCATGCTCTGCGAGTGGGTCCGTTTGACAACAAAGGCGGCCAGCCTGTGTCCGACGCCCAGCAAGCTGAAATGAAGGCCAAGGCACAGCTGAACTTTGAGAAGCTTGCTCGGGTCGGCGGCAAGGTCGTTGAGAAGCTTGTCAGTGCGAGCGACGACCTTACCATGTATGTGTGGGAGCCAAGCAAGAGCAGTAAGCCTATCAAGCGGCTCACGGGCCACCAGAAGGTGGTCAACCACGTTGCATTCTCGCCAGACGGACGGTTCTTTGCCTCCGCCTCGTTCGACAACTCTGTAAAGCTGTGGGACGGCCGCGATGGCAACTTCCTGGGCACGTTCCGTGGACATGTGGCCGATGCATACCAGGTCGCCTGGTCCAGCGACTGTCGATACTTGGTCAGTGCTTCGCGGGACACAACGCTCAAGGTATGGGATGTCAAGACGCGAAAGCTGCACACTGACCTGCCGGGACACAAGGACGCTGTGTACGCGGTGGACTGGAGTGTCGACGGCGAGCGGGTCGTCTCTGGCGGCCGAGATAAAAAAGTTAGAATCTGGACTCACTAATCCACCATACACCGCAAGTTCACTACTTCCCTTAGAGTGCTTGGGGGGCAGAGCCCCCCAAACCCCCCGGAGCTGGGGGCCAGCCCCCAGACCCCCGTCTACTGGTGATTCAGAGCGGTGCCAGTAATAGAAGGAAATCTCAATAACTGGTCAACTGACTAGCCAAGAAATAAACATCGGTACATAGAGTCACCAATGGATTGAATTATACACAGTGACAGCTCGTCTACAAGTATTAATGTAGAAGTAGGGGGACGAGCCGCGTGCGGCTTGGTGATATTTGTTGTACTGGGATGTTCACTAATAAACGGTGATTTAGCAGTATAGTCTAGACCGGAATTTTCAGATCACCAATTTTTCAACCCAGACGACCGACCAGTGAACGGTTAACAGAACGCCTAAATGCTGAGATTTGCGCTGAGACCCGTTAGCGGGGTTCGAACTTTTGCATCTAGTGCGCCTCGACTGGTGCCAGACCCACGACAGAACACAGTGGCTGACAAGTTCCCGTCACTAGACCAAATCGATGCATCTTCACTACGACTTCAAAAGGCCGAGCCCGGCGCATGGTACAACGTGAAGCGGACCAAGAGCGGCAAGCTGCCCGTCTACCGAGACTACAAGGTTTCTGACGGCAACATCCACACGATCATCCGAAACGTAGAGGGCAATGCCGAGCGGTTGCGACAGGATCTGCTGAAGCACCTTGTCATTGACAAGTCGAAAATTGTGGTCAAGAAGACCTCGAACAAGGTTGTCATCAAGTTCGATTGCGCCAACTTTATCCGAAGCGTTCTGGGCCAGAAGTTCTAACCAGTTTCTCTTGTAAATATCTAAGTTATTCATCACTTCCCTGCAATGCTCATTGGAGATTTCACGATACTACCGAGTGTTTGTACGTTCATAGAGCTACAGACTCTGGGTCACGTAGCTGGCAAGCAGCGGGGGCCTGGGGGCTGGCCCCCAGCTCCGGGGGGTTTGGGGGGCTAGCCCCCCAAGCGTACTACGGGGCAGTGAGAGAGAGGAAGGCAGTAGCTATTTAAGGGTAAGTAGAATACATTTAAGTGGGGACGTTGAAGACGGAGTACTGGCGCACGATGCCCGGGCCCCGCTCGTCGTAGTCCTTCTTGGTGTAGCAAAAGTTCTTGAACTCTGGCGTCTGGGCGAGCAGCGAGCCGCCGAACCACACGGCGTTTCGCTGGCGCTGATGCTTCTTGTGGGTGATGACCTGCACGTCAATGCCGGAGGACTTTGCGCCGCTGAGCTGCTCGCTGCGGCGGATTCGCGTGTCGACGAGCGACCGAATGTCCCGCTGGAGCCGCCGCCCAAAGTCCCGGAACATGGTCGAGCCGCCCGAGAGCACAATGTTCTTGTAGAGGCCCTTTCGCACGTCGAGCGGGCACGCCTGCACGACCGTGTCGACGACCTCGGGCAGCGGCGTGAGGAAGTCGTTGCTGGCGATTTCCGGGTTGAAGAAGATCTCCGGCGCCAGGAACCGCTCGTAGCCAATGTCGACCCGGGTCGGCTTGGCGCCCACCACCTTGTCGACCATCAAGTGCGCGAGCCGCTCCGGCTCGCGGTCGTACCGGTTGAACTCCTTGACAATGTCCGGGCACACGTAGCAGTACTCCTCCTTGATGCGCTCGGCGGTGCGTAAGCTCGTGTCCGGCTCGTTACGGTCCCGCAGCAGGCTCTGGATGAAATACGTGATGTCCCGCCCCGCAATTGGAATGTTCTTGATGGCAGAGCCAATCACATAGCCCTCGGCGACGGGAATCACGTGGGTCACACCGTCACCACTGTCAATGACCGTGCCGGTCAGCGTGCGCTCCGTCACCTTGCTCGAGGTCCACGACGCGGCCAGCGCAAGCACCGCCTGCACCGCAATGTACAGCCCCGCGCAATTGAACGTCTCGAACATGATCTCCGCAGTGCGTTCTCGGTTCTCGGGCGGGTTGAGCGGCGGCTCGGTCAGCAGAAAGTGGTGGTCCTCGGGCTCGCACCGCAGGTACTTGAAGATGGAGTTCTCCCAGAACCGCTCCATGTGGTCCCAGTTCTCAATCTGCCCGTGGCGGATCGGGTAGTTGATGCCATAGCCCGCGCCCTCGCCCTTGACAAGCGCCTCGTCTCCAATGAAGAAGTCCAGGTCCTCCGTGCCGCGCTTGCTCGCCAGATGGCTGCTCTTCTTGCTGCCGGAGCCCTGCCGCGTCGCAATCACCGTCGGGAACACAAAGGACGGCGAGTCGTTGCCCGCATAGCCCAGCTTGGTGTACCCCGTACCGCTACCTCCGTTAGTAAACCAGTCCCCAATGCGCCCAGTGCGCCCAATGCATCCAATGCGGGAGGCACTTACTTGTCTACTTCGCGTTAGTCGACGTGCTTGCATCCAATTGTTACTTACCCATGACAACCGCCGGAGTCGATTGGTCTGCCATTGTGTCTAGTGTTGGTTGTCGTCTTGCCAGGCTATCACGAAAGGAGGCTCTGCTGGTCGTCCCAAGCGACCGTCGGATCTCCGCGCGGGGCGAAGTATTATATTTGCACAATTAACGCTATTTCGGCGCGACATGTTGATGATGCGGGATTGTGCCACGGAGCGAAGCGACTGGGCCCATTGCGCCACGGGAGGGGGCCTGGGGGGTCTCCCCCCAGCTACGGGGGGTTTGGGGGGCAGAGCCCCCCAAGGACATCAAAGCAGTAGACCGCAGACGTGCCATGGCGGGGTATACTGCAGTGAATTATCCTGCATCGTTAATTCACTGAACATTATATTGGGGACGCGTGTCAAAGTGCAGCGGGCAGTCCCTGACACACCTACGACGAGCGCTGATACAAGGATGGTAGAAGTATCGCTGACGGTGGGCAAGCTGGATGCGTCGCTGGCGCTGCTGCTGACCAAGGACCACCACCTCATTGAGTTCCCGACGCTGCTGCTGCCGGAGAACGTGGAGGCTGGCTCAATTGTCAAGATCTCGTGTGAGCGCGATCAAAAGGAAGAGACTGCGGACCGGCAGGTGTTCGACCAGGTGCAGTCTGAGATTGTGGAGCAGTTTGGCGTGCGGGCGCCGTCGCGGCCCAAGCTGCGAATCCGCAACATTACGCAGACCTCGGTCGTGCTGGAGTGGGATCGAATCGACGTTGCGACGGCCAAGGTCAAGTCCCTGACGCTGTACAAGAACAATGCGCGGTTTGGGGTCATCACGAACCCCAAACAGCGCACGTCGACCAAGATCAGCGGGCTGGCGATTGACTCGGCGTACACGTTCCACCTCAAGCTCGCCACTACCGCAGGGACCTATGTGTCGGAGGTTGTATCGCTAAAGACGTCCAAGATGACGGACCTGACTGGCATTACCATGTGCGTTGGCTCGCTGGAAGGGTCGCAGATTGATCGGGAGCAATTGAGCGAAATTGCCAGCAAGATTGGCGCCAAGCCACTCCAGGATGCGGTCAAGGTGGACACTACGCATTTCGTGTGCACCAGGGCCGAGGGGGCTCAATGCATCAAGGCCCAGGAGCTGAATATCCCCGTGGTGACGCCGGAGTGGGTCAAGGCATGTGAGACGGAGCGACGGCTGGTTGGTGTCACTGCATACTATTTGGACGCCGACCCAAAGAACCGCCCGCCGTTGCCTCGCACGGTTTCGCAGACCACGAGTGCGTCGGGCTCGCGGTCGACCATTCCGCAGCTCAAGGTCACCGAGCCGAGCCTCAATGAGGAGAGCAAGAGCGTGGACGTGGATAAGCCTGTCCCGGAGCTTCCGAAGGGCGACGACAATGAGAGTGCTGGAAAATCCGAAGAGGTCGAAAATATTGAGAAAGATGACAAGGGCGAGCAGGTTGAAAGTGCCGAGAATGTTGACAAGGACGGGCAGGTCGAAAATACCGAGAAAGTTGACAAGGACGAGAGCGAGAAACCCGAGGATAGACCAGAAATGCCTGCAGAGACACAGCCAGTTGAAGATGAGAAACCATTAGATCCTATTGACGAACAGCCAGTAACTCTTGTTGAGGAAGTGCTGCCGGAAGAAGAGAAACCACAAAGTGCACCAGGTCTAAACGGGACCAACGGCGAAGCAGGCACGACGGAAGCAGCACATGAGGAAGAGCCAAAGGCTGTAAATACAGCTGAAACTGAGGTAGTGGAGGACCTTGTTAAATCGGAGAGCGCTCCAATTGAACCAGCGGATAACCCAGTTGGAAGCACTAATGAATCTAACCGAGCAGACCAGACGCCCGCAGAGACTACCAACGCGCCCGAGCCCAAGAAGAAAAAAAAGAAGAACAAGAAGAAAAACAAGAGCGCAGGAACTGCTCCTGAGGTGGCCCCTGAAGAGATGGATGATGTAGAGCTGTAATGCAATTAATGTACTATGAATGGAATACTGTGAAAGACGCTTCTCGCCCCGACTTTGATAAATAACCAGCAATTACTAAACAGTTGGTGTTTCATGATGGTAGAAGTAATGCAATACAATTGATTTCGCGTGAGTTATAACAATAGCGCTACTCGCCAAAAAGACGTCGGACCCGTCGCAAAATAGAATCCTTCTCCGGATCTGCTTTGTTAGCATTTACCGACGATGCAATCAAAATCAACTTACCGTACGGATGGTCCTTGGATGGAATCTCCAGCAGCGCTGGGAATGCCTGAGTATATGTATCAATTCGGAACCGAATCTTGTCCGCAACCTAAACCAGTCAGATAATTCCAAAACTGAGCCATATAACATACATGCTGGTTGATCAACAACACGGCAATGTCCTTCCTCGTATTGGTGAATTCGTCAAACGTCTGCTCGATCTTCTCGGGGGTGGTCTTTGCGTCAACAACCAAAAAGTTCTTCGACTTGTCCTCGGACACATGGCCAATACCGGCTAGCAGCATACCGGTGACCGTGTCCTCATCGCCAATTACGGCCAGGAAGTTTCGCTTGTCGTACTCTTTCGTCGACTGTGACATTGATAAGGGGTGATTGGTGGTTTACGCTGTTCGCGATGGTTAGTGCTGTCGACCAAGGGCGCGCCCCCCCCTCCACACCTACCCGCTATGCTTCCATTAAGCTACAAACCGCCATGAAATAATATAGCTTATTATGACTTGAGAGACGTCAGTTTTTTGTCAACTCGTCATGTACTCCTACTCTATAATGTGGACTAAACAAATCTTGCAAATTACGTGAATTGCATGAGTAGAGCGGATGATCAGGTCATGGCTGCCGCACATTATGCGGCTCATGAATGAGAGATTCGCATTCCAAGGCGCCATTCTCTTCAGAAGCTTTCGGAAATACAATACAAATAACTGCCATGCTGAATTACTTCCAATCGCGCTTCAAACTCGTCCAGTTATGCCGTATTTCATTCACACGTCACGTGACTCTCCATATTTTCTCAAAAAGTGGACTACCAACTAGATCTATATAGATCCGGGCCCTCGAAGATGTTACGACTAGCTGTGCGGAGGTTCTCTACGCAAAGAGCGCTTTTCGCCGGGCACAACAAATGGTCCAAGATTAAGCATGACAAGGCCAAGAACGACGGGCTGAAAAACGCTACCGCTACCAAGTTCGCCAAGATTATTGCAGTTGCGACCAAAGGTACGGGTGATTCCCCCTCTTTCCCGTCTGCTCCTGAGTACTAACGAAAACTAGTTGGTGGAAGCGCTGACCCGTCAATAAACTTCCAACTGGCTACTGCTATTGAAAATGCTGCCCGAGGTAAGTGAGCTGCGTCGGCTACTCAAAGTACTAACAGAGTCAGCAAATGTCGCGAAAAGAGTAATCGAAAATGCAATCAAGCGAGGAAGCGGTTCTGCTGGTGGATCCGGGGCCAACTCAGAAATGGCCGTGTACGAAGGCATGGTCAACGGAGTCTCGTTTGTAGTGGAAGCATTAACCGATAACAAGGCTAGAACTGCCGGTCAGATCAAGGCCTGCTTTACCAAACTGTCGGGCAACTTTAGCCCTACCATGTTCCTCTTCACCAAGCGGGGATATATTAAAGTGGATGCAGAGATTGATGCTGTTATGGACAAGGCGATTGAGGCCGGCGCTGAGGATATCGAGGATGTTGACGGGATGGCGATGGTCTATACGGAGGTCACTGAAACTAACCGGGTTGTTCAAGCCCTCAAAGATGAATTTAACGTAGTGGACTTTGGCCTCGAGTACGCGGCAAATGAAGATACTGCCGTGCCTGAATCGTCGCTAGATGACGATAAACGTGCCATCCACGAAAAGCTGATTGCTAATCTAGAGGACCTGGATGACGTTACCAAGGTCTACTCTAACCTCAAATAGTCGCTGTACATATCTATAGACTTGTTTTTTCTTCTTCTTGGCGAATCATTTCCATTCGATACTTTTCTTTGACCCACCCTCCAAGCTCGGGAGCCGTTTTTGCCGTGTCGAAGAACCCGACCGATCTATACAATGGTACTGCTTGGGCCAGGGCGTTGAGCATAAACTTTTGGGGCCCAATTGAGCCATTGTCGAAGACTGTTTTAACATGGGGGATCTGGGAGATGGTGTAATTCAATAGCTGCTTCCCCACTCCCTGGCGCTGTGCTCGAGAGTCGATGAAAAACAGATGCAGGTACACGTATTTCGATCTCGGATACGACAACTTGACCAATTCGTCGTAACTTTTTGGCTCAGCTTCGTCATACGTCTCGGGTACCCTGTCATAACCTTCTTGCAGGCGCCTGAGTCCTTCAGCACCCCGTGCATTGTTCATAGGGTGGTCGTCTTCAAATAGATAGTCCAGGAACTCGCCTACGGCGGTTCGCACTCTAATATACAGGTCATAGATCCACCACTTCACGCCACATCGCCCAAGCTGCCTGTCAATATCCTTTGCCATTTCGCCAGGGTACTTCCAGATGGCCACGCCCACTAGATCATTTCCTTTGTAGGCACCGTATACGGCCAGTCCGGGAGTATGGATTTGAGTCAGAAAACTCCTGGCAAATGTCGTAACTCGTTTTCTCTGGCATTTGGCATGGTCTACCACCGCATCCAACTGCTTCTGATAGTCCCCAGGGTACCTACTCTTAACGTCTTCTATCGTTATCGTGTTGGAGAAGCGAGGTCCCAGCCACCAAGCATTATACGGAGTGGACTCAAACGCCCTGGCGTTGACCTCTGCCATTTCCACTACATCGTTCCAAGTCGCCGTCCAGGGGCTAAATAATCGATACGTCAATACCATTGTTATTGGAACCCTTAGTGCCTGATCTTAAAAAATTGTGATATAAATGTCTCTCTTGCCGATCGCCGTTCCGATCGACGCGACATCAAAATAAAGCCGCACAAAATGCGTCTGCAATTTGGTTAGATACACACATTGCCATAAAATTAATTAATGCAGTCGAAAGACGCTATTCTATATCCCATCATCTCTCCAAACTAATATTCTTTTTTTTTTTTACTTTTCTTCGTTTGGCCTTATTGTTTCTGGTTAGTACCTTTTTTATCATTTGCGGCAGCAGGAGCCGGAGCAGGTTGAGGCTGATTATTCTTTGCTGCTGCTGCTGCTGCACCCTGGTCAGCTTTTTCCTTTTCAGCAGTACCCTTCTTGGCAGCATTACCCTTTGGGTTGATAAGATCAGGTGAGTCGTCGTTGTACCAATCTTCCTTGAGCTCGGCAACGTCCATCTCCGTGTTCTTGAGCATATTGGCCTTCTCAACGGCCCACTCCTTGCCCACGTCTTGGAACCCAGCCTGCCATTTCTTGTCATGCAGCTCCCGCAATCGTGCCTCCTTGGCCTGTCGCTCCTCCTCCTGAGCCATCCATTCCATATGCTTCAAATCATCAGTGGAAGGCTCGTAAATATGCCAGATCGTGTAGTGAGGCAGACCCACGACTGAGTAGCCCATTCGTCGGCACATCTTGCCAAAGCCCTCAGTCTCAGCATGTTTCTGGAACGAAAAGGCGGGGAAGTGGGCACCGCTCCTGAAAACGCTGGCCTTGGCAAGAATGGAAACACCTCCAATACCGTCAAGCTCCATTTCAACAGATGGATCGCCGTATGGGTCACGCAGGTAAGCCAAGTGTGGACGCCAAGTGGCGTATTCAACATAACCCTCTACAATCACAGCGTCTTCGTCAAGCTGGTCGGCTAGCTGCAGCGAGGTCTCGCTCTCCTGCCACGAGTTCAAGTCGTACGGCTGCTCATTTCCAAGCCAATCTGGAAGCGGACGCCAAACATTGGGCACAATGACATCCTTGTCGTGAGACATGAGATCCTCGAGAATAGTAGGAGGCACAGTCTGTACATCAGCATCACGCCAGTAGACCCACGAGTGGTCGGGTTTGAGGGCCACACTAAGCAGCCAGTTACGAGCTCGTGCCATGAGCTTACGTCGAGGGCCCTGGGCCGCAAAGCCATGTCGGTCAGAAAAGCCCTGGCCAATCGCCTGGCCAAAGTCCTTTTCGTAAATGTCGATCGAGCCGAAACGCTTCGAGTGGTCTGGGTTCTGCTGGGACTTGACGAGAAACTCGTTTAGCACTGTCAGCGTGTTATCCTTCGAGTCGGAGACCAAAAATGCAAGATCAATAAGGTTGTGCGGGTAGGTCAGGTTATCCATGTGGCCAAAAAACATCGGCAAATGGGGCGCGGCATCTCGAAGAGGCACGAGGAACAGGACTCGCTCGTTTCGATTCCAGCCTTCGCCCGTGCCGCGAGCCTTGCCCAGATCATAGTGATACACGTTTTCTACAGATGGGTCATCCTTCATCTCCATGAGCCCAAACTCAGGCACCAGCAGAGACCGCAGCGACGGGATCAGCAGGATCAGCACGCACACTGCGAGCATAATAAATAGATATGCAAGTTTGGACACAGACCGCGACTTCAGCACTGACGGTATGCTTTTCGACGATCTATGATACACGGTAGTTAGTACAGCAGGCATGGTGGCCATAGTCCCATAATTCGATCAGTCAATGAATGGTTTTTCAATCCTCCTGTATAGAAGTTTTTTTTTCAAATTGAAGTAGTAGCTGAATGAACACCTTTAAAGCACTGAGTTGGCTCAAAAAGAGGGGAGGTTAGCCCCTCGCTGCTCCCCTGGCTCGGGCGTGATACCTTTAGGAATAAGGTTTTTCGCCTTGACATTAGAGCCTTTTGACCTGGGCCACCTCCCGCTTAATCAATTCTATGTAGGACGGACCCGGGTTTGAAACTCCAATGCAATAGCCTGAGATCGCGTTACACTCACGGCCATCCTAGGAATTTAGCGGCTTGACGACGAAGCGTAGCCCTATACCGTATTTGCCAACTCATTACTTTAGCACTATTCCACCAAGGGAACAAAAAACATTCAAAGACCGTTTTCAAAGCATGGTAACTCTTGCAAGATTCAGAGAACTTACCTACTGAACCGCCCTGGAAAGGAGTCGAACTCGGGCTTGAAAGGGAGACTCATTGTTGTGAACAAACCAACGCACGAGGACTTTTGAAAAAACTTAAGAAATGTTTAAACGAGTGAAAGTGAAGTTTTTAAATTCAAACACAGTTAGTGCGTCTCACGGTTGTAGTCCCCTTCCGTCACAAAAAATGTCGTCGTGGTTTGAACAGTTGGTTCTCGAAACAAGGTTTATTTTTTTATTTTTTTCTCTCCTTTTAGGTGTGACGTACAGCACACTCGAACTTACGACACGTTGTTGGAATTGTGAGTGTCTCAGGCGGATGGGATTACGTGACAAAATCTACACTATAGTGGACTGAGGGGTACGCACCGACTAATTGATAAGAACCTCTCTATCAGCATTTTTGAGCCGCTAAAAGGCTTTCTTCAAATGACGCAAGAAGGAGGGATTCGGAACGGCAACTCCCGAAACACGTAGATGATTCTCAGGGGTCGGTTGAACGGCTCGGTGCGATTGCAGGAATGTTGGGTTGCATGAGCCGTCTGCGGCTGCCATGCAGGGACTTGTCTCAGAATACGAATATGGTGTTATCTTACGGGGATATTGGTGGAGCTAGATTGCAAAGAGAGTAGGAATTTGAGTATAACCTGAGTTGGCTCTGCTCGCGGCTACATACCGAATTGGTGGGACTTCTTTTGAATAATCAGCTATAGATCGATTAATCATATCAGTACAGCAATGACGTGCTGCAAGTACTGGTTAAACAGATTTGACGAATTGCCATAGTACATTGGCATAATGAGCATATCTTGCAAAGTATTAATAAATAGTTGTTTCACCATTGAAACCTTTTAAATGCTTTTAAAATGTGTTTGTAAAAACCAGGTAAGGATATTAAAGAGGTTACTAACTATTGAGAAGAATGCGAATATTTACTCACGATTACCAACAAGCACTATATAAAATAATCATAGGTATAATCCATAAAAAAGTAAATTAATTTCCAAAAAATATCCGCTAGTTTCTCTGGCAAGATTTTCGTAGACATCAAAGTTGGCCGATCTATTCTGTAACAATTATCGTCAGCGTCGACAGGGTTTTTTAACTATATTTCTGGAGCCAGTTATGGTAGTTTTACTAGTTCAGACCCCATTTTTAAGATCCCGATTTCGTTAAAAGGATACTAAAGTATTCTTTTTTTAACTTCATTTACGTCCATCGATTAACTAGTCCAATATTGTAGGATTTAGTTTGCCAGTAGTACCACTTGCACTTGCAGCGCCTGCAAATGCTGGATACACCGTAAACTCTTACTATACGAACATGTCACCTATTGAAGAGCGATTTGGGCAATAGCCACTCTCAATTGAACCATGTGTAATTCATATATACAACTTGTTAGTATCTATCTATCGTTCGTAACGCATAATCGTTTCCCGGGGCCAATAAAGCCATGCACTAAATCATAAGAGGACATATCTTTCAAAACTTGAGCAATCTCATCACACTCATTGTTCCGCGAGATCTTCCAAGGAGAGTTGAGGTTTGCAATGATATTTTCCAGCCCTTGATCACCAATACCCTTTAGACTAATAACCAACGATCTCACATTCACCTCATCTCTCGAATCTTTTAGTAGCTGCTCGAGGCCCACACTCTCCCCTGGATGGTCAAAAAATACCACTAAGCTTTTGGTTTTTGCAAGGCGCTGCAAATCCATCATCGGACCTGCTGCAATATCTTTTTTCCAATAGTCCAAAGGATCGTCTCCCGAGTCCAGAGCCCAAAGCACACTCTTCAAGTCATCCTTGGCGATAACGGTGGCCCAGCCCTGTAGCCTCTTAGCCCGCATACTATATTTTTGGGCAACGTACTTTGTAAATCTTGGCTCCTGGCACTCGAGAATTAATGCATATTTGTATAGTTGAAAATTCTTGAGGCATGCATTGAGCGATATCGACTGTTCTGAAATATCCGGATATGGCGCTTTCGCAGAAGCTTCTCCCCAGGTTTCTGACAATCTCTGATACACGTCGTTATGGTGCCTCTGCAGCCTGCTATTCTCAACCTTCTTCTGCTCTGATGGTAAGCCAAAGATATTGGCGTATGCGGCCCTCTCGGTCGCATTAAAAAGTGATTTATCGGCTGGAAGGGCGACTTCGTTCAGCTGTCGAACTCGTGGCCCCTTGAGATGCTTGCCTAACCTCGCCAGGTTGGCCTTGACAAACTCGATCCGCTTCGACGACATGCCATGGTGAGATTTCAGTTCATCTCCAAATTGCAGATATTTCTCGTTGAGGCACGGCTGAACATTTGTGCGGGCGCTAGCTCCAACCACCAACAAGCCCAGTGCACATGGCAGAGGTTATTTAGAATAGTCTAGTGAAACCCCCGAATTATATTGGCCAATTATTCGAGATTCATCTTCAATAATTGAATGGAATACTTGGGGGCAATCTCAAAGTTTCTTCTTGTTGCCAAAAAGAACTGTTGCAATTTTAGACGGAACCCTCCATATCTCCCAATTTGAACGCCGGCACGCTTTCATATCCAACCCACATTCCATTCTACTATTGGAGCATCTTCATACATTGCTTTAATTCTATACTAACAAGTTTTTAAACAAACTTTTTCCAGGTTGGTTGAATTGGCGGTGTAAACATGGCGTCTACAAGCCAACAACCGGAAAATGTTGTCATAAACAACATCTTTAATGGCCTTCGGTCGAGGTAAGTCTCCCCTACCAGCCCCACGCGACTGCGGGGTCTGTTGTCACGACTTGGCTAACAGTAGTATTAAGGTCATCCGAGGATCGAATTCGAGCGGCGAAAGAGCTTCGGAATCATCTAGTGTCAGTTTCCCCTGAAATGATGTCTGACCAGTACACGCGGCACAACAATGACATCAATAAGCGGATCTTTGAGCTGCTTCGGTCTCCAGACCCCAACACGAGAATTGGTGCCATCTTAGCAATTGATCAACTTATAGACGCGGACACTGGTGAGGAAGCTGCTGTGAAAATCACCCGTTTCGCCAATTATATCCGGTCCGTTGTGCTGACGACCGATATCGAAGTTATGCGTGCTGCGTGTAACGCGATGGGTAAGCTGACTATCTTCAGCGGCCTTGCTGGCGATTTGGTTGACTTTGAAGTCAAGAGATCGCTCGAATGGCTGCAGTCGGACAGACAAGAAGTGCGACGACATGCTGCCGTGCTCAATATCAAATCGATTGCCACTTACAGTCCGACTTTATTGTATGCATATGTCGGGTCAGTTCTAGAGAACATTTGGATTGCATTACGGGACCCTAAAGTGGCCATCAGAGTCGATGCCGCGTCATGCTTGAAGACTTGTTTGGATATCATCTATCAGAGAGACAGTCACCAACGACAGCAGTGGTTCACAAAGATTTCAAATGAAGCTCAGAATGGCTTTAAACTCGGCACAGTTGAGGCGATCCATGGCAGTTTGCTCGTTTATAGAGAGCTTCTACGGTCTGCTGGGATGTTTATGCAGCCAAAGTATACCGAAGTGTGTGAGATTGTTCTGAAGTACAAAGATTATAAGGACCCTCTGGTTCGACGCACAGTGGTGACCATACTGCCATGTCTATCGAGCTACAACCCTATGGAATTTACCAAGCGGTACCTTGTTGATAGCATGGCCCATTTAATCGGCCAGTTGAAGCGAGAACGAGATAGAAGTTTAGTATTTGAAGCGATAGGGCAAATCGCCACTTCGGTTCGAAGCAACATGGCCTTCTACCTCGAACCGATTTTAGAGAACGTCAGAGAGGGATTAAGCTCTAGAGGGTAAGAGTTTCCCCTATAACTTTTTGTGATATTTTACTAACTGGCCCATTTTAGTCGTGGAAAGAAAGAGCAAGAGGGCCCAATTTTTGACTGCCTTGGCATGCTGGCGGCATCTGTTGGACAGGCTCTTGCTAAACACATTTCCCGAGAGATCTTAGACCTTATTTTCTCATGCGGTCTAAGCGAATCGTTGAACAGCTGTTTGATCCAATTCGTGACTTATATCCCTCCACTCCAAATCACCATCCGAGACCGCTTGCTCAATATTCTCAGCTACACTCTTAGTGGTAATCCATTCAAACCTCCAGGGAGCCCTAATTCGTCACAGCAAATGAACGAATCTGCTGCAAAGGAATACCGAGAAGCTATGCTGCAACGAGAGGGCACTTCTGACATGACGGAAGTCAAGCTGATTACCCTGGCTCTTAATATGTTGAGGACATTTGACTTTAAGGGCTATTCATTGAGCGAATTCGTTAAGAATTGTACTGTTAACTTCATGGAACATCCCGACGCAAATGTTCGAAAGGCAGCAGCCCTTACATCGTGCGAATTATATGTCAACGATCCAATTTGCTTCCAAGTTAGCGCAAACTCTCTCAAATCTGTCAGCTTTGTATTGGAGAAGCTCTTAACAGTGGCAATCACCGACCCATCAGCAGAAATTCGATATGAGGTGCTACAATCTTTAAATCCTATCATGGATCCGCATCTTTCGCAGGCCGAAAATGTCAGACTACTATTTATTGCCCTACATGATGAGGTATTCGCTGTGCGACATGTCGCTATAAAAGTTATTGGGCGGCTAACTCAAAGCAACCCTGCCTATGTGATTCCGTCACTGCGAAAGACGCTGATCCAACTGCTGACTGAACTCGAATTTTCCAATAACATGAGGAATAAAGAAGAGAGTGCAAAGCTACTTTCTGCTCTAGTGGCGTCGTCTAAGGGGCTGGTTAAACCCTATGTAAGATCCATTCTCCGTGTACTACTGCAAAGTGCACAGGATCCCAGCTCTACAGTGGCTGCCAGCGTTATGACTACGATTGGTGAAGTCTCCAAAGTGGGTGCTGAAGAGATGAGAGAGTATATCCCAGAGCTAATGCCGCTCATTCTGGAGACACTGCAAGACCAGAGTTCTTCGATCAAGAGAGAGGCAGCCCTAAAGACTCTCGGTCACTTGGCTAGTAGCTCAGGATATGTTATCGAACCATTGTTACATTACCCACAATTGTTGGGTATTTTGGTTAACATTCTTCGAACTGAGCCGTCACTCCAGAATCGACGAGAAACTGTTAGGCTGATGGGTATTCTTGGCGCCCTTGACCCTTATAAGCTTCGGGAAGTCGAACAGAAGAATGAGTACGAAGAAGAAGAAGCTACCCCAACCGATATGAAGCTTCTTATGAAGGGCATGAGTCCGACGAACGATGAGTACTACCCAACTGTCGTTATTACTACTCTCATGGGTCTTTTGAAGGATAACTCATTGGCCAGCCACCACACCAGTGTAGCACAAGCTATTCTGTTCATTTTCAAATCCCTAGGTCTCAAATGTGTTCCTTTCCTTAGTCAGATCATCCCAGGTTTGCTAGGTGTTATGAGGACGAGCACTAGTACAATGACAGAGTTCTTTTTCAGGCAGCTCACTATCTTGGTGAACGTTGTCAAGCAGCATATTCGGATCTATCTTGACAGTATTTTTGAGATTGTTAAGGAATTCTTCCATAATCCGACACTCCAGCCAACGATTCTTACCCTTATCGATGCAATTGCTCAGGCCCTAGATGGAGAGTTCAAAATTTATGTCCCGACCCTTCTTCCCATGATGGTGAGTGTTTTGCAGCAGGACAAGGTATCCAATGAAGCCTCAAAGAAGGTCATGAACAGTTTCATTGTGTTCGGTTCTAACATTGAAGAATATGTGCATCTTGTCATTCCAAATATTGTGAACATGTTTGAATATGCACCATTTCAGCTGCGGCTCTCTGCAATTGAATGCATCGGGGATCTGTGCAGGACAGTAAATCTAAATGATATGGCCTCTCGAATTATCCATCCGCTGCTGCGTGTTATTGCTACTGGGAATGAAGAGCTCCGACGAGTATCGGTAGATACTCTGTGCTCCTTATGTTATCAGATGGGCAGCGAGTTTACTGTTTTCGTTGAAGTTATTAATAAGGTGCTTGCGAGGCATAAGGTCCATTCATCTAATTATGAACAACTTGTTGCAAAGCTTTTGAATGGCGAGCCACTGCCACAGAACCTCAACCCGTATCGAAAGCGAGACAAGAATCGGGATGAAGCCTCTCCAGCTGATATCCCTACTAGCAAAATCCCCGTTAACCAGCAGCATTTGAAACAGGCATGGGATGTCTCTCAGAGATCTACGAAGGAGGACTGGTTTGAATGGCTTAGAAGGTTCAGTGTTGAGTTACTCAAAGAGTCGCCATCCCATGCAATTCGAGCATGTGCTAGTATTGCTGTGGTTTACACTCCTCTCGCCAAAGAACTGTTCAATGCTAGTTTCTTTAGCTGTTGGACAGAACTGTATGATCAGTACAAGGAAGATCTCGTCAAATCGATTGAGACTGCGCTTACTTCAGTGAACATTCCGCCTGAGGTACTACAAACCCTGTTAAACTTAGCCGAATTCATGGAACACGACGAAAAACCTCTTCCCATGGACATTCGAACTTTGGCTCTATATGCCCAGAAGTGTCACGCATATGCCAAAGCATTGCATTACAAGGAACTTGAGTTTATTCAAGAACCATCTACCCCTACTATTGAGGCCCTGATCAGTATCAATAATCAGCTCCAACAGACGGATGCGGCTATTGGCATTCTTAAGCATGCGCAACGACATCATAACTTGCAGCTTAAAGAGACATGGTACGAGAAGTTACAGAGATGGGAGGATGCTCTCGAGGCCTACAATAAGCGAAGTGATACAGAGGAATCAATGGAGATTACCATGGGTAAAATGAGGTGTTTACACGCTCTTGGCGAATGGGAACAGCTTTCTAAACTGGCTCAAGAAAAGTGGACGAATTCTTCGAATGAAGTGCGAAGGAGTATTGCACCACTTGCTGCTGCTGCTTCATGGGGCCTTGCTCAGTGGGAAAAGATGGATCAGTACATTTCTATTATGAAATCTGATTCTCCAGACAGATCCTTCTTCAATTCTATTTTGTTTATCCACCGAAATAATTTTGAAGAAGCTGCGCAGCAAATTATCAAAGCCCGAGATCAGCTTATTACTGAGCTTACTGCGTTAGTCAGTGAAAGTTACAACCGTGCCTACGGAGTAATTGTTCGTGTTCAAATGCTCTCTGAGTTGGAAGAGATTATCACGTATAAGAGTCTTCCAGACAATTCCGAAACTAAGGTAACCATGAGACAGACTTGGATGAAACGACTAAAGGGGTGTCAACGAAATGTTGATATATGGGAGAGGATGTTGAAGGTCCGGGCGCTGGTTGTCACTCCAAAAGAGGATATGGACATGTGGATCAAGTTTGCGAATTTGTGTCGGAAGTCTGGCCGAAATGGTATTGCAGAGAAGTCGCTGAACCAGCTGCTCGAGGATGGCGACGGTCGGCCCAAATCATCTCGAGCGCCACCGCAGGTTGTCTATGCGCAATTGAAGTATATGTGGGCTACCCACAACAAGCGAGAGGCGTTGAACCATCTCTTTGACTTTACCAGCAGAATGGCGTCTGATTTAGATTTAGTTGGTGACGATTATATGAGCCAACCACTCCCGTCCGAGAGACCAGCTGCAACCAAGGAAATCAAGGATTACACCAAACTTCTTGCCCGGTGCTTCTTGAAGCAAGGTGAATGGCAAGTCGCACTTAGGGACGATTGGAAGTCTGAAGCTCCTGACACGATTTTGGGGGCTTATCTTCTCGCTACTCACTTTGATCCAACGTGGTACAAGGCATGGCATAACTGGGCTCTAGCAAATTTTGAAGTTGTTTCCATGCATGAGAGCAAAAGACTAAAGCGAGCTAGCTCCAGCGAGCGAGAAAATGGTGTGGAGGACGTGGAAGGATATGAGATTCCTAATGATCTTGTGCCGCGCCATGTGTGCCCGGCTATTACTGGTTTCTTCCATTCCATCGCTCTTTCGGAACAGAAGTCGCTTCAAGACACTCTTCGTCTGTTAACTCTTTGGTTCAAGTTTGGTGGCCTTCCAGAGCCTGCTGCTGCAATGGCTGACGGCACGGCGCTTATCCGACTAGAAGTTTGGCTCGACGTGGTACCGCAGCTCATTACACGAATTCACCAACCTGACCCTGTAGTCAGCAAGGCACTGCACTCGCTTCTTACTGAACTAGGAAAGCGACATCCACAGGCTCTGGTGTATCCATTGACGGTCGCCATCAAATCCGATAGCGTCTCGCGCCAGAAGGCCGCGACAACAATTCTTGACAAGATGCGAACGCACAGCCCGCGACTTGTTGACCAGGCTGAAATGGTCAGTCATGAATTGATTAGAGTTGCTGTGTTATGGCATGAACAATGGCACGAGGGCCTTGAGGATGCGTCTCGATTCTTCTTTGGCGATCATAACATTGATAAGATGTTTGCGACCTTGGAACCATTGCATAAGACTTTGGAGAGGGTAAGTTATTCCTTTTATCGATTTGCACTGTTTACTAACTGGTATTTTTTAGGGACCTGAAACGCTACGAGAAGTGTCGTTCCAGACTGCCTTTGGACGGGACTTGCATGATGCGTATGAATGGGCTCTGAGCTTCAAGAGAACGGGCGACCTGACTCAGTTGAACCAGGCCTGGGATATATATTACTCTGTGTTTAGGAGAATTACGCGACAACTTCCGCAACTGCAGAACTTGGAGTTGCAATACGTTTCGCCGAAGCTCATGGCGGTACAGAACCTGGAGCTGGCCGTTCCTGGCACTTATGTCCCAGGCAAACCAGTTATATCCATTGTCAAGTTTGAGACGTCAATGTCTGTTATTTCTTCGAAACAGCGGCCACGAAAGCTCACTTGCCGAGGTAATGACGGGAAAGATTACACATATATCCTCAAGGGGCACGAAGATATTCGACAAGACAATTTGGTTATGCAACTCTTTGGGCTGGTCAATACTCTTTTGGCTGACGATCCTGACTGTTTCAAGCGGCACTTGAATATCCAACAGTACCCAGCCATCCCACTGTCGCCCAAGTCAGGTCTGCTTGGTTTCGTGCCACACAGTGATACGTTCCACCAGTTGATTCGAGAGTACAGAGAGGGCAAGATTTTGCTCAACATTGAGCATCGAATCATGCTGCAGATGGCGCCAGAGTATGACAACTTGACGCATTTGCAGAAGATTGAGGTCTTCACCTATGCATTGGACAACACACGAGGACAGGATCTTTATAGAGTGCTGTGGCTTAAGAGTAGATCTTCCGAGGCATGGCTAGAGCGGCGAACGCAGTACACTCGATCCCTGGCAGTCATGTCGATGGTTGGATATATTCTCGGACTTGGCGACCGACACCCGTCGAATCTCATGTTGGACCGGCTGACAGGAAAAGTCATTCATATTGATTTTGGTGACTGTTTCGAGGCGGCGATGCTGCGAGAGAAATTCCCAGAGAAGGTGCCGTTCCGACTTACGCGAATGCTGACCTATGCGATGGAGGTTTCCGGAATTGAAGGCAGTTTCCGCATCACGTGTGAGCATGTTATGCGTCTGTTGCGGGATAATAGTGAGTCGTTGATGGCCATTTTGGAGGCATTTGCATACGATCCGTTGATTAACTGGGGCTTCGAAATCCCGACTGCTATTGACAAGAACAAGGGCGACGAGAGACGCACTAGCATTGCGTATGGTAACGTCGATCCTGCTGAGATGAAGCGGCGGGCGCAGTTAGAGCAGACGGAGTCTTCCAAGGCAGGCCAATCTGCCGAAAGAATCCAGCGAGCCGAGATTGTGCTCAGTCGAATCAAGCAGAAGCTTAGTGGCAACGATTTCCCGCATCATAAGGACCTCGAGGTGCCCGATCAAGTTGATCGACTTATCCAGCAGGCAACCAATATAGAAAACCTGTGCCAGCATTATGTTGGATGGTGTTCCTTCTGGTAAGACTATTTATATATATTACAATGCAAAGTTATTATTTCTATCGGCGATCTCTCTCACTCCCCCAATTGGGCGACTTTTTGCTGCCACTTGAGGACCAAAGGATGGACGTCCCCGTCCCATTTCTTATTCACTTCATCGTCCCAGTATTGCGCATTAAACAGGTTTTCCATTTCAAGTTCCTCCGCAGCCTGTTTCATTAGATCCGTTTCCCCCAGGCCCTGCAGCTTGCCAAGAATGCGGCCCACGGCGAGTCCAATCTCAGCACCTACAGGGTAACCTTCGTCGAAGCCTCTCTGCAGGGCACTGTCCTTAGAAGCTGTGACGCCGTCGACATAGCCAGCCTTTTCGTGCTGTCGCTTGATGGCGACTGTTTGAGAGATGACCCGGTGCTGCTCGTCATCCGAGCTTGCCCAGATATCCTCGTCGTCGTCGACTTTGATCTTTGACCTGTCTATTGGCACTACTTCCGGGTCATAGAACCCATGTGCTTCCGACATGTCCAGGCTGTTGATCTGAGTCGACTTTTTGGTGATGCGATTAGAAATGCATTATCGGGCCGGCCACCTATTGCCGATAGAGCACTATCAAATGGTTCAATCCAATTGTTGAAACCACTGCAGATCAACGAGCAGTGGCGGGCAACAGGTAATAAATAGTTAGCTAGATAATAAATATATAGTGTCTAAAAGTGTTCAAGGGCGTGCTTATTTTCCTGTTCCCAGAGCAAGCGTTCGGAAAAGCTCATCTGAGCGGGATTGGACTTGGTTCCAATGGCATTACTCGGAGTGAACGCCACCGCCTCGCCGGGTGCTTCGCCCGACAGCTCGGTCTTGGCTGAGCTGGACTTGAAGCTGGAAATCGCAATGGGCAACGAGGACGCGAAGGTCGACACATCCGCGTCCTTAATGTGATGCATGTCCAAGGGCCTCTGGGCGCTGTAGCGACTCACGGGCAGCGTGTCTAGATCATCGTGGTCGTCTTTGAGGTACTTTGTCGACGCCCGTGGCTTGAACCGCCCCGGGATCTGGAACGAGTTGGAAATAGGCAAAGAAGACCCCAGCGATGGAGCAACCAGATCGGCACCGTCCTCCTCGCCATTGTCGACCGCCGCATTGACTGCGGCAAGCTCTTCCGCGCGCGAATTGTCGTGGCCGGCATAGTCAATGTCCAGCGCCTCGTCGAACTCGAACATGTCCTCCGACGCGTCCGATTTGGAAGAAGAGGCCAATTCGTCATCCGAGCTCTTGGTGGCGTCATCCAGTTTGGCGCTCGACAGCTCCTTGGACAAGGCGAACCCATTGGACTCCTCGACCGACCCTTCGCCGGCGCCAAGCAACTCAATTGGCACCGCGTCGTCGAGGATCTGGCTCTGCGTCAGCCGGTCGTAGTTCTCCTCATCCATCTCGCCATCGCTGTCCCCGTCTTCGTTTTCATCCTCGTCCGTGTCCGAGAGGGTGGTGACAATGGAGACCTCGTTCTCCGGCGCAAACATGACCTTTTTCGGCCGCTTGTCCAAAAAAGACGAGCCCTTGGCCAGGCTGCTCTTGAGCGGCTGCGGCGACATGGAAGACGTGCGAGGCGACGGCGTCGAGTCCTGCGGCTTGGTGCGGCTCAGCACATGCTCGGCAAACTGCCGCAGGATCTCGATTGAAGACTCAATGTTCTGCACCAGGTCGCGCTGGAGCTGGTCCTGCTTCTGCTCGATCTCGCGGACCTGCGACGCCGACAGGTCCTTGCGGATACGCTCGCACAGCACTGGCTCCAAAAAGCTCAGCAGGTACGAGTCCGGCACAGATGGCCGCTTGCCAGTTATCAGCGAAATCGGTATATCATTCATCTCGCAAATACACTACGCTACAGCGTCATAGGCGTACAAGTCCAGATGCTCAAATCCCGCTGCAAGCCGTCTCAATCTTGTGAGGCACGCGCGATGATGTGAAAGTGGAGTGCCGCTTGCCGGCAACGTGACCGCCCAACTGCACGTCCCCTCCCAGCTACAGCAGGCACCATCACAACTGCTTGTTACGCTGTAACCACGTTGTACTTGGGGGGCTAGCCCCCCAAACCCCGCGGAGCTGGGGGGCCAGCCCCCAGACCCCCGCTATAGTCCTGCGTCGTCGTACTGCATTCTTATAATTGACCATAAAGGGATACACGTCCATAGAAGCCACTTGTTACGTTTACTTATATGGTAGCTACGTGAAACATTCATTTAGAAGGTAGTTTTGCACAATCGACGGTCACTATGGACTTTATAGCAATGAGCAGAATTGCGCTTGTTCGAATGAGATACAATTGACAACGTAAGTAGAAAGGCCAAGGAAGGGGGGCCTGGGAGCTCGAGGGCTGGCCCTCAAATACGTCGCAGCAACGGCTTGTTCAGCTGCTAGATGAAGAGCACGTTAAAGCAGTGCGGGTTGGTTGGGAGAAAGGCTAAAGTGGCGCAGGATGTGTTCCGGGCCCGGCAAACGGGGCGGACCAATCACCTTTGCGCAATTTTTTGTCAGTCTCTTGTGAAGAGAGAGGGCTTACGGGCGACACCCAATTGAAATATTTTATTCCCAAAACCAGTTTGCAACCCCTACTCCTCCCTTTCCAATTCCCGACGATTTTATAGAGAGATGTCGTTCTTGAGATCTGCTGCGTCTCGGCTGGCCAAGCCAGTCTCCATGCGAGGGGCTCTTGCTGGCGTGCGATACGCCTCGACGAACCCAATCGGAGGCCCATCCTACGAGGTGCCAGACTTCAGCCCGTACCTCAAGGAGAACCGAAATAGCGACTCGAACCGAGTCTTCTCGTACTTCATGGTCGGCTCGCTGGGTCTTGTGTCTGCGGCCGCCGCTCGAGCGACCGTGCAGGACTTTTTGACCTCCATGTCTGCCTCTGCCGACGTTTTGGCGTTGGCCAAGGTCGAGGTTGGCCTGGGCAACATCCCAGAGGGTAAGAACATTGTCATCAAGTGGCGAGGCAAGCCGGTGTTCATCCGACACCGAACCGCCGCTGAGATTGCCGAGGCGCGAGCCGTCGACGTGTCGGTGCTGCGACACCCGGAGACGGACGACCAGCGAGTCAAGCGACCAGAGTGGCTTGTCATGATTGGTATTTGCACACACTTGGGCTGTGTCCCAATTGGCGAGTCTGGAGAGTACGGTGGATGGTTCTGCCCATGCCACGGTTCGCATTACGACATTTCTGGCCGAATCCGAAAAGGCCCGGCTCCACTCAACCTGGAGATCCCAGAATACGAATTGAACGACGAGAGCCTGGTCATTGGTTAAAAAAGATAAAACCTTCGTCTCTCGCGCCTTTTTAAAAACATGACCTCCCTAACTACTCTATATATATAATGCACTTTGTCATAATCATTCCGACCCTCGATATGGGGTCGTGTTAGTTCCCAGTACGATCATTTAGTTGCTAGTATGGTCCTGTATGATAATCTACCCCACTGGCCGGAGATTACTCTTCGCGTTATCCAATTGGCCGGTGGTGAAAACGCGTTTTTTTTGATCCGCGGACTGAATTTGTCGCATTGTCGCCATGTCGCATTGTTGTAATTGGGAGCTCTATCACTAATCTTTGATCTGCAGTGCCGGCTCACTCTCTCCATTAGATCACTATAAGCCCAGTGGATTGCCATGATTGAGGTTCTATGTAATGATCGGTATGTAGATGCACACACACACTCTCTCGGTTGTCGGTTTGTAATTCAGTGTTAACCAGTATAGTGTGGGCAAAAAAGTCCGGGTAAAGTGCCTTGCGGACGACAAAATTGGCGACTTTAAAAAGCTCCTCGCCGCCCAGATTGGCACTGCTCCAGAAAAAATTGGTAAGATATCATCCTAAAAGAACAGTTCAATTGATATAGTACTAACCGCCAGTGCTCAAAAAGGGCAACACGGTCTACAAGGACCACATCACCCTCGCAGACTACGAGATCCACAACGGATCCAACCTCGAGCTGTACTACGCCTGATGTGCTGCTACGATTCATGTGCCACCATGGCTGACATTGTTAATATGCAAAAAACTATGTTACAGATCAAATATATACAAAAGCGTAGCACGTAATAAATATTTTCTAGCCCCGTTCGACGTGGCCCCGCTTCTTCGCAGCAGGGGCCTCCGACGCACCGTACCGAATGTACTCTCGAACCTTCTGCAGGTAGAGCTTGCCGTCGAGAGCACCCAGCGGGAACCCACTAAACGTGTTCTTGGTCGGAGTCGTCTTGGCACACACCAGTGGCTTGAGCGCCGACTCGTTCAAGCCGCTCGGAACTACGTACGTCCGCACCTTGTTCCAGTTGATGACATAGCGTCCTCGTGTCGTCCATCGACCCACGCCAGAGGAGCCGGTACCCTTGTAAAAGTTCTTGTTGCCCTGCTTGGTAGTCAACGGCCATCGCTTGTTGCCCTTACGGCCGAACCCGTAGAATGGAAGGCCGTTTCGGTACCTCTGCCATGGCCTCAACAGCTGTGTGATTGGAGATGGCTTCATAGTGGTCTCTTGGAGGGCCCTATAGAGCAAATGAAAATTTCACTCCCGCTTTGGGTAGTTGGTTGGTGAGAGCCGGGTAAAATTGCCGTCCCGGAAACCTCGATTGGGTGCCTGTGCGGCGGGCCCTGTTTTAAAAGGGGAAAAAAATAAACATTAGATGGACCCAAATCAAAATACGCCAAATCTTCACAATACGGGCCATCGAATAAAAAACAAGAACACGAGTATATATTTAGATAGCAGAAGGTTACCACGTCATCGTCGTTCGTTGTTATATTCGTAGCGTCTGTCTAAATGGCTAAACTGAGCATGCAGTCCACTCCAGAGTCGTCCCCGAACGGGTTCAACAGGTACACCGACGATGTCGATTCGGACCTGCCGACGCCTCTGGACAGCTTTTCAGTGCATTCGGTAGTCGATTCTGACGATATTTCGGAGTATGAGGCCTCGCCATATCGCGGTAATGTATCCATCGCAAACCACAAACCCGTTAACGGGTCGAGCCTAAACCCCAGCCGATTCCTCATGTCGAGCCCTTATCAATATGACTCTCAGCTGGAGATGGAAAAGGAGAATAGCAGTCCACTCAACGGATACGGCAATAGCAAATTCCAGCCAGACGCATCGGACTCCCCGAGTCCTGTAAAGAAGCCTGCTCCAGCTGCGGCGGCGGCAGGCAAGATGACCATCTTCCAGCCATCTGCCAATAGATCCCAGACCCCAGACTTTGAGATCAACCCCGCAATGCTCTCCCGAGTGATGCGAACTCCTCCAATGTACAGCGCAAAGAAAAAGTCGGTGCGAATCTCTCCAGAAAAACCCACCGTGCACAAATACCCTCTAGGATCAAACCTCCTGCGCAAAAATCAGCTGGCCCTCTCGTCATCCTCGTCCTCATCCCAATCTGACGCCTCAAGCGGATCCAAGGTCTCCTACAGGTCCCCTGCAAAGACTCAGCTCATCAAACATGTTTTGAGCGCTTCTTCCTCCGGCAGCGACAGCGCTCGGAAGAAATTCTCGCCAAATGAGGAGTGGGAAGATGTCGATGACCAATATAGGTCCTCCGAAGGGCGCGCTAGTGGCCAGAGCAGATCCTCTTCTTACCCCCAGACTTCCCCTCTAACCCGAAACCCCTTCTGGGATCCTGTTACTCCATACGTGCTCAGTGGCTACATGCAGATCATTTTCAATTTCATGTTTATGGCTTCCATCATATACATGATTTACCTATTTGTTTCGACGGTGCGACACGATGTTGACATGAAAGTCGAGGAATACTCGCTTGAGATTCTCTCTGAAATGTCGGAATGCTCCAAGAACTATATACAAAACAACTGCATGCCTGACAAGCGTGTGCCGGCTCTCGAAAAGCTCTGCAATTCGTGGGAAAAGTGTATGAACAGAGATCCCCAAGTCGTGGGCCGGGCACGGGTCGGCGCAGAGACATTTGGAGAAATCATCCACAGCTTCCTCAAACCAATCAGCTGGAAATCCCTTATTGTCATTATGCTCTTCGTCTTTTCTACAGGTACCATGTCCAACATGGTCATGACCTACACCAGAGCGAACCTGAAACCAAATAGCGAGGAAAAGTCACAGCCTACGCCAAGAGATACCCCTAATAACAACAATGCCTATTCCCCGCGAACGCCTACCAGTGGTTCTAGGAGGCCGCAGTGGAGGACTCCAGGCACCGCCAGGTTCTATACCCCAGGAAGTGGTCTCAGGTCTCGAAGGAGATAGCCATGCATATCTCTTTTTTACTCATCCACTAACATGTAACTGTTGTAATATTTATTGAATTGGACCCCACAGTTTTGAGATATTTTATGTTGTACTTGTAGGTTATGGTGCTCCTGAACGATTGTCCAGTCCATACGAAAAACGAGTAACTCAAATGTCATCGAAGACTAAATACACACAAGCTCACTCATTGGTGTATCATTCATTAATATCTATTATATATATAAATACATACTCATGGCATATTCCATTCATTGCTTCACAATTTTTTCAACTCATTTCGCCACTGTTTAAACTCAGGTAAGATAAGGGTCTCCTTCACGACGTCAGCGATTTCCCCACTTAATGGACGTAGTTGGAGGCTCTGCGAATTCGCCTTGTATTCTAATCGCCACGCTATCGACTCATCCGTGCCTATAGTCGACTTGATCCACTCCAACACTGCCGCATAAAATGCAATTGCGTCATTGCCATTCCATTTTTGACGAGTAAGTTGGCTGTTCTTGACCAATACTGGAAGCTCTGACGTGTCATAGTGCTCAAAGGACTTTAGCACTCCATTTTCATCCCTAAACCCGTAAATGACCTTGCGAACGCCTAGTAGGAAAGACTGGGCCCATGTTCGGAATATCTTCCTCTCGAACTTCCTTGCATCCTTGTCATCCCGAATGACTTGAGTACACTTCAGCTCCACATAATGTGCCAATGGGTCTTCACCTGTGCCAGCCTCTGGTTTATAGTCGAACACACAGTCCACTTCACCACCAAGGACCGTCTTGACATGACCGACCCCAGTTCGCACAATCGAGCAGTATTGCTCAATATTATTCACAGGCGCATTTATCCGGGCATCAATCTCCGCTCTGGTAGTTTCTGGCCATGGCTTATCGAGGGTTGCAAGCCCTTCGAACTTGTAACCCCAATAGCACATGATCTGTTGCATTTCGTCCATGTGTCGCTCCTTCTGTTTCTTCAGGTGGTGGTCTTCCTCAATGAAAATCTGTCCATCAAAGGCTGCGATGTTGTAATCGATGTCGTCATTGTTGGAATATGGGAGACACAGGAGGTTCGTCATTATTCCCCTATATGTAATGATATCGCCTTTGATCTTTTCCTTTTTCTTCTTCTCATAAGTTATCAATGCCTCAAGTAAGTTATTCAGATGAAGAGGCTGGGATTCATCTTTCTTAACAAAATCTCTATAGCCTGTGCTGAGCTCGATGTTCTGATTTAGGAAATACTCTGGAATATAAAAGTACTTTAATTGACGAGCATCTGAGTAGACTTTACTATCGATGTCAATCGAGAAGTACGACTCTTCCTTTGGCTGCCTCAGGGCAGCTTTAACACGGGCTGTAAGCGGTAGCGAATGAGCCATGGTGCTTATATTAGTGATCCTCACTGTCCCGATGGGTAGAAACTGTGTTGAAAAGTCCTGTCGCGCACGCACACTATTACCAATTGATCTACATCACTCCAATAGTACCAGCTGCTGCAATTGACACCAAAATCAGCACAATAATAATAAACCCACGGTTTAAACATCACTGCCTCTTGGTATATTTAGGTTTATAAAAGCAATGCAGCTATCTTCGTGAATCGGTCTTCTGACGGGGATACTCAATTGCAAACAACACACAAACTAATAGACTTTATACTATTAAACTGTAATATAACAATATAACTACTGGTCATGCCTTGCAAGACCGATCATTAGTTCTGATGGTATGACGACAAGGTGTAGAATTCTATTGTGGCCAATTGGTTTGAACATGGGGTAGTTTACCAAAAACCCTATACTAATAAGTGAATTTTGAGATGCAGCATCCAGCATCATAATTTTCCCTCCTTCAAATACTGTCTACGACATATATACGTTTGGTTATATAATATACTTTCTATCCATATATGCAGCACCAAACGGCCAACCCAATTGTCGTAACCCCCACGCTTACTGTTATATGTAACGGCAAAACCGTTGAATAATGTGTCAACACTGATCGTCATCATCCTCACACCACAGCTGACCGATGGCCCCTGCAAAAACGATATAGAGCGGCTGAACCGATACCGTCTCCAGAGAGGGGCCAATATATGGTGCCTATTCCACCCGCAACTGCTTGTTGGATACAGTGCCGTTGCAACCCCTCCGATCTACATCGGAAGCGACCCGGCAGCGGTCTCTCGATTACGCAGAAGCCGCGCAGAATGGTGACTTTAGGTGACAGATCCAATGCCCCTCCATGCACTGAAATTTTGGCTTTCGGTTGGTAAGGAAAAGGCATGCCAAGCTGCATCACCGTTTCGCCGTGTGTAAAAAAAAAATAAAAAATAGAGCTCTACTGACGGCGTTTCATAACTACTACTCCTCCATATTTCGTTTCTCTTGCCGAATTAAATCAGTAGGGGGTGTTCCTATTCACGATGCCTTCCATCTTGCTAATTGATTCGTACGACTCGTTCACCTTCAACTTGTCGGAGCTCATAGAAAGGGTCACCCATGCAACTGTGGTAACTATTCACAATGACACTGTGTCCTCTGAAGTATTGGTAAATGAGATCCTCCCGCACTTCGACGCTGTAGTAGTCGGTCCTGGCCCAGGCTCTCCAGGAAACCCTGCGGATGCCGGCGTACTCCCTGCATTGTGGACGCTTCCCCAGGAAAAGATTTTGCCAATTTTTGGCGTGTGTCTAGGGTTCCAGAGTATGGTACTAGGTTTCGGTGGGGAAGTAAAGCGCCTCGAAGTAGTCAAGCACGGCCAGCCAGGAAAAATTGAGCACAATGGCCAATCCATCTTTACTGGCATCTCCGAGCCATTTCTGAGCACCCGTTACCACTCCTTGCACGGGATCCTCGGGGGAGACAACGGGGAGATTATCCCTCTGGCGTATGTCGAGGATGAATCTGGACGAATCCTTATGGCAGGACAGCATGTGACCAAGCCGTTTTACGGCGTGCAGTACCACCCAGAGAGTGTCTGTTCTTTCCATGGAGACACTGTTCTGGGCAATTTCTGGAAGCTGGCCCAGGAATGGTCCGAAGCGAATGGACGAAAAATTATCGCCGACTCTGATGCATTGGAAAAGACTATCCGAACTTATGGTATTAAGCCACTTCCGTTCGCACAACGAAAGCTCGACTCCGATCGTGCTGAAGGTAGTGTGATCTTTGAGAGCATTCCAGTTGACCACGTGAATCTCAAGGGTTCTCAATTGGCAGTTGTGTTGTGCGACTTTGTTAAGCAAAAGGGCCTGGACTTTACTCTGCTCAATTCCGGTGCAGAGCCTGGTAGGTGGTCGATTATTGGTCTCCTTGAGAAGGGCAAGACTAAGATGCTCACACACTATCTATCTTACCAGCCAACCAAGATTTTCATTAGACCTTACGGCGGCGACGAAACGACCGAAGTTGCAGAGGAGCTCTGTGACAAGGGCGTTTACGAATACTTGGCGCAGTATATGCTACCAAGGCTGGAGAAGTTCAAGAATGCTGTCGTCCCTCCCGAAAGCAGATTTGTAGGCGGTCTTATGGGCTATTTGAGTTATGAAATGGGTGATATTCCTGACAAGGTTGAGCAAATCGAGCGAAAGTATGCTGACGTCAGTCTTGTTGACATTGAACGAAGTATCCTCATCGACCAGAAAACGGGTCACCTTTACGTTGTGTCGATTATTGAACAAGATGCTGCTTTTGTTAAAGATCTTGCTAAGGAGATTACTAAGTTTGTCGCATCTCCAATCAAGCTTGAAGAAGTACCTTCCTCTTGTGCTGCATGCTTCTCGGAACCGGCCAAGTTCTCCTTCCCCGATAGGGACGCCTACATTAATAAAATTGAACAGGCAAAAGAATATCTACGAAGCGGTGATTCGTATGAACTGTGCCTTACCGCTCAGACGAAGATCCAGTTGCCGGAATATCTTGATCCGTGGAGGCTATACAAGATTCTTCTTAATCGAAACCCGTCGCCCTACTCCTGCTATCTGGATTTATTAGACTCTACTCTTGTGGGATCTTCCCCGGAGCGGTTCATGTCATGGACCTCCGGAGGTTTGTGCGAGTATCGACCGATTAAGGGCACTGTAAAGAAGGTACCGGGAATGACCTATGAGAAGGCGCATTCTATTCTCAACACCCCAAAGGAGCGAGGTGAGAATCTCATGATTGTTGATCTTATTCGCCATGACCTCAATCAGATGGTAAAGAACGTGCGCGTGGAAAAGCTCATGACTGTTGAAGAATACCACACTGTGTACCAGCTTGTATCTGTTATCCAGGGTGACCTTCCGCCTCAGTATATTGGTGTTGATCTACTGGCGCATTCTCTGCCACCAGGTTCTATGACTGGCGCGCCTAAGAAGCGTTCGGTGGAAATCCTGCGGGATCTGGAAGACCATACAAGACGAGGTATTTACTCCGGCGTCAGTGGATTCTGGTCTGTGACAGACGAGGGCGACTGGAGCGTTGTTATTAGATCTGCCTTTTCATACAAGAACGAGGACAATGCCCTGTGGCGAATCGGTGCTGGTGGTGCCATTACAATTCTCTCTGATTCAGCGGAGGAGTGGGAAGAGATGAAGACTAAGCTCGAGAGTGCCCTTCAGGCGTTTTCGTAAATTCTCCCTTCCATTTTTGGACAGAATTGCATAAAACTAAATTGAGAATTGATGATTGGTACCCGAGAAGACTTGTTTTGTCTGGTTATGCATATATCGGTCAGTCGTTAATCACAATGTGAATGTATATATGAATAAAATTGCATAGTTCTCAGCAGAGGACTGTTCCTGAACCAATTCAGTTCCTTAATTACACCGTAGACTAAAGTACAAGTTATACATTACCGAATGGGAAATGGCACTATGCAAAAAAGAATTAATAATAAATAGCCATTACTACCCTCGGCATTTCATCGTTTTGCCTTCATCACAGGAAGTATTCTACCGGCGGTGAAGGAGTGGGAGGGAACAAGGCATCGGCAGAGTGGCTCCTCGTCTCATCAAAATCCGCAAACACGTCGCGCAGCTGCTTATCGGAGGTATTTAAAATATAGTTATTCTCAGGTGCCGCATTGAACACGTTAAAGAACCTCTCTCCGTTGGCATTCACTTCAAGCACTGAGGCCAGGTTACCGCATCGATAACAGTAATTTGGCGCTGACCATACGGTCGATAGCCGATCGTCAAAGAGCACCTCATACCCTTCCTGACACAGCTGGTGCGCTCTCAGAATGTGGTTCATAGAGTTCCGCGCCAAAAACTTCTTCACGATGTCAATGCCAAAAGTGTAACCTGCGCCACGTGGCGAGAGAGAAAAATCCGGTTCAGACTGTTCTGGGTCTGACCACACAAGGTCTGCCATGGGACCTTCATGCGGTATTTCCTTGAACCGATCGACGATCTTGATCTGATCAATTGAGTGGATTGTCGGCGACAACCCACCATGCACACAAAATATCGAATTGTCGATGACCACGCTCAGCGTGAGAAAATCGAACATATCGGTGAAGTACGTCCACACATTGGCAGACCCGTATTTCTGTACACACTCTGAATAGAAGCCGTAGCTCTGAGTGATGCCTCGGGATTCGTGATTCCCGCGCACCATGTATATACGCGTGGGATACCTCAGTTTGAGGCACACCAGCAGCGTCATTGTCTCGACAGAAAAGAGTCCTCGGTCGACATAATCTCCGAGGAACAAGTAATTCGTGTCGGGGCAGTACCCGCCAATACGGAAGATCTCAATGAGGTCGTAGAACTGACCATGGATATCGCCTACTACAGTGACCGGCGCACTGATATGGACAACATTGGACTCCTTGATTAGCAGCTCTTTGATTTTGGAACACAGCGCCTCGATAGTCACCTCTGGCAGCAGCTCCCGTTTGTACAAATGCTCAATGCACTGGTCGAGGTCCGCCCCGCTCATACTCCCGAGATCGGGACCGTTCACTATCCCCGGCATGCTCTGCTGACAAAAAGTATTCACACGGACCTAGTTTTAACTCCAACGCGCCCGAAAAGGGGTAGGTTCCTCCGACCAACTGTATATCTGCTTTGGCCACTTCACGTATACCTAAAGCCCCAGTTCCCCCTGTTTCTACTATCTTTTACTTTTTTTTGGTGTTGTGGACCGCGCTCAGGGTCGCGTTGGGACTTTCGCGTTGGCAGTTCAGCCGTACGTGATACGCGCCGCTGAACGCGTTGATCCTCCAACCGTTAGGGGGGTTTAAGGGTTAGCACGTGTATACTTCTGATAGTACTGCAATGCCTGCAATGAATGACCCTATTAATATGTTTGCATACTTGGCAAGTGCGTGAAGTTTAGGGGTTCTTGGTTGACCAGACTAAGTCGGTATACCTAGTGTGAATGTGAGATTACTGTCTTCGCGCGTACCATTTACCAATTACCAGCAACTTTTGCCAAAACTGTCACATTCACCGGCAGGACGGGCATCTGACAAAAGAGTTACAGTTAATCTGCTAGCTAGCGATCTACGAGACTCCATGTAACCAGTAATTAATTAATAAACTTTAAGTGACTCAAATTTATCAGAGCGCCCATTTAGTCCCAACCACCTGCTACTTTTGGCAGCTTTAAGTGCGGAGAGAAGCGGTTGTTACACGACCTGCGAGTACATGTGCGTAGTTTAGACGGATTGATCATTTGACGTAAGCGAGTGACAGCGGCCAGACTTTGTCAACTTTTGTGACAGCAAACTAGGCAGATTGAGATATCCAATAGCTGAGAGCAAGCAGTATTTTTTCCGTGTGTTTAGGGCCGCGACCATATTAACCTTTGAGAAGGATTAGACGGTTCGGGAGCGAACCAGTCCTGGATTGGTAGGCAGTTGTTCTTGGACTAAATATGACTTCGGGGCGCAAGAAACCCTCGATATCCTTTGACGACAACGTGATCGTCGTAGATGAGTCGAGCAAGAATCCAGCACCACAGCAGACACCCGTAATGAACGGAGCTGAGGACGGATACTTTGCAGGCAATCACCACGGTGCTGCGACTGAGTCACCAGGAAAGCAACGGGGGATCACTACGACCAAGCTGAGGAGCCCTGGCGCCGAAGCACCAGCTGGCCAGGTGGCCAAGCCTGTTTTCAAGAATAACAAGACTCACCAGCCGAGTAACATCAATGAGATGATGAAGTATAAGGATACGCAAGCGCAATACCTGGCACAGGAGAAAGCGTATCTGGAGAAGATCAAAAACGACCTGCAGGAGGATTACTATGTGCGGGAGCTTAAGCCCATTGCTGAGGTTTCTCAAGACGATGATTCCAGTAGCAACAGCAGCGTCGAAGACGACGAGGATCGCCTTGGTACTTCCTTCCTGGGGGAATCCGGAATAGAGAATGGTGCTCTTGGGACGGGCCATGATGACGAGTATACTGACATGGGCTTGTTTTATCCATATTTAGACACGGGTATTTCCCGTGAGGATATTGAAAATGCTGGCGAGGGCTTGCAAGAACGGTTAGAGTGGCAGGCGATGCTTTCCTCGGTGCTCAATGGTGAGGTGGTACGTTCTGAAAAACGTCGAATTCGGGGTCTCAAAAACGGCGGCATGATGCTCGATGACGACCTGTGGCTTGGGATTCGAGCCAAGGTATGTGGAAGAACCGTCGCTGAGCAGAAACGAGTTGTCGATTATAACCGCACTAAAGTCCGGGAGGTAATTGACGAGTTTTGGAACTTTAAAATCCAGTATCAGAATGAGTCCACGCTGGAATCAACTAGTGAACAAGTCCAATACATTCTTGGACGAGTTGAAAAGATTGAGAACCTATGGAAGTCTATGCAGGCAATGCGGGAGGAATGCAGTGAGTACGGAGACCCGGCGTTCCAGCGACGGTTGGATGCCCTAGTCGCCTGGTCTAGTATAACCAATTCAATCACCCGCGAGCTCGATTTGCTACGAGTGTGGACTGGCAACCAGGATCTTGATCCTACGCGGCCGCCTGATAATAAGGGAGACGACCCAATGGAGGAGCGTTCTACACTTGTAGAGAACGTGCTCAAACAGGACGATATTACCACCATTTTTGAATTACGGCTGAATCAGACGGTCGGACCGCTGATCGTAAAAGCAAGAGAGGCTACGGTTGAGTATTCGGAGATATATGTTGAGCTGGGCCTTCCTCTGTTCCATGAGAGGCTCTCACACGTCATGTCGTTCCCCGTGAAGCTTATCCAGGAGATTATTCGGCTGAGGCTTGTCTACGCCCGGCGGCTTGTTAACCCGACCATGATGATTGTTGACCAGATGATTGCTGATCTGAGACTCTACATTCAAATCGGCACCAATATCTTGCGAAATAATTTGGAGTATACTTCGCCAATTTTTGATAAGGGCTGGGTATTCCCCAACCACGCTGATGATAATTTCAACCAAATTGTGCTGGATTGTCTTGGATTTTATCTTGGGCTGCTCCACAGCAAGTTTATCCAATATAATTCCAAGCCTGTCAAGGACAACAAGTTCCAAACGTTTAAAGAAACAGAACAGCTGGAGCAGCAGTACTCATTCCTCAAGGGTATTGCTAGCATGGTTGATGGAGGAGATATTGTATTGGCTGAACAGTTTAGCTCTTTACAGTATAAAATGCTGCAGAAACTACATGCATACTGGGAGAGTCAAATGAAAGGTCCTGCCCAATGGACCGCCCACGACATTGAACGATGGTTTACTACCACGGTGGAAAGTGTGAGAAGTTTCCAACGAAAATTATTGCGCTTCTACAGGTGCGTATCATATTCGCTTTGCTTTTGAAAGACCCTACTAACCTTTTTAGAATGCTCTCATCGACATACGAAAATGCGACAGAGTATGTCATTCAGGTCCCGAGACTCAAAACTTTTGCTTTGGCATTGAAGAATTCGGGACACTTTTTAGTTTATACCGGTGGCTTTGAGAAGTACGGTATTTACATTATCGCCGATCAGTCGCTTGCCAGTGAACCAGAACGAATTAAGTCAATTCTTAATGGTTATAGCCGATGTGAACCACTGACCGACGATGAACGAATTTCGTACGTGCTTATCCTATGCATCCAAGAGCCGTTGGTCTGGGAAGGTGATATCGTCAACATTGATATGCCATTCAGCGACATGGAGCTTGCCCCAGGCAGAATGAGGCTGGTGTCTGAGGGTAGGACTTCGGAGCTCCTCCGGGCTCGATTAGAGCTATCTGACTCTATCGGAAGCCCTGAGATGTTTGATGTTATTGTTGACACCAAATCTCATCTTGTCAAAGTGAATCACGAGTTAGCGCGGGTTCGAAAACAGTTTTACAAGATTGCGGTATCCGTTATCAACGCAGCAATTGACTTCCGGTCTCGATGTAAACCCATTGGATGCCAAGAGTGTGTTCAGAACATGTTTATTTTCGCGCGGGAATTTGGCCAGCGTGGATTGCAGGTAATGGATCCTGGCCGACGTGGTACGGTGTGCCACCGGTTAATTAACCTCTGTGTTGAGTGGGTTACATTTATCGTCGACGACTGTGTGCCAACAGATTACAAGACGTTTAGATGGACAGTTGTGGCGCTAGAATTTGCTATGGTCATGACCCGCGGAGTAAACATTATGGTATTCTCGAAGGGCCAGTTTGCCAAGTTGCGGGTCAAGGTTGCAGGGTGTATGACACTTTTGATATCTCACTTTGACATTATGGGAGCTAGGTCCAAGGCTGCTGAGAGGCAGCAGTCGTTGGAAGTTGCTCGACGAAACAAGCTTCTGAATATCCAGTACAAGGACGATGATGAGTTAATGACAATATTCCGGTCAGAGTCTCTAAAGAAGCTGAGCCAGATAGAAGAGGCACGGATGAAGAACACCGTTGTCGGAAAGATTCTCGACGACACGAACACAGACAGTGAATTCTTAACTTTCCTTGCGTCTTCATTTTCGAATGTGTCCATTCGATGGCAACAAGGCAGGTTTATTGGTGGAGGCTCATTCGGTACTGTCTATGCGGCAGTCAACTTGGATACTGGTGGTGTCATGGCCGTTAAGGAGATAAGACTGCAGGATACTCAGTCTATTCGCCACATTTTGAAGAGTATCAAAGATGAGATGACCGTCCTGGAGATACTTAACCATCCGAATATTGTCCAATACTTTGGTGTTGAAGTGCATAGAGATAAGGTGTTTATCTTTATGGAGTACTGCCAGGGTGGTTCACTGGGTGGTCTCTTGGACTATGGGAGAATTGAGGATGAGACAGTCATCCAGATCTATACGCTGCAGATGCTTGAGGGTCTTGCCTACCTACATCAATCTGGCATTGTTCATCGTGATATCAAGCCGGAGAACATTCTGCTCGATCACATGGGTGTTATCAAGTTTGTTGACTTTGGTGCTGCTAAGGTGATTGCCAAGACTGGAAGAACTCGTGGAGGAGCGGTCAATAATGGAAAGACCAAATTGAACAGTATGACTGGTACTCCAATGTACATGAGTCCCGAGGTCATTACCGGATCTGACCCAGGACGTCATGGAAGTATTGATATTTGGTCCACCGGTTGTTGTGTGTTGGAGATGGCTACCGGCCGGCGGCCATGGGCCAATTTGGACAATGAGTGGGCTATTATGTACCATATTGCCGCGGGTCATCTTCCACAACTTCCGTCTAAGGATCAGTTGAGCGAGGCGGGCCAAGCGTTCTTAATGAAGTGCTTCGAGCGAGATCCGAAAAAGCGAATGACTGCCTCTGAGCTCCTCAAACACGATCCTTGGATCAAGTCCATCAGAGATCAGGTTGTTGGACTTGCAGGAGAAAACTTCGACGAGGCTTCTGGCGAATGGCTTCCCGATATGGCTGCAGCACACCACATCTCTTCAATGCATCAGCAGCATAGTGCAGCAAGCACAAACACCAGCGCTGCGAACTCTTCTGCAGTAGATGCAATGGCTAGCATGCACTCGACAAGCAGCCAGTTTAGCTTCCACAATGCGGCTACTGCGAGTATGGTAAGCACTGGAGCACAGAGTATCAACCAGGTTATGCAGAACTCTCCTGCAATGTCGCAGTCTCCACATGGGTCTCTCCGACAAATGCATTTTGGCGCGTCCTCTGCATCTACCTCGTCTCAGAACACAGCTGGATTCAGTCTTGGAGACTATCCTCGCACACCAGGTGGTACATTGATTGAGAGCTTGAACAATCAACCAGCTGTCGGGCATTTGCAGCCCGGGGAATACGCTTCAGGTGATTCACCGGGTACGCAGCTCCACAAGGGCATTGCGATGCGTAACCAATCAATATCACAAGACTATCTCACACAGCAGCCTCTCCAACAGCCATATCTGGAGAATCTGGCTCATCAACAGCAGCAAGATTGCTCGGAACTACGCAATCTGCCGGTGGCAATACCACAAGAGTACGATGTACAGGAGCCTTTGGAGCAGTTGCCGGAGAATCTGCAGAATCATATTGACGAAGTTGTGGAGCAGGAGGTCAAGGAGAGTAAGGAAGTGAACCTCTCCTACGAAAATTACAGCGGCCCTGTGGCGCCTAATCATGAGAAATGAGCAGTTTTATGTATAATTTGTTATGAGTTTTATGAATCGAAATTTAGAAATAATATTTTTTGTGCAACTTCAGGTATTAGAGCCATTATTAGGGGTATTATCGGGGAACGGGCGATGTCCTCTTGCGAACACCTCTATCGCCTCTAATTGCGCTTCGGTTAAAGGTCCATTTGTCTGGTTTGTTGGTCTGGGACCTCCAATAGGAAAGTCATTTTGCATATCGAGCCTTGTGTCGTATCTTCGCTGGGCCTGTAGTATAGGGCCATTTGCCTGTAATTGTCGCGGTTGTTCAGCAGGTGCGTTGGTATTCCTAGTAGGAAACGCATTATCCCAGATCATAGGGTCCGGGAATAAATTAGGAGGCTGATGAGAGTCTCCAGATGGGTTACCAACTTGGTCTGCCAATGGAGCAAAGCTACCCACACTGTTGAGATTCTCGTGGAATCGACCCTCCTCCTCTTGCAGAGTTAACGCTGAGTCGAGGGCTGCAAAGCCGCCGCCCAAATTCCCCGTATCTCTATTTGCATTCAGGCCACCTTGATTTGCCGAACCAGGATTTGCAGGCTGAGGGACAGGCGGACGTAGTGGCACCTGAGATAGCGAAACCGGAGGAGCTGGAGGACCTACAGGCCATGTCAAGTTTTGTATGGGATGAGATGGAGCATTGTTTGGCTGGTTGTAGCGGTAGTAAGCAATGACCCTCCCCCGTTCAAAGTCTTCTGCCGTTGGAACTATATGGCCAGGGCTTGCATTGCGCCGATGGAACTCAGCAGCCCAGGCAGCAGTAGCCGGCGATTGAAACAGCTGTCCATCTTGCAATGGTGTAAAATGGGGAGGAATTGGACGAGCGACACCAGTGGGGCGTGTGAAAGCAAAGTCGCGGACTGTGCTTGTCCTGTTCTGAAAAGTCAGCGGCTGCCCCTGGCTCCGTGGTTGAGGTTGAAAGGGCAAGGGAGCAGAATTAGAGGTAACATTGCTTGGATGCTGTGAAGGGGCTTGGAAAAGTGGCGAAGAGTCGCTCTCCAATTCCTCGTCGAAAGGGAATATGAGATTTCCTAGAGTAAAAGTACCGTTGGGGCGCCGTTGGAAGCCTTGTTGGCTGGACTCGTCAGAGTCGGAGGGATTTTGGGTCATGGCAACATCTCTATCAGGAGGAACAGTCTGAAGGCCATCTCCTTCGTTAGAAGGGACCTGAGAAGGAGCAGCCAAAGTACCGAAGACTTCATTGAAGTCAAAGTTTGTGAAATCAAATGAATTGTCGTTGAGAACGTCTTGAATTGGGACCCCCTGCTCTATATCTTTGTCCAATTCCATATCCGAAGCTTTTATTGCATCCAATAAGCTCGGATCAACAGGCCGCTGAAGAATGGACGACTTAGTATCTGTCGGATTGCTTTGTTTGCCGTGATGGGACGCAATCTCAGAACGCACTTGAATACGGACTGGTCCATCTGGTGATTGATGTCTCTGCGAGGCTCTATCTTCAGCATCATCCGTCTGGGTAGGATTGGCATTGGACGAATCATTGAGTCTCAATTCCCCCACTGTCTTCGGTGGGGATCCGACGGACGGCGGCGTCTCTCCATCTTTAGAAACGGTCTCGTTTTCTACGTTAACTGCCAGTCTTTGACTATTTGAAGATGCTGTGAGGTCAATTGGCTGATTCGAAGGATTGCTGTTTTTATCCTCGGAAATCCTCTGCTGTGGCTCATACAGCTCGCGGTATCCCTTTCGCTGATAAGTCCTTACATTGCCCAGTCCAGCAATTGGATTGTCCATCGTAGCCAGCGGACTCACTGGCCGACCATTATCTAAAAACTCGTTGTGGTCGATCTCTTCGATCTGATCCCAAGCATCGCGAAGGGCCTTGATCTCATCATCAGTCTTTTCGCCCACAGGATGATGGTCAACGGAGTCCAGTGAATTGCGTCTCGAAGGTGAACCGTCGTCCATTCTAGACTGTCATTGATAAGGACGGAATTGTAATCCGACGCTGGTTTTGTGAGTAAACAGGATAAGGTTTTACGGCGCCGCACGCGCCGCATCAATTGCGGCAGCGAAACCGACGGGTCTGGGGGTTTTCCCCCAGCTACGGGGAGCCCAGGGTTGGCCCTCGAATACACTAGAGGGGCAGAGTGTACCCCCTTTATTTGGAGTTAATAACTTAGAGCTCTATTAATACAATTAAATAAGCAGTCGCTCGATGGTGTTCTTGAGGTCGTAGATCTGTTCTCGGATCTGGGAGGCCTCGTTAGAAGTGACCGAGGCGGCAATGACTGGTCGCGACACGCCGCAGGCCCGGCCGAGAGCGACCTTGGATGGCACGAAAACGTATGGAACGTTCTTGTCCTCACACAGCAGTGGAAGGTGGAGGACAATCTCCAGTGGAGAGGCATCGGCGGCCATGACAATGAACTCGGCAATACCTCGGTTAAGAGTCTTGGTGGCCTCGTTGGCACCCTTCTTGAGCTGTCGCAAGTGGGTGGCCTGCTGGATAAGATCCAGGATCTGCTGGGTGACCTGAGTGTCGGCCAGTGGGAAAGCTCGTTCGTCGGACATTTTTGAGGTTCCTTGCAAATGAAATAAAAAAGCTCGCCTCGTTTATAAAAGATAAGGAAGTTTGCACTTGCAAATCAAAAACAGGTTTTTGTGAAAATTTCACGTAAATTTTTTGATGCGAGCGCGGCCCCTTCAGCCGTGCGATCCTATCTGCGATCATCAGGCTAATCAGCCTCACCACTGTAACCAGCGTAACGGGCGTAACCAGCGTTACCAGCGTAACCGGCATAGTCAATGTAACCAGCGTAATCAATGGAACCAGCGTAACAAATGTAACGAGAATAGAGTAACGAGATCTGTTCGCACTTAGAGAAAATGATATTTCAAAGCACTAAAACTGGAGCAAATGGGACTCCAATTGCCTGCTTTCAGCCCAATTTTAAAAAATAACACACTATTATCGCCACGAGGACCCCGAGGCGAAGCCGAGCCCCGGGGGTCTGGGGGCTGGCCCCCAGTAGTCTTCTACTAGCCATAGCAGTCGCGGCTGTCGTCGACATCAGCATCGTGTCGTCATAGTGTAAGCGGCGTTCCCGGGACGGCGACCTCCCGGATCGGGGCACCCCGGCGCCGGGATCGCAAAAGGGGTTACCCTCCTTGTCCCAGCCACCCAACCTCCCAAGAAGGCTCTCCTCGCATCGACAACCACCAACACAACACCTCCTTATTTTCCAGCGAGCTCTTTTCGATAGCAATGTCTGATCTCTGGTACGTGGTTCAATGCCTTGCGTGTGTGCCGACTAACCCCATGCCTTTAGCCCCGTTTACGCTGTACGTTGCCGTCCGTGCGATTGCCGCTGCTAACCGTGACTAGCCCTTCTTTGGCGCACTTGGCTGCACCGCCGCCATTGTCTTTACTTGTACGTGCGACAGCGACAGATGCACTGTGCTAACCGTGTAGGCTTCGGTGCTTCCTATGGTACCGCCAAATCCGGCGTGGGTATCTGCGCCACCACTGTTTTGCGACCGGATTTGCTGGTGAAGAGTAAGTAGATGAGCCATTGGGCGTGAAGGGCCTGGCTAACTGGTGGGTAGACGTTGTTCCGGTGGTCATGGCCGGTATTATTGCCATTTACGGCCTGGTGGTGTCTGTGCTGGTGTCCGACTCGCTCAAGCAGCAGCAGGCGTTGTACACGGGCTTCATCCAGCTGGGTGCGGGCTTGTCGGTGGGTCTGGCCGGTCTGGCCGCGGGCTTTGCCATTGGCATTGTGGGTGATGCCGGTGTCCGGGGTACTGCGCAGCAGCCACGATTGTTTGTTGGTATGATTCTGATTCTCATTTTCGCCGAGGTGCTGGGTCTCTACGGCCTCATTGTCGCCTTGCTGCTCAACTCCCGAGCCACCCAGGACGTTACTTGCTAAGTCCGTTCAAAAACTATGAGCATTTAGACCCCCCTCCCGCATCCCCTCTCCCTCCCCTTTACCTATTATACCGAGTAAAATGAATAATATTGTATACTCTCTTAGTCGTACGTTTGGGGGGCTAGCCCCCCAAACCCCCTAGACCCCCGTCATTGAAAGTCAATTGGGTACGCAGTTGGCACCATCGTTATCATATTTCTAATTGATCATTAGAATGGTTGCGTTCTAGCTTTAGGCAATTTTGTTACGCTGTTGGGATGTTTTGTTACGTTGAATGTGAGAGTGATACAAGGTCGACAATTGCGCATTTGTGCACATCTTAGTATTCATTTCGGGGCTAGTTTGCTCTATTGAGCAGAGGCTGGCCCTCGCTTCAAGTATCTAGCAAAATTCAAAGTAAGCAAACGAGATACAATTGAGCAGTTGATAGAAATGGGGGTCTCCCTAGCTATCGGAGCGGCTGACCTCGAGCCGTACTGCGCCGCACCGTTAGGAGCTCTCACAGAGCATCGAATCCAGTTACGCCTCCAATTGCTAGAAATGATTTAACAAGTCGATCATATTAGCATCGAAACAACCCGAGTTAGTAATTAGGTTCCGCTCAAGTTTAGGGACTGTATGCAAAGTCAGTGTGTGCATGATAGCCACGCACTTTTGGCAATTAAGCTCATATCGTGAAAATAACTTAGGGAAGCAACTTGATAACATGTAACAACAGTGCATAGAGGTTTCAACAAGCAAGCATTTCAATTTTAAACCATTTTACTCCACTTTTCTATCACCAGCAGCTATCGGAGGGAGCGACATCATTTCTGCAGGGCCCCAAATGTCGGTAGAGTTAATTTCGTTAGCCCGTGCCGCAATATAGGGGCCTGGTTATGTATTGCAATTTCATCTATTCATTCCATTTGTTCAAATTGCCTTCAACCTGTTTGCCCTTTAGTAGTGTGGAAACACTACAAACATTTATTTTTTTAACATGATTTCATATGTATATGAGTTCCAACACTGACCCTCAAATACACCTAGTTAAAGGCAATCAGTAATGACTCTCCGAACGTCTGGTAATAATGGAAGAGATTGGAAATCGTTTGTGCGTACTTGAGCACTGGAATACAAAGGCCCACTGTATAGAAGAGAAATAGCACTTTTCAGATCCAAGCATAATAGAATATGGATTGAGTTTCAGAGCTTGCTAGTCGCTTCTACAACTCCCACGATAGACAGTTTAATTAACTTTAGCTATAAAACTACGCTTACAATTCCTTTATCCTACACTCGCTCTTGGTCAGTCCCTCGTTATCCTCATTCAGCAATTGCGTGTCGGTCGATTGCCCGTGCTACAAAGGCAAGCAATAGTCCTCTATAGGTCACGTAGGTTTTTCCTGTGTGCGTTGGGTTCTGGGCAAAAAAGGTACCTCGGACAACTTCATCTTCTTCCTCTGATTCTGGATTGAAGTTGAATAGTGCCATCGCTCCCATATCAAATACGACAATATCCTTGCAGTGCTCGGAATACCTGCTCACATGATAGGAGAGCTTTAAAGCGTTCCCTTTGAGCAAAGTACCACTACCGCATCTCTGGGCCGCCAGTACTGCCGCTTCAAAGGATTCCTTTTTACATGCTGCATCCTTAAAATCCTTCTCGACAAGTGCTCCGGCTTTCTTAAATTTGGCAACGGCTACAGTAATTCTAACATCTCCCTTTACTATAATCCAGGCGCAATCGAAGCAAAACTCGGGGTCAGATTCACTCGGGTAGTCTTGCTGGGTGAGGAGAGTGTAGCCAGGATAGCGCTGCCTCAGGCATTCTAGCAGCGCCATATTCAAGGGAAATACAATGTGTATCAGGAACATTGTCCTGACAGCTCTTTTACTCCCGATCTGAGCATGATCTTCCTGATACACTGTATAATCAAGGTCTTTTGACCCTTCCACAAGCCTAAACGTTTCCCTAGCTTTAGGCAGAAATTCACTGGGTTTTACTTCAATATAAGCAGGCAGTCGTTGCCCAAAGTAATACTTTGGCGGTGGTAGTCGGCAAGTGCGACCGCATGGATAGTCCACTTCAGGGGGTTCAGTGGGTATATTTCGTTTAAATGACTCTCTGAATGTGTATTGCTCGGTCATTGTGAATGCGGTCTTTTAGAGGGTTCAATTCCTGAAATTCTAAAAGTATAAATACCCAGCGGTGAGGTTCTATTACACGTAACCTCAAATGAGTAGCCGCATAGTTAACTCGAGGGACTCAATCCAAGTGGCAATGACTGGTCAGCAGAGACCCAATTGGTCACTTATGCAGCAAAGTTAATGTTATTTAGAATGTTAATACCAAGTGATGCAACAGTAAATATGTACTGGTATTCGTCCTGCGTAAAGCCCCTTCACTACAAGTAGTGTACGTGTCGCATTCAGTGCGGCATGTTATATTTCATAACTCGCCATTCTACCGGTGCGCCTCAACCTGCCACGCTATAGTGTATAATATTCTCCTAAGATTAAAGTTCCGAGAAGTAGCAATTTAAATGATCCGGATCCATCCCATTGCCCAACGTAAACCTCCTAAACATCTTAGTGGGCATATCTATTTTTCATAAATGTTACTGAAGAGAAGAAGGAAATCGGAATATTCCTCGAGTAAAAGGGTGTAACCTTCATCCTCCTCGTCCTGGTAGGTCTGGTCTGGCTTTGCATACCTTTGATGTCGGTGAATTAGAATCTTGATTCTAATTAAGTTTGACTGCTTTAGTGCCGTTGAGTGTACGAAAATTTTTGGCCAGTCAAGTTTAGGGAACTTAATTGGGACGTGGGAACATCGTGATGCCGACGTCCTATAACTTCCCCCTATTGCTACAATGTTGCGACGAGCAGTGATTTTCAAGCGATGTAAGTAAAAAAGGCATGGCAGTGGGGTCAATTGCTAATTGAGGTTAGTGTGTTCGACTGCAGCGCAGTTCAAGGTCGGCGTGGTGCGCCAAGTAAACTTCCACCCCGACGCCGACTCGCTCTATGTGTCGCAGATCGATGCCGGCGAGGAGACTCCGCGCACCGTTGTGAGCGGGTTACGGGGAGCCATAGAACCGGAACGGCTTGAGAACTCGCGCGTAGTGCTGGTGACAAACCTCAAGCCGTCCAAACTACGCGGAGTCAAGTCGGAGGCCATGGTTCTCGCCGCGACCACCGCCGACAAGTCTCTCATTGAGCTTGTGCGCCCGCCGAGTGACAGCACACCGGGAGAGCCTCTACGGTTCGCCAATACGGAGTACGAACAGACGAGTAAGGCGGTGACCGGGTCGAAAATCAAAAATAGCGTATGGAGAGACCTTCAGAGCGAGCTCAAAACTAATGACGCTTGCGAGGTGATCTACAAGAGCGATCGTCACCGGCTCGTCACCTCCCGTGGAGAGCCCTGTACCGTGGACTCCATTGCCAGCGGCACGGTGAGCTGATTTTAGTGGCTACAGGGGTCTTTTGGTGTTTATCTCATCTACTGATGGTCATGTATGCGGAGAATGGAGAATGTATGATAGAGTATGCGTGTTTCTGCATTCGGAGGATGTGCGGGTTGCGCGTGATGATGGCGATGGACTGTACAACCACTTTCTCACGACTCTTTCCCTCCTTCAAACCCCTTTTTCGGCTGCCAAAAAGGTCCCAAGAGACCATTGCAAAGGAGTTAGAAGTCCATTGTAGCGCGTGTATTACAAGCGAAGCAAAAAATCTGCCGATTTTGAGCCTTTTTTTTTACATTATTGCTGGTTGAGTGAGCCCTTTTTTTTTTTTTTTATTTTTGCCTTCAACGCCAAATTTTGTATACGAAATCGGCAGGAAAGGAAAAAAAAAGAGTCGCGGATTCTCAGGGTCCACAGGTTCACCAGTGAGAGAAGGAAAAAAAAATTAAAAACTCCTCTATATCCAAGAGCTTTTTCGTCTAGAAGTGGAAAGATCACCACTCCTCAAAGGTAAAGCGGGCGGAAGAGGAAAAAGATGTCGTGTATGCCACCATGGGTGCCGTCGTTCACCAACTGCGTCAGAAACGTGTCCCCTGTGCTGTTCACATTTTGCTCAGTATCCAAAGACGGATTTCCACACGCTCGAACATGCGTATTCCGGTCTTTTCTATTCAACGACCGGAACACGGGTGTGCTGGTGTTTACCACTGACAAGCGCATGAACAAGATCAGCGAGCTAGAGGCGACCGAGGGCAAGTTTGAGGCGTGCTTCTACTTTAGCCAGGACCGGTGCCAGTTCCGCTTCTCAGGCTTTGCCCAGCAGCTCACAAAAACACAGCGGCCAAGTATGAGAGCCGAGATCCCCTCGGCCGTACCATTGGGCACGCCGTCGTCGAGCCCGTCCTCGCTGTCAAGTGAGGCGTCGTCGTTTTATCCCGTGTTCACGCCATCCTTCCGGGAGGGGGAGCTCTACAACGAGGAGTTCCCACCGCCAACGGAGGCAGAGTGGCTCGCCGAGTACGAGCGAGTGTGGCGGGCCATGAGCCCAGCCATGAAAAGCAGCTTCCGCAAGCCTAGCCCCGGGGGATTACTGACCGATGACGCTCGGAAGCGCATAGACTCAATAGAGCGCGGCGTTGACGGGACCAGCGAAGAATCGGGCAAGGAGAACTTTGTCGTGGTGCTCATGTTTGTCAATACGGTCGATTTGTTTGACGATGAGCGTGGCAAGCGTACGCTGTTCACGCGCACCAAGGAAGACGTGTGGGTTGAGCAGGATATATGTCCATGATCCAACTGGTATTTGTAGAGTTCTGCTCGCCTGTTCTTTTTTTTAATCCTCCAGGTGCGGAATGATTGCGCTACCGCGTGTAGAAATGACGAGTTACGACTGATATATTTATTGAAGACCGTTTACGAGAAGTTACTGCGTGGGATTTTGCGGCTTAATATGGCGAGATGCTATTGCACGGAATGTGTTTGCGAGATGCTTTTGCATGGAATATGGTTACGAGAGATGTTTTATGAAGAAAAAAAATCGTTCAATTTACTACCTCGTATTTTGGCATTGAAGACTTTTACGATTAATGAGAAACGTTTTTACCAATGGGTACTACACAATAATCAAAGCCAATAGGCAAACAATATTTTTCGAGGCATTAATATTGCATAGGACTACTCTTGCGAAGGGGAGGGGTACTAACGCCGTTAACTTGACGCTCTCTGCACGGCTGGCATGAATTATATTGTCTTCACCGACATAGTCTCATACCGTCCTAATTTTTCCAACCCCAAACTACCGAATCGTCAACATTATTCGGTAGAAAAAAATCATTTAAAAAAAAAAAAAAAATTAGGCGCCGCCTCTCCTTCGCGTTTCTGTTGATATTGATATTTCATTTCTGTATTTATTAAGAGCATTTTTCCAATGCCGTCACAAGAGGAGGGCGCGATTCGCGCCCCAAAGACGTTCGTCGACGCTGAGGACGTGACCGCCGAGGCCCGCAAGACGTTCGTCGAGCTGTTCCAGAACAGCCACCTGCGTAAGAGCCTCGGCTTGTCGCGCCAGCCTGACCAGCTCAGCTGCGACTGTCGTGAGGACATTGTAGATGGCGTCAACTTGGCGTGCGGCGACGACTCGGACTGTATCAACCGCATGACCTCGATAGAATGCTCGCGGGAGGCTCTGTGTGGCGCAAACTGCCGTAACCGCCGCTTCCAACTGTGCGAATACGCCCCTGTCGACGTGATCCGCGCTGGAGCCAAGGGATACGGCCTGCGATCACTAGGCAACGTCGCGCCTGGTACGTTCGTATACGAGTATACGGGCGAGGTTGTCGACGACCGCGAGTACGAGCAGCGAAAGGCCAAGTACGCGGAGCAAGGGATCCAGCACTTTTACTTTATGCAGCTGCAAAAGGGCGAGTTTCTCGACGCGACCATGAAGGGCGCTCTGGCGCGGTTTGCCAACCACTCGTGCAACCCCAACTGCTCCATTGAAAAGTGGGTCGTCAACGGGCACCTGCGTATGGGGCTGTTTGCCAACCGCAAGATCCTCAAGGGGGAGGAGATCACTTTCAACTACAACGCCGACCGGTACGGCAGCGACCCGCAAAAGTGCCACTGCGGCGAACCAAACTGCACGGGCATCCTCGGCGGACGCACCCAGACAGCCGTGTCGCACCCCAAACTCCCTGCTGAGTATGTTGAGGCGCTGGATCTCACGGACAAGCAGCGCAATGCGTGGGTCCAGCGCCTTTCGCAGGCGCGGCGCACGAAGCTCACCGAAGACGAGATCAACGCCGAATGTGCGGCCTCCCTGGTGGCAAAGCCCGTGGACGTCGACTCTGTGACTCGTGTCATGGCATGCCTGGCCCAGTGCGAGGAGCGGTGGCTTGTTGAGAAGCTCGTAGAACGCATCAGGGCCACCACGGATATTCCTCCCCAGGCCCGGATCATGCGAATGCACGGCTACGAAATCCTCGGCAGTATCCTCAAGGCATGGGCTTCGGACGAGCCCATTGTCACGGCGGTGCTGGGCACGCTTGATGCGTGGCCGAGAAAGACTAAGAACAAGATTGAGTCTTCGGACATCGAGCAAGCGGTACAGCAGCAGGCGGACAATGCTACCGACAAAACAATTCGAGCCATGGCGAAAAAGCTGCTCAAGGATTGGAGCAGTCTCGAGATGGCCTATCGTATCCCAAGAGTTAAGCCCGCCCAATCGTCGTCACCGCCGGAGACCCCCTCCGACCCCCCAAACCTTCCCACCTCCAAAGCTGCCAATACCACGACCAAGCCCAACGGGACTCCTGCTAAAGGCAAGGCCAAGGAGAAGAAAAAGATGAGCACGGAGAAGGAAAAGCGCCCCAAGCTGCCCCGGGGGTGGGAGAGCTCCACAGCCCCTGGCGGGCGGACATACTACTTTAACCGCAAGCTGGGGCTCACCCGGTGGGAGCGACCTACTGTGGAGGACGCCAAGAAGCTCGAGGAGGAACACTACAAACGCAAGGAGGAGGAAGAGGCCAGGGCGGCGGGGGACATTCGGGCCCAGCAGCTGAAGCGTATCATCGAGCAAGCTAGCATGTCGGAGAGCCCGAGTGAATCCCCACGGGTAGAGAAAAAATCGCCAGGACAAAGTAATCGCAGCAACTCTGTGAGTTCACACAATGAAACGAAAAAGGAGGAGATCAAGTTTAAGGAAACGGTACGTATTTGTCTGAAGTTGATTGGTTATGGAAGGATTATTTGTGCTAACGGATTGATTAGCTAGCAAAGCATGTGCCAAACTGGGTGAAAAAGTACGCCCAGAGCATGGACGTGGCAAACCAAAAGCTGTGCTCCAAGGAGGTCATTCGCATACTCATTGAGAAGGAGCGCAAGCATGGCCGACTGGAAAAGCACGCCGAGGGGCTCTCTCAGGAAAAGAAGGAAAAAATCAAGCGGTTTGTTAAGGAATACATGGGCAAGGCGGTCAAAAAATACGAGCTCAAATACGGCAGAAAACGGCAACACGAGGAGGACAAGTCGGGTACCCCTAAACGGCCCAAAAATAACGGCGGTTCTGCTGACACGCCCGCATCTAATACCGGAGGTAAAGAGCCTGCTAATAGCACAGGCGAGGGACCTGCTAATACGGATGATTCAGTGGAAAAGAGCACGGCTGACCCGGTCAGTGTCCCTACCAATGGAGCTACAAAAAATGCCAACGGCTCTACAAATGGCAATGCCAACGACGCCCCAACTGGAAACGGATCAGCTAGTAACACTGCGGAGATCGACTTTGACGACGACTAACTGAACCAGATCAAATACATTCCGGCCTACTAACCAATGATATCACTAGTATTTTAATTCGAGAACTGGGGCCATCCCCCAGTCCCAAAAATGGCAATTATTGCAGCTACATTAAGTGGTCCGACTATTTCATTTGCTCTATTGGTAATATGGGGTAGCTCGGGATAATTTTGTCACGTCATATTTGCAGACCCTGTCCCCTTCCAGGCGGCGGTGGCTTTGAGTTTGTGCAAAATTGTGGCATGTCTTTGTTGCGGGTCGGAGGTTGTACGCCGCAGCAAAATCACCTGTTTTCACAATGTCGCGCAATGAAGAATCCGGCTGGAGGGGGAGGGTCACACAAAGAGGCCCTTTCGAGGCGATTATAAATATGGCAGGAATGGTGCGTATCATCAGCTCATAATTGTAATTATTTCCCCTAATCCATTACAGGCCATCTATAAAAGCTTGCCAAAATGTTCCCAACTGCTATGCGAATGACCCGAAACGCCCAGAAGATCCTTACCGGGTCGACTTTTCAAATTGAGTCGCGGCGAGTAGCTCGAAATATTGGTCTGTGGGGCTCTGCCATTGGTGTCCTCTTGTTCTGGCCAAAGGCCCTCCAAGTGTACAATCGAAAGGTTCGATACTCTCCAAAGAACCACAAGGTTTAAACGCATTTGAACTTTTTTATCATTACTATTTATCTTATGTCTGTTGGAGCCAATGCATTGCTATGTGCTGGTGCGGTAGTGTCTGGAGTTGTTTTATTCGCACTGGGGTCTAACCATTTACTATACGGAGGTGGGTTTACCTTTTTTCTTGTAATGTCATTAGTTTGAATTGTACATCATTGTCATTTAATTGTTGTAAGGGTCCGGCCCCATATGGTAATAGTCTATCATTCGCTCGATAACAATTGGGCCGTTTCAGAGTCGTATCTCTAATAATGGTTAGTCGTCAATGTCAAAATGAGGCAAGGTGGGCTCTCGATGAAGAGACGATGACGGGGGAGCGGGCGAAGGGCGCCGTGGCCTGTCCTCGTCGTCGGAGTCTATGCTGAGGTTTGGCAGGGTCGGCTGCTGCTGGGCCATATCTGATACCGTATTCATACGATGAGGCATGTTGCGTGGAGGTTTCGAAATCTGAGGCACGGGTACAGGTGCCGTACTGTCAATGCTAGCGCTCATGGGCTCCACGACCCGGTTATCGGCAGGCATAGACACGGGGCTCATGCTTCGAATTTCATTGTTGTTCGGCGCAATAGGCCGTTGCGTGTTGATGAACAAATTCGGGCGTTGGCCGCTATTCGCTCTCGGCATGCTTAATGGCATATTACGGGGTGGACCTGGTCTCATTGCCGGATTATTCACCGGTGGCGGCAGCGGGCCCCGATAGTTCATTGGCGGCGGTGGCCCCTGGTAATTCATTGGAGGGCCCCGGAGAGGCCCACGGGGCCCATATGCGGCATTGGCGGGTGGGTTGCCGCTATAATTGACCGAAGACTCCCGCGAAATGTCAGAGTAGTGCGAAGAAGAAGGCGATTGAGGAATTGTCGGCATGGCGAAGCCAGCTCCGCCGCGAATTGGAGGCTCATCGCCCATAGAGCCAATGCTCTGGTTGGACGCACTTCGAGTAAGACCACTTTGGTTAGATGCGCTACGACTAAGTGACCCATTGTGGTACGCATAGTTATCAGTGAGCGTCCGCCCTGTAGACCTGCTAGAGTTGGACACTGTGCGCGTAGGGAGCAGCGATTGCGAGCTGTCGTTTGTAGGCTCTGAGTACCCGTACCCGAGCCGTTCGTCCTCGGTGGGAGGGCGCGAATTCTGTAGCTTTTCAAATGGATTGTCGGAGACCAGAGTACTACTCGATGACTGGTTCCGCAGCGCAATGTACGTTTTGGTGGTTTTGGCATCGGCTCCGAGTATGTCCTCGAACGACTGCCCGACCATGGTCTGCGAGTCTGAGTAGTAGTCTTCTTCGAACTTGACCGACGGTAGCGTAGGCTGCTGGAGTTTCTTGTTCTGCTCGACAAGCTCGACGAGGCCCTTCTTGTGATGCTTTTCCAAAAGTAGCGCAATTCGCTTATTCACCCGCACAAAAATGTACTCCTCCAGCCCCGCGGCAGTCTTGTCAATGTGAACGTAGAGCGGGCACGCACACAACAAGGCAATGGCGAATTGGACAATGTTAAGGACCCAAATGAACAAACTGAACGCCATGAAGCTGAGCACTACAGCCTCAGTGAGCGACTTGTGGGCCAAGTTTTGAATGGTGTCGACAAAGTCTGTGTCGATTTTAAGCACCGAGTAGAGCGTTAGTGCATTGAGGACCTGGCGCGGAGAGTCGGCGAAGACGAGGCGAATCCAGCCCTTGAAGGTAAAGTACACAAAGAAGGCCAAATACTCGACCTTGTTTCGCGACTTTGTGATCTTGGCAAAGAGGCAGAAATACCGATACCCGCGGATGCTAAACAGGTTACGTGAAATGGGATTGGCGTAGTTGAGCGCGATAATTTTGCCCCGCATCGTCGATATGGACACGATCCAGTCGTATATCAGCAGCACAATGGACAGAATAATGCACCCGGCGAAGATCCACCGCGAGATTCTGAACGGCACCTTGGGCTCAATGCCGTTCGACCACCGGTCAAACGCCAGCAAAACAACGGCCGTATACACGTCCGACACGTACACCGCGAGCGAAATGACAATGCTCAGGTACATGATGAAATAACTAAACACATAGCGGAACGAGCTCGAATGGAACTGGTGCAAGTCCTGGTAACGGTTAGCTGAGACACGTTCCACCACTCTTTCGAGGGGTAAAAGTGGGTCCTTACTATCATGTCGAACGTGGTCTGCTCATATTGGCGAATCCATTTTCGACGGAAGAGCCCCATGGTCGGCTGGTTTCTGTGGTTTGGCCTGTGCTAAGCAGGGTAGTATTGTTATATAGCCATCCAGGAGTCGAGAAGTCGAAGGGTAAAACCCGTTTGTCGCAGAAGTGTTAAATATGCGTGGCCGGGGGCACCCTCCCCCGTATCCCTTCTTTCGCTGGAGCCCACTGCTACATCTTTGCGGCTTCAGAGATCTGCCTTTATGCAGATTGGAGCCAATTCTTATGAATATTTTGCCGCATATACGCATTCCATAGGAGTTCTATTGCAATTAGCGTAAAAATTTTTTTTGCGTATTAGCATAGCTTAAGAGGTGGTTGGCCAATAGTGAACAAAATTGGTTACAGGGGGATAACCACGATTCTGGGACTCAGTCGCCTCCTTTAAAGTGGAAGTAGCAACGCAAATCCATGTGGTAAAACAGTTGAATTAGATGGATCTGATACTCAGATAGTATATGCATATATCTCTATTCAACCAAAGAAGTGAAAAAAAATATGAGAGACAAAGAAGTCGGACTTGGTAATGACATTCGAATATTATCTAGTTAGTTTTAAACATTAGCAGGCTGGTTAGTTAGTAGTTAGTTGGGTCAATGGCAAATGAGATTGCAGCAAGTGGGTTAATTTTAAAGAGTCGGGCATGTCCATGCACAGTGAAGAAACAGATAACCCCTCTAGCTCTTTCACCAGCAGTGGAATTGCACTGCTAGATTCTCCATCATGCCATTTAATGCTCAATTCAAGTTGCTTTGTGTGTTTTAGCAACTCACCAATGGAATTGAGGTGCTCCACGCGAGTTGCTGTTATCGCTATATTACAGTTGGCAGGCGTTAGCCCGTAATTGTTGGATGCAAAAGGGTCGAGCCTAGAGTTCAGCATCAGAGTCAGCTCGCTTACCCTATTGCCCTCGATCCTCACCGTTCGTGGGATGCCCATGTGCGACACCACGGACCTCAGCGACTGGCCCTGGATAGTAAACCCCCACTGTTCAGATTTGGGCCAATTTGACCACACCAGCCTCAATTTTTGCACTGTGCTCGGCAGACGAAGCAGGGCAGCGTCGGGGATCAGCCGCTCGATTTCGTCGAGTGATACAGTGTGTAATGACTCGAATCGCTGGAAAAAGGAGTTCAGCCCCGTGAGCGTGAGGCCGTTTTCACAGATGCACAGGTCGAGTTTCGTTAACCTGCTCTCAAGGTAGGTTACTGGCCCTGTGGGTACGGTGTGGAGCTCGAACCACGATGCACTGCATACTTCAACTTCCGCTCTGTGAGCCACTTGCTCCAGTGGCCGAGATGCCTCGCTCAAATAGAGATCCTTTAGGCTAGCCCGTGTGTGGATCTTTACCGCGACAGTGGGATCAACCAGGCCAACAATCTTACTGGCGAGTCCAACGTCTTCTCTATATACAGTAATGTCAATTTGCGACAAAGCAGGGAACGAAGCCAGGAAGCGAAGCAAATTTTCGCACTCTGGTCCACTTCCGCCAAGGAGGTTGATTTGCAAATGGTGCACGTAGCACTTAACATTCTGGAGCTTCTCAGTGATAACTCGAGGGAGATGTGAGCGGCTCGACGAGTACTGGGTAAACGCGGTACAGTATTCTAGCTGAACATTAACTGTGAGCCTACGCCAGATGAACGAGGTGGTCGCGCCATAGAGACGCCTACAGGTGGCTTGAATACTATAAGGGTCAGGGTCTACGGCATACTCGACTATTCGCTCTATTATTTCAGTCGGAAGGACACCAATATCCGCCGTCATCTCTAACGTGGGCCTGGCAGTTCTAGCCCACAAGTATATATTTATACGAGTTTTTTATCCAAGGAGGAGGCTATTAAATGTAGACTTTATAGTTGGTGACAATTATACAGCCGAGGACGCCCCGGAGTGGGACCCCGTTTCACTCCGCAGTTAGCCGTTTCATCTCAGGGGGCTAATACCTTACTTCATTAACCTGCGGGTAACGTTCCTTTTACAAGTTTGTGAGTGCTATTGATACTGACCTTAGTCATGGTCTTGGTCGTAACGGCAGAATCGCACCCTACCGGGTAAATAGCAGTTTATATCAAAACCAGTCATTAAAGTCATTATTAAAAGGGTTATTTATATTTTTGGAGTATTTACACCATTTTTTTGGTTGCTTAAACTCGGATGGAAGCCTCGAAAGCCTTTCGCTTCTTCTCCTGCTTGGCAACAGCCTTGTTACCAAGGGTGCCACCGCCCCATCGTCGTCGAGACTCCTCGTACTTCTCAATGAAGTTGGAGTTGACGGTGGAGACAAGGGTGGAGAGAGCAGCCTCATCCTCAGACTTGACCTCAGTGAGGGCAACGACGGCAGCGGTCTTCTTGTGGACCAAGGTACCAAGTCGAGCCTTGCCCTTGACAATGGCGTATGGAACGCCCTGCTTTCGGCAGAGAGCTGGGAGGAAGACAACAAGCTCAATTGGGTCAACGTCGTGGGCAATGAGGACAAGCTTTGGCTTCTTGTTCTCAATGAGAGAGACAACGTGGTTCAAGCCGTACTTGACAACGTATGGCTTTGGAGAAACGTCCTCCTTCTTCTTGCCCTCGGCAATGGCAGCAGCCTCCTTGGTGAGTCGCTCCTTCTTCTCAGTTGGAGTCTCTGGTCGGTACTTGTTGAGGAGCTTGAAGGCCTGGGCAGCAGTGTTCTTGTCCAAGGTGTTCTGGAACTGAGCAATGGCTGGTGGGACCTTGAGTCGGCAGGCGAGGATCTTCTTCTGTCGCTGGAGTCGGACGTACTCTGGCCACTTGACGAATCGGGTCAAGTTTCGCTTTGGCTGGATGTCCTGGCCAATGCCGAAGTTCTTGGATCGCTTCTCAATAAGTGGGTTCTTTGGGGCCTTGGCGGCAGAACCGGACTTGGAGGCGAATGGAGCTGGAGCTGGCTTCTTACCCTTGGCTGGCTGTGTCATTGAGCGAAAAGTCAGTAAAATATTCATCACAAAAATTTTTCATGCCCGCAAGAATGAAAAAGAATGACTTTTCCTCTACAGTCTCCATAAATGGAGACTCAGCCCGAAAGAAGAGATTTTGCACTCAGATGAGTGAGCCTCTCGACTTTCTAACTCTTAATAGGCGGTACTATGTCAAAGGATATAGTACCCGTGATCTGTTTCCAAATCAGCATCCTATCAAGGAGCAACCTCATTATATGAGGATGCTTTCTTAGTTATTTAGACTACGATCGTTCTTGTACATCCTTTCATCCCTGGAACCTTACTAGAGGGAATGTACTTACCATTGTTGGCGTACTTTTTTTTGTCGACTGTATCAAAGTGAAGAGTGAATTTCTTGAAGTCGAATATTTTTCTGTTATGCCGAATGGGTGTCCCACCGGTTTGCCATGCGCGCGCCTGAAAAATTTTCTCAGCATGGGTGGATATCGTAGCACGCTCTTGAGCCCTAAATCATTAAATTTCCGTTTTGGGAACCAACTCCAAGATGTATAATGGCCGCCATATTTGGGGCTCTTTTGGCATCCAATTATATAAAAGAGGTAAAATAAACAATTCTGTATCTTCAATCGAGGTTATTCACTACATTCGAAATGTGTAATTGCCCAACTACCGACGATATGATGCGTTGTAGGTGAATGGGATAGCAGAGCGGCACTTGGTTGTGCCTAAAGGAGTTCACCGGAGAGTACTCTGAATAACACTGTGTAGCGTTAATGCAGCCCAGGTGCAATATGTCGGAATTTCAATTCTTTGAGCACTATAGTGCCTGAAATGTGCTCAGAACAGTACAGCAGAAACAAGCCGCCTTCCATAGATATATGCGTGGAACAATGGTTGGGTATGTGTTTCAGCCGTGCGGTTCGACGATGTGTCCATTCCACATTGATAGTTGAGTGTTACCGTGTCCGGTAAGTCACCACCACCACCTGCGGGAAAACCAATGCTCCAGGGACAATTGGAGAGCGTCCCCGATGAAGAGATCCGTGAGATCAAGCGGTACAAAGACTTTGAGACTATTGATTGGGTAGAGGATGCCGAGCGAGAAAACCGTCTGAAAAGACGAGACCTGCTGCGGCTCCAGACCTCTTCGAAGTCAAAATACCACTTGACGAGGATATACCACTCCGCGCAGGGATGGCTCGTACTAGCTCTCATGGGGATATTTATAGGGTGTCTAGCTGCATGCCTGAACATTATTTCCGAGTGGCTCGCCGACATTAAGCATGGACACTGTACCCTAGGGTTCTACCTCAATAAAGACTTCTGCTGCGCCGAACGTGAGACGTGCCCCGAATGGAAAGAATGGTCGGGATTCGGGCCATTCAATTACCTGGCCTATGTGCTCTTCTCAATCATTTTTGCATTCATTAGTGCATTTGTCGTGTTTTCTTACGCTCCTTACGCCGCTGGCTCGGGCATCTCAGAAATCAAATGCATCGTAGGGGGGTTCGTCATGGAGGGTTTCCTGGGGTTCAAGACGCTAATGGTAAAGTCGTTTACGCTTCCGCTTGCCATTAGCTCTGGGCTCAGCGTGGGCAAAGAGGGCCCGAGTGTGCACTACGCTGTGTGCGTGGGCAATGTTATCGCAAGCCAATTCCCCCGGTTCAAGAACCACAACGGCAAGATTAGAGAGATATTGTGTGCTTGTGCAGCGGCTGGCGTGGCTGTAGCGTTTGGATCGCCCATGGGCGGGGTCATGTTTGCCATTGAGGAGATTTCGTCGACATTCCAGCTCAAAATGCTGTGGCGGTCATACTTTTGCGCTTTGGTATCCGTGGGAGTTATGGCGGCGGTCAATCCGTTTAGAACGGGGGAGATTGTGCTCTTCTCGGTCAAGTACGACCGTGATTGGCACTATTTTGAGATCATTCCATTCATTGTTCTCGGGGTGTTTGGCGGTCTCTATGGCATATTTACTTCCAAATGGAACTTGCGTGCCCAGGCGTTCCGTAAAAAGTACCTTGGTAAATACGCTGTCGAAGAGGCAACATTTTTGGCCGCGGTGACTGCGCTCATTTGTTATTTTAATCAGTTCCTCAGGGTTGACATGACTGAGAGCATGCAGAGACTCTTCCAGGAATGTGAGAACAACGACGACGAGCTATGTGGTAAGCCATCAATATCGCTGTGCATATCGTTACTCTTGGCAGTCGCAATCAGAACAGTTGGAGTTATTGTCTCCTACGGCTGTAAAGTACCGTCGGGTATTTTTGTGCCCTCAATGGCAATAGGGGCACTTTTCGGCAGGTTCGTTGGCACTGTGACAGAGGCAATCTACGAAAGCAGCCCCGATGCATGGCTCTTTGCTACGTGCCCCAACAGAAGCGATGGCCCCTGTATCACCCCTGGTACTTACGCCTTCCTGGGAGCGGGCGCTGCTCTTGCCGGCATCATGGACATGACAGTGACTGTAGTGGTCATAATGTTCGAACTGACAGGAGCCATTAGGTATATTCTGCCGACGATGATTGTAGTTGGAGTGACCAAGATCATTGGGGACAATTGGGGCAAGGGAGGCATTGCCGAGCAGGCCATCTGGGCCAACGGCCTGCCATACCTCGACCGAGCCGAGCACTTTTACAACGTTGATGTCTACGAGGCAATGACCTCGGAGGGTCTCGTTTCCTTACAAGAGGAGACTACAGTGGGCCAAGTCAGAGCCGCTAGCGAACAGCCCGTGTCTGGGTTCCCCATCGTCGATGCCGAGAACAACATTGTCGGCTATATCAGCAGCGAAGATCTAACATATCTACTTGATCAGTATACCAGCGAATGCGGGCCAATTCCAGAGGACGAGCCTCTCTCGTTCATCCAAGGACGTTTCAGCAGGATCGTCAACAAGACCCCTATCACCGCTCACCTTCACATGCCGCTGGAACAAGTGGTTGAAATGTTCAAGACATTGGGCCCCCGGGCCATTCTCGTCGAGTTTGAGGGAAAGTTAAAAGGTCTCATCACTCGAAAGGATGTTTTGAAATACCGGTTCCGAAGCGGCCCTCTGTCCAAGGACGCTGACGACGAATGGCTGTGGAACGCAATGGTTGATACCGGCGGAAGACTACGCGATCGCCTCGTCACGGGCTAAACAGTACTAACATGACTACAAAACAAACTTTCTACTCGACGCTTTTCGTGGGATGCAACAATGACGGTGTGACGACATTTGATTATAAAACCCCCCAATTTCCCCCCTTGTTGGATTCATTGTGACCATTGTATCCATTTTACCTCATTGTGGTCTTGCCGCTAAGCCGGGTCGCTGTCGGACCTGGTTCCTTATCGGGGTGATTATTTGGCCCGCGGGAGCCGCACCGGAGCCTCTCCGACCATCTGGCCGAAACCCCACTGCTCCCACCTGCAGAGCACCAATCACAACGTAACCAAAATTAATCAAGGCGTGTGTAGAAACATTCTTACCGACCACTATCTGTAAATAAGAGCTCTAAACCGCCATGCTCGGGAGGCTGTTCAACAGCAGTTCTCCGTCTAAGGACCCGTCTCCAGACGCGCCCATTTCGGCGCTCGAGGACGGCGATACGCGGAACCTTTTGTACGGCTCGTCTGACATATCGCCAGACATGAGCGCCGACCTGTCGGCAAAGAACGTTAGGGCCGTCGTCTTGACGGATGTACACTTCTTTGACGACTATGTGTACGACTCAAATAAGCAGATGTCTTCTAGACAGTCGCCGCCGGCGCGCCCTGGTGTGACGCGACAGTACTCGTCAGGTAGACAGGGCTCTGGAGGGTCGCAAATGCATCTCAGTAGCCAGCACGGTACTCCTCAGTCGCTGCCTTTGCCAATAGTCAAGGAGCTCCTCTTTGGGCCGACCCCCATCAAGTTTGCGAACTCGATTACTAAGCTGCACTGTGTGCCCAATGATGGCAAGTCGACGCGTACGACATGGATAGTCAGCCGGCTCTTCAAAGTAGGCGGCGCGTTGGATCACGTGAGAACCACTATTCTACCGCAGGATAAGAGCCCTCCGCCGCTGTCGACGTCGCAGTCGAGCGTTTGTAGCATACCGGAAGCAGGTTCAAAGGCCGAGGAGCCTCAGTGCGAGGAGGATCCCAACCCCTGGAACCCGAACGCCACTGTGGCGACTAATGAGGCTCAGCTGGCCCAGGATATTCGGTGCGGAATTTGCATTTTCTTCAGCCTGCCGGGGACGGAATCCGAAGGGCATGGCATTCTCACGAACCACTGGGAGGAGCTGTCGTGCGCGCTTGCGGACCTGCAGACTGTCGTATTCAACCGGGTATGTGATACTTTGCCGACGGCAATGCGCGAATACCGCACCAAGATGAAAGCTTGCTGTGGGTATGACGAGAAGAAGCGCCGCAGCCACTACAGTTTAGACTGCGACGAAGCGCTGCGCATTGGCTTCGAGTGCTTCCGGTCGCGGTTTTTGGGAGCGGTAATGATTCCGCGCGTCATTTGTGGCCAAAATAGATGGGCAGAGCTCGTGCAGGAGATTAAACTGCTCAACTGCAAGCTCGATTGCGATGATGCGTTTCTGAGCACGGCCATTGCCTCGTTCATCAAGTGCAACGCCCGGCTCGTGCGCAACCCCGGCACTGGCGTGCTTGAAAGCCCGCCCACGCGGACCATCGTGGTGGGGAACAACCGCATTTCCACTCGACGGCTTATATTTATTCTTTCTTCGCTGATCAAGGATCTTTCGGCAGAGAAATTGAGCAAACAGCTCGAACAAATCCCCGGGATAAACCTTACTAATGCCAACAACAACAGTACAACCTCGACTCTTACTAACAATGCCGCAGCACCGTCCAATGAAACGTATGACTGCAGCTCTGGTAGCAGCCCTGCCTCAAAGTCAACGGCTAATTTCACTTCGACAGATAAAGGATGGGAGATTCCAAACCAGACCAAAACTTCAGAGAATACGGCAGCGTGCGTGGTTCCGCACGTTATAAGACCCTCCTTCTCACAGAGTTCGCTCTCTACGTCGCTGTCGACCTCATACAACTCGACGAAATCGCGACACCCCTCTAGAGAAGGCCTGCGTAAGAGCGCAACGATTCTATTTGGCGCTCAGTCGGGCTCTTTCACTAATTCGGGTGGTTCATCTTCCTCCTTCTTTTCCTCGCTATGGAATAGCTCGCGGTCTGACTCTGGTTCGTTCACCTCGACTTCGTCTACCGAAGATTTCCCCTACTACTTTGAAGGGGACTACAGTGGTCTTTCGAGCTCGCTGCCGAACAAGCAGCAGTCAGCCTCTGGCCGGCCACTATTAAGTCGATGGCACTCTTCAGAGCGGACTGCCACTACGCTGTCACCCAGTTTGAACCTTGTGAACGATAGCATGGCGAGCAGTGTTACCGAGGACGCAGCGATATGTTGCCAAAGCGACACGGCTTACGAGCTCGTGGAAGACGAAGCTGGTAATGCTATTCTGGAGGTGGAGATGCCTGAACTTGAGCCCATCTTTGAGCCCATCGTGCTTCCCCCCATTGCCGGGCATATTCCGGACTTTCACCCGGATTTTGCTGTTCAGGCTGTGCCGCTCAATAGAGACATTGAAGAGAAGATCGCCCGTGCGATGCTCAAGGATGCAGAAGGCGTGCCCATTCCCAAGTGGGTTCACGAGGTCAAGAAGCGCTCGTCGGAGAGTTTATTCAGCGACTGCCCAGAGAGCGATGACTCGGAGTTTTCTGTCATGTCACGGTCGCTGATTATCAACCTCCGCAAGCGTGAGGTGTACGAGTGGACGCTAAGTCGTACGTGTACCAAAGATGGGTGCCACCAACTGCTCAGCCGTAAGAAGCTGTATTCGAAGCGCCCCAGCGACGAGTATAACTCTTTACAAGGCAAAGTCCACAGCGTTTTGAAGGATGCCACGGTTAAGAACTCTGGCGCGTGCGACTTACTCAAGGAATCTTTCCAGGGTGCTTTTGGCTTGATATGATTAACTACTCCAATTTGCAACGAATTATGAGATTACGATTCTAATGATTGATGATATACAGTTTAGCTAATATAATGGGTAATTTTTTTCAGACCTGTTGAAGAACCTTGTAGGTTGTAACAGCACATAGTAGTGGTGCCAGGGGTCGGGAAATGTCGTTCCCAATATGTGTTGTGAACCCAAAGTCGATTCAACCCACTACACAGACACACACACAGCTTTAGCCAACATGTCAGATACTCAATTTGTCAAAACATTCCTGACACTTTTGGGGAGTGATATTCCACCGGCTAGTAACAATGTATTGAGCGCTCCGGTGCTGTTCAAGCAGGTTCCTGCCCCAAAGAAGAGGCCACAGAAGGCTGTAGCCAGCTCCACACGGACGATCAAGTTGACGATCAAATCTATCAAGGCGCCCAAGTTCAACCAGACCATTGAAGTTGCATCTACGACGTCGATCTACTCGGTCAAGGAGCAGCTCATTAAAGAGATTGCTGATTTGGCGGCGCATAAACCGTCCAACATAAGACTCCTTGCCAAGGGCAAAGTAGCTTCTGATGCCAAGACCATTGAGGAATTGACTGAAGGAGACGAGGTTGCACTTACTGCTATGATTTCTGCGCCGCAACAGACTGTGGGTCCTGCTTCAGTAGAGGCCCTTCCCGAACCCGTTTGGAACGAGGTCAAGGCAGTATTGGATAAGCATCTAGGGGAGGCCAGTGGCCCAGCATACGAGCGATTGGTCAATGGTTGGAAGCTAGCCAAGTAATGCACTAGAAACCACCCATTGGTGGCTACTTCAAGATACAAGCAATTCGAGAAACTATTTGTAAGTGGTGTAATCTTGGCAATTGCAAACGTGGCTGTTATAATACAAGTAGGTAGTATGCTACCGAATTATCCATTACTAAGAGATTAATGCGTGTCCGAATAAATACAACAGATATAATATATCATGCAAATCTTTTTGGTCTGCGGGCCATTGTGGGGCAGGTAGATGATAATAAGATCACTTCCGTTTCAAGCTCTTCATTCTGCGCGCGAGATTGATTCGTTTAGGAGCGATGCTCGCCTTGAGCTTTTTGAATTCCTCAAGGTCTGTAGTCGACAGGTCTGGAGTAGAGTCGAGGCCCGAGAGAACGCCATTGTACGTATTGGACGCATCATAAACGCTAACCGAGTCCTGTCGCTGCTGGGCCCGCATCTGAGCAAGGTGGTGCTTCTGGCGACGGTCCGACACGAACTGGCGCAGCCGCAGAATCTCCTGCTGCGAAATGTGGCCAAACCCATTCGACCGCTTGAAGCACTGTTCCATGAGGCCCGACACGTCGATGAGCTTCTTGGGGAAGTTCTGGATCGCCTGGAACATCTCCATCTGGTCTCTAATATGCGAAATCTGCGGCTCGCACAGCTTGAGGATCGTGAGCGACACGCGGTAGAGGATCTTCGAGTCCTCAAAGAAAAAGCAGTCCCACACCCTCAGCATCGTCTCCACGGGGAGCACACCAATGAACGCGCTCATAAACCACGGCCCAGTAAAGAGGGTGATGGGTGGTAGCTTATTGAGCAGGTTATCGTAATGCTCGCCGTCAAAGTTCACCGCAAGCTTGTCCCACAGATGCGGCAGCGCTTCCTTCATGCACAGCATGAGCACACCCTGCTCAATGTTAACGCCCTCGAGGTTGACCTCGTGCACCCGCGGCAGGTATCGCTGGGTGATGATCACCAGCATCCAGAACGCTTTTTCCTCGTCCATAAAGAGCAGCAGCATGCCGGCCAGAAAGTTGAGGCTCTGGCAGTACCCTATTTTTGGCATGTACACGGCGAAGCAGGTCAGAACGCGCCGCAGCGCCTCAATTAGTGGGGTATCTTCGTGGTTGACGCCACGGAAGTAAATATTATCCGGGAAGGTCCGCTGCAGGTCCCTTTCAATGAGCTCCGTATCGTTGTTCTTGAGCTGGTAGGTCTGCTTGCACAATTTGTCGTAGAGCCCCGGGTGCGACGAGATCTGCTCGTGGCCCTTGGCAAACCAAAACCACGCATTGCCCCTCCACTCGGCAGGGATACCCTTCCGCACGTACCGCTTGAGCTTCTCGCTCTTAGGCGGGAACCTCACGGGATTGTCCTCTTCTTCGTTGTACAGTCCCGACTCCTTCATGAACTTGACCCACTTGTGCTTCCTCCGCTGCACATACGGCTCGTACGACTTCCACCACTCATCGTACTGCTGCTCGGTGATATATGTGCTCTGCTTGCGGAATCCGTAGCGGTCCCGCGGTGAAGATCGTTGCGGATTCTTCAGCTCCATGGAGGACCGCACGAGCGACGCAGACCGCCGCGACGTGAGAATCTCCCCATCAGCGTCGCTTGCCGAAACGCTCAGCACCACGTTGGCAGTGTCCATTGTGTGCCCGTTGGCCACGGGCGCCGCTTGAGCAATGCCGAGCCCTGTGGCAGCGCCGCTGGGTTCGGGCTCCTCTTCAACGCTCGATGCGTCGTCGAGGTTCGGCGACATGATATGGTCCGTCCCGTAGTCCTCCTCCTCCTCGGGCATGCTCGGGACATGCGCGAAGCTCGTGGGGGCCTTGTCCAATGCCGGAGACGACTTGGACATGTGCAGGGCCCGGGGCTTCTTGGTGTTGACGGCTAGGGCAGGTAGATCAGGGTCCGAAGCCGTCGAATTCTGGATCGCCTGGAACGCAGCGGGCATTCTCAGTACATGGGGGGTGTGGAGGTGTTTCTTCTTGGATTTTTGCATATTTTGTCCCCCGATGTAACTGTGCGATGCCACGAGTGAGAGCGGAGAGGAATAGGGGGGTTTAATCAAAGTGTTGGTGAGTTTCGGAGGTTGGGATCCAGGGCCCTCAGGGGTGACAAAATATATCACCTCCGGTAAACTTATTTATATATTGGTATAGAGTATTATAATAATGGGTTAATGCATTTGAGGGCTTGGTGATAAGCTATTGTAGCTGGGGGGTTGAACAATGTTGGCCCCTTCCAACTGCAATTGGCTGCTGCGTAATATTTAAGAGGGGATAAGGCGTGACATTTGGCGTATAGTTTAGACAATTGTCACAAATATGTATTATTATATGACAAGAGCAGATGAATTAGAACAGTATTCTATCCAGGATGGATTACGAAAGCGGTGGTGCAGTGTCACCAAGTACAGTGGTCCGAAATTTGTTTTAAAACTGGGGCTAAATATCAATTGAGAGGTCATGCAATTTTTTGTAATCCATGAAATAGCAGTAGCATGGAACCATGATTATATTTCATGACCTAATATTGTTGATAATTCTCCCTTAGGCCACGCTAGCTGAAATTGTTTTAACAAATCTAATCTCAGAGACAATACAAAGAGTTAAGGATAGCACCTCGCCGGCTTAAAATTGAACATAGGACTACCCGTATAAAAGTGCAGCTCGATGAGGTTCATCGTCAATATTATTGAGGGACTACGGTCGCAATTAATAAATTGCAATGCCCCATGATAGACGACGTAATGACTTGATAAATGTCTTGCACCCCTTTTACTAGACTTGCTAGTATAATTATTTGCTACTAAAAGTGATTTTGGTGACTTATCAGGGCAGAAAATGAACTCTGTGAAGGAGCTGCATATGTTAGAACGTTCAACAACTCTAAGGCATTAACACAACAAGAATATACATTTCAATGCAAACATTAAGTATATTGACTGGTAATACCAATGTAGAGTATATGATTATACAATAACTAATAACTGACATTGGCTGTGCAATGATCACAAGGTTAAAAAGCATTTTACCATAATTCCCCCCTACAGGCCGAAGGTACAAGCAATTTTACTGTAGAGTTTCAATTTCTATGATATTAAATTTTGACAATCCCTATACTGCGCATGATTATACCGCTAGCTAGGAAGGAATGCCCAATAGCGAGGATGAAATTGAGTCCTCTTATGCCGTTGGTAATGAATAGTTGACAATCGAAATTGCTTCCAAAATATTAAAATTGGATTTATACTACTGTTTATTTAACAGGTACCACAAAGGACAGGAAATAATTAAAATTAGCCAGAATTGATGAATACTTGATTCCTCAAGTCCAGCTTGTTTCAAGAAGAAAACGTAGTTGAAATCAGCGTTGTAACACCTGTAACTAAATCTCCCAACAACCCGGCAGACCGTTGTAACAAGGACTAAGCGATAGACCACCCCCATGGCAGAAGAAAAAAGCGCTCTAAGATCCCTAACTAAACGATATCTGAAGTCAATTGGCAGGAGAGTCTGGGGGCTGGCCCCCAGCTACGGGGGGTTTTGGGGACTAGTCCCCCAAGTACACGAAAAGCATTGATAGTAGCTCTGATGCGGCGCGCGTCGGGGGACATAATTGAAATTTGCACCATTGCGACGCGTCTCACCACTACAGGATGAGCGAAGAACACGCGGTAGAAACACCTGAGGAGGAGACGTCCGTGCCGACGATCCCTCTGGCGCGAGTGAAGCGGATCATCAAACAGGATGACGAGATTGTGACAGTGTCGAGTGGCGCGGTGTATGCGATAGCCACTGCGACGGAGCTGTTTGCTCACTACTTTGCAGAGCAGGCGTACCTGTCTGCCCAGGCAGACAAGCGCAAGAAGTTGCAGTACCAGGACTTTGCGAGTGCGGTGGCAAACGTGGACCAGCTCGAGTTTCTGGCCGATGTGGTGCCCAAGAAGGTGCCGTACCGCAAGGTCGTTGAGCACAAGGCTGCCTCTAGCGCGCCGGTAGACAAGAACCAGACGACGCTCAAGTTCGGGGCGGATGGCCAGATGGGTCTCGACGAACCGGCTAAGGTGCCGATATTGACTGAAGATGAGCCGAAAAAAGTTCCTCTTATGACTGATGAAGACCATTAATGACTATTTACATATTCCTACGAAGGATTCAATTTCTTTGCGCGCTGGACTGTCAATCTTAGGTGGAGAAGATAAGGATATCAATGGGATTATCAACCTCGGGGTAATTCATTTGAGGGTATCATTCTTTTATTCTTGGAGTGGGTGAAAAGGAAACTCGTGGCCCTTCAAGGGTATCTACCGTGTTTGACTGTATCTATGATCTCTCTGGTAAATGGATCACGAAGTACCACACCATGGCAGGCGAATTGGGTATCTATATATGTTACAAGGCGAATAAATGAAGAACGAATAACAAAAATGCTGGGCAAATAACAAATAACGAATAACAAGGCGAACGAGAGAGCAAAAAACACAAAACCAATTCGGATCAGATCACAGGCCGGGCGAATTGAACCGATAAAAGCGTGAAAGAGCACTAAAAATGTGGAAAGGCGACGAAGAGGCGAATTATTAATACAATAGTCGAATGCCGAGATCGAAAATTTTGAATACACTAGATCTGCAAAACGAATTGAACTGAACCTTGGAAGGGCGATTATTTTTTTTTTTTAACGATAATCTTCTCGGTACTCCCCAGATGGAGGAGGAGCATACCGGTCTTCTCGGTATGGCGGAGCTCGAGGCTCATCTCGCGGCGGTAGTCGATCCTCTCGTGGTGGTAATCGGTCCTCTCGCGGTGGCAGTCGCTCCTCTCGAGGTGGCAACCGCTCCTCTCGCGAGTCCCGTCGGTCGTATCCCCGATAGTCCCGCGGCGGATAACGCTCTCGCTCTCTCTCCCGGTCATCATACCGGCTGCTGTACCCTCTGTCTCGATAGTAACGATCCCGCGAGTCCCGATCATCGTACCGCGGCCGTCGGTAGTGGTCAGAGAAGCCGCCCCGTCGGTCGTCGTAACGCGACGGTGGTGGGCCCCTAAAGTCCCGGTACCGGTCACCTCGGTACCGGTCGTCAAAGTGTCGAGGCGGCCCTCGGCCCCGTCGCGGCTTTGGGGGGCCAAAGTACTTGCCAGGAGTCGGCGTTCTGGGTCGCTTGCGCTTGGCTTTTTCCAGCGAAAGCGTCTTACCGGCCAGCATGTAGCCATTGAGCTCCTTGATGGCGGTATCCGCGCCTTCTATGTCCTGCATGTTCACGAATCCGAACCCACGCGACTCTCGCGTGTGCGGATCGAGCATGATCTGGCACTTGTCGACGGCGCCGTACTTTGCAAACAGGTCCTCGAGCTCCGCCTCCGTGACGCCACGCGACAGGCCCGTCACAAACAGATTCGTGCCCTCATTCTTGGAGTCCTCCTCGTCCGATCTGGTTAAATTAGCGGCTGTTCAAATTCAGGGGTAATTGACTTACTTGGGCTCGTCACGCTCCCACTCGCGGTCTTCCCGTTCGGGCCGTGGCGACACCGATCTCCGGTCGTCGTACCGCTCAGGCGACATTGACCGCGTTCGCTCAGCTGGAGTTGTTAGACGGGACACTATTTTCTCTTTTGGGACGACTTACAGTACTCCTCTCGAGGCTCCTCTTCGTAGTCTGCCATTTGGTCCTTTTGAGCTTATGGTCGGTCGTCGGGTTTTGTGATTGTGAGGTTTTTTTGCGCGGCCGCGCCTCGGGGTTAATGAGTCGGCACTTGTTATTTCGCTGTTATATATTTGGTCCCCTTATGGTTAGCCGGAAGTGCTACGTGATGATCAGTTGAGCTTGAGGTTTTATGTTATTTTCCATAATTGCATGTAGTATGTGCTATTGAGAGAGAATGATTGGTATTTCTTGTCTCGACAGTGATTCCTGCTTGGGACTCAATTGAGTTGACGTAAATGGCTCCATTCATTGAGAATACCACACTAATGATCAATTAGTAGAGTATTTATTCTTTTATGTCTTTATGTGTTGCGTGCTCTAATCATATATTCGTTTAATATATTGGTTTACCGTATAGCATTTGTTAGCCATTCAGAACCAGAATACCAATATCCTCACAATGTTAGCTCACAATTTTCACTCAATGAGAAAATAGAAGTTCAAGAATAGTAAGAAACAGTGAAAGCGCTAGTAGGAGAAACGTTTTGAGAAGCACGTTCGGAGCCGCTATCCAGATATAGTATGCAGAATTAACAAATTCGACTAAATTACATTATCCCAAGGGTGAAAAATTTCCCGTGTCGAGGGTCACTCGGCACTCTGACGACAATGTTCAGTCTAATAAGATCGGTTCTGCGGCCGAGTCCAAGCCCGCTGAGGCCTCTGCAGGGCTTATTGGCCCGCCAGTTCAGCGCTACCGCTGCACCCAACGCCACAATCAACCAGATCCGACGAACGGGCCTTTTCAAGGTGAACCGGAAGCGCAAGAAGGCCAAGATCACCGAGTCGCCTGATCTTGAGGGCCACCCGCAAAAGAAGGGCGTCGTGCTCAAGGTCATTGTTCTCAAACCGCGAAAGCCAAATTCTGCCAACCGAAAGGCTGCGCGAGTGCGTCTTACCAACGACCGAATCGTCACTGCATACATTCCTGGCGAGGGCCACAATGCCCAGGAGCACTCGGTGGTCACCGTGCGAGGCGGCCGAACCAAGGATTTGCCAGGTGTCAAGTACAAGTGCATTCGAGGCAGCCAGGATCTGGCTGGTGTGCCGAACCGACGCAATGGCCGGTCCAAGTACGGCACGAAGAAGCCTCAGGAGAGTGCTTAGCTAACCCCGTAACGACTTGTAAATATTTTGACCAACAATTCTTTTTCCCTTCCGAGGTGCGATACGATATAGTCTGTATTATTTGCTACTTGAATGATGTATTGTACAATTAGATTTGCTGTATATTATTGGCGTCATATAAAGAGCATGGGAATGCCGCCTATCTTATATTTGATGCTTAAAGTGCTGCTATCATACAATTGAAGGAGGTCCGTTGCTCGATGTACAAACTATGAGTAATAAACTCTGGTGCTGGTTCACGAGGTGTATATTGCGTCAACCTTATAAACATGTGGCCCGTTAAGCATTTTTGCTATTCTGTGATGGTAATTTATAATATAACGTCAGAGGCTCTCGTAATGGCATAACACATATCTTAATGGTGTATAAACAAACGGTTTTTCACGACGTAAATTATATTATTAACACCGTAGTTTGTCAATTGAATATATCGTGATGGCGTAGACTACAATAATAATAGGAACCTAAAAGATGTACAATATATATAATGGTAATGTTAGAATCTACGTCCGGACGCGGTCTTTCGCTCCTTTTCAGTGTTCTCCGGCTTGGCTCGGTTGAGCACCTTGAGGAACTCAGAGACTCGGTACCGCATTCGCGAGTGCATGTACGCCTTGGAGCACTTGATGTGGTAATGGAAATAGTCCCGGAAGATCTGAATGTGCGAAATGGCCTTCTCCCTCCTCTGCGCCGCCAGGTGTCGCGGGAACAGCACAAACGTTACGTACCCAATGTCGTCCTGGACTCGCAGATTAGGCAGGTGCCGGATCTCCAACGGCGGCTCCTTGTGCGAGTACAAGACCTGCGGCGCGTTCTGAATAGCCCGCCGCCGAGCGTCGACAAACTCCTGCAAAAACACTTTGCCAAAGATCCGGTCCGTCTCGTCCTTGAACACCGTCGAGAAAATCACCGTCACCCGGTCGTGCGACGGCTTGACGAAAATGCTCTCCTCCTCTCGGTAATGGATCGCCATAACCTCCGTGTTGACCGCCTCGGGCGCATACATATCCAGCGACTTTTCGGCCGCCTCGGCAGAGAGCCGGTCAAACTGCTCAAATGCCCTCTCGAATGGCGCTGCCAACGTGTTCCGCTTGAGCATGGAAATGCTGTCGACCAGCCGCTCCCGCTCCTCCAACGTCGAGTTGGGCACAATGCTATCCAAGTCCAGCACGAGCGATATGTTGTACCCCTGCTCCGGCGGATCCAGCATGTACTGACCGTACTCCCGCTTCAGTACCTCCTTCGCGCCGTACTTCTCCAGGTCCGGGAAGCACTTGATGTACATGGACACCACTATCTGCGTCTTGGACTGCGGCGTCGAAATGTGGAACGTGACATTGTCAAAGTCGCTCACAATCTGGTCAATTGAAGTCGGAGGCGCGTCCTCGAGTAGCCGTTCAGTCAGAATCGACTTGAGTAATAGATTGTGATACTCCAGCATCAACATGGTGAATGTCTCCTCCTCTTGGGGTTGTGCTGTCGTTTGGTTGGGCCCCACAGCCTCCTTGGCGATTACCTCCCGCTGCGCGCACCCCGAGCCGCACCGAGCCGCACCATGCATTATTTCATTTCGGGGCGAATAACATGCTTTCATGGAGGAGTTTTAATAGCGAGACATGTTTTCCTTTATCTAGTATGGTCAATGGAGACTCAAAGTCACTTATATTAATTCTCGCTTCAGTATGCATTTGAAGTTGAACGGTTCACATTATATATAATAGAAAAAGTCCATCTTGAATTCAAGCCATAAGGATAGTTTACTGGTCCGCCCTACGTATTGAAAGGGGGCGATATCTATTAATGCAAAATAAAAGAGTTGGTCCAGTGAACTATGCATGAAACATTTTTACGGTCTCTAGGGTCAGACTGCAAAATGACTGTATCAACAGTCAATGTGCCACCAAGGAAGCATAATGGACTGAAAAGCACACAGAAAGAGTTTACCGCACAGAGATATTTACCACAGTTATATCGTGTCACTATTGCTCGAGAGTATTATATTTGGCTGGGAATACAAAGCAAAATTTTTTATCACTAACTATGGTCACCTTAGTTTAGAACCGACTGTTTTGTAGCAATTTCTTAACGCTTATATTTTGTCTTCATCCATTCTGTCCAATCCCAATCAACAAATTCTTCAAAATCATAACAGAGGTTGTTTTCCGACCATTTATTCAGTATGTCCCGTGCCCCTGGAACAACGCTTGTGTCGATGCCACTCGTCGGCTCAATATCAGGAGAGTACACTGCCATGCTCAAGTTCCAGACGACAATGCTCATGTCGACTCTATCCGTAAGAATCACACTGCTTGGGTTATAATATTTTGATAGTCCAACCCCTCTTTTCTCAATCGTTTGCTCCGCCTCAATGAGCTGCTCCATGAGCCGCTGTCGTTTCTGCGTGTCAAGTGAATCTGGGTCAACCTTGCTTAGCCCAGTTCCCTCAATGTATTCTCTTAGAATCACACGGACATCACGGAATTTGTGCTTTGGATGGTCTTTGACGGGAACCCTTAATGTGTAGCAGCCATAAAATCTGGGAATAACCTTTCCTTGCAAATCATGCAATATTCCATACGCAAGAGCGGTGTTGGAGTAACGATTATCGGCATTCAAAGAATACAGTAGGGGATACATTGTAAAGGGGTCAAAAATCTCTGCAACGAGTTTAGCTCTGGTAGCATCCTTATCGACTTGGCCTGCATTCGATATATTGATAGCTTGAGCTAGAAACAGGTATGGTCGACCCCATTTAGGAGGATCAATCATCCTCAGCAGCTTGATTTTAATCCAGTCTGAGCCATCTTGACCAGGGAGAGGAGGGTGATTAAGAATATTTTCAAGCTGTTTCATGGAGAAGTCATCAAGCATTGGATCTGGTGGGCGGATATCTGAGAGACCACGGCTAATAAGCACCAGGTTTTTTCTTATTAGCTTATTTACCATGGCGTGATTAGGAGGGATATGACTTTGAAGTGTCAGTTCCTGGTTCAACGGGAACCATTTTGCTTTGAGATATAGGTCCATATTCTATTGGTACTGGAATGAAGTGCTATCACCTTTTGTCTATGATTAGCCAATGCCAATTCTCGATGGCCAACTTACCTAATATCCAGGTTCAACGGGAAATGGTATAGGTGGAAGAATTTGGTGGAAGGATGGAGAGCTTTTATGGACATACAACGATCGATAAGGTTTTGAGCGCGCATAAATGACTAGAATGGGTAATAAATTTAAAATTTGTGGGAAAAAAAGGAAACCAAAGTGGCAATGGGTTCAAGTCTTTGACCAGTTAAGATGAATGAAGTGGATAATCAGAGTAGAGTTTGGACATATCGACAAGAGGGTTCGCATATAAATACTACGGCAGAGGTTTTATATCATTAGATGAGCACGTTGAATCCGCAGCAACCAGGCTGGTATATAGCAATAACGTTCGAAAAGGCTGCCATCATCACAATTGCAACTACAGTATTAAAAGAGCAATATTTATTAACTATTCTCAAGCTAGTTTAACGGTCGGTTTAGGAGGTATCCAAGGTATTTAAATCCTTGAACCAACCCTCCGGCAATGCTGGTAACGATGTTTTGCCACGGTAAAAGGGAGTTATGGGTAACAACTGCGACATGTGGTACAGAATCGCTGTTCCAGTATGGTTGGAAATTGACATTAATTGTGGATATCCCGTCGGTGATTGTCACGTATGGACAACGTAGGCCAACGGCATACTCATATACCTGATTGATGACCTTGTATAAATTACTCTTTCTGTCGAGACGGATTGTGGAATTGAAGTCGATGTTTTCTCCAAGGTCAGAGGGTTTAATGCATCCAGGGAATTTATACTCTATTATGCGGCATATTTGGCGCCTACCCTCAGTCGTAGTGACAGTCATGACAGCATCTGCCCTCCTTGAGCTTTGTGGGAGTTTGAAGTCAGAAAGATACTCAACTTTGTGACTAGGATTGTCGGCTCGCCCAGGGTTGAGCAAACGTTCAAATACCATTACCAAAGGGTTAAAAACCCTTTCTTTGAGTAGATGGCTGACGGAACTTTCGTTTTCGATATTTGTAGTCGAGAATTGATAATTCATAACTTCTGTCACATCAGAATTACGCATTATATCCAAGCCCTCCAGAATAAATGTACGTGGGTCAATCAGGATGATTTTAGATACCCTGTCTCGTAGGTAAGTCGATCGCGGCAAATAAGTTCGCTCGGTGCGGAATATTATATCTGGTCCGATGTTTCCAGAGAGAAAGTCTTGAAAGGGAAGAAGTCTAATGAATGACATTTTGCTGGTAAAGATTTTTGAGGAAATGATCGATATATAGGTAAGAAATATAGTTTTGTGAAGTAAACAATACTATGCCAATCTTATAATAGTGGTTGAATCAACAATTTAGCCTTTTGGGTGTCGTAGTAGATTTTCAAAGTCTATTGCATCTATTAGGATAAGCCTATCCCTAATTTATTGAGATCTGTAGGAATGAAAGCTTCAGCACATTAAATGAACTAATTGGATAGTCCATTATTTAGTCAGTGAATTAGAAAAAGACAATTCAGCACAGAGCGATTTTTACGAACGAAGTATGAGTTTTAACGGAATCACTAGGTAATTTAATGGACAATATTCCCCTACCTATTATATATCACAAAACAATCATTATCTTGGGATATATGGAGCATTGAATTAACGATGACAAGTATGGCAAGAGGAAAGTGGCTAATTATTTCGTACTGTAATGGGTGTCGATATTGGTCAATGAATACTATTTTATATATTATTTGAGCAAAATGATGTTATTGTACCCAAATTAAGCTCTTTCAATTCCTCAACTACTAACATACGCTAAAGGACTCCGAAATGGTACCTGGCTGACTTAAATTGATCCGTCTCGTTACTATCCGGTCCTCTACAAGATCTAACCCGACTTTTGCTCGGCTCTTAGAATCCTGTGAGTTAGAGAAGTGTCATTTTATGATCAGAAATGATTTTCCCCGAACAGTTGTCAGTTCTCATATTAGTGTGGAGGCTCTACAAAACTTGGAGGGGTATTATCTATATAGGAGGCCACTATCGACACCTCTAATTCAGAACTCCACTGGTCATATTACACAATAGTTGCACTAAGCATGGATTACTGTTTAACACAACTCACATGCCCTGATATATCTAGTTACAGTTGCGTACTGAGAGCATACCAGAAGATATAAGCCAAAAAGATATTTTTAATCATGTACAGTGTATATCTTATGGTACTGGATATTAAGTTGAATTAGCAATACAGATTCCTACAGTAATTAACAAACTGAAATTTAACTACCTTACCCGCTTTAGCACATGTAGCAATTTCTTAACGCTTATATTTAGCGTTCATCCATTCTGTCCAATCCCAATCAACAAATTCTTCAAAATCATAACAGAGGTTGTTTTCCGACCATTTATTCAGTACGTCTCCCTGTGCCCCTGGAACAAAGTCTGTGTCGATGCCACTCGTCGGCTCAATATCAGGAGAGTACACTGCCATGTCCAAGTTCCAGACGACAATACCCATGTCGTTTCTATCCGTAAGAATCACACTGAATGGGTTATAATATTTTGATAGTCCAACCCCTCTTTTCTCAATCATTTCCTCCGCCTCAATGAGCTGCTCCATGAGCCGCTGTCGTTTCTGCTTGTCAAGTGAATCTGGGTCAACCTTGCTTAGCCCAGTTCCTTTGATGTATTCCCTTAGAATCACACGGACATCACGGAATTTGTGCTTTGGATGGTCTTTGACGGGAACCCTTAATGTGTAGCAGCCATAAAATCTGGGAATAACCTTTCCTTGCAAATCATGCAATATTTCATATGCAAGAGCGGTGTTGGAGTACCACCTATCGGCATTCAAAGAATACAATGTGCCACTCATTGCCAGGGGGTCGAAAATCTCTGCAACGAGTTGAGCTCCCGTAGCACTTTCCTTCAAATGCGATAGAACAGTAGAGACTCCAGTAACCTGCGCCAAAAACAATCGCTGTTGGCCAAAGTCAGGCCATTTAAACTCTCTAAGGAGCTTGATTTTTATCCAGCCTGAACCATTTTGGCCAGGAAGCGGAGGATTGGTAAGAACGGCGTCAAGAGCATGACGTTGCTCAGCTTCTCCGCCTATCCACGGTGTTGGAAAGCTGATATCTGAGAGACCACGGCTAATAAGCGCCATGTTTTTTCTTATTAGCTTATTTACCGTGGCGTGATTAGGAGGGATATGACTTTGAAGTGTCAATTCCTGGTTCAACGGGAACCATTTTGCTTTGAGATATAGGTCCATATTCTATTGGTACTGGAATGAAGTACTATCACCTTTTGTCAATGGTTATCCAACGCTAATTCTCGCTGGCCAACTTACCTAATACTCAGGTTCAACGAAAATTGGTAAAGATGGAAGAGAGAATAATTTGGTGGAAGGATGGAGAGCTTTTATAAACATACAACATCGATAAGGTTTTGAGCGCGCATAAATGACTAGAATGGATAGTTAATTTAAAATATGGGATAAGGGAACCAAAGTGGCAATGGGTCCAACTTTAACGAGTATCATATGGATATGAGAGATCGCATAAACGTTATACTGCTCTGGGCTTTCTCTCAGTGTTCAATGACTCAATGGGACACCAGCGATTCAAATAGAGAGGATCGAAAAGAAACAACTGGGCCTTAATGGTTACCGGTAATTGATTACTACCCCAATGATGTACCTAACCTGTTACCAATGAACATGTATCCAATTCAAGGTCCAATATATGTGCTACATAATATGTTATCCGCGTCTCTCTCGATAAAAGGATAAACACTATTTGGTTAGAACGACCTAGACAATTAGTTGACAAATTGGAAAAGGGAGTTGCCCACCCTGCTACTGGGGTTTGGGGGCTGATCGCCAAGTAGGTAAGTTAATAGGAGTTAGAGAGAGGTAGAAAACAAATATAATAAATAGAGGCTAATATACATCAACGCCCGCGGGCAACGGCAGATCCTGGGCAAAGTAGTAGTTGCGCAAGCACGAGTAGCCCTCCCAGTCAAAGTTCTGCTCAGCAATGCAAGAGCAGGTGAGATTGCGCTCGAGCGCGTTGAGCGGGCAATGGGTGAACGGCGGGTGGGTATAGCCAATGTCGTCGAAGAAATGGACCTGCGACGAGTTGAGGAAGAGCGATGCGGCGATGGAATGGATCGGGGCGTCACCCCAGCGCTCGTAAAAGAAGCCACCGGCCTGGTCGAGGTAGTTAAAATAATCTTGGTAGGCCTGCGAGCGCCAAAAGTCCATGTCGGCGACTTCAAAGTTGGACCAGTAGTGACACAGGTTGTACGACTCGCCGCTGTCGTCGGATATAAAGTTGATCATGTTGTCCTTTGCAATGTACTGGGGGTAATGGGAGATGAAATTCTTGGTGACAGCCCATAGCGAGTGTACGGTGGCCTCGAACTCAATGAGAGAGATGGTGAACCCATACTTCTTGTCGTGAGTGCGCATAAACTTAAACACGTCGTAGCCAATGTCACAGTGAATTGTTGTCGAGGGCTCGACGCGCCAGTAGTACTTGTAGTCGAGCATGAGCGGGTGCTGGAAGAAGAAGCCCGACTCGAAGCGACACATGTGCCGGTACGACTCCGAGTCGCCGTAGATGATGTCCTTCTCCTTCATATCCTTGCGCGCCTCCGCCGCGAGCGTCTGGTTGATCCAGTCTGGGTAGCCCCAGTGCTGCGGCGCGATGAGGCCGTACTTGGTGGTGCCCGATATCAGGTGGGTCGTGATGTTGACAAACTCGTCGCTAAACGGCTCCTCGTTGAGGAAGACCCAGTCGTAATGGTATATGTGGTTGAACCGGTCTTCGATCGACCGGATAGTGCCCAGAAGCTCTCCGAGGTCAGAGTTGCGGGCGAGCGTGACGAACGTAGCGTTCTCACGATGCGGGTTGTACTTGCGCTGGTCCTGGAGTATCTGGGCCAACTCGCTATCTTTAAGGATGTTGCTCCTCTCTGGCGGTGGCGGGTCCTGCGCTGTACCCTGTGGTGTAGGCAAGTGGGCAGGCGGCACTATGGCCGACTCGCTGGGGGCCCTCCACGCGCCCTTGAGGGTTACTCCATCTGGGGTTAAACTCCAGAATGCAAGCAAAAACAGCGACATCATCGCCAGGACGATGAGGCTGGGGAGCACTCTTCTCAGCATGGCCGATCTGCTCCAACGATGCTACGGTGTCTATGTATTGGAGGCTGCCCGTGAAAAATTTTGGAGAGAAAACCTACCGTTTATAACAATTAAAGTCTGTCTTGCATCTATCGACTCAGATACCCGCTTTTTTTTTTCTCACGGGCATGCCAGCGTGGTTTGCCGAGCGAGATCGACGCCTGCTGCAGGGGTCAAGGGGAGAATTTCTCTTGTGGGAAATATAAATTAAAGTGCCTAGTTCTCCCTGTTTCAAGATCATTCCACAGCCGCGGGTGAAAATGTTTTTTTTTTCAACAATCCATCCTGAGATATCCACCTTGTAGACTCTTTGAGGGGGCCGTTTTCCGTCTCCTCCTGTCAATGTGCCCTCATATGTACTCTTTCACGCCGCGCAGCTTTCATTTCTTTCCCCCTCACCTTATGAGCATGAGTGGCCCATGTCGGAGCTGGAAAATCGCCAGGTACTGTTGCCGTTTACAGTACGCGCAGTGTGTCATTGCACGTCGCGCTGACGTCACGGTGCAGTAAGCATTCGCTACCATTCTCCTATAACGCTAAAATGCTATGTGTAGCGCACTGTTCCTGGTTAGTACAAGCAGCGTTCTGCATTGTCACAGTATAACTAGCCTGCTCTATCGCTAATATCGGGTCTGGTGCACTGTTTGGTTAGGACGACTGGCGTCCTGGGGCGTGGCTGTTTTTGATTCAGGGATTGGTTGGGACTCAGACAAGCTCCGCCATGATCAAATTAGAAGTCCAAATAGAAGACGAGTAAGACGACACGGGGCAGTAGGTAACTGGAGCAGCCCAATGTGGCGGGTAAATAACTGAACAACGCGCAGCACGCTCCGTGGTACCCCTGTCGAGCTTTGTTGCCAACCGTTGAGCTTGTCTCATCGGTGTCCTACCAGCACATATAACCCAACCCATTCAACACTGAATTGAGTAGCCCTGCTACAAGCGTAGGTGGGTTTCTCCTCTCCGAATATACCCTCGCAAAGGCTTGCTAACTGTGTACTTAGGGGGCTAGTCCCCCAAACCCCAGGGCTGGGGGCCAGCCCCCAGACCTCCGACGGTTTAACTTGTAACAAGTTGTCACGCGTTGGTTATAGTCCACTTGTTAGCACCCAATAATTACATGTCTAACTGGGCATGTTTTGGGTCAGTAATTAGTTACGCTAATGGGCTTTCGTAGTGACCGATTTTGAATCTAGTGTTTATTACTTTGAGTGCCACAGTTGGCTATTGCAATATTGGGCTTATCTCAGAATTCATTTTTGCATATTCGTGCATAGCTCGGCATTCTATTTGGGGATAGTTCTCCCGACATTGGTTTAGGGGTTAGTTATGCACGCCAGTGCACATCTCAACCCTATTAAGATTTATGCTGATGCGCTTAGCAGTTAGTCCTGGAATGGAGAAAAGAGAAGTGGAGAAGGGACCCCAGCTAGGGGAGCTCGAATACATTGTAGTAAAATTGCTAGCCGCGTGCTATTGCTGGAATCTGTAAAATAATATGTGTAGCTTTGCACAATTGAGTATAACACGGCTAGGGTCGATGGTTTTGTCAAGTTCTATGATCTCAAAGGAATTGGTGCAGTTCATCGCACGGTAGACTATATTCATCGATTCATGAACGATTTTCCAAAAACTATTTTACGTAGTTCTGAATCGCATGCAACATTTCTAATAATGGTAATTAGCGAAGGAAACTTACAATAGTGGATCTTGACACTCTCTTCGACCTAAATAATATTGTAAATTGTAGCATAAGCACTATGTAAATCAATAAACCTCTGGCAGTTCATGTTATCCATAATACCTTGTTTCGCCTCAAAAATATTATCAGAAGTTCAATGAGCTATAGAATTGCCCCTGCTAATTCTGACGCTCTATGGGCTCAGCGATCAAGTCTTTAAGCGTGCCTTCCTTGCACGCCATTGTACAGTATTCCACTCCAGGATTTTAAATTATTATCAGTTTACACTTCTAGCATCGATATTGGAGGCGGCGGAGAGCGTGGTGCGCGGTTGCTTGTCCCGGGCGAAACCTCCCAACCACCCCACCCCATGACAAAACGATCGGTGGAAAAAAAACACGGCAGCAAAAGAAGTGCAGAAGCACAGCGCAAACATGGCATTCTTCGGGCTGAAGACCGTGGTGTCTTCGGACGCCAATGAGGTCATGGACTTTGAGGACACGTACGACGACCGGCTCGGCGATGCGCTGGTCGAGACCAATGACGATTTGAACGATGAGACGTTTGGTAGCTCGAGCGAGCTGGGGAAGGACTTTGATTTCGCAGGCCAGACGGCCAAGGTCGCAGGTACTCTGGACGAGGAACAGTTTGCGTACGCGCGGACGAGCCGGCCGCCTGCGGCCATGCCTGGGCAGTCGCTGCCGGCGGACGTGCCCAGCCTCCAGCCAATTGCGTCGCTTTGGGGTGGCCAGGGTCCCACTGAGCAGCAGCAACAACAGCAACAGTCGCAGCAGCAGCAGCAGCAGCAGCCAAAGGTGCTGTCGCTGGAGGAGGTGGAGGCGCAGATGATGGCCCAGCGGCAGCAACAGCCGCACGCGCCGCAGTTCTACCCGGTGCCTCCCCCTATGGGCCAGTACCCGAACGCGCCGTTCCCACCTCCTCCAGGGTTCCCGGTGCCGCCGGACGCAATGGGTGCCATGAATAGACAGTTCCAGCAGATGGGTTTCATGCCTGTGCCTGGCCAGCCGCAGCCGCAGCCGCAGGCTCAGCCTCAGCCAATGCAGCAGCCGCAGGGCCCACCAGTTCCGCAGGGACCACAGGGGCCGAACCAGGGCCCTATCCAGGGCCAGGGTGAGGAGGCCAAGAAGGAACCGGTGCCGCTGAGTCAGGTAATGAACGAGGACCAGGCCAAGTCGCAGGTGGAGAATGAAAAGCTGCTGCACAAGTCGCGCAAGATCGCGCAGATTGTAAAGTACAACGGCCTCATGTCGCAGTGGGACCGCAACTTCATTATGCGGATCCAATTGCAGCAGATGGTCACGGACGATCCGTACAACGAAGACTTTTACTACCAGGTGCACTCTGCGATTCAAGCGCGCAACAACCCGCAGCAGCCGCTCAATTCGTTTGCGCAGACCTATCTGTTCCAGCGAGGACAGCGCGGAGGTCGGTTTAGACGGCACGACAACCCGCTGCAGCGAATGCAGCAGCAGGTGCAGCAGGCCGTGGAGCGGGCGCGGGAGCACCCCAAGTCGAACCAGGTCGTGCGAGAGGGCGCCCTTGGACGTATCTCCATGGGCAGTGGTAAGCAGCCGCGGCGGGCACTGAACGTGGGTAAGAAAGACTCTCCGTCGTCGCCAGCGAGCGCCAGCGCCAAACTTGGCAAGGACAACATTGCCGGGCTTGACTTGGGCAAGAAGACCAACACCAAGTACACGACGCGGGATTTGCTGCGCAACATTGAGGCGGTCTACTCGGCGCTGCTGGAGGTGGAGTCGCGGGAGCGGGGCCGCCCCCAGGACGAGGAGGCCCAGAAGGAGTGGGAAGCCAAGACACAGGAGCAGGTGGACATTCTGTGGGACAACCTCAAGGTCACTGCGCCGGCGGACTCGAACAACGTGCACCCGTTCGTGCTCATGCTGAGTCACAACAAGGGCAAGAAAGCCATCCCCCGAGTGTTCCGGCACATTGACCAGAAGCAGCGGCTCACGGTGCTGACGCGGATCATTGCCAACATTGACGCTTTGGACGTGGTCAAGAACGGCGCCTATGTCAACGGCGAGGACCTCAACGCCAAGGCGCGGGAGTCGGTGGACCTGTTTTCGCACACGGTGCTGCCACCGCTGGTGCACCTCATCAGCGAGTCGCCGTACGACGTGGTGGTGGGTCTGCTGGAGATTATGCTCAACTCGTCGAACATTGTGCACGTTGCTTCGACCAAGATTGGGCTGGCGTTTTTGACCGTGCTCATTTCGCGGGCCGAGCTCATCAAGCAACAGGACGGTGCCAGCGCGGACTCGAACTGGCAGGCGACTTTCAACAGCCTGTTCACCTCGGTCCAGGGCCACCTCTCTAGCATTTTCCCTCCGCGTAATGTCGACGACTCGTATGTTTGGCACTTCTTGGCGTCGCTGGCCCTGGCTGCCAAGCTCGACCACCAGCGGATCATGGTCGACGAGGTGCGAGAGAAGATCTTTGGCACCATGGCAGAGGCCAAGGCTCTTCCAGTGGAGTTGGGTACTGCCAAGATCAGCAACCTCAACTTGTTCTTGAACGTCATGGGCCTCAATGCGACTACGACGGAAATCGGCGAGCTCGAAACATCTTCGTAACTCTACCCAAGTTTTCAAGTTTTTATTTTTACCTCACGGAAGCTGTTCTACTTTACGAGAGCTTCTAGTTGGCCGTTATTCCATGGAAGTTTTTGGCCCTCTCCACGAAAGCTCTTAATTGACCGAACTTTTTTTTTTTTTAATTGAGATGACTCAATGAATGTATTCTGTATATAGAGTATGTCATCCTATTACCACAACTTAAGGATCATAAATGCTCCAGAATCAACCGCAATGGATAGATCAACCCTTCTGACTAGACTAGTCGTGATGTATGGTGATGGTGAGGGGTGGGCCAATCAGGACCGAGTAAATGTAAACCTCCCAAACCATCACGAAAAATTGTGAAATATCGCCAACCGGCTAGACGATACATAGATAATACAATGCTGGCTCGAAGTATTATTCGATCTGCTCGAATCGCTCGACCTGTTCTTGCGCGGTCCATCTCTTCGGCCGTGCGACCAGTCGTGGCTCGAAAGGTCCAGAACAACTGGGGCCAGGTCCGATTCTACGGCGCCGGCCCACCTCCCCTGACACGAGAGTTTGTCGAGGAGCGAATCATCGACACTCTCAAGTGCTTCGACAAGGTATGTTGACGCCCTTTTGGTGGCCGGACTGTGCTAACTGCGGTAGATTGCTGAACCAGAGAAGATTACTTCCTCTGCCAACTTCGTCAGTGATCTGGGTCTCGACTCGCTTGACGTTGTCGAGTGCCTCTTCTTCATCGAGGAGGAGTTTGGAATTGAGATGCCAGACCACGAGGCTAACGAGATCAAGACCGTCGGCCAGGCTGTCGACTACATTCTTGCTCAGCCAGATGGTAAGCCCGGTTTTATTTTTGTGGGGAATAACTAACCTTTTTAGCATTCTAAACTAGCATTCCATGACCTTAATGTTATATATGTATTCAAAAAAAAAACGATTCTACGAGTTTCAAATCGTCGTAGTGTCTTCGAGGGCTAGCCCTCGCGCTCCTATAGCTGAGGGACAATCCCCCAGGCACTTTTTTACACTTTAATATATAAATTAGATAAACGGATAGAACACTTGTGGAGAATAACTCAACAGTATGAATAATAACTCGGCTATAGCTATTGCGTGATTGACGTATATAGTGCCGAAATCCTGGGCATGCGCGACAAATTATGCCGGACAAGTACATACAAGCTTTGGCTTGCCAAATAAACGCAAATGCAGGTAGAACGGGCCGACGTTCGGTAATGAGGGCAGAATGTGGTGGTGACGATATCCGAGGTTTAACCCATCTGAACCACTTTAGATCGTCCCGCAGCGAGGCTGCATAGATAGACCAAAAGGCGGGGTTATTAAATACCGGCCCCAGCCCAGGCCATTAGTACCGCTAGTAGGCTTTAATATGACTGTAACAATCTACGAGTCCCCAGATGGGCCTCTCAAGAACGAGTTTGATGGTAATGCAGCGCGGTTCATGCTGGATTCGCCGTACCTCAAAGCACACCCTGAGAAGAAGCTGTTTGTTGACGCGCAGACCGGAGAATCGCTCAAGGCTAAGGAGTTCGTCCAGCTTATCCAGCAGATCCACACTGCTCTCAGGAACGAGGGTATTGGCGAACGCGATGTCGTCGTCATCTACTCCCTAAACACCATCTACACTGTCCCGATCCATCACGGCATTCTTGCTGGAGGGGCCATTGTGTCTCCAGCCAATGCCGCCTATTTGCCAGAGGAGCTGGCTCACCAGATCAGGGCCACTGGCGCGAAGCTCGTCCTCACTCTCCCCTCAATGAAATCCACCGTAGAAAAGTCCATTTCCCTCGCTGAGAAGACTCTTGAGGAGTGCCCCATTCTCACCATTGAGGAGCTTGTAGCTCGGGCTCGAAGGTGTGCCCCTACTCCACCAATCGAAATGGCTACTAACGAATCACTCACTCGAGACGCATACTACTGCTTCTCGTCTGGTACTAGCGGACTCCCTAAAGGAGTCATGTCGACCCACAGGAACATGACTTCCAACTGTCAGCAGCAGGTCCAATCGGGATGGCGCATTTATCGTACGGATCACGTCTTTATGGGCGTTCTCCCGTTCTCACATATCTACGGCCTGTGTAAGTTCGGGTTTACTACCCCTTATATTGCCAGTACGCTCGTGGTGCACCCCAAGTTCGAACTCGTGCCCCTCCTGGACTCAGTTGTCAAATACAGAGTCACCCATATGCACATCGTCCCTCCAATCATCGTCTTACTGGCTAAGAGTCCTGTAATAGACCAATATAAGGACAAGCTCAAGAAGAGCCTAAGGTGGATTTATTCGGGGGCAGCGCCGCTCTCCAAGTCTCTTATCAAGGCCACTGAAAAGCGAATTGGCGTCTCTGTGTCGCAAATGTACGGTCTGACCGAAACTTCTCCAGTGACGCATTTCGCCAACAACGCGGATTCGTACGACCCAGCATCTGTCGGATGGCTTGTGGCTGGAATGCAGGCGCGGATTGTGGGCGCAGATGGCGTAGATGTAGCTCCGGGTGAGCCAGGTGAGCTCTGGCTACGGGGGCCGAACATTATGAAGGGCTATCTCAATAACGAACAAGCCACTGCGGCGGCATTTGGCGACGGCCGATGGTTCAGAACTGGTGACGTTGCGGTCTACAGTAAGCGTTCGCAACAGTACTACATCGTAGACCGTGTCAAAGAGCTCATCAAGTCTAAGGGACACCAGGTGGCGCCGGCAGAGCTCGAGGCGCTGCTGCTTAAACACCCTAACGTCCGAGACGCCGCAGTCGTCGGAGTCTATTCTGAGGAGGAGGCGACTGAGTTCCCAAGAGCATTTGTCGTGCTCGATGACGGAATCAATCCTATGGACGTGAAGAACTGGTTCGACAAGTCGGTCGCACGGCATAAGCGTCTCTGGGGTGGGCTTGTGGTTCTAGAGCAAATACCAAAGTCCCCCAGCGGCAAAATCCTTAGACGAACCCTTCGAGATGGCAAGGACTACAAAGTACACGGCGACAAGCCTACCGCCAAGCTATAGACTCAATTACTCCCAGACTCCCTTAGTCAATCTTCAATTTAAAACCCCTCTGCTACGGGAGATCGAGGGCCGGCCCTCGAATACACTCAACTACTAGTCGTAAAACTTTCGTAGATTATGCTGTAGTAAGAATTAGCTGCGATTGAATACCTCGTCTTCAAGCCGGCTGAGCGACTCTTCATATGCTTTGGTCGTGTGCTCGTCATCATCGGGGTTGTATTTCTCCAGCTCAACTGTACCAGTCCTGTGGATGGATTTTGATATGCTCCAGAACTTCTTTCGCTCGCCGCTATCGCAGACAATATTGATAGCAGTACCCGCCTGACCGGCTCGAGCAGTTCGCCCCACTCGATGAACATATTCTCGCTTCCCAATCGGCAAATCATAGTTGATGACATACTGGATGGTAGAAATGTCAATACCACGGGCCATGAGGTCCGTGCACACCAAAATATCAATCTCGCGCTGTTCAAACTTGCGCAGGATCTTGCGCCGCTGCGCCATATCAAGCTCTCCGGAGAGTCTCTCCACAACGAGACCCCTGTTGAAGAGTCGCTCGTCAATGAGCCCAATGAGCCGAGCCAGTCGGCTCGCCGCCTCGTTGGATTTGACAAACACGATAGCGTCCGATGCAATATTGTTGTCCTTAATAAGTTGTACGAGGCGCAGGGGCTTGACAGACGAGTTCTTGACGGAAATGAGTCTCTCGGTGAGAGTAGTGGGCACAGAGAACTCGTAGTCCACTGCGTCACCCGCATCTTCATCTGCAGTCCCCTCACCAACTACAAACAGCCGCGGTCGGTAGATGTTCAGGGAGGCCAGTTTCCCCGGGTCGCGGGTCAGCGTAGCACTGAAAATGAGCTTCTGGACTGGTCGATACCACTCCAGAGATTGGTCCTGCGACCGTTTGGGGAACTTGCTCATCACGACGGAGACCCATTCCTGGAAGCTCTGGTTCAACAGTCTATCAGCCTCATCGATAACAAAGTACCTGAGGTCCTTGAGGTCTGATAGCCCCGGGGTTCGCTGCTGGATGTGGTCTACGAGCCGGCCAGGAGTCGTGACGAGAATATCGGGTACATTAGCGGATATTCTCTTTTGCTCCTGCTTGAACGAGTCGTCTGGCCTTAGGCTGGCCACTTGGAGTGGCGTACCCTTGGCCAGCATCTCCACTACCTGTCGCACCTGTCTAACCAGCGGTCTCGTAGGCACAATGATAAGGGCCCTCAGTTTTGGAACAGTTCGCTTGCTTAGCGCTTCAACTATGGGCACTCCGTATGCCAGAGTCTTACCGGAACCCGTGTATGCATTGACCAAAACGTCTGGAAGGGGGTCCGGAGCAATATCCATTGCGTCGTTGAGTAGCGCCGGGATAACTGCGGTCTGAATTGCAAAGGCATCGGTAAAGTCGCGCGCTGTTAACGTCTTGAGCATACGCTCACTGATATTCTCAATTTCCTTAAATGGAACAGTTTTTTCGGGCGAGACGTACTGGGGCTTTGTGATCCAACTCGGTGCAAACGTCTTCTTCTTGGCCGGCCCACTGCCCTGAGGCATGGGGATGGGCACGAGATCCCTTTCTACGGTCTCGTCCTCGCTTTCTTCTTCAATTGTTTTGTTTGGCCCGAGCTTGTCTATTGTCGCATGGAACCGTTGGAGCACCGCGGCGTGCTTGGGATCAATCTCAATCTCTCCATCCACGCTGGCCTCGCTAGCCTCGCCAGCCTCGGGCTCATTGGCGACTGACTCGACCCTGGCCCTCTTGGGGCTAGGCTTCTCGGCCTTGGAGTCCGGATCAAACCGTTTGGCCGCTAAAAACATATCGATTGATAAGATCGATAGCGGTGGGAGAGTGAATTTTTCAGTTGGTTCAGCCGTGCGCCCTGCGAGCGCATAAGACGACAATTTTCATCACCCCCGACGACCTACCAGGACGAGTGAGAATGAGGCCGGCTCTACAGTTGCTGAAGCGGTCCGCGTGGAAGGGTATGTGAACTTGGATTTGGGGACGGTAGTATTTGCTAACGAGGGGGACAGGTCCTTTTATTGTGCCTCTGCCGATTAAGGAGGCCCGAGAGAAGAACATTCCTATCCGAACCAACGCGCGGTCTTGCACGATCCTTCCTAACATGGTGGGACTCAAGTTCCAGGTGCACAATGGCAAGGAGTACGTTGCATTCGAGGTGGTCGAGGACATGGTTGGCACGAAGCTTGGAGAGTATGCCCCGACTCGTGTGCGACACGTCTTCAAGAAGGGCAAATAACGCACTATTCTAATGACTTGTATATATATGTAATGCTTTACAGCTGTTTGTTTATTTGTTTCATCATCTGGGGCGGTTTTCAAAATTTACCAAGGACTTGTATGAACGGGTTGTCCATACATTGTATTTCAAATTTGGTTTCGAGAGCATCGCAAAATTGACTGGTTATTCGGCAATTTGTCTGGTATTTGTTCTTTGGTTTACCATGTACGTTTGCATCTGTATGGTAGCATGTGTAAAATTGTAAACTTATTTGATGTAATGGGCTTGTAAGTCTTGTCTGAATAGGCATTGTGTATATGGTAGTCAGTATTATATAGTCAGGAACTTGGTAGGGCCATGGAGTAATAATAAAAGTATCAATAATTCACCCATTATTTTCGACCATATAAAAGGATAGAAATGTATCAATAATTGTACAAAAAGTATAGTTTACTTTGCTAAATCCGAACACTTGAGGCAATATATCTGTCGTTATATAGTCATCTAACGGACGCTATTTGAAGAATATCTGGAGATAGTGGCTCAATAGTACCATATTGGAAGCCGGGACTGGCAAGCAGAGTAACCAATTATCATTTTCCCCCTTAATGCCATTAATTGTCACTCGCTTTGGTATCATAGACATCCCCTAATTGACGCCGTAAATACCCAACGAGACAATTAACAGTGCTAATAATATTCAATTCTAATCAACGTACGACTGTATATAATAGCTCAATTGGTCTGCGGAAGTGTGGCGGAGGGCGAATGAATTCTCTATGCAATTAGGAAAGGTGATTAGGAATTAGAACAGGCAAATTGAGGAGATGCAAATAAGGAAAACAAGGTCACAGCTTGTCGCGTCTATTCTGGCTGTCGAATGCGTCTCTAAGGCGGTCTTCTCGCAGGCTCCCCGTACGGTCGCGCCAGCGCCACTGCCCCCAGGACGCCAGCCTCACGACGAGGCACGTCGCATTGTCGTTGCCGCCAAGTGCCTCGGCATACTTGACTACCTCCTTCGCACAGTCCTGCGGCGTGCCTCGCCACGACCCGGACTGGTACGCCGTGTGGATGGCAATGTCGGCGATCTCCTGGTCGGTCGCCATGTCGGAAACGCCGTCGGAGCAGAGTACGAGAAAGGCAGCGTCCTCGAAGACCCGCACCTGGCGCGACGGCTGGGCCGCACCGAGGCGGCACTCGAGGATCTCTGGCTCGGCCGAGATGCCCTTGCTCTTGCCGCTGTAGTCCCCAAACGCCCGCGTGTTGGCAAACCGCCCGTACCGCTCCTCGCCAAACGAGTCCACGAAGATGCCCGCCGTGTACTTGGCCAGCCGCTCCGATTCCACCTGAGAGCTCGGGTGGTGTGCCGTCGTCAGCGGCCGCGGCGTGCCGAAGCGGTCGACCATGAAGCATCGCGTGTCCCCGACGTGGGCCACCACGAGGTGCGCTAGCCGCCCGTCCCAGTAGGTGCTGCCATCGTCCTCCGGGTACAGGTACACGGACGTGCACGTCGACCCTGAGGTCCTGTGCTCCTGGAGGAACTCGTAGTCCGCCTGGAGAAATGCCATCGGCAACCGCACCTGCAGGTCGTCCACCGCGCTGAGCCGCCCAAAGAACTTGTCGACCTCGTGGGTCCAATTCTTCCAGTACCCGCCAATGGTGCGCTTGTAGAGCTCGGGGATCTCCCACGTGCGGTGGATGTCGTAGTTCTCGACGTAGTGCGCCAGGCGCTGCTGGAGGAACTCGCTGCACTCTGTGCCGCCGTGGCCGTCGAAGATGGCGAAATTGAACACGCTGCGCTTCGAATTCGTGTAGCTGTGTTTCTTGGGCGTCAGGCTCGACCCTTTGGGCAGCTCGAGCACGCCGGCAAAGTACCGGTCCTCGTTCTGAGGACGGTTCACTCGCGACGTATAGTGGCCAAAATGCGACGGCGCTCTCAGCAGGTCTATCCGCGCCCGCGATCCTTGCGGGGTCACCACGTTGTAGTAGCTCGATACGCTGCGCCGGCCCAGCTCTTTTAGGCGTCTCATGTCTATAGTCGTCCGCGGAGCTGCACCCCGGAGATGCCCTCATTTTAAGTCCCATCCCCCACACTCCCACTCAACATTTTGCCTTTGGGATTGTTACACTGTTGGGGCGTGTTGTTACGGTGTAACCATATTAACCATCTACCAGTTCCTTAGTAGTTTGTTACACTGGTTGTAACGGATTGTAACGGATTTTGTGGTTCTTGACCTTAAATTTGCTTATGAGCAAATGTCTTGTAGATAAATGGGTTCAGTGATAATTTTGTTAAATAATTAGGAAATCAAGTTGTGGAGGCAGTGGGCCCTGTTAATTCGAAACCTTGGAGGCAATAACGTATGATTCTTGGCTGTTACAAAATAAAGCATTTTGGGATAAATGAGGATTGTTGCTTTTTTGGCAGTACCAGAGAGTATTTTTGATTGAGATACCAGCTTTATTCATATTTTAACAATGTCTCTAAGAACTCGATCGCTCAATAATAGATCAATGGCTAGAAGCTGTGCCAATTTTGGCGGCAATTTCGTTAAATATCGCAAATTGGCCACGAAATTTACCGAGGAATTCAAGCCATATTACAGATGCACTATTTGTTTTAACATAGAATACATTAAATCTCTACATGCGACAAAACTGGCGAGTGAGAAAAGAGCGAATTGCTAGTAACTACTCTATATCGAAACATTCGGCGTCATAATTCAACAGACATCTTGTGCAAGCATTACTAAATGTTCTCTGGAGATTTATGGAAAATATTAATTGTGCCAGCTGCAGAATCATGGTCGTGAAATTCGAATTCGAATGCAGAATTCGAGACAAATTGTGAGGAGCTCATATAGCATTATATTTCATGAAGAGAACACCCATTAATTGTGCCAACATCCTCAAACGAGGTATCGAATGCTTCACAATGTTCAGCCCCACTTCATTACGATGGAGTTCTGACGGCATTGTAAGATGAGATCATACAGCTATATATATTTGATCCATAAGTATACACGACCTTGTTACACTCATTCCTTACATATCCCGTTACGGGTACCACATTTCCTTCATGATTAAATTTGAATACCAAGTTGCGAAATTGGCGTATTTCGACTACATTAGCAAAGCAGCTTCGAAACCAACTCGTTATGTCTCCCACAGAGCGCAATTGGTGTATTTCCACTACACATGCAATCCAGATTCGTAGCGTAACCAGCTCGTTACAGCTGTTGCGGGGATAGGCTGCGATGCGGCACATGGCGCCTTGCATTGGTCATGCGGTTAAGTTAACCCGTGCGGCGGGTGCGGCTTCTCATCTCCCCTGAAAATAAAAACCGAAAGAATAACCATCGGCCATCCTCCAGGAATCTACGGCTTTAGCACAATTTGTCGCCAATCCTCAGAGAAGACTAGTATTATTATTACTATTTTATAAATATTTATTTACCAATTTTCGGGGTCGCATATAGTCCGGGGTGTGGCCAAACGTCGCTGCATCGCGCAGGACCCTTCGGTACGGTACTTGCAAATACCCCGGCCATCATCAACCACCCTCATCGATCCACCGATCTCAAGATATGGAGCAGACGGAAAACTGGCTCGGGACGATAAACATCGGGCATGACGCCCAGCGGATGACGGTCAATGTGTTCCGCAACGGCCTCTCGCAGTCGTTCCACCTGCCTGGCGAGTCCGAGCCCGAAGAGGACCTGTGGGAGACTATGACCGGCCGCCTCGTGCACAGCGACCTGTACGAGGAGGACTTTTACCAGGTCATTAGCGATCTCGGCATGGAGGAGTACGACCAAGAGCCGGACTTTGTGTGTTTTCTCAACGACATGCGCCTGCGCGGCGAGTGCCCTGCGGACCTGTACGACGAGATGTATGCGCAGCTCAGTGGCCCCAAGCAGGCAGTGGTGACGGCACAGGACCTCGAAATCGATCCGGCACTGGACTGTCAGGGGATTCGGTGGCCTGCGACGGGCGATGCGGCGGCACGGACTCGCGAGCGGCGGCGGCAGACGTTCCGCAGCCAGGCGCATCGCGAGCTCATGTTCTACTACCCGTCGCACAATGCGCTGCGCTGCGAGCGGAGCCGTCACGAGGCGCTGGAACTGGCGGCGGAGCGCATGTTTGCATTCAAGCAGGCGTTCACCGAGCCGCGGCCGAGCCTCGTGCACTTTCAGCTGCGCAACCTGCTTATCCCCGTCTCGTGCAACGAGGTGTACTACTACTGCGAGGCAGAGCGTCGCACGGTAGAGCGGCTGAACCCAGCCACTGGTGCCATTGACGACGTTTTTCCTCCAAGCGCGCTGCTGGCGAGCATGCAGGTGTCGGTGCTTGGGGCGGACGCGCAGTGGGTCGTTGCGGGCGGATTCCGCGGGCAGTATCTCGTCAAGAGCATAGAGACGGGGGAGTCGGCCAGCGGCACCATCACCTGCGACGCCAATGGCATCACGAACCATGTGCTGCTGCCGCCGCGCACCAATACGGCGGTGTTTTCGTCCAACGACACTCGCGTACGGACGCTTGACCTGGCAACCAACCGGTTCTGCAGCACCGTGGGCTACCCGTGGGCGGTCAATTGCATGGCCCAGCGCCCTGGGTGCACCCATGTGCGGCTAGTGGTTGGGGACAGCGTGCAGAGCTGGATCGTAGACGACAGAACGGGCAACACGCGCGAGGCGGCGCTGACTGGCCACAGCCACTATGGATTTGCATGCGCCTGGTCGCCCGACGGGCACACAGTCGCCACAGGGAACCAGGACGGCACCTGCCGGCTGTACGATGTACGGTACCTGCACCGCGATAGGGGGTGGGTGCTGCCGACCCAGCTCGACGGCGCAGTGCGAAACACGACCTTTGACGAAACGGGGCGCTATCTGGCGTACTCGGAGCCCATTGACTACACTACGGTCGTCGACATTAATAGCATACACAACGAGGCCCCGTCGAGCCAGGTACTCGAAGTATACGGGCACATTGTCGGGCTGGGGTTCACGGGACGCCTCAGCGAGCCGACGTTGACGGTCGGATGCTCGGACAGACACACGGGCAGCGTGATACAGTACGAGAAAATCGGATACGATTTGCTCGACGACCTGGTCATTTAATGTTCTTTTTTGTTATTTATTCGCCGCAGTGCGGCTCATGCGGCGTCAGCCGCACTCAGATAATACTAACACACTCATACATAACACAACATCCAAACGGGGGGGTTGGGGGGCTAGCCCCTCAAATGTACAGGAGAGGTAATAAATAAAAGTACGGCAATAAATAATCAAATGACCAAATGGTCATCAATGATCTTGCGGGCCAGCTTGCCATTGCCACTGCTGGCGTAGATCAGGCTTAGATTATAAGCAGACTCCCATCGGTAGTCGTATGCTGGATTCGGGTAGGTCGACTTGAGCACCAGGTTGTAGTAGTGCACCGCAAGCGACGGCAAACCAATCATGTGGAAGACTCTGCCAATGTTGTAGTCCGCCTCCATGCGATAGCCCTTGCGGGCCCGTATCTCGTGGTACTCCATCATGTAGCTGAGGCCCACGACAACATACAAGTGCCGGTTCGAAGTCAGCCGCTGGATGGCGCGGTGAATGTACGCGACCCCTGTGCACAGTAAGACCAACTCATCTTTGGGCAGTATGTTTTGAGCTCTTCGGAGGTAGCTCAGGGCAGGCACATAGCTCTTGCCAGCCAGCATTATGCAGCCATACAGGGACAGCAAGACAACGTTCTCATGGGTAAAGTTCCGGTCTGCTACTACCCGTGCCGCACCAGCAATGGGTCGGTCCTGCACGACTGAGTCGACCGCCTTGATCTGCCGCAATAGGAACTTTTGGTTGAACGTTGCAACATAGATTTCGAGCGCCTTGGTCCCGGCAAACCCTACATAGCTCGCCATGCGGAATCCGTCGTTGGCAAACTGATTCGTCGATTGCAGGTGCCGCAGTAACTCCTGGCACTTGTCCACATCACGCATGTAGAGCGCAACAGAGAGATACACTTTCTCAATGGTCTGCTCTCTCACCGGGTGCTGGAAGAACACGTTGGCCTCACGAGCCGTTTGGAGCACGTTGTACGAATTGGACTTGTCAGAGTCGTATCGCGACAGCGCCAGCGCGTACTCCATAAAAAATTCGAACCATACGTCAAACGAGAGCTCTCTAAACTTGTCGGGTACTTGGGTCTCCTGGCTTTGGGACTCTTCTTCGATGTCGATGTCCTTGAGCCGGTTCGACATTTGCGCAATTCTCGCATCAATGTCGTCCTGCTTGGGCTTGCGTCCCCGTCGCTTCGTCTCACCGGGGTACTGCAGCCGCCGGTCTGTGAGGAAGAATCGCCTGTTGGACACAAAAGTGTCATACAAGTCGCCGGCGATGCGTAGGTACTCGCTCACCGAGACGGGGTTGCCGGCAAACATTCCTTCGCGGTGGCGCATTAGCTGAGCGTATCTTTGCTGCGTCTCTTCGCTCGCCTGTCGAATAATGTCCCGCTGCACGTCCTTGGTCACTCGTGCGGGCCGGTCGCCTGTAGGCTTTCTACCGCGCTTCTTCCCCGATGGCACATCGAGAATCCACGACTGTACGCGCTTGCCACTGTCGTCCAGCTCCTTTTGTAGCTCGGATTGCACCTGTTTGTCGGCGGACTCATTTTCCTTGACCAGATTCATAAAAGTCCGCATCTCTTTGCCGTGCTCCAATAACTCTCGAGCTTCCTCCGTCTTGCCCATGTCGCCGTACAGCTCGGCGAGCTCGATAATCGCCCCTACGTTCTTCTCGTCGTTCTCCAGCACTTCGCGGTAGTCGCTCTCTGCGCCCTCATAATCCCCTAGCATCTTGCGGCATCGTGCCATGTAATGCCTCATTTCGAACTCAATACCCAGGGTCGCGCCAATGGCCGCCTCGCGGATTTCAAATAGCTCGAGCGCATCTTCGTACTGCTCTGCTTCGAAAAAGGCCTTTCCAACCGCCCAGTAGAGATCTTCGTACTGCTCGGGACTTTCGTGCCGCAGATACTCAAGATGCTCTCGAGCAATGTCGAAATGGCGGACCTTGATCCGGCACACGAGCAGCTTAACGCGGATATCAATGGGGATGAAGTAATTGTTGGGGTCCCGCGAAGACGCACTCTTCTGGAACCGCTTGTCGTGGATCCTTCGGTCGTCAAGGTACTCCGTGTCGTCCTTGTACTCGTCCCACCACACTTCGTCGTCACGGTGCTGGAGCCACCGACTGGCGGTCTTGATCGTCTTGATGGCCTTGAAGTGGTTGGCCTGCGTGGATTGCTGCATGTAGAGTTCAACCAACACATTGAGCTCGGAGAATCCAAACTTTTCCACGTCAGTGCGCTGCCGGTCCTCTCGGTTCTTTCGCAACACTCCTTCGTAAAGGTCTATTGCTTCCTGCACCCGCTTTACGGCCGTCAGATTCTGGCAAATGCTCAGCAGCAGCTTATTGTCGTAGTAGCCGCGTCTTCGGATCTCCCAGTAGAGAGCCAGTGCCTTTGCAGGCTTCCCTAGCTCCTCAAAAAGCTGGGCCCGCACTGCCATGAGGCGGATATCCTTGCGGTCGGCACGCTGGGCGAGTCTGTACAGCTCAGAGGCTTGCTCTTTGAGCCCCATCTCCCGCGACATGTCTGCGACCTCCAGCCATTTTTCCTTATTTTTCTTTTCAAAGTGCACGACCATGATCTTGGCACTGAGAAGTTTCTCTTGCTGGCCGAGGTCCTCATAAATGTCTTCGAGAAGCTTGTATGCCTGCTTGCAGTTGAGGTCCTGGCGAATTGCCTCCTCTGCGAGCCTGATGGCCGACTCGTAGTCCTTCTTCGTAAAACATTCAACACATGCCGAGAGAATAACTTGCACCTCGTGGCTCAATTGGTGCTCGCCGGGGGCAGTTTTCTTCGGCCGTTTCTTGGGCTTTAAGCGACCATACTGGTCCTCTTCTGCGTCCGACTCGTCTTGCTCAACTTCAAAATTTGCTGTTTCTGCCTCAGTCCACACGATACTCAAATCATCACGCATTTGCTCCTGCTGCCTCTTTTCTTTGGCAGACGTTTCGAGACGGGGCAGGCTCCGCAAAATGCTGTCGTTTGCTCTAACCAGTTCTTCATCGTCGTCCTCTTCGTCGTCGTCTTCTTCGGGCTCCTCGTCCGAAGAGTCCTGCATCCCACCTTCGTCGTAATCCTCGTATCCCGGGTTGATAAAGTTGTCAAGGTCGTCGTCAGGGTCGAACTCTGGTGGTTCTAGTTCGTTCTCGTCGCTGCTGACTTCAAAATCGTCACTGGCCTCCTCTTCGCTCAGCTCTTCGTGGACTTCGCTGCCGCGTCGTTTACGGCTACTTCGCGGGGCGACCTCTTCAGTTTCCTCTCCGGACCATTCTGGATCGTCATCGCTATCCTCGAAATCGTGCATAGGCACATCCCCCTCATCCATGGTTATATGACGTTAGTCGATCGGCAATCAGTAAATCAAGTGTTTTTATCAGTTGAAGACTGGAATTTCTCCCAATATGCGGCTCATGCGGCGCGATCCTCCACATTTTATGCTAGTTATTCCATGACTTGAAAAGATGATAAGGCAGTGAAATGATCACTCAATGGGTTAAAACTGTGCTCAATTGTGTAAGATTGAGTTGATTGAGAATATGAAGGAGGGTTTATCCCCCCCCAACGATGTGATCTGGGGCGGAGCTGCAGGTATCCCCAGAGTGCATGCGAGCTATTCATTGAAACAGGGTATAGAACAGAGAGGAAATGGCATATATTAATCGTTATTTGTGGGCCAATTGACCTTGTAAAGCCATGTCGGATTAGGTCTTGGTGAAATAACATTATACACATTTGTTACTATCCGTTATTACAAAGGGGCCACAACAAGTACAGTAACGACTCCAAAATTAAATGTTCTCTCAACTCATCTTTCTACTAGCCTTCCTGTACTGTGCATTCTGGCCAATTCTACAGTTATCCTGCTGGAACTGGCATTTGCCATTAATTAACACCACATTGCGACAAGCGATGGCCGACAATTGGGACTTAGCACACCCCACGATACGAACAAGCTCTCTATAGATCAATGGTAAGCATGGCACCAGGGCTAACATAGGGACTAACGAGAGCCAGTTTTCCACATTTGGAGCGCCTTTTGCGGCCGCAGGGCAGCCGCAGAAGTTTCAGCAGTTTTTCCGGTGCTATCCTTCGGCGATGCTGCCAGGAAAGGAGCGGACGAACCTCAACTACGGTGGCAAGATCATCATGCCGCCCAGCGCACTGAATAAGCTGACAATGCTGCATATAACGTACCCGATGCTGTTTGAGCTGACGTCGGAAGAGACTGGGCTCAAGACATATGCCGGTGTGCTTGAGTTCATTGCTGAGGAAGGGCGTGTGTACATGCCGCAGTGGATGATGGACACTCTGGCGCTGCAGCCCGGGTCGCTGATCCAGGTCAAGTCGACAGACCTTGAGAGCGGGCAATTCGTCAAGATCCAGGCGCAGTCGGTGGATTTTTTGGACATCACGGACCAGAAGGCGGTGCTGGAGAACGCGTTACGCAACTTTTCCGCGCTGACGGTGGGCGATCTGTTCGAAATCAACTACAACGACAAGGTGTACGGGATCAAGGTGCTTGAAGTAAAGCCGGAGACGGACACCCAGAGTATTTGCGTCGTGGAGACCGACCTCGAGGTCGACTTTGCGCCGCCGGTGGGGTATGTCGAGCCGACCCCGACCAAGCCGCCTTCCTCTTCGGCATCCTCTGTGGCGCCATCGAGGACGGCGGGCACACCAGTAGGGACCATGGCCAATAGCATTGGGTACGCCAAACTGGCGGCGGCCTCCAAGTCCAAGCAGAGCAGTGCATTTGCAGGCGGCGGCCAAAAGCTGTCTGGCAAGAGCAAGCCCGAGGAGACACCGGCGCCGGAGCTGAGCGAAATGACAGAGCTACCAGCCGTGGACGCGCCGGCCCTGAACCTGCCTTTCGGGCAGCTATTCTTTGGGTTCCCGCTGGTGCCCATTCAGCATAAAGAAGACGAGGAAAAGCGCGAGAAGAGCGAAAACACCTCGGCAGACGTGCACTTCCAAGGATCGGGTAAGACTCTACGCCAGTCAAAAAAGCGTAAAGATGAAGGTAAGAAAGAAACTAGCAGTCCTAGGCGTCAGCGAACTAATTCCCCGGAAGTTATAGAGATCGATTAATCTATTTAATTTCGCAGCTACACTTAGTATTTCCAGTAGTCAAAGCGCCCGAATATCGTAATTGGGCTGCCCATGGCCGATTCAGTAGCATTAACCATTCTTTTCTGCTCAATTGTCCCTTCCCCCGAGATGTGTGCCACGCAGTTGCGGAGCCGCATCACGTGCGGCTTATAGTGTGCGCGCGGCCCACCATGAAATTCTTGGAAAACTAAAGCCAGTCCAAACCCGTGCCGATAGCGTCGAGAGATGTCGTTTCTGTGTGCAAGTAAGTGTCAAAAGCTCCATCGAAATGGCCCTGGCTAACTGCTTTAGTTTCTGGCGAACCGCCAAAAGTGCCCGTGGTTTCTCCGAAAAGTGGTATGTATTAACTGTTTGTAACATGAGATCAACTAACCGATAGGACGCGTGTTTGAACGGTCTCTGATCGAGGCATTTGTAGACGAGAATGGCCAGGACCCGGTTACAGGCGCTGAGCTTGCCAAGGAAGAGCTAATTGCCATTGAAGCAAGCAATATCGTGCGGCCAAAGAACGCTGCGACAGCGACTTCTATCCCGACGCTGCTGGCGAGCTTGCAAACAGAATGGGACGCCATGGCGCTGGAGATGTTTGAGCTGAAAAAGGAGCTGCAGTCGACGCGTAAGCAATTGTCCACTGCTCTGTATTACCACGACGCCGCCGTGCGGGTAGCGGCCCGGCTGACCAAAGAGAGAGATGAGGCTCGGGAGGCATTGACTCAGCTCACGACGTCGCTGGGCACTGCGGCGCCTACAGCTAGCAATAGGGAAGAAGCCATGGACACTGATTTCCCCGCCGGGCTGTCAGACGCTGTCCAAGCTAAGTTGGAGGTGCTGAGCGCCCAGCGCAAGGCGTCCAAGAAGGCCCGTGCGGCGGCCGTAGACGTGGATGCTATGAAAGAAGAGCTCAAGACTAAGCAGCTGTATACGTCAGTGTCACAATTGGCTGTCGCGGACGGCCTAATTCTCACCGGCGGAGGCAAGTCCCTCGCAGGACTCTTCTCTACCGAGTCCCAGAGCATACAACATGAAACCAAGGCCAGTGCGATCGTCACGGCAGTAGAGGCGCTATCAGATGGGAAACTGGCTCTGGGGTCTAAGAATGGCCATGTCGCTGTGTATAACAGTACGCTCGAGGAGCAAATAGCAGAATTCGATACCCATATCAGCCCCATTGTCGCCCTTGTGGCGGTTCCAGCTGGGCCATATGTCGTTTCGGGCGACAAGTCGGGCAAGTGGGCCATTCACGACTATGAAAAGGGCGCCCTCGTATTTAGCGCAAACCTCGATGCAGAGATTTCGTGTGCAAAGCTGCACCCAGATGGAGAGCTCCTGGCTCTCGGTACGACTCAGGGCCAGGTTGCTATATACAGCCTGCGGTCGGGCAAGCTGGTTCGGACATTGGACCAGGACGGTCCGATCTCAGCAATTGCCTTCTCAGAGAATGGCTATTCAATGGCCCTATCCAACTCTACGGCCGCCGTAGCAGTCTACCACCTTGGCAAGTTGGATTCCGAGGATCCCGCAATTGTACAGCTGGAGACAGTAGTGGCCGCCTTGGCATTCGACCCGTCGGGCAAGTATCTGGCTGCAGTGGGCCCATCCGGCTTGGCGGTGTCCTACCGTGATAAGAAGGAGAAAGTGTGGGTTGCAAAGACGATTGCGAACTCTACTGCGGCAGTGGACGTTGCGTGGATCAATCAGGAAGAGATCGCTACGGTCAGCTCTAAGGGCAGCATTCATGTGTACAAATAAGAACGAACTATTTATCTAATTTGATTTAATTACTTCTACATGGGCATCAGCAAAGGTGATGGAAATTTGTACCAGTTTATTTGCATATATATCTACTTTTGCCTGCTTCTTGGATCTATTGTCACTGGCTTACTGCTGGTCACTAACTAACGCTTGAGGTGGCTGTGGCATCTGCTTCAACTTAGCAGACACACTTCGCGACGACTTTCGAATGGCAGGCTTTGGCCGGTCCTTGTTGAACCGAGGTTTGCCAAAGTCTAGCACTTTGTCGCCTTCTTCGTCTGACATGCCAGTGGAAGTACGAGAGAGGTTCGGCAAACTACTGGTGCTAGACTTTTTCGAGACGCTCTTGGGGAGTCTCCTCTTCGGTCCCTTCGCTCGCGACTTGGTCATGTGAGTGAGCTTCTTGGACTCCTTTTCAGTGGAAAAAGACGATGAGTCAAATGTCCTTGCTTTCGCTAACGTACCCCTTTCAGAAGTAGACTTGGAAGGTGGCGGTGGCCCTCGGGCCAAAGCAAGGCTAAGAGAATCGGCAAAACTTTTAGACTCATGTACTGGTGCCTTTTCTTCCTTTTCCTCTTCAATTGGCACAGTCTTGGGTGCTGGAAGCGTTCGCCGCCCCAGCGTAGCTGGAGCTTTTGCAGCAATCTCTTCCTCTTCCTCTTCAATAACGCTATCCCGTTTAGCCAGCTGGAATTTTTCTGGCTTTGCCGGCTTACCAAACTTGCTGTCAGATCGCCTTAGGGCGCTCTTCGCAGCAAGAATCTGTTCCTGCACCTGATCATTTGGCTTGAATTGCTGGGTATTTGACCTTCGCAGGGAATGCAGTCGTTCAATCGCCTCTGGAGCCGGCTTGGGTGCGGGCTTGGGCTTTGGCGGAGACCTCCGCAGGGATGCCAGCCTCTCAACAGCAGGTGGGGTTGACGTATCGTCCTTCTTCTTTGCAGCGGCTAGACGGTTCCTCTCAAAGGCAGAAATGTCAATTCGCTTTCGGAATTTCGATTCGTCCAAGCTAGGCTTCGGCGCAAGGGTAGGCTTTTCACGGGTGCTATACTCGCTCTTAGACAAAGCGTCACTCTTGTCGCTTCGCTGTGAGGAGCTCAAGCTGGTGTCGCTTCGTAGTGACGAAGAAAAGCTGCCCTGGCTACTTCGTGACGCAGAGAAATCTTCTGTTTCATGCCCCAACCCCGGTAGAGGTTCAGCTGAGCTCATCTCTGGAGTTTTCTCTAGAGGAGCTTTAGCCTCCGACGGGCTGGATTTCGGCGGGGTACGCAGCCGGCTAGTTGACGATATGCTATTTGTCGGAGTATGGAATCTGCTACTGGCAGGCTTGTTGTCATTGGTTGGTGTAGTCGATTCAGAGCTTCGTGTCGGGGAGTTTCTTCGCAAGGTCGCCGCTGGGGATTCCTTGGAAAGGTTTGGAATAGGAGATGAGGACAGCATCTGGTCCACAGACATGGCTCTGCTGTGCCGTGTCGTCATTGATCGAGCTGGAGGGGAGGATGCAGTGGTATCGAAGGCGCGCATAGGCGATCGCGAGTTCGATCGTCCAAGATTTGAGCTGGCTCGGGCGGCTAGATCGTTATCAGGAGTATGTGGGCTGTTTCGCATCAGGGCGCTCTCCAACCATGAAGGCTGGTTACGGACAGGGCTCCAACGTCTGGCCGACTCCGGTGAAGCGGAAGGAGAAAGGATCTGGCGCGCTGAGGGCCTGATTCCTTCAGAGGTATCCTGGGCCAAAGGTGAGGACGTGAACGACGAGTCAGTTACAGTAGAATGCCGTCGTGCGTGAGTCTGGAAAGCCGGGCTCGAGGCAGGAGTGGACCGAATTTGGCCACCCCTGGCCAGCAAGGTCTCTCGCCTGGCCAAGAACGATGGCGACTCGGTAAGCGAGCCATTTATTGTGCCACTTCTACTGAACATGGACTCGGACTTGGCGCTGTTTGCCCCTTCGTTGGGGAAAGGACTACTGTCCAGTTTCGCGGTTGGCGTCGAACTCGTAGATTCCGTGATCGGACTACTATTAATCGAGTCGCGATTCGCCCAGGGCCCGGGTTTCTTAGATAATGTGCCCTCCCGCTTGAGCATTGCTGACTGGACAAACCCTCCACGCAGTGGGGACTTGTTCCGTGGCGGAGAAGGGGTTCGTCCCGCAGTGAACGATCCAGGAGAGGAATTGAGGCTCAGGTCCGGGGTCGCAGATATATCCAAGTATGGCGAAGAGGCCGGTGCGTCCTGCGGAAGCCGCTGTGAAGAGGGCGTAATAGGGGTATGCTGCGGCGACCTGTTGGTAGCGGCAATCGGGCTCTGTTGAGACGGGGTTTTAGCGGAAGTAATGGTAGCGTTTCGCGAGAGCTGCACTGACCGTAGAGCCTCGGACGACTTTTTAAGCGGTAGTGCTGGCTTGGTCCTGGATTTCACATTTTGTTCGACTTGCTCATCCTTTGACTTATCGCTAGCCGAGGAAATCTTTAGCGAAGACATTTGAGAGGCTATATCGGCTACTCGCGAGCTCCTTAGGCTATTTCGGGCGCTCTTAATCTCTCTATCCGGCGAGTTTTCGGGTTCTTCGATGCGCTTACTTTCCGGCTCGTCCAAGCCATCTCGTAGGGTATAAGTCTCCTTGTTTAAGTTATTGCGCAGGCTCTTGAACTCTTGCTTGTCCAAGCTGCTTCGCAAGGGCATGCTCTCCGGAGACAAGCCCGAAGGCTCGGACGGCTTACGAGTATTGACCTGGAGAACTTCTATGGGCGAACTGCTCAGCTCGGATCTCTCCCTGAGAGGCGTTTTGAACTCCCCAGATGAGCGCGGCGATGCTGAGCGGTCACTCGCAATAGAGTCTGGCCGCTTGCTACTCACGCTGCTTTGCGGAGAGTTCGAAGGGAACAGCTTTAAAGTTCCTCCCGGGCCAACAATGGACTCAATTCGGCTCTGGATCTCCTCTTTCTTGGTCAGTTTGCGCTCTAGCGTCGGTTTGGGCTCCTCGGCGCTGAGCGCACGCAATTGTCGTTCAACGTAGTCGCTGGCTTCGTCCAGGTCACTACCTGCGGGCTGTTTCTGCGGAGAAAGGGACTTGGCGCGTTCGGCTCGGAGCGCTTGACGTTTTCGTCGGCCCTCTGCGATCTCTTGCTCCAATTGCTTTGCTCGAAGTTCATCTTCACGATCTCTAAAACACCGTGCCAGTTAGTACCCGCACTTTTTTACCGCAAACACTAAGAATGTGCGCTGTTTCAAGGTCGCTCCTGGTGAAACTTACGTCTTCTCTCCGAGCTCGCGAATACGCGTGAGGAACTCGTCAACCTCGTTCCCCGTCGACTCATCCAGTGGGGTTGGCATTGTATTGCAAAATAATAACCGTTGGAAGGGGGGAAAGACTAGTGCAAGTTGAATGAAAAGCGCATGCGCCGGCCCTTAACTGTAACCAACAAAGAAGAGCAAAGCTCGAATATATGCGTGTTGTGTTTACAAACACGCGCTCTTTGACAGCTGCTCTGTAACGACAGGGGCTTCTTCCTAGTGGTGACGAGGGCAGGAGTTGGATCCCAATGCGGCAAGTCAACGTAATAACTCAATTATGGCACAGTCAAGTTACGCGCGGCGGTTACCAACTGTCGTGCAGCGAACATCGTCCGCATTACCGGGTAGGACGCATGGCGGGCACTGTATGACGGAATTCGATGCGAGGGTGCTCATGTGGCTCGTTGCAGCAGGAATAATATCCACCATCCCTGATGAGTACTTTGCTGGTCGTTCATGAAGCGGATGATGTAGTGTCAACCCATGCATAGGGTGGATGTCTGAGTCGCGCCTCGAGCTTATCGGGCCACATCAACGCGCAAAGCACCTGGTGAAATAGGGCCCGTGAGGAATAGAAAGTATGCCATAATTGTTACTACGGGCGGGAATTAGCGTTGCAATCGACACAATGGAGACGGGGGCCATTTTTAAATCCTTTTTTGGGTTAGTTTTGAAGAATATTTCACCGCCGTTACAAAGCAGTTGCTAAATATGGAACGTGTGTACACACGCATACAAAATGCGTGTCGGTGACTTATATTCTAAGAAGAGGACATGGCGGAGTCCAGACTAGCTATTAAAAATAGCCAATTGAACGGGGTATTAAAATAAAAAATGGCCATAGCAACTCTTTTGAACGGTTCTCTTTCTTTTTTTATTCTTTTTCGCCCAGGCGCTTATCGTGAGGGGAGGATAAATTTTCCATCCAAATTGATAATAATATCTAAGCCCTGCCGATAACTCTATTTCCGGGACAGAGAAGGGACGCAATTAGAACCATGGCTATTGTATTATTGTGTCGGTGCTCTCTTGTCAACCTGTCATACCTGGCCATAGTGCACCAAGCCGACAATTGACGTGCTCATTCTATTTTGGTGTCTTTTCTATATCAAACGGTGACGATCTCGGCAGGGATCTGCATTGGCCTGCTGTCAGATAGATAATTTGGGCACCTCTCCGTTAACATTGGGCATTGGAGACACTGACGGGGAGGAGAGTTTGCTGCGAGTCCTACAGCTGTCAAAAACTTTGAAAAGATGTCAGCCTTTGAGCAGGATAGGAGGCACAATGGTGACGGGGACTCTGCGAGCTCTACTTCATTACAGAAGAGAGCTACTTCTTCTCGCGCAAACTTATCTCCGAGCGACGATTCGATAATCATTGTCTTTGAGACGAGGACGAAGGAGATGCTGACGCCGAAAACGACCAGAGTACGAACAAAAACGGTGGCCTCGAGTACGCCCACCAATACTGGCCGGGCAGATAGTAATGGACATTCTGCCACTAGGGTCAAGAAGCCCGTTACAAGCAGCAGTAATAAAAAACTCGAGCCAGATACTACTGCTGAGGACAAGAGCACTGTGGTTATTACCGCCTCTACTGCGGGGCACTCTCAAGACCTCTCGGTGACCATGACTAAAACCATACATGCTAACGGATCACTGGCACAATCTACCAATTCTCAATCCTCCACTACAGGTGAGCCCAACCAGCATAGTGCGACAGAAACAACCAGAGTTTCAAGCACCACAACTACGTTGTCAACCTCGTCCAGTTTATCAAATGGTGATCATTCAGTTACTCGGTCTGCCACAGTGAGTGAAAGCAGCGATATCAATAAAAGCACGACGGTGACAAAAACCGTTGCAAAAGATGGGCGGTCAGATACGAGTTCTCACATGACGACCATACATCATCCTTCGGCAACTAACACTGAATTCACGACCATTACGCTAACTTCGAGAGGATCCGCTTCGAATATACGGCCATCCAACTCAAAACACTCCAACTCCGACAGTAGAACTTCCTCGACAAAAGATGTTACGATTAGCTCTCTATCGTCATTGAGCTCTCATGATCAGAATTTGTCTACTTCTCACATTACCGAGTCTACGAGCGTTCTCACTGTTTCCACGCACATTTCCAGTGTTAGCAGTGGCATTATTAGCATATCGCATTCTACCGGCAATTGGTCGTACGACCCGGGTCCAAACACTAGAACAACTCAAGTCACTGCAACTGCCACCACTGCCCAAGCGGCTCCGAAACCAAGCTCAACCCCTACTCCAACTGTAGTGGGCTCTGTCGTAGGCTCAGTGGCCGGAGTCGCCATGATAGCGCTGGTAGTTATCATTCTCCTGAACAAATTTGGCGCGAAGAAAACGAGCTTTGAAAGCGACTACGTACGAAACTCTAAAGAGTCAATGCCGTTTGTAGTTGCACTGAAATCATTGTTGCGGACACTAGCTGGAGGTCGTAAGCAACAGGATGCTTTGCATGCCGGTGATGATGGCCACCCAGAGTTTTATACTGTGAATTATTCTAGCCAAAACCAGCAATCCAGCAATCCGTTGATGTCTAGGCGTGATTCCTACTCTGAGGTTGAATTTATCCGCCAATATGAAGACGATCAACTAGAGTTTGGACAATACGCACAGCCGCGACAAGTATTTAGCAGATTTACAGAAACTGGTAGTTTATGACCGCGATTCCAAAGCTAATTTGGAATAGTATGGAATGAAATTTATTCTGCAAAAAAATGAACTGTAGTTTAGCATCATACGAGTTTACGGACAAGCTGTCGAAGACTTGTAACATAATATTTTACGGAACCAATTAACAACATCATTACTAGGATATGCTTGTCTTGTAACGTATTAAGTAAGGTTCTGTCGAATGGATTTTCTTCAGTAGCATGGAGTAATAACCTACCAGATTATGTTCCGATATTAACTATTTTTAATACAATATCATCGATATTTGTCATGTCAGGTATTTGATTCATATACTGTTGCACATATATCAACTATAACCGTTAATTATCTATTCAAACCACCTATTTTTGACAACCACAGGTTAACTCGAGCTATTTTTTAATACGTAAATTGAAAACATTTAAGGAGCACGGGCCTGCTGCAGCTGTAGTTATAAATAAACAGCATAAATATATGCTCTGTATGCACTATTGCTCTACCTACTTGACCTGCTTTATCGCCTTGAGCTCGAGAATAAACTTATTCTCTTTATACTTCTCCTTTTCTTCATTTGCATTCACATAAGCCCATCCGACATTAGAAGAGCACTTGCGACAGTAGGTATCCTGGACCATGTACCTTCCTGTAAGCATAGTTCTCTCTTCCAGCGCTCCACGTTCTACGTTGACCCTACAATTATCACTAGTTAGATGCCGTCTCTCACCGCAGGCCATACTTACACGTTGCCAAATAGGCATGCCTCACCGGTCCGTCCCCTAAAATGTTCTGATATCAGGTCCTCACCCAGTGCAAGATGGGTCTGACACTCAGCACAGCCATAGATGAACTTGCCGGTCAGATACTGGTTGAATTGGACACCCATAGATGCGTGGTCTAAATGGCAAATCTACACTCTCTGGTCTTATTGTTGCACCTAATATAACCCCCTTGGTAGAGCCTAATAAGAGCCTAAAGTTGCCGCAAGCGCTTTTTCGCCATCAAATCAAGTGGGTAAGACTAACTATAAGAAACTCCCTAGCATGTCTGATAAGGAAGGAGCCCAGTTTACGTAACATTATCGCCATCCCAAAAGGGGTGTTGATAGTCCGGGGTACTACACACACTCACACCCGCATAGTGTGCTACCCGCACACGCGGTCCTAGTCACGGCCGCGGTCATCTGGTGTTTCGTCAGCTCGCATGGCCGTGCGGAACCGCCTCCCTCTATATTCCGTGAACTTAAATCAATTAGAGGGCGGTTTCAATCTATGCTATTGTGTTATATTTCTTTGTGACAACGGTGCTTCATTACCAAGGTCAAATTGAGATTGGATTGCCTGAGCCAGTGACCCTGTCGGTATTTTTATTCGCTTAGTCAGCGCTAATAAAATCTACCTTCATTAATACACTAATTTATTTGACTCGAAAATGGACATAATACTCAAGCGCAGTATCAAAAAGAGCGTTACCGCCCTCCTTCGTTAAGATTCACTGCTTGTGTGTAATTATTTAATGAAATAGCCCACTAGTTAATTATCCTAATTTTGGGGGAAGGGGGTTTATGAAATAGCATGTGTTAATTAATCAAACGTTGACGACGGGAACAATTTTTCAACACATCACTTGGGATCAAACGACCGGTTCAAAATACCAGAGGGGAAAGAAGGATGATTAGGTCACGGATACTTAATCGTAAGTGAGAACTAGACGTGTAGATGGGCTTGGAGGGTTAACAAGTGTGATTTTATTTAGGAATTTCTGCATTTCGACCTTTTCACACCACCGTTTTGCGGCTGAATGAAAAGAGCACCAAGGCCGGTTCCATTTTTGGCAATGTTACCCAGGCTACTGAGGACCCAAACTCTGTAATTAACCAGCTGTCGTACCAGCAGGAGTCCCAGTCCAAGAAGGAGGGCGAGGAGAAAGATGGTTCCAAGCAGAGCGCTGTTGCGGTGACTGACAAGCAGCTGAAGAATGACCCTGAGATTCGAAAGCTCATGTACCCAGCGGCAAAGACTGCCCCCGAGCTGCTGCTGTCGCCTCTTAAGAAGCAGCTTTACGAATTGTCTCTGGCTTCGGGAGGCTATGATCCCAACAAGGTGCTCAAGCTTAACGGCAAGCAGTACAAGCTGAAACTCACAAAGCAGGAGCTCGAGGCCCTGGAGCCGAGTGTGTACCTGAAATCGTATCGAATCAAGTCGACCCCCAAGAAGGCGACTCTCTTCCTGAGAATGCTTCGGGGCATGCCGCTGAAGGATGCTATTACCCAGTGCCACTTTAGTCCGAAGATCATGGCCCGAGACGTTGGCGAGATGCTGACGCGGGGCATTAAGCAAACTCAAGAGCTAGGAATGAACCCAGATACCGCATATATCAGCCAGATCTGGGTCGGCAAGGACGGTTTCAGCCAGAAGCGGCTGGATTTCAAGGCCCGAGGCAAAGTAGGCATCATCGAACACAAATGGGTTCACGTCAAGGCGATTCTGAAAGACGTAAAGTCCAAAGAGCGATTCCTCGAGGAAAAGAGAAACCGAGAGCTCGCGCGTCCCGTCAAGCATCAGCTTCAGTCGAAGCCAGTCCACGAGATTGCTCCTTCTGCGGAGTACAAGTGGTAAAAAACAAAAGCAGCCAGCTGCCTTGTACATATGTATTGTATATACCTGTTTATTTTTTTCACTTACCACATTCAGTTTACCTCAATTTAATCCGTCCAATCTGTTTATAGTTTTCCATCTTGTCCTATTTAATATGATTTGGAATTCAAGTGCTATATACACCCTAGTTTTTATTCACTTTGCAATTGGCTCAAAACTAATAGTGTATAAAATCAAAAATCAAAATCGACACAAACTGTTTGTTATTATTCCTTCAAGGTGAATCGAAATCATTTTTCGCAATTTTTCACAATTGATGCGTCAATAATGTATTATTGATATCCAAATTATTCATTTCTGTAACGGCTTCCTTCATTAAGTAATAAAACTCAATCAGACGAATTGAACAATACTCATATAACATTTATTCTAAATATTACCGTAAGGGGAAATTAGTACAATAGCAATTTGGTACATCCTACAAAAGCACATAAATTTGACAATAATACAAATATACCATAGGCATTTGCAAGACCAATGATCACATATAATACATTAAACACATACACATGATTATTCACTTATTTTTCCTGTGTACGAAACACAAAATGCAAAGATAAACGTTTTATAAATAAGTCCTCTAATCGTCATAGCCAGTCAACTTCTCCCGAGGTCGGTTTGGAACTACCACTGTTAGTATGCCCATTAAATACGTTCAAGTCAAGTTACTTACTTGGGTAACTGGTTGGAATTGGCTCCGAGTCTGGGTAGAGGTACTTCTGTCGCAGCGGAGTGCCAAAGATGGCGATTAGAGGAGCGACAGCACCAAGACCGACGGCGACCACCAAATGCGGCTTGGTGTAACCCAAGTATCGAATGAACCGGAACGGCTGGGACCAGAACTTTGGCGTGCTATCGGCAGTCATGGCTAGTAGGCTGATCTTTAAGTGTCGTCGTCTCGAACTCAAACTGTTCACCTCTTCAATTTTGGGAGGTTTTTGATTGGCCCCCGGATTCCGGGACGGTACCTTCCCGATTAGGCACCGCCCCTCCACCGCCCCAACTAAACGCACCCCATTAGCACTGATAACCAACCGACTCCACTGAGCTTGCCGTTTATATGGAGTACATCAAGGTCGCAAAGGTATGTCGCTGGCCCGATATTTGGGGAGAGAGAGGCTTACCAAGTATAGGTTTCAAATGTCAAGCTTATCCGGCTGGGGAACGCCTCAGTGGGGACTCTGCACCTGACGACCCATCATATGATATTCCGCGACGACACCTCCTCGCGCGAGATCTGGGTGTGCTACCCCATAATTGCCGAGGTAGAGAGGCGGCCATTCAATGCTGCTGTCGGGCATGCCGTTTTAAAGGTGCGGTGCCGAGATTTCACTTACTTTGCGCTCAATTTTGACGGGGATGCAGTTTCGAAGGATGTGTTTGACTCCATCATGAAGTTGACCTGCGTGTCGTCGGTGGACAAACTATATGCATTTATGTACAAGCCCGGCTCGGCCGAGCGGCGGTTCAATGGCTGGAAACTGTACGACCCACGCAAGGAGTTTGAGCGGATGGGCACGTTCAGCACAAACAAGTGGCGATTCACTGAGATCAACAAGAACTACACGTACTCGCCGTCGTACCCAGCGCTGTTTGTCGTCCCCGAGGCCATTTCGGACACGACGTTGAACTATGCATCCAAGTTTCGGTCCAAGAGCCGGATCCCGGCACTCAGTTACTACCACCAATTCAACAGCTGCACGATTACGCGGTGCTCGCAGCCCATGGTCGGGCTCAAGCAGAACCGGTCTCCACAGGACGAGAAGTTTGTTGCGGCTATTTTCGCGACAACGCAGGTCCCCGACAAGGTGGGGGCGCTGCAGGAGAACCTCATTGTCGACGCGAGACCGACTGCAAATGCCATGGCTCAGACGGCCATGGGCGCGGGTACAGAGATCATGGAGTACTACAAGAACGCAAAGAAGATCTACCTGGGCATAGAGAACATTCACGTCATGCGGGATTCGCTGGGCAAGGTCATTGAGGCGCTACGGGTCGGCGATATGTCTCCCCTGCCTCCGAGCCAAGAGCTGCTCTATAGATCCAATTGGCTGAGGCACATTGCTCTCGTCCTCGAGGGCGCGGTGACAGTTGCGGACCAAGTCCATTACAAGTTCTCTCACGTGCTTGTGCACTGTTCCGACGGGTGGGACAGAACGACGCAGATATCCAGTCTTGCGCAGATCTTCCTCGACCCGTACTATAGGACCATTGACGGGTTTATCATCCTGGTAGAGAAGGACTGGCTGTCGTTTGGCCATCGGTTCGCTGAGAGAGCTGGCAATTTATCGAGCGAAAAGAACTTTGTGCAGGTGAATGAGAACAATAGCCAGGCACAGCAGGTGTTCAACTCGGTTAGCCACAAGCTGGTGAAGCAGCAGCATATCAAGTACACATCCCCCATTTTCCACCAGTTCCTCGATGCTGTTTACCAAGTGATGCGACAGTTCCCGGACAAATTTGAGTACAACGAACGATTCCTGCGGCGGTTACTCTACCACAATTATTCGTGCCAATACGGCACGTTTTTGTATAATTGCGAGCGTGAGAGAGTCGAGGCCAATGTGAGGAAGCGAACGAGGTCGGTGTGGGACTACTTCCTCGCCCGGAGGGCGGAGTTCACCAACAAGGACTACGTGGACCCGGGGCAATTGAGTGCCGCCGAGTCGATTCTGCTTCCTGACATCGAACAGGTCAAGTGGTGGCCTGAGGTGTTTGGAAGAAAAGAAGAAGAAATGAATCGGTCCCTCCCTTTAGGCGGTCTGTACTCAAATCTGCCGTTGGCAGAACGCGACGATTTAAGAAATATAGAAACAAGCACAAGCGAACGCCAAACACCGGTGCCCACTGACAATGAAGGACAACTGGAAGAAGGCGACGAAGAAGAAGAAGAACAAGATGAAGCGGTGTGCAAGAATACTATTAGTTTGACGGCCACCCCGGCGACCACCGAATGGCCCAATAAACTTGCATCAGAAATTGTATCTCCATATGGAGATGCGACTAGTGCGCCGGCTTCAGCTGACCTTCTCCCGTCATTTTTGCAGAATCGACAGCAGTCGCGGTCGTTGAGTGGGAAATTTGGCGAAATGTCACTGGATGCGAGCGATTCAAAGGCGAACGCACCCAAGTCGTTATTTACAAAGCTCAGTGAATCCACCGGTCTCAACGAATGGCTAGATAAATAGCCGGTATCCCCTCCCTCCAAGTATTTTTCAACATTTTGCGAAAATCAATATCAATGGCTCCCGGGGTTTGAAAAAAATGTTATCTTTTTTGTATCTACACAAACTCCAAGAATGATAATTACTACAAGGGAAGATGGGACTGACCAGAAAATGTTATTTACTGAGTCTTCTTTTCCGCTTCCTTCTGTTTCTTCTCCTCAGCCTCGGCCTGGGCAATGATCTTCTGATCTTCCCACTCGGCCCAGTATTGGCCCAATTGAAGGCCAACTACACCGAGAAGAACAAGGACGATCATGCACTCAGTCGCAGCAATGACGTTGATACCAGTCTTCTCGTCTACCTCACCCCATTCACCGTCGAGGGCCGCAGCAGCGCCCCGTCGCAGGTTGGTGAGGTACATACCGACGGCACAGAGGTAAAGGAACAAGCTGCCACCGTCAAACAGCTTGTTGGACTCGGAGGGTCGGTACAGCTTGATCAACAAGCCAATGAAGCCTAGGCCAATGAAGGCATGGTGCACATGATATAAGAATTGCGGCATTGATGCCAGCGTCTGGTAATGCCTCAGCGACCGCGCAAACGCCTCGGCGGTAGGGTTGGATACCCATAGGGTGTAGTAGTCGTACGCCCAGTTGGAGTAGAGCACTCCCAGGGAGAACGAAACGGCTATATTCATGTCAGCACTTAATAGAATAAATTACATCATGCATTGAACATACCACAAAGGATCAGGCCAGTGGAGAAGGACGCAGCAGAAGTCGGCATGATATGCTGTAGCAATAGTTGGTCTTGTTCAATAAGGAGACAGCTATTAATTGTGTGTGCCCCTTCTTTTCGAGGTTGGGGAGAGGAGCGGAGCTCCGACAGCAAAGGTCGACCGGGGGAGCAACACGCGTTTTAAAACGCGCTTACTACGCGAGCGGACGAGCCTAGGGGCAGAAGGGTCTGAAGCAAGGAGGTTCAACTCCGGATATGCCCAAGCGTTGGTACAGTTTTACTTTAAATTAGTGGTGTTAGGACATATGGGGTGACTCCACCCTCATTGCTTTTTGAATTATTCGATAACTATATCAGTTTAAAGGGTAGTTGACAATAATGCCTCAATAGATATTGCACAGTAATGACAAATAAAATATATTATACAAAGCACTCGGTATTGGCAGTGTATTTTGGCAGCGATTATTTGTGTATAATAATATAGGATGCACAGATCTTCCACCGGTTTGAATCATGCGTGGTAGAGATGCATAGGTAAGGGGCGTGCATGCAGAGAAAGAATGAGCTCCTTTCTCAGGGGAAAGGCGCCAACTTGGCTGTCGAGGACGAAAGTGGTATAATGAGGGGACCATCGGGTATCAAAGCTGTCAGAATTTGGTGATTATATTAATTGATTGCTATAATAGTCCTCTCGATTCTATCCTTGGAAAGAGCCTCCTGAACTCCTTGATATAATATGTATCATGTAATCGGATAATAGCTAGACGAAGGGAACAACATCTGAAATATAAATAGGGACCATATTTCGACGTCAGGTACTGAGTATCAATTCATTCTTTTAGAACAAAACACTAACTAGTATTCACAATGAGCCCAATCTCAATCGCCTCGATTCTTCTCCTTACTCTTGCCGGTGCGGCTCGGGCCCAAGATGCTCCATCAGGATGGTCGCCAGTGCCAGGTGTTGATGGCGTTTCAGCTACTTCAACCGCCCCAGCTGCTGCTGTTTCTGCTACTACTTCTGCTGCTATTTCTGCTGCTGCGTCTGGTGACGCTAGTTCTCAGGCAGCTACTACTTTTGGATCCACTCTCGCCGTGACTACTGCAATTTCATCTCCAACCGTCAACCCTAGCCAGACCTTGACTGTTTCTCCCCTCCCTTCGGGCAATGCCACTGTTCCGTCCTCGGCCGCCGGCAACGGCACTGTGGTAGTTAACGTCCACGAGACTTCAGTGGTTACTATTTGCGGGTGCAAGAGCTCCATTGTTCCAACTGCCGTTAAAACTACTACAGAAGGTTCAGTCGTCCAGCAGACTGAGTCTGGGATCCCCCAAGCACCGGCAGAGACTGAATCTGGCATTGAGCAGAGCAACGATGCGGCCGTTCCAGAAATCCCTGCCCTGCTGTTCACAGTCGCCGTTCTGGCAGTATGCTTGATTTAAAGCCCAAAATGAGCATTTGAAACGCGTTAAAAACGCCCTGTATATTACGATTTTATGACTTTTATATATATATTTTACGCTATGAAATACAAAACCATTGACTGACAATCCTCCAAAGAGTTAGCGATTCAAAACGAGATCTCTTAATCAACAAATGCGATTCCATTTTATTAAAACAGCAATTGAAACTGCATTGATGGTAGGGTTATCGTCAAGTGTCTTAAAATCACAAGAGGCTAAACTTGTCACTTGCGTATTCAGTACTAATTGATGTATTTCTTCTCTCTTTCTTTTATGGCACGCTATTTATTGTACTGACTATCACCGCCAAGCCGCGACAAAATGCAGAGGATACTGTCACAGACTCATCAATATTCCGAAAATCAAATATAGTTTGATAAGACGACAGTAATCTCGTCCTCTCCACAATAGGACCCTTAAAAATGGACAATATCCATTCGGCCATTTCGTGGTTCGAGCCTAGCTAATGGATCTGGATATAGTGTATATTACAGAACTTTATGCATGTATATTATATACTAGCAGTCACAAAACAATTCCCCAAACTGACCAGCCGTGCGGCTGTAGCCCTCGTTGGGAAGAAAGAGTCCCGCGCGGGTTGGCGCTGCGAAAAATTTGAACGCCGCGACTCATACGGGACTTTTCACCAAGTTTAACGACAGTCAACCCAAAAAGACCTTCGACAAACCAAACCAATAAAAATGTCCGCTGTCAGCATTTCCCAGAAGAGAAAGCACGTCGCCGATGGTGTGCTCTACGCCGAATTGAACGAGTTCTTCACCCGAGAGCTCGCTGAGGAGGGTTACTCTGGTGTCGAGGTCCGAATCACCTCCTCCAAGACTGAGATCATTGTCCGAGCCACCCGAACCCAGGACGTTTTGGGTGAGAACGGTCGACGAATCCGAGAGCTCACTTCGCTCATCCAGAAGCGATTCAAGTTCAAGGAGGGCTCCGTTGCCATCTTTGCTGAGCGAGTCCAGCAGCGAGGTCTCTCTGCCGTTGCCCAGGCCGAGTCCCTCCGATACAAGCTCCTCAACGGTCTCGCCATCCGACGAGCCGCCTACGGTGTTGTCCGATTCGTCATGGAGTCTGGCGCCAAGGGTGTTGAGGTTGTGATCTCTGGTAAGCTCCGAGCTGCCCGAGCCAAGGCCATGAAGTTCCAGGACGGTTTCATGATCCACTCTGGTCAGCCAGTCCGAGACTTCATTGACACTGCTACCCGACACGTTCTGCTCCGACAGGGTGTTCTTGGTATCAAGGTCAAGATCATGCGAGACCCAGCTGCCGAGACCCGACCAAACGTTCCACGGGCCCTTCCAGACTTTGTCAACATCCGAGAGCCAAAGGAGGATGTTAACGTTGCCGAGCCAACCGTTATCGACTACGTTCCAAAGGAGGAGAAGCCAGAGGAGACTGAGGCTGCTGCTCCAGCCGAGAAGGTTGCTGCTTAAGCTAATTGTAATGTTTATGTAACCAAAAAATCTTAAAAGTACCTTCTGTCACTGTCCGTTTAGGTCGTCTATTTTTTTTACCACATGTATTGATTTTGCTATGGCAGAGTATCGAGAGCGGCATGACGGTCGACAGCCAGTGTCCATGCCCGGTTTGATCGCTAGAGAGGATGCATTCAGCTACCCGACTAAATACCGCCCGTCAAACTCATACACAAAGTCGCGGTATCTGCGCAATTGCATCAATGGCCTCATGGGCACTCATAATGGCGGGGAGCACCCGCCCTCCATGACCGAGGAGTACTTTGTCCAGCACTTCCGCCCCAGGGAAGAGGCCAATATGGGGTACAAGGAGAAGGTCGAAATGTGGCTAGACGACTTGCTTGAAAGCAATTGCTTGCCATTGGTGTTTGGGGATGACGTTGTCCAGCCTTCTCACGCATACCCAGGGGTAGCGGACGATACCGCATCTCTGACCGGCAGCCAAGCAAGCGAGGAAATTGCTTGGAGGACCTGCACACTCCAGGCAGTGGCTGAGTACCGCAACGAGCCTGAAATAGTGCGGCGACCTGAGAGCGTAGCGTCAATCCGCATGAAGCTACTGCCGAGTATACCCCGGGGGAAACTGTGGCTCGCAGGGTCCAAGGACCCGCGTGAGAAAGCTTGGAGACGGCATGGTGCCTCGAATTCGGAGAGCAACAATAACAGCAGCCGAGTTGGCCGGCACCACTTCCGGTCCTATCAGAAGAAATAATAGATCAAGACGCTTCTATAGATAAACAATGCATTTACGGCACCACCGTACTATTCAATTACAGCTTGGCAACCTCACTCTTCCAAGTAATGCCGCACCAATTGCTAATTGCAATGGACATTTCGCGGAGAGACCGCATCTCTTCAACGGTGGCCCCGTTGTTTAATGCCCCCTTAAGATGACCCTTCAATTGCGGATTGACGTCCTGCGGGATCAAGCATGCACACACCACAAGGCTTGTATCCTTCGGCGAGAGGATCTTTGTGTACGACAACAGCGGCGCGTATACATGGTGAATCGTGTACTGGTCTAGATCGGGGTAAGCCGTAGCCAGCTGGTTTCTGATCCGCTTTGAGATCTTGCCATAGACTGCATCAAAGAAAGTCGCGCCAGTGGCGGGGTCCGCCGGAGCTGTCTGCTCTCGCTGGACTTCCGTCTCCCGTAAATACTCCGGGGTAACGTTCTTGAGCTGGGTCAGAGAGTTGATAGTCTTTGGCAGGCCCGAGAGCGCCGCACACTTTAACAGTGCTTCCCGGATCTTCTGAACAACCTCCATTTCCGCCTCCCGGTTACCTTTTACCTGGGGCTGCGACATCATGTACTGGAAAATCAGCGGAATGTCATCTGGCTGGTTACACACGTTGAGCGTAGCAGCGGCGACAAAATACCACGAGTTGCTGAGCAGCGGGGTGGACGCAAGCTGCTTCAATCTCTCCGGAGTCAACACCGTTCGGGCGGCCATGATCTTGGAAGCAGATGTGATTTTGGACCTGAGCATATGTGGGGAAAATGTCTTTTATATACTTCAGTGTAATGCAAAATGCGCATGAGTTAGGCTCGGTTCAAGGGCGCGGTGGAGTACCTTTGCCGAGGGCCCCCCGGCTCCTCACACACCCATCGTGCGGCTAGCCAGGATCAACCTTCCTAATCTTATTACTTACAGAAATCTATTAAGACGGCCAAACAAATACTGGCGATGGTACATTCATAAGCGCTTAATATGAAACTTTTGTGCTAATAGATTTCAATCGTTAGATTAAAATAACATCGAGTTCTATTCCGAATGGACGGATTAGCCCGTTAGCCGTTATACTTGAACTGGAGATCAGCATCTTCGTACAAATAGTCTAATATAATTTTTAAGTACGAAAAAGAGTTTCAGAAGTGGTAGTAATCCTATTACCAGTTGCAGTATCGGGTTGATATACTGTATTAATTGTTGTCGTAAAATAAGTCGTCATAAAAATGCAAATTTGAATGCGCGTTGGCTGCACATCTATCGTTTTATGCAGTGACCTTCGTCGTATGGACAGATACCAGCTGCCTAATCCAATCCTCTTCATCTGACTTCGTTTTCTTCCGTCGCTTCTCTTCCTTTGAACTGCGTTTCCGCTTTTTACTACTGCTATCCGTCTCCTCAGCTTTGCTCTTTTTCGACTTCTTTTTGCCAGACTTATCCTTCTTGGCCTTTTCTTTCTTGTCGTCTCCCTCCTCCTTCGGCTTGTGGGTTTCGAGCTTCTCTATGCTGCCTTCCAAAACACCTCCTTTAACAAACATCCGGTACAGCGGCGAGATATACTCGTTCACTGGCCTCACACTGACCTTAGTCTGAGTGAAGCTCATGTCCCCATTACTTCCGCTTACATCTAGACCCTTGAGCTGGCCATCGAACACTCTTTCCCACCATGCATCATGCTCGTTCTTATCGTGCCCCAAACCTCGGGTGTCCTTCTTATGCTTAACAAGGATGGGTTTCTTCAAGCCGCCTTTCTTTAGCGGCTCTCCCTTCTGCCAGCCATATGACTGTAAATATGCCTCTGAGTTCATGGGCTCTGTAGATGATGGTTAATAGACCTTATCAGAATAGCAGACTGAAAAAAAAAAAACTAAAAACAACCCTAACCCATTTATCCCAACGATATTGTGCATGCTCAAACATCACCATAACTTCAATTTGCCCTAGGTTATCGTTTCAAAGGCGTGATTGATAAAGTAGGGATATGGCTATGGAGGTAGATTCGGCGCCTGTGGAGGAGCTTATGAGCTCAATTGAGCTTGACCGTTTTAATATTGCCCTCCACGAACAATTGGTGAGAGCCCTACGCATGCAAGGTGACTATGAGCTCCTTGATTCCGCTAGATCGAACATGATAGACGAGCTCAATCCGTCCCTGCAGACATGGGAGGAGTGGATTAACGATGAATTGTCGAGGGAGGACTTTGAGTATTCCCGCGCAAAAGCCGTTTGCGAGAGTGCTGTTAAGATGATCCCCCACCCCAAGCTCTGGATTCTACTGTTGCACCTTGTAATCGACAATGAGTCTGATCCCCAGACTATATTGAGCGAGGTCACGGCAGGGGTAGTGGCTACAAAATATTTTATGTCACAAAGTTCTTCTGTTTGGAATATTTACCGAGATTTTTTGGCGGATCAACTGGAAAAGCATCCAGAAAAAAAGGACCACTTTACAGCCCAGCTCAAATCTGCGTACCAAGATCGTCTCAAAGTTCCACATACAGACATCGAAGAAACGTTCAATGCCTATTCAAGCTTTATCACCCAACACTTCAATGATAACTACGAGCTGGAAATGGTGGCGATGAACTCTGTAGTTGCAGAAACTCGGAAACTTGTAGAGGAGCGACAATCCTGGGAACAGCAATTGGCGTCTAGTGGCTACTCTACTCAGATATTTGCGCAATATATTGCGTTTGAAAAGAAAAAGCTCAAGAAACATGGCGTTTTTGTCGAACACCATATCATTGCACTATACGAAGAGGCTCTATTCCATCACCAATACGTGTATCAAATATGGGATGATTACATGCTCTACCTATTTGAGCACCATGTATCCAATCAAGCTGTTTTAAATTCCGTTTCGGAGAGGGTGGTGAAGAATTGCGTGGGGAGTGGGCTCCTCTGGGCCCATGCCATGCGAATAACCGAGCAGAATCACCGCGATGATATGGATGCAATGTTAAATATCTGGTCAAAAATCAGCGAAAATCCTTACCTTAATGATGCCGAAAACTCTTTCGATGACTGGGCAGCAATTCAAACGGCATGGCTATCATATCTACATCGCATCTCACTCAGCGCCGTGGAGTTCAATGAAGAACTGCTGTCGGCATGCAACAGCTGTATCGAAGTCTCTTTTTCATTGGGACGAGGGTCTAATAATTCAGAAGCGAGGCTGAATCTCCTAATTTTTGTCGTGGACCTTCTAACTGCTGCTAAACAACCTTTAGAAAAGATTAGAGATCTTTGGAACAGGATATCGAAGTTATACGCAAAAGACAGCATGATGTGGTTAAAATGGTTCAAATGGGAGCAAGAACACGGTGACCATTCCTCTGCTTCATTAGTTGTTGATAACGCTAGCAAACGAAATTTGGATTGGCCCCAATTGTTGGTAAAGGAGTATGTTGCTTATGAGCAGCTCCATGGTTCGCCTTTCTCAATTAATATTGCAATGGCGAAGGCGAGGTCTATAACTAAGAAGGCAATGGAAAAGCATGCAGCTGCTCAGCAGGAACAGGCGCGCCAAAGCAGCGTTGAGCAGAACCAAGAGTTCCAAGAGAGCCAGACCGTGGGCGAAGCTTCAGAAAAGCCTTCCAAACGAAAACACCAGTTAGCCCAAACCCCACATAAGAAGTCAAGGGTACAAGAAAACACGCCTACACGTGATAGAGAGCACAATTCAGTGATTGTGTCTCACCTGCCTGTTGGCTGGAATCAAACGGCATTGACCAGATTCTTCGATGATTGTGGCCAAATAGAAAACGTTCATGCCTTAGAGTCGTCCGCCATAATTGAGTTTTCTTCTCACGACTCTACTCTCAGTGCACTGACGAAGGATAAAAAACAGTTGGAAGGGAATGAAATTGAAGTTAAACCTGCCCAGAAATCTCTGTTATGGGTAACAAACTTCACGCCTCAAACAGGTGTAGAGGAAATCCGAATGGAATTTGAACAATATGGGCCAGTACTCGATATTCGTCTGCCAAGTCTGAAAACTGACACTAGCAGAAGATTTTGTTACGTTCAAATGCTGGAGCCATCTGCGGCAGAAGCAGCGATCAAGGATTTCTCTCAACAGAATTACAAATCCGCTATTGGAAGCTCGGTGGTGGTAAAGCTTTCTGATCCGAGTCAACGAGAGGTTCGTCAAGTTAGCTCAGTTGACGAGGGAAGGGAAATTGTTATTAAAAATCTCGATTTCAAGGTTTCAGAAGAGCAACTTGAGAAAATACTGTCCAAATACGGTACCATTAGCAAGATTGTTGTGCCGAAAAAGAAGGGCAAGCCGAATGGCTATGCTTTTGTGACTTTTGAGTCTAACGAGGCTGCAGCAAACGCTCAGCAAAGCCTGGATAATTCCCAGATTGGCACGAGGGAGGCAAAAGTGGAGATATCGAAACCACGTAAACAGTTGAAACCTCAGTTGAGCAAGCTGGGGAATACTGAGAAACGGAATTTCTCGGTTAGAATTACAAACATCTCCCCGTCTACTACTGACAAACAACTTCTCGAGTTATTTAGCTCATACGGAACAGTTATATCAGTAGACCATATACCAGAATCGCCCGAAGGGATCATTGTATACGACAATGAAGCTAGTGTCGGTAAAGCAGCTATGGCCCTCAACGGTTCTCAAATTAACGGATCTACCATTGCAGTTAGCGGCTCCAACGAAAGACCACAAGGGAAGCCAAGGTTCATTCCGAGAAATGCTAGAAGATAAATAGTTGTTACCTTCCTTAGTATTCATTATTCCTGTGAATAATTGTTTAACAATATCTATTCTAAAGACCGCTCGATTTCAGCCTGCACAACTGAAGACTTCTCAGTGGCCCTCAAGTCCTGCAGAGATTCCCTGATGACAATAGCTTCCTTATCATCTGCTACTGCCAAGAAGGCTGCACCGACTCTCGCTGTCTGGGCCCTCACTTTCTCGTAGTTCAAGTCACGGCCACAAGTCCTAACAATAACGTTCCACAACTCGAGGTATACATCCTGGAACTGAGTCCGTTCACTACCCTTCAGAACGTCTCCAAGTTTCGTGGTAATACCATTAAGAATCCCAATCTTTGTGCGCCATGTAATGTCTTCTTGGTTTAGAGACTCAGACAAGAGCGAAAAGATTTTCGTGTATATGTCCTTATCTGTCTTGGTGTCTGAAGTGACGTATCTTGGTGCCAAAGACTCGATGAGGGCACCGAGAAGTTGAACTCTCAATTCTTCTTTCACGAAGTTCTGTGACGCATTCTTCATATTTGCATCTCCATCTTCATCTTCATCCTCATCGTCATCATCACCATCTCGGCTCAAATATGGAGCAACGAGTTCAAATTCCAGCTGGTATAGCTCCCACTGTGGGAACGCACCAACGTATTTACCAAATGTCTGCAATACTTGCTTCTGATAATCCTTATTGCGGCGCTTCACCTCAGTTTGTACTAGAGAGCTTATCTTATCAGATAACTCCTGATCCTTGAGAACAAAGTCCTTTGCTCTAATGGCAAGTGACACAACAGCATTAAAAATCTGTTCCTTCCCTTTCCAGCTGCGTCCATGACAAGCTTCTATCAATACTTGGAAGAGCTGACGCAAAGAGTCACTCTCAGTTTCAATCTGAACGGAAGAAGCAGCGTCTGCGACGCTTCTAGCCACAGTTTGTCTAATAGACCAATGCTGATGAGATAGATGCTTGCTTGCCAACTGACAAATTTCCTTAATATGCAGACGAATAGCACCAGTTCCACCAGTATTGTTGCCCCAAACAGCGTCGAACAATTCCTTGACAGGGTCTTCGTGGTCATGTTTGGCTATAAAAATAAATGGCAAAAATGCAGCTGACAAGGATGAGAACATATCTCCCGCATGCTTAGAAACTGCATCCACGGCGTTGCCAGTTACACCCCGAGCCTTATCACTCTCATCCTCAAAGTAAATACTCTCCAGATATTGCTCGTATTTCAGTACTGCTTCGATAGTGGCCATTCTGCAAACATAGCCTGCAGCTAGAGCATAAGACTTGGCAACAGTTTCGTTAGCATTAGCCAATTGCGATTTAGTCATGGAAAGAAGACTGTCGGCGTATGGTTTAGCGTCATGTAGTTTCCTGATTGTTAACAAGACGACTACTCTGCTAGCACCAAGCTTTGATGGAAGACCAACAGACCGCTTTATAACGCGACCCAGTCGTGGTATGAAATCTGCCATGGTATCTTTATCATTGATCAGTTCTATCAGCCGCTCCACAGCATCCATCATAGGCGAATTTCGCAGTTGCGCCATTCGTGATGAATCAATTGCATCGCTCGTAAGCCCATATTTGTCAGCATTGAGCGCGAGATAATTCATAGCTTGAGGCTCCAGCGTAGATAGGAGGCCAAGCAGTTCCTCACAAAGCTGCGGGAGCCATGGTCGCAGTGTTTTAGGGCTGCTCTTCTTGCACAGCTTTAAAATAGTATCAAGAGCAATCGATTGTACTTCATCAACATCTGATTGAAGACCGTTGTTGCCTAGCAAAAACGGAATAAGCTCTTCCATAAGCGAAGAGGCTCTTTTTTCTGATGCCCCTGATTCAACGTCGACTTGACGAAGCAGAGAGTTGATGAGAGATCTAGTGAGCTTAAGACCACTTTCTCGGACACTTTTCTTGATGTCATCCACAATACGGAAGGCCATACGCCAAATTTGCTGGAGGTGGTCGGCATATTTTTCAATTGGCCAGCCCTGAAGCAGGTCCGTCAAAGCTGCTGTACTAGCCTGGCGGACGCGGTATTCACGATTTGTCATGTTAGAAAGTAGCTCCTCCAGAATCACATCAAAATACTTATTCAGCGTGCCCGATTTGTTCGGTACCAGTACATTCCAAATGTCTTTCATTGATTCGCGGACCGAGGAATCAGGATCAAACTGATACCTGAACAGCTTTGGAATGAGTGATCTCGACATATTTTCATTTTGCTCAAAAACCTCGATAAGATTAGCCTTGGAGAGAACGCTACTGAGTCCAAAAGCGGCACCACGTCGCGAAGACCATAGAGAGGAATGGGATGCCAATGACATGAACTTATAGACCAAGCCAGGATCGCCGACCTCATTTGCCAAATTCAATACATCTCGATAGGTTGACACTGATTTGCCATCCCCTATTCCGAGAGTCCCCGGCTCAAACAGCTCAGTATCTTCAGATACTGATCCCGCATTTAACTTGGCTGTGGATTCCCCAGCGACAGACGACACAAGCCCCTTTACAAGATCTCGCTTGAGATCTTCATCGCCAAGTTCGTATATCATTCCGAGGCCAAGTGAAGCAGTTTCTTGAATAATACCATCACTAGTGCTCGCAGAACCCGGAGTAGATAACAGACGCATGAAGGCTTTGTGAATTGCCTTCAGTTCACTTTTAACTTCATGGGCTTGTCCACAGTACTTGACAAAAGAGAGGAGCCAAATACAAGCAAACTTTTTGAGAGACGGCTTAGTGGTAGTGCTATGCAAGAGGGCACTATCGAGGGCACTGGCTAAGGCATCACCTGCTTCGGCCGGTAGTGAAATTTGCTGAATGTCAAGGTATCGATCTGCTACAGCTGAATTCCAACCGTAGGCAGCGATAGTTAAGGCCTCTCCACTGGCAAACATAAACTCAATATGTTTGCTATCTGCAATTGCCATGATTTGGGCAATATATTGCTTTCTGTTATCAACATCACTCTGTGTCAAGGCACCAAGCGCCAAAATAGCCTTTTCGTTGTTGAACTTCTTACTTAGTTCAACCAACCGCGTCTTAGCAGGCTCGATATCTGTTAGATATCCTTTCAATACCCCAAAAATGGCCAACTGTGTCATAGAATTAATGGCGCATTCAAGCAAATAGGAGCTTGCGCTGATTGACTCATCGCCAACAATACCCAGGATAGTCTTAATAATTTTGTCAGTTAATGCACTGTCAAGGAGGGAGAGGCGTGATCTCAATTGGAGACGAGAAATAATAAATCCAAGAGACAAGATTTCACCCTGAACAGCCTCAATAGTTAGCTTGCTGTTATCAATCTTCTCACTGAAATTACTCAAAAGCGTAGAGACCTTCTCTACAGTTATGCCGTCTGTAGTGGACAATATGCCTAAGGCTTCAGAGACAAGGTACTGAAAGCTCAATTGGCTATTGCGACGAAGTAATGAGATCAACTCATCCACGATTGTCGTGTTAGAGGCATATCTCTCGATGGTCTCTTTTGGTAATTGAGAGAGAATTCTGAGCCATACTGCGCAGACGTCCACAGAGTGTTCAATGGATGCACTGGACTTTTCAATAGTCGTCAATCCTTGAAAAGCGTATTGCAAGAAGTCTTCTAACAGAGTAGAGGGGGAGTCAAGCAAGAATCGCCTAAAGCCTTTCCTGACATCGCTATCCATTCCAATTGCTGTCTGAATTCGTGACTCCCAGTGGTCGTCAATGACCAATAATGAACGCACATTATACTTGACGGCAGCCTCCATGATGAGAATCTCTTCGAGGAATTGTATCGTGTGGCTAAATACGGAGGGATCGTAAGTACTTAGAGAAGTTCCCAAATGTTTTGCTTTCATTTGCTCCTCAAAAGATTTTATGCACTCGATCATGGAGTCAAAGCTTGGCAAAGGCGACTCCTTTTCAATACCCCGAACCTGATCAGAGCCATATTGGGCATTTACTAAACGATACCAATGTGGATTGAGTCCTCGTTTAGCTTCCTCAATGATTTCAGATTGGTTTCCGTGGTAGAGACCAATAAGGCAAAGCATACGAGCAGCTGGGTCATTAAATGGAGCGACTCTTACTGCGTATCGAATGGCCAGGAACTTGGCGCTTTTTGATTGATCAGGCTCAATGAGGTAGAACATCAACAGTTGTTTCAGCTCTTCCCTATGAGCTGATGTCAAATTAGAGACCACCTGGAGTATATCCGAAAGCGCATCTTGGATAGATGGCTTTATATCGGCTGCATCTTGTTCTAGGGCACTAAACAGTAACTTGATATAATACACAGTAGTCTCGCTCTCGGTATCTCCCTTACTTGCTAGTTGGCGTATGATCGTTCCCATCAACTCGTAGGCCTTCGACCTTAACGCTTTGGACTTTGTGTCCGGCGACATCAAAGTTGGCCAACCGGAACCTTTTATCCAGTTCTCTGTTCTTTGGAGCAATTCCTTCACGTAGTCATCGGGGATGTTTGCGGAGTTCTTGAGCACTTCACGGACAAGTTGAATGGTTGACGACATGCAGTTGGCATCGCTAGAAAAGCGTGAGAACCCTAGATCGATAAACAGTGCAGGGCTGATATCTGCGCCGCCAGAAGTTGCCAGGCTGCTTGTAGAAACAATGCGAAGGATCTTTGCTAGCGACGGTGAATTGATGGTGAATCGGTTTGCTAGACGGTAAAGATGGGAAATTACCGGTGGAGATTCAAGATCAATCTTTAGCTTCAGGAAGATATTGGAAGCCCGATCTTTAATATTAGTGTTGGCATCATTGCTGGCGAGAAGAAGCGGGAAGTACATGTTCTGCTCAGTAAATGCTCCAGAGAGCAACATCTTCAGTGCCGCATTCTTAGCTTCGCTAATTGTTGCTCCATCAGGTTTAGTCTGGCCCTCAATGCCAAGAATATTGTCAATTTTGTGGATATCACTGGACTCAGTTGCTCTTACAATTGGAAGGTTGTAGTCAATTGCAAATATATCAGTGAACTTCCCAGCGATGAACTCCTCCGTCACAGTATTCGTGTCGAATCCAAAGAACTGCGGTAGTTCATCGGCCTCGGTAGTCCCTCTCTCTGGCGGAGTCCATGACTTAACCAACTCGAGGAATATTCCAAACAGGGTAGCCGTATTATGGATGCTCTCAGAAGATGCAGAGAGGGCTTGAACAATTTTAGGAAGGAGAAAGGATTTCTAAATCGCATTAGCAATTGTTAGTCTGGGCAGATATAACTTACGTCTCCTTTCAATGCTGGCAGTCCTTTCTTCACGTAGATCAGATCAAAAGACTGGAGAGTTGATTTATATGGTCCAGTGATCTTAGGATCCCCATACTGGGCAAGCAAAGCCTCAATTGGTAATTCCAGGCTATTCGACCGGAGCCGCTGGTTAATATGCTCGCATACCTCCACAACTTTGTCCCGGACCGACTTGTGGGGGGAGTTGAGCTTCAACAGCAACGGGGGTAGGAATACTTTGATAAGAGCGGCAAATTTATCCTCCTCCTTTGCCAGTAAAAGCTTGAGCTCTACCTTATTGACCAACGAAAGCTCAGCTGCTTCTGGGGTTGAGCTCATTGTTGTTAGAGTGGTTACTGGATGAAATTTCAATTCCTAATCACCGGCATAATGAGACGCCACCTCACGGAGGCCGGGGAACATGTCACCATGAGGTGTCCGCACGGCTAACACGCCACCCTGTGGGAGCACCAGAGAGCCCTATAAGATAGTACATAATGGTAGGAGCTTGACTCTAGTATTGCCCTCCCACCAGGTCAATTAGGATATGTGCCTTCTATATTAGCCGTGTAAACCCTTTGAACTCAATGGTAGCACCTCTAAGGCTCGGATTACATTATGCACCTTGCATGCAGTCATCATTCCAGCATTTAGGACAAATATTCAATTCTTAGGTTCCTATCTATTTATTCATTTTTAAATTAGATCCAGAGAATTACTACATTAACGCCGCACCGCCGCACATGTCGCGGCGGTTCGAGGCGTAGTTTTCAGTCCGACCGCATATCGAGGTAATTTTGTCTACTCCGAAATCTTCACTCCATTATCAACAACTAAAGATGACCGACTCTGAGATAAAAGGTAACCACAACTCGTCTCCAACGAACTCGGAACAAGTTAATAACATCATTAGTGAGGGCAGTCCGACTGGGAGCCTAAAGGACTTGGCGTCACGCATTGACGGGGGCTCTCGCAGCTCTCGCCGGGACCGATCTCGCGAGAGCCGGTACCGCGATAGATCGAAAGAGGAGCGCGGGGGTTCTCGAGACCGACGACACCGGGGTAGGTCTGGAGATGATAGATATCGTGATCGCTCTAAGGAGAGACGGTACCGTGACAGGTCCAGAGATGACCGTTACAGCTCGCGCCGAGGAGACTATGACCGATCTCGTGGTCACAAATCCCGCCGAGACGACCGTGATGAGGACAGGAGAAGAGGTAGGTACAGTCCTCGACGTGACGATCGACGCAGGCGGGAGCGCTCACCTAAGGTATCTCGGGAGGAACGAACTGCTGATAGAGATAGGAGAACGGTGTTTGTGCAGCAGCTTGCTGCCCGACTGCGAACTCGCGACTTGATCAGCTTTTTTGAAAAGGCTGGGCCTGTGAAGGACGCCTCGATCGTCAAGGACCGTTTGACGAATCGCTCCAAGGGTGTTGCCTACGTTGAATTTGAAGACGTTGAGTCGATACCCCGGGCAATAGCGTTGACTGGCGAGACTCTTTTAGGGATCCCGGTAATTGTGAACCTAACTGAAGCAGAGAAGAATAGACAGGCATTGGCAGCCCAAAAGTTGGAGCTGGTAGATACTACTACGACTTGCACCATTGCGGTGGGAAATGTTCCTTATAACGCTAAGGAGGCGGAGATTTTTGATATGTTCAAGGAATTTGGTGAAGTGCAAAAGATTATCTTTGAGCCAAACGATGAGGGGAGATTTAGTGGAACGGTTGTTGTTCGGTAAGTTTTTTTGTTCTTCGATGTCAAAAGGTAACTAACGTGTTTTTAACAGATTTGACTCCAATCAGGCTGCCAGAGCTGCAGTAGAAAAAATTCATAAGAGCGACATGCGTGGAAGGTTTTTGCGAGTCACGCTCAGGAAAGACGTCAATGAGTCTGAAAAGCAGAAAACCAAAGAGCCAGTTATTAACAATGGCGGCCAAGCTACTGAAAAAGAAATGCAGGACCAGGATGATGAAGCTAAGCGTGACAATGGCTATTCTAGACACGAGCTTATGCAGAAACTGATGCGAGAAGAGGATAGTACTGATAAGACGAACTCTGCACCACGAGATGATGAACCAGTACATCAGCGACAGTCCACTCGATGCATGCTGCTAACAAATATGTTTGATCCAGACCAGTAAGTTTATCTATGTGATTTACCTGATGAATACTAACATGAGTTATTTATAGGGAGTCTGGCGACGACTGGATTCAGGAACTGGAGGAAGACGTGAAAGATGAGTGCGAGGAAAAGTATGGCCCGGTGGAACATATTGCGGTTGACCGAAATTCTAAGGGAGAAGTGTATGTCAAATTTGGAAAAATTGAGGATACGCAGAAAGCTATTGATGGGTTAGATGGACGTTTCTTCGACGGAAAGAGAGTTAGTGCTAAACCAATAGTTGAAATGGTGTATTCCTTGAAGTTCCCGAAATCAAATAAATAGTTCCTATGAGATAATAGCTGTTCGTATTCAATACGCAGTTGGAAATTACACTTTATCCAATAACATAATCGGATTTCTTTGAGCTTTCAAACTTGACGTCCATTGTGAATTCGGTCATAGATCCTGGGCTCCTCGGGTAGCCTGATGTCAGAATCGGAGACGACATGCTATACAGACTCGCTTGCTTTTTCTTACTCTGAATCCCGCAGATGTAAAGGAGGCTACCGTAACACTTCTTGTACAGCTCTACCATTTCTCTTCCTGTACCGAAGCAAAAGAACTGGATAATAGCGAATGAGATGTAGATCCATTGATCAGACACAGGCTGCACACCCAAGTACCTAGGGATCTCATTATAGTCTTCGTGTACCGCATCCCACGAATAAGGATATAACTGAGTTGCCATGTTCTGAATGAAAAAATAGATGGTCAATGGAAGCATGACTAGGGCGATAATGGTAACATATACCAATAGTCGGATAAACTTTGACGCAGACATGCCAGAGTTAGTCGTGTGAAGAAGATCCTTGAAATCAGCTCGACGCTGGAAGTATCTGAAGAGAGCCAGCCCTGCGTAGACAGCTGATACAACTGAAAGGATCACCGGCCACATAGCATAGAGCACAATTGTCACCCATGTGGGAGCTAGAATAATGACAGGACCCTGGTACTGCACTAGACCATATCGATAACGGGTTACAATCACAATCAGGGCCATCAAGACAATTGGGAATATAAGGCAAATTGCAAGATCAATCATGCGATTCTTGAAAGAGTTCAGCTGCAATAAAGGGGCTCTTCGCGACATCAACCGAGAGAGGTTGCGCGAATTGGAGATAGTAGCACAAATAACTCCTGTATGAGCGGTAGCTAAGATCCGTATGACAATGTCACCATAGCCCTTGCCAACCCACCAATCATAAGCATCTGGGGAGGACCATAAAAATCCCACAATAAAGGTATTGAGGTTTAGCAATGAGAACCATACGACGAGGCACACTGTGGCAACATTCTTCTGCTTGGAATGCCAAAAGAGAACAGGCAGTTGCAGAATTACGGCGAGAAAGGAAAGCACTTGAGCAGCTACGGTAACCGGATGAGCCATGGCACAAGTAGACCTGATCAAAAGTGACCGGTAAATAGGAATTGCTAATCGCATTATATACTCTATCTCCAGGGTAATAAAATTGATACAGCATCTTACCTAATTAGGATGCCAACGAGCACAGTTGAGGGCTTTCAGTGCATGAAGTTGGATTGTACATGTACAAAATTACCTTTTTCGGCGGTCTTCGAACAGTTCCAGCCGCACTTTCAGGAGTTCTTCCACCCCACAACCAAAAACTGAGGTTCGCCTGACTGTGCAATGAATATTTGGACTTTGGCGCAATGCTTTATTTATGTGAGGCGTGAGGTTAAGATTAGAGTTTAAAGATGGCTGGAGCCGCATATATTGCGGCTATGCGGCTCCACCCCCCACATACATGTCAACATCGAAGCCGAGTATGACTGTTATTCGCGGTCAGGAGTACCTTTTTATCCCAGTACAAGATCTCTCTTATTTTTTCCACGTATATTTAGCACTTCTTGATAATGCAACCTACAGCGTCGTTCCAACACCAGTCAAGCTTCCCTACTTTGCGGCGTTCAAGTCTGCATATGCTCCGGTTCATAGTCTCATCCCCGATTCTCAGACTCATGTGTGGGGTCAGACAATATCCATAACGTCGGAATCACTTGCGAATATCGATGCTCGCCTTGAGGAAGGTCGTACTTTTTCTAGGCTCCCCATATGTCTTACCATCAACAATCTCACTATGATGGGCAGTGCCTATTTCTGGAACGGAAACAGTATTATTGGAGAGTATGAACACTCGCCTAACAAGCCTCCGCGGCCCCTTGTAGCTCGGGTTGAAAAGATCTACGAAAACGAACGGGCACTCAGCGCCAGCCCCATATCCGACCCAGACGAGCCATCTGTTTAACTGTTATACATAATTAAAATATAGTTTAATATCTGCCCCGATATTGCAAGTGATTTACAATTCCCCAATGTATGATACATCCGTTGAACTTGTAGTAGTCACTCAATTGCTACAAAGAGTTCATTAATATTGATACATCGCTATAATTACTATAATTATATCATAAATCTCTACTGATGAGTTACCTAGACAGATCACCTTAAGGTAGATTTAGATGAGTAGCTGTCGCGGGTAATTTGCTCTCCGCGGTGACGCGACTTCTCCCAATAGAAATATGACCGGTCGCCACACACCACCTTAAACGACGTGAATACTTTAAATTGCCAGGTCTGGTACACGCTAATCGTTTAAGAAAAAAATGTTCAGACAGCCTATGCGAAACCTGATGAACGCGCGGGCGTTTTCCACCAGTTCTATCCGATCCAATTTGGCTCGTTTCACTGCCATTGGAAGAATTGGGACTGACTTGGAGGAGCAGACTGCCAATTCGGGCCGAAAGTTCCTACGATACGCGTTGGCTGTTAACGGTCCAAAGAATTCTACTTCGTGGTATAACCTCTTTGTCTTCGATGAGCACCCAATTAACTTTATGACCGAGAATGTCAAGAAGGGGTATGTACAATTTGACGAAGTGTTAGTTGAAGACTAACCCACTCATAAGCGCGCTCGTTTACGTTGAGGCCGACATGTCATTGAGCACTCGAGAAGAGGAGGATGGTACTAAGCGGGTCAACCTTAACCTAGTCCAGCGTAAGTATTCTATTTTTCTAAGTGGCCGATTAGCAGGCTAACAGGCTGTAGGAGATATTCGATTTGTCGGCGGGCGACGAAAGCCAACTGAGGGCGAGGAAGTCCAAGAACACTAGATCGTGTTAGATAGGTGCTCAATTAAGTAAATCAGTACTAATACTTTCTTATTATTATATCTTATCCGCTATATCTGCCCGTTACCCAGCAAACACACAAATCCACACGTGCCCACAATTCTATCCTAAGGATAAATGCTGCGAGGACACATGACTGGAATAAGCTCCACATGCGCTTTAAATGGTTATTATTCTGCAACTAAGATAGATTTTGGCATGTTAAAAGCATAACCGCACCGGAGAACTCTTGTGGGGTAACAAGCTAAGAGGAGCATCGTTATACTCAGGGCCAGATAGTTGATATGCCAACTACGTGATTGATTTATGAATCGTACAACTGAGTGAACCAAGACTGTAAAATTCCAATTAGCCAGAAATCTAGGAGATACCGATTTGACAATTCTAGGTAAAAATGCTTAAACAGACTTAAATTCAATATACATTGGGGACAGGCAGCTCACCTTCTAATTCTGGTAACAAGTGTCGAATTAGTCGTGTATACTTTCTGTATTTAACTCTCGGGGGGTGGAGGAGGTAGATACCTCTCTTTGAGTTTTGACATTCTGACTTTGGCGGAATACTCTCTGAGTGATACATGTCTTAGCATACGGGATATGCGGCTCACGGAGTGACACACGCCAACTTGGTATGGCCGCATCCTTTAAATGTTTTGTCTAGGACGAAAATAAGAGCATTTTTTAAATCAGACATCTCTCTCTCTCCGAGCTGCAAGTTTGGAATATCGCTTTAGCGAGGAGTCATCAGACTGCATGGTAAGTTGTATACAAAGGCGCTGGGCGTCAATATTTCATTGAGATGGATGTCATAAAAATACACTCTAGAAAATAGTCATAATATGCGCGGGCATCAGTAATTATTCTTGTCATTGGCCTTCGTCAAGCATGCCATAGCCCTTGGCCCGTCTAACAATAACCTTCCATCGGTACCGGACAGTTTGGGCATCTCGTTTGTTGAGGATCCTTGCGTATTCGTTATAATCTTGTCTCGGTAGAGTTCTTAGCACAAGGTCAACCTAAAATTCTTCTGTTAGTACATAGACAATTGATGGAATAGACATGGGCTTACCAGTTTGGCGTCATCCTCAAGCGTCCACGTAGAATTCGGCGCCTTTATTCGTTTGTTTTTGCCCTTTCTATTCTCAGACTGTGTCCTGGTAGAAGATTCAGGTGGATAGTCAGTAGGAATACCGGATGGGAATGCAGCTGTAGTTAGTGATGTCGTAGATGGCGGCGGTGGAAGTGTTGAATATGACGTAGGTTGTATTAATGAATGCTGTGGCGCAGGAAGCGTGTGATATGGAGGAAATGGTGAATATTGGAAATATTGTGGCAGGTGGTGTACCGATTGATATGTTTGAAGAGGTGGTGGTGGATGGGGAAGTCCTGAAGTGGGATTAGAATGAGATGGAGCAATTGGTGGTGGTGGCTGAGGAGGTGGTGGTTGAAATGATTGTGTCAAAGGTGCCAGTTGCAGTGGTGGTTGCTGCTGGCGTAATTGGCTCGCTGCCGATAAGGGAACGTGCTCTTTTGAGGTAGTAATAGAAGCTGACCTTGCCCTCTTGGTGGGAGATACTGCTGTCGGGACTGCGGTTTCCGTCAATTGAGGCGCACTTTTCGCTAGCTGTGGCCGGCTCAATTGGGCTTCAGATGCTGAACCAATTACCGGTTTTTCCATTTCATCCTTCGTAGCTTCCACGTCCATCATCTCAGGTCGGTCTTGCGCTGTCTTCTCCACTGGGGAACTACTGGGCTCAGCCGAATTGGGCGTTTTGGTGCCTAATTTAGTGTCATCCCCTTGATCTTCATCACCAGCATTACTGTCAGCGTTATCGCGTCCAGTCGAATTGAGAATCTGATCGATATTCATTAATCATGTAGTTAGATCTCTATGGGAGAATCTTCTTTAATTTTTTTTTTTTAATTTTTTTCACTCTTTCAAAAATATTCGTTAGTTACGGCGAATTGGACCTGCTGGTATTAAGAAGAAAAATAAATGAGAAGGTATCTACATGGGGTTTAAAAGCGAAGAGAAATTTCGGGAGTTATTATCGCCCTGGTGTAAGTCGAAGGTGTGAGAAGGGGAACACCCCAAGAGCGTGTAAAATAATTAGTGGTAGAAGTCAAAAAATATTTCCAGATGAATATAGCAAAAGTATGAGCGTAACTCGGGATAGAGAAAAATGATGCAGAGAACTTGGTTAGAAGTATAACAAACCCGTGTGCAATCGTATCGGTTATTTAAGAGGCCCTGAAGAATAAAAAAGTAAAGTCCGAATTGCGGAAGGTAGGTACACTATAAATCTCTGAAATAATAAAAGCAATATATCAACGGGGCAGCAAAAAAACAAAAAAAAAAAAAACAAAAACAAACTGACATAGGGCTGCGCAAATACGTAGATAATTGATAATATAAGGAACAGCTATTTCACTAGCTATTGTTACAGCCTTGCGTTTGGTGTTTTTAAACCTTCATTGAAATATCTTGACTGTGGAGGGCATACTAATAGTTGATAAATTTCTTTTCAAAATATATCGAATCCACAAATCACTAACTATTCTATTTCTCCTCTGCCTCTAGAAACAAAATTGGTGTACTCACTGCCCCCTTTCTCACACTCTTGCTGTAATGAGCGGGAAGGTGTGCAAGTAGCCATTGATGGGATGGGAGGATAACTTAGCTATACTCTATATAAAATAGACTTTACTCTCTGCTCGCCATTTTGTTGAACGCGTTACCATTAGATATATAATCCAACTGGAATATTGCCATATAGCCAAATTCCTATAAAATATCGCGCACTGAATGATTTTAAATCAGCACCCCTCTCCTCGCGAGTGCAGCAATATATGGAATCTCTTTCGCCACCCCTCACCCCTCTAAAAAAAAAAAAAAATCCGAATACGTAGCCATTACATACGCCAGGGAAGGGGGATCCGAACAGTTGTGGAACTCCCCTTGTAAAAATAACCCGAAGAGCCAGGCATAGCAATCTACAGCAAAAATATTTTTTTTTTCGATTTATTACACCTAATTCATAAGGTAGCGACTGGCCTGCAATGTAACCATGAACGAACCTCACTTGTGTAGCTGTATTAGTACACAGAGGGAATTTTATCTATGAGATGTGCAGAAGGTGCTGTTGCGACTTGCATGCTCAATGGCATCCAGTAGCCATTGTTATCTCGCCTGCTGATTTCAATTGGTGTTTCCTCTGCCGCCGTAGAAAAAAATTAATTCTAAAACTGCTCCCCCACTCTCGCCCCTCTGAGATGTATGTCTCTATGTGTCCTTGAACCCGTGGAAAAACTCATACAAAATATAGACAATACCAAAAAAGAAATTATACGTCGAAACCGTTTTAACGGACACTAGTTGGTATGTAACCTTTATCCCACAGAAGAAGAAAAATATCTGCGGAATTGTGTAATTCTGCGCCATTCGACTTGTAGTATATAATATTTTTGTCAATTCTTTTCTTCATCTTTCGATCCATTGGTATTGCATGGTACGAAACTAGGGGATGCGTGGAATGTCTACCCACAGTATGACAGAAAACTGCCCGTCAACCACCAAAAAATTACCCCTCCTCGCAGCTCAGCCCAAATGGCGCTCAAAAGAACGGAACAGCCAATTGAAAACAGGTGGCGGGCTAGCGCACACCACTCCTTGCGTGCCAGGCACACATACACCAGCTGGTGGCAGCCGAGCCATACCGGAGCCGACGGAATCTTAGACAGCTCCCGAAATGTTGCTGATAGACTCGTGCGCTCAAATATTGGATTAAGACCAATTGCTGGAAATGGTCATTCCAAAATCGGCGACAACCAACTCGATTCACAGGAGTATCTCCTGCAGTTACCCGAGGCTGTTTTAAAGATATTAATGCGCGCAAATTCCTTTATGCCAGGATCTTTCCCTGTCTTCACATTCAAATGGTCTGGCGATGAGGCATTCCAACAAATGCGTGAACAGGCGTCTTGCGCGGGATGAAACGGGACGATCGCCCAATACTTATGCATGGAAATGTAAGTCGCGTCCTTAACGCGGTGCCATAAGCATAGTGTAAGGTATGATATGGCGAGCTCAGGTCACAATTGAAAGGACGACAAGATTGTGTTTGATCAAGATTGGTTCTTGTGGGTTAAATAGGGCTTTCATTGACAGGTGAAGGAGCCTTTAACTGAAATAATTTTAGCTCAAAAATAGACAGCTGCTCAAGCTGCGGGCCCTCGAACCTAAAAGTTAAGGTACATAGTTATTTACATTGGCTCAATGCCATGTCAATACTACACCAACCTCTGTAGGACTATAATGGACGCAATATCTACACTGGACACAGTGTTCTTTCTTAATTTGAGTGCTTTCATGATGGTCTACCGGGCACCAGTAGAGACAGTTCTCTTTGCCATTGGAGCTATCCCCTACATTCGTAAGCCTTTGGTACAGTCGCCTAGCCGGGTCTGAAGTAATGCTGACTTTTGCTTTTTGAGCTGTCCTTGTAGTTACAAGATTGCCGTATGATATTGGCACGCAGAGGCTGATGCGTTCGTATGATGAGCGAACGGTGTATGGAAGGAATACAACACTGTATCAGTATGTCGTTGTCGAGCTTGTGGCGTGGACAATGGCCACCTTTGACCCCTCCTCGGTGGGTGGCGTATTCTTCAGTGAATCGGTATCAAGGGGATTCTACTTATTTCGCAAATACCGACTGGGCCATGCTGAGCTAGGGGACTCGCGAATCACGGCTACAGAAGTATGTTACTATCCTTTGAAATAGTGCTGTATTACGCATACCCACATATGGGGTGGATTTAAAATATCGATCGGCCAAGCTACAGGCAAGACGCTAATGCTGTTCCGTATAGGAGGAATTCACTAGAGGGATATGGGTGCATTCACCAACTAGAGATCTTAACCATGAGCGCGATTTGGTCGTTTACTTTGTCCATGGCGGTGGTATGCATAGCCCCCAAATTTTCGCAAGACGAAACGGCCTAACAATAGGGTAATAAGGATTTACAAAGACCTCGGTATATTTTTATTCGGAGTATTTACTAGCAATGCTAGTATGCTTGCAGTTGGAGGGATTTAAAAATCCTGCAATCTATGCACTTGAGTATACTCATATTCCTGAGGCACATGTCGGCCAACAGCTTGACGAAGTGGCTGCGGGATGGACTTACCTTTCCCAGGCGGAAGAATTCCCCCGAATAGCGCTAATCGGAGATTCCAATGGCGCTACTCTCATTCTTTCTTTGCTGCTCCACATTGTCCACCCTTATAGCAAATCCGTTCCCATTGCCCGCAGACAACCCGATGCAGCCATAGTGATATCACCCCTCACCCGGATTGCAGGGCCATGGAATTCCAGCTCAAGCGATTACATTACGCAAAAGGTCCTCGACCGGTATATGCGACAATATGCACAGGACTTTCGAGCAGATTCTACAGACCCACACGTATCGCCCGGTCTATGCCGTTCAAAGTTTTGGTGGTCCAAGGCGATTCCTTCGAGAGGAGGAATGTACATCATTTATGGGCAAGAGGAAACGCTAGCCCCTGACATTGACGAGTTGTACCAGCTGGTGAAAAATTTGGGACATGTAGGACGTCTAGCAGAACCGTTCGAAATCCATGCTTGGCCGATAGTTCAGAATTATGTCGCTGAGACTAAGCAGAAGCGCCTTCGAGGAGTGACGACAGTAACGTCCCAGCTATCAAAAATGCTCTTGTGGTCTACAATTACAGAGCCCCCTGCTGAAATGCTGGACGAAATTCGGCGAGAGACGGCCGAGGTTTACAAACTACAACATGAACGAATTGCTAGAATTAAGGAAAAGGCTACTATTGTGGAAGGTAATTAACTATTCAAGTATAGGTTATATCTATTCTCACATATAGTTTGTATGAGGATTGCTACATTCTAAGTCAGTTTTCCTAGTAGCTATGTCGAAATAAGAATACTTTGGCACAATTGATACATTTAACTCTTTCCAACGGCATCCCACTATATTCAATAATTATTTTCAGGGTTATCTGAGAAAATGTATTCCTGACAAACTGTTCTTATCCCCCTTCTCACCCGGCAAGTCCAGCTGCTTGACTATTGAATCATAAAAGCTCTGCAAATAACTAAAGTAACATGATGTCACGAAATCATACATTTTATTTGCTCATCTCGTTCAGGATCTGATATTATTTCCTTCACTTTCCTATGTTATATCATGTATGTACGGCTGGTTTGTCAAGGTGGTTGATCGTCGTCGGCTTGGGTCTTTTTTGATCTCCGGCGATTCTACGACTCGGTAAGATGAGTGCGAACTTCTGGGAATCCAGCCAAAGAGCGCACTGGCTCTTTACCAAGAAGTCACTTAAGCAGGCTAGAGAGGCTATCCTTGAAAATGACAAATCGCTGATCAAGGGCACCCCCAGGCCAGGAGAAACTCTCAACGCCTTTGATCCTCAAATTAGATTGTACATCCACAGCCTCTTACTGATGCTGGGACGTCAGCTGGGCTTGCGACAGCGGGTGTTGGCCACCGCTGAACTATACTCAGCCCGGTTCTTTACCAAAGTTTCAATCCACGAGGTTAACCTCTACGTTGTGGTTACCGCTTGCGTTTACGTTGCTTGCAAGACCGAAGAGTCTCCACAGCACATCAGGACGGTCGCGTCTGAGGCTCGGGCACTATGGCCCGAGTACATTACACCGGATCCTACAAAGATCGCTGAGTGTGAATTTTACCTTATTGAGGAGCTTGATAGTTATCTTATTGTCCACCACCCATACCGGAGCCTTAACCAGCTGGCCAAATCCATGGCAGAGGCATACCCAAGTCTGCAATTAAGTTCGGACGAAATGCAATCCACATGGTCGATGATTAACGACTCGTATATCACGGATCTCATTTTGTTGTACCCACCGCATGTCATCGCTATGGCATGTATCTATGTTACTATTGTTCTGAAATCGCCACATGTTAGACCAGCACCGCCATTGGAGCGCATAAAAGCGCGCATAGACTTACTTGCTACATATCTCGGCGAATCGGGGATAAATCTGGTCAAAACAACCGAGTGTGTTCAAGAGATGATTTCACTCTATGTCCGATGGGAAACATATGATGAAGCGGCTTGTCGATCGCGCATTGCCAGCTTGATTCTGGCTGTCTAACTATTCTATTGCGTTGAGTTCGTGAGCAAGCTATATCTAGCAATTTATACCCATGGATAAAGGCGGTCATGAATAACTTATGTTTGTCGGGAAAGGTGAAGACCTGCGACTCGATTGATCATCGCGCTGTACCTGATTGGCTTTCTGCTCTAATCGTGACACCACGTGGTGGATTACTTGAACTCTGACTGCGCAGAGACGAGCTGCTGCCTGATAGAGGCAGTCAAGGACTGGAGGCAATCCCTTCATTGTACGGTATGATTTAAAGTCGACGCCGTACTCAGGAGCGGGAAACGCCCCTTGCAGTTGTAGCTGCTTAGCAGTGGTCTGCATTGTACTGTGAACCGCGCGCAGAATCTCGGCCACAGTTCCAGGTCGCGGGCTAACCGATATGCTCTCTCGTCGTGTTTTGCGGTGCTTAGTGGAGTGGTCTAACGGGAACAGCTCTAGAATCTTTCGGCGCGAAACAGAAATCTCCTCTTCTTGCTCACCATCATCAATTGCAGAAGCAGAGTCTGCTTTGCGCGTGTTTTTTGATGAAGAGCTGGCGCCAACAAAGTTCTGTTCATACCAGGTCAGATAACGGTCGATCTTGTCGTCGTCCCAGTAGAAGACTTCCTTGTCGTCAGCCTCCGAGAGCGACTCGTCTTCTATCCAGATCTTGCGGAGCATATCGCACCACAGCGCCCAGTCTGGCGGCGGGGCTGTTATGTACTGTGAATGCTGGCTACGAATGGTGTTTATGCGTTTGGAGGAAAGAGTGCTCAGATCAGGCGTGATGAGCATGTCGAGACGGTAGTACAGCTTTGTCGCAAGTACTACAAGGCTGACAAGGCGAATTTCGGGGATATACTCCCTCTGTAGGCGGCGCCGGTCGCAGGGGAATGCTAGAGATACATTGAGGGTTTGTATCAATTTTGCCGTTGCGACATAAATTTCAGGGGGTAGGAGTAAGTCATGGGTCACTTTAAAAATTAGCGGTTCGTACATGGGAGTTGGGAACTCGAGCCCATGCGATTCCTTGAACAGGACGACTAAACGGTGCAAAGAATCATGCAAGGCACCGAGACTCGGTGCCGAACGCGGGCTAAGCATGGCGCGATAATATCCGGCGAGCCGTTTGGTCATTGAAGCGGGAAGTATCGAAAGTACATTCATGTAAGGTACTTCGTAACGATAGATCCAGCGATTGAAGTCATAGATGTACACAGGGATGCGCAGCATGACACATCCGAGATAGCATAGCAGGATAGTATCGGTAAGATTGGCCCTATCGACGACGATTTGAGGTTTGGAAGAAGTTTTGGACTCGTCGTCTGTCGACCCTTCATCGTTGGAATGCTCGTCTTCGCTATCAGATGAATCATCTTTTAACGTACCCATTGGTTCACCGACTAGATCCGAGTCGTCTTGCTGGCCATAGGAAATATTGGAGAATTCCGTATCATTAATGTACAGTGCAAGTAGCCCTCTTACCACTCTGGTGAGCTCAGGACGCAGCTCTTTGGTGGAAATCAGCCATTCAAGTTGTGATCTCACAATATATTGGAAGCACTGCATGAAGAGCGCGTGGCCTGTGTTTCCATAGTAGACTTTGCCGTGATCTGCTTCCTCGGACTCTTTTTGTGAGAGCATGAAGGATGCCTTTTGCGAGAGCTGGGTCGGCATGTTAATGCGCCGCCCAGACTGGGCGAAATCATCCTCATCCTCGCCGACTTCGACCTCACCTTCTTGGACGTGCCCAAACCGGCATACTTTCTGGCCGTTGATTAAGCTGTAGTGTCGCGATTTACAGTTATCTACGCCGCATCTACGCCCTCTGATGTATGTAGACATTAAATGTGAGTGTCCGGAAATTTTGATTTTCGAATGTCACGGCTTGATAACGATCACCACATGATAACAGGGATAGGACAAGTACCGCCAACAGAACTCAAAAAGCTCCATTTATTTAATTGTTTTTTAAATTGATAATGTGCAACCTATGCAATATATCAATTTTTTTTTGAATCTCGAGTTATTTTTATTTGTCCTTTATAGAATAGTGATTGTATGGAGAGATGTTGAAAACGAAGACGTAACACAGTAGTCAGGAATATCGATGTAGCATCTTAATTATGGCTCAAGTATCTATCTTGATGCAATAAGCCCCAAGTCATTGGAAGCTAGCAATCAGCTCTCTTACAAAGACGACCAAAGAGGGTTGATTTCTACAACCAAAAAATACTATCTCGTTAACAAATCAAACACTCTTCGATCTCGTACAACTATACGATGGTTCATAGTAGCCATTACTTAATTAATTCTGGCCAGTGCAGCTAATACAACTATAAAAATCTGGCAGAGAAATATGACCGCTGCGCCAATCTTACAACATTAAAGTGGTGGAGTCACACAGTTCCGTAGTCGCAGACCTGTACTTTGAAATTCCTGTAGGTAGGGTCCAAGCCACTATGAAGACTGCAGATTGCACAGATTCAGCCCCTTCATTATGCATATTGAGTATTGAAAGAGTAGTCTTAAATTAGAACATATGCGGCTCAAATAGTTGAAGTACTGAGAACATATATATTGTATTATAGATGTAACAGAATAAACAGAAGCAAACCGTCGTCTTTGGCAATGTAGATCATTTATAAATGAACACACTTCTCTAATGTTCCTCGGAACAACAGCATTGTACCCCACCAAACTACTTTACGGGTCCCATTTACCCTGACTAGTTCACTGTAATGAACATTCAATAATCATAAAGACTCTACCAACTGCCTAAAGTGCAAAGATCGTCTTAGTGCCCTCTCCAGATGACAGTAATCTACAAGACGTGGCGGCTCCATTGGAAATGGCTGCACCAACTACACGTGGGTTAAATGGGATCGCCCATATATCAATACACCCCTGACTCCCTCCTCAAGAAGTCTAAAGCTCTCCCCGTAGCTCGAATTCGGTCTTTTTCAGTTCAAATCTTCACTAAAAGACGCAGAATAAAAAAAAACGGTCCGCGAGAGATCTGGTTTTAGCATTGTCTTGAAAATTGTGAGACGATCGCAGCGCGCTCTCAACGCTTGCATTTAACGTTTTTCACGCGAAGCCCGACCGGGAAGAACACGACACCAAATTGAAGAACCGTTCCCCTCGAGAAGTTCACCATGGTCCCTCCCGGTTCTCCTATTGCGAGTGGCCCGACTCAGGTAGTCACAACGCAGCAACTTCGGCAGCGGACTAAAGTCGAGGCACCCGCACCTCAGAAGAGCGAACAGCCTCCGCTGCGGCAGATCCGGCGCAAACAGAAGAAGACGGCCTCGTGGGCCATGTATCTCGGCGAGCGCCAGAAGGGCCTGACCACCAAGGCGCTGACTGCCCTGGCAGCTCTTCACCAGATCCCGGCATTGCGCCCATACACCACCAAATTCTTCACCCTGCAGTACCCGACAGCGGATAATGGCTCGGTGACGATTGGGCCCGACGATGCGTACTTTGTGGCGCTGTGGATTGTGGTGTTGACGCTCGTGCGGTCCATCATCATGGACTACTTCTTCATGCCCATTGCGCGGGCGTCAGGTATCAGCAAACCCAAGGCCGTGGCGCGGTTTGCCGAGCAGGGGTGGAGCTCAGTATACTATACTGCCTCGTGGGGCGTGGGCATGTACTTGCTGTACCATTCGGACTACAACATCTTTCTCGGCGGTGGGGCCGTGAAGAACTGCTGGCGTGGATGGCCACACTACCAGATGGACCCGTTGTTCAAGGCCTACTACCTTATCCAGCTCGCGTGCTGGCTCTCGCAGATATACGTGCTCAATGTCGAAGAGCGGCGCAAGGATCATGTGCAGATGTTCACTCATCACATTGTCACCTGTGCGCTCATCATTGGATCCTATTATTACTACTTTGTGCGGGTGGGGCATGTAATCCTCGTTCTAATGGACAATGTGGACACACTGCTCTCGACGGCTAAGATGCTCAAGTATCTAGGGTACAGCCGCGCATGCGATGCCATGTTTGGTGTCTTTCTTATCAGCTGGGTTACCTGCAGGCATGCGTTCTACAACTATGTTACGTGGTCTGTTTACAAGCATGCTCCCGAGCTAGTGCCTATAGACACGTGCTATACTATTGAGGGCGGCACGGAGCGATGTTTCTCGCTTACCGTGTACCAGTTCTTTATTGGCTTGCTCATTGTGTTGCAAGTGATCACGGCGATCTGGCTCTATATGATCCTGCGGGTCATGGCCAAGATTCTAAAGGGCGGGTCCGCTGAGGACAGCCGATCTGACGACGAAGACGACTAATTTTTGCAGCATTGGCTTTATATATGCTTCAGTGCGACAGGGACTGCCAGGGGGTTTACCTGGTGCGGCTCAGTCACGTGAAACGGGGCATAGTACATGCAGAAAAATGAGATGACCTCCAACAACGTGCAATTGGCCAAATGCATCTATAGATATGCCATGGATCTTTTTTGTTTTTTAGCCGATCCTTATATAGTGGTGTATTAACTTTTTGATTTGCTTATTCAAAAAAAGACTCTGCATCGTTTAGTAATGGTGAAAGGGTTAATCGTCCGTGTTATCTTGGCTATAGTATAACCTACTGAAGTTTACCAACTTCCAACGATTAGCGGGTTTAATTGCGGTAAAATCCAGTGAAGATAATCATTTTTTCCATGCTTGAATTATTGGGCACAGCCCTCCAAAAAGACTACTGCATCTACAATAGTGACATAACAAAAAAAAGCCAGAGCGAGCTAGAAAAAAAGAGAGAGACGAGTAACTTGCGCTGTTTTATAGCCAACGTAAATAGGCTTAATGCGGGGAAATGAGCTCGACGTAATTGGACGGGCAAATGCCAACCTCGCCATTCTCTCGCCGGGCTTGCCACCACCGCCCAGTAATGTCGCTGACTTCAAGCACCTCGCCCTTCTCGAAGGAAATCTCATTGGCGTCATCAGGGCTAGCCTGGTACGAATATATCGCCGTCGCCTTGAACGGATACTCGGTCGGGGCCGGCAACACATCAGTCGCCGACTGCATGTCATTGGTGCCTGCAACCACAGAAGAGCCAATGTAGCTGTCTACCCGCGACTCGGAAGGCGCCGTGTTCTCGAAGTGCCCACCGAGCTGGTCCGAAGTGTACATCTGTGGCCCTGCAGAAGACGTGTCCTTCGGGGCATAGTTCATGTTAATGTCGTCCCCGTTAGACGCACGCGACGCAAACGGATTGGACCGCCGCGCAGAGTCGCCTCTGCTCATGCCCGACGCGTACATCGAGTTGGGTGTGTTGTGATGAATGCTGAACGAGTCGACAAACGCATGCGGTCGCGCGTCGGGCGTGGTACCAAAGTAGAGCATCCACAGAATGTTAATGATCGAAAGCAGTATATGCCCTGCAGTCACGGCACCGCTCGAGGGCGTGCCGGTCCATATGAAGTGCGTAGTCGAGTTAGTAGTGTAGATGGTGGCCACGGCCAGGCAGCCCACCAGCGCCAGCTGGTACGAATGCAGCCGCTGGGCGCCCACCACGTATATAATGCCGGCAATGACGAGTATTTCAAACACAATGCCCCACCACGTCAGCGAGGGAAAGTCCGTCTCGACGTCTACAGCAATGGACCCACCAAACGCGATAATCCACCCAATGAGGGCAATCGATATGCTCGACAGCGCAAACGGGTCCCCGACAATGTACGACACGGAAAACCCCGTGCGTCTACGTCCTCTGTATGTGTTGTCCATTCCGTATGAGTACACCATGAGTAGGAAAGCCAACTAGTAGACTGGCGGGCCGATTAGTATGGCTAATGATGGCTCAGAAAAGCAAAAGACGATATCAAAGAAAAGAGCTGCCTCGGTGCTAGTGGGCAGGCGTAGATGATTTATACAGCTCCTACTGCGTCCAGAGGCTCAAAAATACCCGTTTCTTTGATGCCCTAATAACCTCGTCTCGGGGCTGGGTTTCTAAGAATATTTCGCTGGCCAAGTGACTACCCCCGTTGGGAGGAAAAAGAAGTCGATGCGTGCCGAGCCAGCCGGCGCCCGCGAGGAACAAAAACATTGTGAAACGACACACAGCTACGTCGCTGTGGCTGTTATTCCATTAGCCTTCGATGCGGCTGGTCCAGGGGAGGCACTAGTATATATGTGCGGTAGGGCCTGTTTGTTCGTAGTAAAATATGGTTAGATGCATGTGTAGTATATCGTTATGACGAGAGAAATTTATTTTAGCCCCGCGGGAACTATTGTTGATGAAATAAGAACGCCTTGTTAGTGACTGATTAAAACTGTTATCTTTCGAGGTTTAGCTGCTTCTACTTAGGAGGAGGATGCGACATTCCATTAAGACTTGCCAGTCCAATTTGTATGTTCTATTGGAAATGTCTAATTCAGAAAGCAGTAACACTTGTCTTACCAGCAGCTGGCAGTGATGAGTTGCTAGGGCATATCACTATAGCCTGAATTCTTGCCTGGAACTGACTTTGGATGAAACCGGTCTAGATAGAGCAACCTGATTTTCGCCATGGGTGAGATCAATCGTATTAAGTGTCAGTAGATCAGTGGTTTCAAGTATTGAATGCAGTCCATGAGAGCGCAATACTTTATCCACCAGCTCTTCTTGCCCTGCGACCATGTCCACTAATATGATCGATATAAAATAGAAATATATATATATATCATTAATGGAAGGAGAGAGGGGTTCAATATCAAGTCAAAAGAGCCCTTCTGCGAAACAACGGACCACGGGTCCAGCGATCGATCACTCTAAATCACACAAAATCAGTAGCATAAAGTCTAGATTCGTAAATTATATTGGACCGAACATCGCTATTAATACCAACCGTCTCTGCGGCAGTTTAAGTAACACGACCCCACGTCTCATACGTGGAGGATCTACAGTCTATCAATTACTTTCGAAAGGGACTTGTCATAGTACATCTCATGCTCGTAGGAGCTACAGTCGTAGTGATCCATCGTGGTAGTCGAACGTTCTCACATCTAAATCAGCTACAGTGATCGTTATCAATGCCGTGGTTGGACATGGTATGCATAATTAAAGTCGTAAATATCTATCGAACGAGAAGCCAAATATTAGTACTCAGACACACAATCGCAACAAGTATGCCCCAAATCGAGAGCGCCAGGGCACCGTATCGAATAATGCGTTCCTTGGTAGAAATATCGCTCGTTTTCCCGAGCAGGCTGTATGCAAAGACGCCCGGAAGAATAAATGAAATAGAAGTCGAACCCGTCGACCCCACAAACGCCAGCATGAGCTCGAGGGAGTCAACACTAAGCGCGACAACTAACGATAGTGCGAGAATAGCAGAGGTAATGGTGACAAAGGTCTTGGTGTCCATGGGCACAGAAGTCGTGTGGAGGACCTGCACTTCCTCGTCGCCGTGGTCAGAGGCGTCGTCGGCCGTCAGAACAGCAGCAAACTTGTGGTTCTGCACCCCTCGCCTCACTGAGTGCATTACGTGATTCGTCGAGGCACGGCACGGGTGGCACTGCAGTGGGTACGAGAAGATTACCAACACGACAATGGCGATCCGGCCAATGGTCGAAAATACCGAGAAGGGATACATGGAGATGATGTTGCCGCCAACATTATCGCCGAACGAAAAGTAGCCGCAGAGGCCAACAAGCATGTAGAAAAAGGCCGCCGTTCCAATGGAACCGCCGGCAATGCGCTTGACTCGCGACTCGGTCACGTACGATAGCTCATTTAGCACTGAAAACATATTCTGGTGACACGTAAATGCAAACACAATGATAGGCAGAGCATTCAGAATGGCTGGCAGCCCTTCGGGCCGGAACACCTTGATAGGGCCCTTATTGACAATCGTATCGCCGAGCAAAAAGTGGCCCACGACAATGAGCACTAGATAGCCCACCGATACAAGCGCGACCACACTCGTATACTTTAGAGAGTCGAGCCGTCGCAAGAACGAGAGTGGACCCACAACGCCAAATGAGAGCGCGACCCAGAACTGCCGATGCAGCAGCACGGGGCTCGCCGAGCCCAGCGACTCTGCAATCTGCGGCATGAGGTCTCCGATGATAATAATGTATGACACACCGACACCAAAGCACTTGATGGCAATGGCAATGTCAAACACCACCGCCAGCGACGGGTACGTTACCTTGGCCACGGCAAAGAAGGACGAGTGGCCCCTAGGCACATAGGTCGAGCTCAGGCCCTGCAGGTAGAGGCCAAATCCAGCAGAGAGTCCCGCGAGCAGGATAATGGCTGTCCCGAGGAGGATGCCATTGGCTCGATATGCAAACGGCATGGCAAGAATGCCGGCGCCGATAATGGTGTTGAGCAGGTTGATCATCGAGGACGTGATGGTCGCCCCTGGCTCGTCCGAGTAGTCATTCACAAAGTCTCGCCTACTTAGCATGGCTCGCGAGTTGGCGGTCGAATTTGAGCTGCTATGACTGACCGTGTCCTCCTGGATGGCCCCGTACGAAACCATAGTTTGGCTATAAGGCTTGGCGCTGCCGATCCGTGTAAGTAAACTCTAGTCTGGGGTGCGTATAACACGGTCCAGAGCTGGGAAGGATGCGCCCCTTGGGAGAAAAAAAAGAAGATCTGTGCCCTTACGAGAGCAGCTGGGCGTAACAAGAACGAGTGTAGAAGAAATAACCCGCCGAGGTTGGGGTCGAGCTGATTCGCAGAAAAATGTATATACCAAAAATGTACCGCCCTGAGGATCTGGGGTCGGTCTAAAGCAGGGGATCAGGATTTATACTTCAACCTGCCGTATACTTTGTAGAATATTATAAATAATAGCGAGTGGTGAGTATATATAGTAAATGGGAAAGAAGGCAGACGGCCCTATCGGCTGACTGATAACAACCGTAATTGCGACCGCCCTCCACACCGGTACGCACTTTGCTTCCCCGAAGCCTGCGCTTCCCACCCCACCCTTCCTCGCGCTCCCTATCCAATCACGTCAGCTGCCAATATCCCTGACCCACCTGACAGCACGACAATCTGCTGCAATCTGGGGCCATTTGCTGCTCATATTTACAGTGCAGCCGGCTCGGACTCCGGAGGTGCTTTTTTTGTGCTTTTTATTTAACTTTGCCGCGCCCTAAGCCGCAACGCATCACGTGCATCATACCTGACTGGCACCTGCTATTGGACATACGGCTCTCGCGTAAGCATGTTGTGTTCTGCTTAGGAGCAGTAGTTACAGTGTTACAAAATCGCGTAACCACTACAGAATTTGTGGTCACAGACCTTCTCGGTATAGAGGAATTGTATGATAAATGCGTATAGGCATGTTATCACTCCATGCCACTAGTACAACGCTGTCCCTCCATTGTTATCTATGATAGCTTCTGCATCATTGCCATGACTAGGTGTAGATCGAGATTGGACTTCAATGAATGATCTCAAGCCAGACCGTTCTAATTGGAACACAATATGAGATACGTAAAAATACTGGGGTAAGAATATACCCTCTAAAGAAAGCCAGCTTTGTAAAAAAAGGCCACAAGCAACAAGTCGAATCCTTTAGCACCCTGAAATAGAGTAAATCGCTATTGTGCAATGATTTAATATAATTACCTGAATTATCCCGAGAAGGACGGAAGAAAACTTCGCAGCGAAAAAAATCAATTTGATTTCGCTTGTCGATATGGTTGATAAGCGGGAACACCAGGAAGGCAATGACGGGCCTGAGAAGAAACGCGTTAAGGTCAATGGCCCCTCGGGAATCACTGAACCAGATGTCGGCGTCGTAGAATACATTTCGCCCGAATTGACTGGGTTCAAGGGCATTATCAAGCAGCGATATACTGATTTCCTCGTCAATGAGATTGGTCTTGACGGCAACGTCGTCCATCTTGTTGATCTTGGCCCCCAGAATGATACCCCAGTAAGCGATAAGAGGGAAAAGGCCAAGGATGGTGAAAAGAGGGCCATTCCAGAGCCGTCTGAGGAGCAGAAGAAGAAACTCATTGATCTGCTGGGCCAGGAGGACTACGATGGCATTGTAGCACTTTTCTCCAGCGGGAAAAAGTATGAGACCAAATCTAAGTTTGAGGGAAAGGAGGAGCGCACTTCTCTGCACCAATTGCTGCGAGAGTCCTTCGAATCGCGACTCGAGTCCAAGACTACGCCAGACAACGCATTCCAGATCACTCTGTGCAATGACCGTGGAGGGGGCGGCCGGAAGCGAGGACTGCCAAAGCTCGACCCAAGTATCACCGGCGAACTCCAGGACTGGGCGCACTTCACCCTGTACAAGGAGAACAAGGATACGATGGAGGTTGCGAATTTGCTGGCAAAGTTCCTCAAGGTGCCTTCTAAGAGTGTATCGTATGGTGGCACCAAGGACAGACGAGGTGTAACTGTTCAGCGAGCATGTATCTCCAAGATGAAGATAGAACGACTCTTGGGCATGAACCGGACCCTGCGAGGGATCAAACTTGGGTCCTTCCATTACGAAAGCGGCCCATTGCGACTTGGCGACCTCAAGGGAAATGAGTTTTTAATCACTATTAGGGAGATTGAGTCTCTTGATGGCAGCGAGGTCGAGCCAGTGCTGAACAAGGCGCTCGAGTCGCTCAAAACTAACGGCTTTATAAACTACTACGGCATGCAGCGATTTGGTACCTTCTCCATCTCTACACACACCATTGGTAAATACGTGCTCAATTCACAGTGGCAGAAGGTTGTTGAATTGATTCTTGCCAACCAGGAGTTAGTTATTCCCGAGTCTGTTGAGGCTCGAAAAGTCTGGGAGGAAACCAAGGACGCTAAGAAGGCTCTACCACTAATGCCCAAGAAGTGTGTAGCCGAGCATGCTATTCTGCGAGTGCTGGCCAAGGACCCCAAGGCGTTCCTCCCGGCTGTAATGCAGATTCCGCGTAATTTAAGAATCATGTATGCTCATGCCTACCAGTCTTACGTTTGGAACCGGGCTTCCAGCGAGCGGATCAAAAAGTATGGACTCAAGGTTGTTCCTGGAGATCTTGTTATCGATGAGAACTCAACTGTGGAGAAGCAGGAGACTCCTGGGTTTGAGGAAGACATCAAAGAAGATACATTTGTTCGGGCTCGAGTTGTTACAGAAGAGGACCTAAAGACTAAGACGATTTTCGACGTTGTACTGCCGACTCCTGGGTTCGACATCAAGTACCCTGACAACGAGGTTAGCAAGGTATACGAAGATATCATGTCTGCCGATGGTATCGACATCAACAACATGAAGCGAAACATTCGAGAGTTCTCGCTTTCGGGCGCGTATCGAAATGTTGTGGTGAAGCCAGGCAATGTGGAATGGTGGATTAAGCGTTATGAGAGCCCCATGGACCAGCTGGTGCGGACTGACCTTGATCTTATCAATGAAGGACTTGACGAGTCCCATCGAGTAGTTGAGGATAAGGAGGGTTCCAAGAAGGCGCTGGTGCTACGGCTGCAACTACAGAGCTCCACCTATGCGACCATGGCTCTGCGGGAAGTTATGAAGGTCGACACAAGTCGCCGAGGCGAGGGGTTGGACGTCAAGCACGAGACTAGCAAGCAGCAGCAACAGGAGCAGGGGGAGCAACAGCCTAAGGAGCAATAAGTAATAAATATTATGAAGTGACCGAGGTCGCGGTTTTGGTGATATCGGAGAGAATGGGCGATTCCCGATCCTCGTCGTCCAGCTGTTCCCTGAGCTGATCATAACTGCTTTGAGGAGTGAGTCGCATAATCTTGCCGAGCCCTTCAAAGTTCATTGTGTTTCTTTGCTCCTCGTCCCAGTTCTTTGAGTGTTTGCTCCTAACTGATGGGGTAGATAGAATGTCACTTTCGGACTTGGAGGATTTGTGGTTCAATGTTCGACCTTGGTCGAATTCAAAGTCGTCGCTTTCAGCGCTTTGCACGGGCAAAGTGTGGCGGCTTTCTTTTTTGGCTATGCCATTGTTCTTTTCAGTGATATCACGCTTCTCACTAATTTCGTCTCGGCTTCGTTTCTTTTCAATAATCACGTCCCTACTAGTCTTCCGCACTGGATTCCTTGGCGGGATTTCAATTGTAGTTTTGCTGGATGTATTGGCACTCGCACGAACTGCAGCCGGCTGCGGTCGTGCTATTTTGTCAATGCTACTTGGCGCGTTTTCTGGGGCTGACAATTGCTCCGTACTGTTTAGTGAAATGTTACAGGTCGATTGATGGCCTTCGCCCTGGTGGGCTGCTCCTGGGTAATCAAAGTATTCTGCATGATGGAGTCCATCTGGCGTCGGATAGGGATACGCCGACTCGTCTGATCCGTCGAGCTCGTACGCCTTGACGAGCGGGTCGTCCTTGTCACGAAGCAAAAACACTGGCGGACGCGGAAGAGGCTTCTTTTCCACGTCGCGACTTTTCAACCGGCGCTGGTGAATACAGCTCCTGATGCGAAGCCCGACAAGCGCAAGGATTCCAGCTCCCACGACAGATAACACAGCAATAAGCACCGTAGTCTGCATTGGCTAAACGAGAGGAGCACACATCCAATGTTTATCAAGAGGGCCCCAAGCAGACAATTTATACGGGAGCGATAAATTATGGCGATCGACCAACCACCCGCACAGGCGATCCACTCCAAAAACTAAGTCTATCCCTGTTTAGTAGCGCCTGAGCCGTTCCCCGATGCTATATTAAGCAAACTGAGCACACAAGAGCTTATGTATTGACGAATTTAAGTTTTTTTCCTCGTATATTTACCGTACCAGTCTTTGTCCAAGGTATAGGGCCCTTCAAAGATGAACCGCGCTGCTGGTGCTTCTTGTCCACTCGCCGCACCGGTATGCAGGACCAGACGCACATCGCTGCACTACTTTTGCTCCATCTGGGAATGGGAGAATTCGGTACTCTTCAATTGTCGTCATAAAATTCCATTAAGACTAGGGTCGCTGATGTCTTATCTTGGTTTGAGATTGGTGAGACAGTCGGCCTCGACGACAGTAGATGGCCTTGTCGGCCACAAGGACGGATGAACAGTGGGATTGTTTATCTGTGCAAAATGGCCATGCGTATTATCTGCACTTTTCATGCTATTCTTAGCGCAGGATGCAGCAGAAAAACAAACCCCTCCAAGTACCTATACATTGTCTGGGCCAAAAACTTCCAGCTTCCAACTGCTTGGGCGGGCTAGACCTCTTGAGATCTAGGTAATAAGGGACCAGATGCAGCAGCAGCGGCGGGGGTTTGGCAACAACATTTGTTACAGTGTAACAAGATTTGATATGTGACAAAAATAGCAGTCTATCATTCTATGTACATGCAAAAATCGTAATCTATTTTGTTAGTTTTTGAGCACCTTGCGCTGCCGCGCAATGTCGCCAGCCTGGGCCTTTGTCGTGTTGATAGGGTAAAGGTAGAACCCTGCGTCGTAGCGACCCTCAGCCATGTTGGTGATCCACAGGAAGAGGTCTGCTCGCAGCTGGGCGGGCGTCTTATCTGCAGTGCTGATGGCCCGGTTGAGACAAGCCAGCTTGAGCTCCTCCTCATTGAGCGTCCACACGCTGCCATAACGCCCCAGGAGAACGTCGTCCGCCCGCACTTCGTCAATATGTCGCTGGACCTTGGCTTCAAGCGCACGCCGTGGATAGACCGTCATGGGAATGACAGAGTGCGGGAACAGGGCCTTGGCTAGCGTCTGCAGCTCCACATCACTCAGTCGGTGGACGGAAGCACTGAACCTCTTTGGCGTGTCCTCGGTATGGAACTCCTTGAGCAATGCAATGTTGGCATTCGCCTTGGTGAGGTCCCGCTTGCTCTGGAACGGAAGAGTGCATGTAGTCGGGGTGATTCGCGGGAAGAGCATGACCAGCACAGGAGTCATTTCAAAGAAGACAGCAAAGATCACTGCAAAGAGCGGCAGCTTCTTAAAGTCGCGCTCCGTCCTCAACAGAGTTTGGTATTGTGCTCGGGTAATGTGATTGAGCGACGGCAGGACCGTGCCCTTGTGCTCGAGCGACTGACCGAACGAGTCGTCGAGGATCTTCTGAGTAAGCATGCCGACACGGGACACCTGGTTCTCTTTCATATACTGCAGCGAGAACCGGTAGTTTTTCCACACATTTACAATACCCTGTTTGTACAGCTTGACAAAGCTCTTTCCGAGCCCGACAAAGTGCTTCAAGGTCGACACCTGCGGGTCTCTGGTGGTATCTACGGCAATGGGTAGGGTAGCAGGCGCATTGACTGGATCAGCCGAGGCTGGTTCCAAGTACGGAACCATCAGGTGCTGGCGCGCGATAGCATTATCGACGACATTCTGCTGGTTTACGGGGAGGTTCGACAGGCATCGCACCCCTATGCTGGCGCCTCTTAGCGAATAATTTGGCCTCACAGTTCGAAGCATCGTTTCTATGCCGATTCAGGGGGGAAAACGAAGCTTTTTATCTGTGCCCAAATGTTCGGCATGTGTTCCGGGTTTTACCGCGGCTCACGGCTGTGCACTTTCTAAGCCTTCAGGCCCTTAGCCCGAGACCCCGTCTAGCAACGGCAAGGGTCGAGCTACCCGATCTGTTTCGTGTTCATTTCCTCTTCAAGAGACTAGACGAGAGAAAACGGGCCCTTTTTTTCTTCTGCTCCGTCTTCCCCCGTATTCTCTTTTTGGCTCGTTTTTGATTCTTGTTTTTCGCTGGCAATCCGGCCGGAGCCATTGAATCATATTGAGCTCAGCCCCTCCCTTTGGCAGCACTCTGCTTGTGCTGGGCCAGTTTGGATACTCGTACCTGGCAGGTTTAGCATAAACGTAGTGTAATTAACCTTTTAATACCAAAAAGCGTAACTGTCCCTGGGTATTGGAGTTATTAGGTTATAGTGGCTTTTATTGGCTTTATTGCATATTCCCCCATTTGTTTAGTAAGGGTCCAGCCGCCTGAGTTTTCCGACAGAGGCCCTACAGAGTCCCCGATAAGCCCATTACAGGTGTCGATAGTGAGCCGAGAGCTTTACCAACGACAAGCACCAGTACCCTTCGAGCATGGTCATGAAGGGTGCGTCGAAGAACACCATCCTATTAGGATGCATCGTAGGTATCCTCTCGTCGGCGACCCAATCTATTGGCATCACGCTCCAGCGCAAATCGCATACCCTAGAAGACTGTAAACCGCCCAGCGTGCCTCGGCGGCCGGCCCACCGCCAGAACCTGTGGCGCATTGGCCTGTCCATGTTCCTGTTGAGCAATATCTTTGGGTCCACGGTGCAAATAACCACTTTGCCGCTCATCATTCTCTCTCCGCTGCAGGCAGTGGGGCTCGTGTTCAACTCGATCTGCGCCAGTGTCGTTCTCAACGAGCCATTCACTCGGCTCTCGGTCCTGGGTACTGTTCTTGTGGCAGTAGGAGCGCTGCTAATCGCTACGTATGGGTCAATTCCAGAACCGAACCATGACCTAGACGAATTGCTCGTTCTCCTCCATCGCGAGCCGTTTGTCTTGTGGATGGCGCTCACCATGGCCCTTGTTGTAGTGCTTCTCTTCATGATCAGATACCTTTCAGCGACAAGCCCCCACGACCACCGCACTACGACCATTAAGGGCATATTGTACGGCTGCATTAGCGGTATATTCTCCGCGCACTCGCTGCTCATGGCCAAGTCTGCCGTGGAGCTTGTTTTGCGTGGCATCAAAGACCACAAGGCAGACGACTACCTGCGGTGGCAAACCTGGCTCATTGTTGGCGCCTTTCTCTTCTTCGCGCTGTCGCAGCTTTACATTATGAACTCTGGGCTCCGACTGTGCTCGACCTCGGTGCTCTACCCGCTCATCTTCTGCGTCTACAACGTGACGACGATTGTCAATGGCTTGGTGTATTTTAAACAGACCTCCAAGCTGTCGGGCGGCCAGATCTTCCTCATTGCATTAGGCACCGCTCTCGTGCTTTCGGGAGTACTTTTCCTGTCCATGCAGCTTGATGAGCGGGTAGCGCAGCCTTACCACGGGTCTGGCCACGCCAAACTTGCCAGCATTGACAGTGCCGACTCTGAGCGGCGACCATTAATTCCACAGGACATCAATCCCGGATACACTTCTTTCCAGAGCCTTACTGAAGGCGGCATTCCCGAGCCAAACTCGCCCAACGTCCGCACGGCGCTCGTCCCGGGCTCGCCCCAAGTAGGTGGAGAGTCCCCGACCAAGGCGTTTGAGCTGCTGGGGTTCAAGATTGGCAAGAAGAAACAGCATCACCGCGGCAGGGCACTCTCGTTAGAACAATCTGAGATTTTAGACCAGCTGCGCCGCAGCAACCTGTAAAGTATTTATTTTGTTTAGACTAATGACATACATGAGCATTAACGTTTTCACCTTTTACCTCTGTGTTTGAATAAGGAGGAACAGACTTATATTGCCAGAGCCGTGTTCTCCGTTTTTATATCTCAAAGACAGTGGAATAACGATACAATGTTAAACCAAAGTCCACTATAACTTAAGCGGCCAGTCTATGCCGAGAATTTTTACTCCTCCTTTGGAAGGATAAACCCGCCGCCAAGGCAAAGAGCCCGCTCGTCGCAATTGTGATGCTCGTAGCTGAGGACGCCAACACCACCGGCCTCAAGAATGATGGACGGGTTCTCCTCAATCTTTCGGTTGACCCACCGCAGTACAAACGCCCGCAGACTATGGCCGTGGGCAACCACCAATACCTCAGAGTACCTGTTCTCAGCAACAGCCTTGCGATGGATCGCGACAATCTCGTCAATCAAACGATCCAACCGCTCACTGATCTGCTCTGGCGACTCGCCGTTCTCACACCCGTCCTTCCAGATCTGCCACGGCCGCTCCTTGTCCAAGCCCCGGCTCTTTCTCAATTCTCGAATATCCTTCGTAACCATGCCCTCGTAGTCGCCATACTCCCACTCTCGCACGTCCTCGCATACCTCGACCGGGATCTTGGCCAGCTCCTCTTGGTGATCCTGGAACAGAATGTCCAGCGTCTGACGAGCCCGCAGCCTCGGCGAAATGAACACCTTCTCGAGATTCTCCGGGTGGATGAGCCTGTTCTCGCCAACTAGCGCCTGGCCAGTGGCTGCGACCAACTTTTCACCGTTCGCAGTCAGCGGTAAGTCGGTCCGAGACGTATACTGGCCCGACTTGGACCATTCGGTCTCGCCATGGCGCATGATGATCACACGGGGGGTTCTAGCAGTTTTCGTCATTGTATTTCCCTTGGATATTATGTCCAGTTGGTTTCTTCGAAGAGACTTTATCAATGGAGTCCCTTCGGCTCACTTCAGGCCGTTTTTAGAGTTTTTCCGAGCGCAGCGCAGCCGCACGTATCCGACCCCACAAATTCGACACATTATTTTGTCATCTTGAATAATCATACGAGGGGTGATGTTTGCTGTTTTAAATTATTAACATTAATAAGTCTGGGAGATCCGGACTCCAATTAGGATGCCACGAGTCCTATAGGGTGTCAATCTGGTTGTATTTATATTTGTAAAAGAGAGGTTACGGTTCCAGAGTTCTAATTAGTATTTTGGTGATTTCTTGCAGGTCAATTGAGGGACGCGGGACAGCTCTTGTCCATGGGGTCCTTGCCGTAAAGTATGGTCCAACTTGCGTATTTCTTGTAGAGCCAATGGTCCTTAGAGTCAAACAAACGCTTTAGTTTGATTGCCGAACGGACATCTGCATACTGGATGGATATGGAGACTACCGATGATACAATTGGTTGAACAGAAACAATGACGCCTATTTCAGAAAAATTGCGCCGAATCACGTCCAACGAAACGTCCGTAGTCACGTTATAAAGCCGATCATGCGACTTGTGTTTGGAAAAATCTGGAGCCTTACCATGCCGCTTGAGCACCACACACCGCCGAGCGCCATTTTCAGTCATCTCGCGAACGACTTCACTGTCATGATCGGACTTTGGCGGCTGCAGTCCCTTGTGGGGCAGGTGGCAGCGGCCATTGACCAAGTACCGCCCACTTGAAGCGAAGTTGAAAAACTCCGTCGCGTCCTTCTGATGAAGGAAGTGTAGCTGGACCGAGTAGAACTGCTTCGCTCCGGCTGTTTTTTCATAGCTCGTTGATACCCGCTCCAGTGGTCCGCCGCTCGCTTGAAGAAGCACCGAATTGAGTCCTACATTGGCGGGTATGTTGCGCAGAACAACCACTCTAGTAGCTAGAGCAGGAGCATTAGATCTAATAACCGAACCTTGGCTCAGAGTCGTTGAATCGTTTAATGGAGAGAAGATTGCATGTCGCTCAATCTTGGGTAGGACCATGGACTCATTGCTGGTGTGTATGACTGGTGGAGAGCTCATGGATCGAAGCTTGAACCCTCCGAATGCCCATTTTTGCTTATTGACGAGCTTTTTGACTCCCCTCATTTCATTGAGCTCAACATCAGACGGCTGCGCCAACGGCACGCGGTACTTGCGGTCTTCGTACCCATCGCCATTGGCATGCGAAAACACTCTATAGCGATGTAAATGCGGGGGCATATTCTAGCAACAGGCAGAATAACCGGTCAGTTAGCAATAGAAACCGTTTAATAGATCGTGAGATTGTTTTGTTTCTTTCTTTCTCGAGGACAGTCTATGTGTATACACCAACTTTAAAACACAAAAACTCTATGCAAGGTACATAAAAACGCGTTTGAAGCGCATTGAAAGGCACAGAAAAAATGTAGCCCTTGGAAGTCGTTAAAACCGAATTTCGTACGACCCAGCACGTACGAGGTATCGGACCCATTTGACCGTCGTGTAGTTTTGCTTCTCAAAGATCTTGAGGTACCGCACGACAATGCCTGAGCTGGTGAACATGGAGAGGGAAAAGTCCATTGAAATGGGGGGACGCGACCACGCCTTTTTCACTGTAGTTGGCGTCAGGTCTACTGTGCAATGGATATTGTGTTCCGAGCCGCCTGTGAACCGCCCAATCTTCCATACAATCTGGTTCTCGGCGGGGACATACCTGGCACGGCCATTAGACACTGACAAATGGGTGGTAGCCGTGTTGAGTGGGGTGGGGATTTTCACTGCAACGTCGGTAGCAAACAGCTTGGGGCCAAAGTTGGCCCTGACCGCTATCGTATACTCCACTTTGTACTGGCCAATCTCGGTGACCTGAGGTAGCACTTTGAAAGGTAGGTTAATGTTTTGCACAGCTCGGTAGCGCATGAGCTCGAACTCTCCATCGGGCGGCGTGAAGCTGATGATGCGGTTGGCGTCAAACCGCCCGAGCTTGACGCACTGGTGGAACTGGCAGTCTTCGAGAGTCACCGCGCCAGCCGCCGCCCTACCAGACTCTGGTCCACCGCCATTCATCCGGTCCTCATCAAGCAAAAGACTGTCATTGAGCCCGAATTTGCACTCGGGCATGCCGGAGAGATGGGCCTTGAGCTGAATGTGTCCGTTAACATCCGCCTTGAGCACTGATCCCGTAGAGCTCATGAGGAGGTTCACATCCTCCATAACGTCCACAAACACCTCGTTTTTACGATACTTGACGTCGGGGCGCCGCCACGAGATGGCTCCTGTCGCCTGCATGGTGATTTTGGACGGGTTGTCCCCGCTGATCTTCTCTGACCGGACGCCCTCGGTCGTGATATATTGCTTGAGCGTGCCTGTCTCTGTGTTCTGAGGGAACCCAAAGTCGAGGATCTCATCGAGTAGCTCGTAGATGAGCGTAAAGTTGTTGCGGATGGCATTTTCGTCGAGCTTGTTAAAGTAGCTCGTGCCAAGGTCCACCAGCTTGTACAAAAACTCCATCACCAGCGCCGCATCCACATTGCCCCGGGTGACCGCAACGATGTAGATGTTCTCGTGCTTCACGTGGAGGAACGAGGTCGACCCCAGAGTCAGCACCGGGGACCGGGACTCGGGGTTCGAGATGACCTGGATACGGAACACGTCCGCAATGGACCGCCGCAGGCCGTCGCGGTAGAGCCGCGAAATTAGCACCTCGCCTTTCTGGTTGTAGAAGATAATCGCCGAAATCATCCTCCACTATCCACTCCCTCCTTGCAAAAGGTTCAGGTATCCAAAGGGGTTGCCAAAGGTGAACAGGTGGACGCACGGCTTTTAAAAGACCCAACATTAGATTTCATTTGATCTCTTCGATACTGGATTTGATCTATTCACAACGGTTGATCTGCAGATCTATGTAAGATGGCCCGGGCATATTTGGAGATACAGTCGAGAGCGTCTTCAGGGCAGGTGATTGTAGAACTCTACGAAGACAGGGCGCCCAAGGCAGTGGCAAACTTCATCGCGCTTTGCAAGAGTCGCGATGGGTATAAGCACTCCCAGTTGCATCGGATCGTGGCTCCAGAGTTTTTGGTCCAGGGGGGAGATGTGCCTATGGTAGGCGGATACTTTGAGGATGAAAGCCTTGGGTGGAACGGGTTGGAAGAAGGTGGTTATCTATGCATGGCGAACGCCAATGCTCCTAATACAAACGGGAGTCAATTTTTTATTACGCTGGTGCCTACGCCGTGGCTAAAGGATAGCGTGACGGTGTTTGGGCGGGTTATTAAAGGCATGTCTGTTATTTCCGAACTGTCCAAGGTCCGTGTAGATGATCAGGACCGGCCGCTGCCGGGCGAGGAGGTCACAATTGTGCGTTGTGGTGAAGTTCTCTATCGAAAGAAGTCGCAAGGCGAACGAGCATCTGCTGAGAGAGATGTAAGATCTCGCAGATCAGTTGAGAGAGATGAGCGACCACAACAAAAAATTGAGAGAGAAGAACAACCACAACGTCCAATTGAAAGGGACGAGACAGCCGAGAGAGCTCAAAAAGATAAAGATCCGTCGGAAAGACGGCATCGCCATGACCGTGACAGACGGGACCATTATAGCCGGGAGTATGATAGACGAGATAGATCAGAGAGGCGAGAGCCTGGACGGCTGTCGCCGCCGAAAAAGCCGCGCACTGACGATGGAGTCATCCTCAAGGGCCGGGGTAGAATGAAGTACGAAGAGCGCCGGGGTCAATACCGGACACGTTAATGGCATTTCCAGGGAAATCCCTAGAGTCTAGGGGGCCGGCCCCTCACCCACACAACTCTCAATTACAATCAGTAACGATCAACGTTGCTGTGGGGGACGCACGACCCATGAACGAAAGTCCTCTCTCTCGTCTAGTTCGCAGAGCAAATGTGGCTCATCGTCATCATTCTCAGAACTTGAATGCTCTGGCTGGGTCGCGCCGAGGCCGTCGCCGCCAGCAAAAATGTCCTCAATGCATTCTTCCGGTGTCAGGTCGTGCGGCGAAGGGTCCCAGCTCACGGCGTACGTTTTATGGTACATTTTAGATACCCTGCGGCGGGCCGCCGCAGAAGCCGCAGAAGCCGCACCCGTGCCCTGTGCGCCAACTGAGCCCGCTACCTCCGCCGCACCTCGTGAGGCTCCCAATGCAGACTTTTTGTGCTCGTCCATAACGCCCGTAATGTCGCCAAAGATCTGTGGCGCGCTGAGCGGCGGTACCGTGTAGTCGGTCGGCCCCTTGATCTGTTTGAGCGCGATGGCCACGTTGAGAATCGAGTTGACCTTACTGTTCTTGAGCAGGTACCGGTTCGAATCCTGAGCATCGGCATTCACGTACTCGGCAAGGTTCAGGTCCACCCGCCCCAGCTGCATCCGCCCGCCAGACCCGCCGTCCCACATGACCTCAAACACTATCCAGCTATGCCTTAGTACGCCGCTCTTGCTAATGCCAATGCGCACACTTGTTTGCCCCGTGTAGTGCCACTGCGCGCGGTGGTCGCGAATAGCGGCACGATTGGTCTTCCCCCGCGCATCTGGCTTGGCCGATTCTTTAAGGTACCACTTGACAACGACTTCACCGCTCACCTGCGGAATGTTTGTCAGCTCGATGATCTGCACCGTCACAGAAAACTTGGGCCGTGCTATACTCATCGATCGACCTCTACAAAATTATACAGCTAATTGCTATTTCGAGCTACGCGGGAATACCACAGCGAATAGGGAAATGGCCAATGATAATGCAATATATGGCAATATCGTCGTGGAATGTGGTGGGGTGTCTCCAGAGGTTTAAGTGAAGTCCCAACGGCGACATCATGACTTTTCACACCAACGATGGATGGGCCGATTGATGAGGCGATGGACGGGGCGATGGACGCGGTGAATGGCGTGAAGCTCGAGGACGGGGCGCTGAAGCGCAAGCGAGACGAGTCCGAGGCGCCCGTGGAGCCAGTAAGCGCAGATCTGCCGGCAGAGCTTGTCTACGCCAGCCTCAAGACGGGGATATGCTACGACGTGCGAATGCGCTACCACTGTCGCATCGTAACGTCGCCCATGGACTACGTGGACCCGCATCCGGAGGACCCGCGGAGGATCTACCGCATCTACAAAGCCATTGCCGAGGCGGGTCTGATACGCGACCCTGGGCTGAGGGGGGCAGAGGAGCTGGGACCGCTAATGCTCAAGATACCTGTCCGCGAGGCCACTGAGGAGGAGATTCTCATGGTCCATACTAGGGCGCACCTCGAGTTCATCGAGTCGTCGGTCACGATGACGCGGGAGCAATTGCTTCACGAGACTGAGAAGGGAGACTCGATCTACCTCAGCAACGACTCTTTCCTCGGGGCCAAGCTGTCGTGTGGGGGCGCCATTGAGATGTGTAAAGCAGTCGTAGAGAGGCGGGTTAAGAATGGTATTGCTGTAGTGCGGCCCCCCGGCCATCATGCAGAGCCTCATGTGCCGGGAGGGTTCTGTCTGTTCAGCAATGTTGCTGTGGCGGCCAAAGTGATGCTACGAGACTATTCAGACTCAGTTAGACGCGTTCTGGTGCTTGATTGGGACGTGCACCATGGCAACGGCACCCAGAGAGCATTCTTAGACGACCCAAGGGTGCTATACATGTCGCTGCATCGCCATGAAGGCGGCCGGTTTTACCCTGGGACTCCATTTGGCGGCCACGATATCGTCGGTGATGGTCCGGGTGCCGGGTTCTCAGTAAACGTACCGTGGTCTCATGCCGGGATGGGGGACGCGGACTATATGTATGCGTTTGAGAAGGTCATCATGCCCATTGCGGTGGAATACGACCCTGATCTCGTCATCATTTCAGCAGGGTTCGACGCTGCCGAGGGAGATATCATGGGCGGCATGCTTGTGTCGCCAAATGGGTATGCCCAGATGACGCATATGCTCAAATCGCTGGCCAATGGGCGCATGGCAGTGGTGCTGGAAGGAGGGTATAACCTCAACGCCATCGCCAAGTCAGCCCTCGCAGTGACCAAAGTGCTACTTGGTGACCCTCCGGGGATGCCACACACTAAAGTGCCCACAGAGCACGCCATTCGCGACGTGGAAGAAGTGGTTAAAACACACTCCAAGTACTGGAAGGCGCTGCGACCGGCTTATGAGGCGGCTTCGGTGCCGGCTACTAGCCTCAACACGACCAATGAGTCTCTCGACGAGATGGTGCGGGCATACCAGTCGCGGTTTTATTTCCGCAAGTTTGGCATGTGTTCGTTGCCGGTTATCCGCGGTTCCAACAGCTTCCTTATTGGCATGGACTCGCAAATTCTCGCTTCTGAGGATATACACAAGAAGGAAACAGTCGTAGTGGTCGTACATGACACCCCAGAGATTTGGGCGGACCGAAATGCCGTGTTAGGCACGGTCGATACGGGCAGTTCGCTAGTCGTGGACCCCGGCGAAAAGTTCCTCGACTACTACGCAGTAGGCAAAGAATATGGTGTGGTTGATGTAGCCATCCCTAAGGCCCACGAAGAAGGCTACAATGCGACGTTGTGCGCCCAGGAGACTTGCCTCTTCCTGTGGGACAGCTTTATTGAGTATTTTGATGCCAAGGACATCATTTTTGTTGGTATTGGCCAGGCTTACCACGGAATTGTCCAGCTGGCGGGCCAGCGTGCGGTACGAGATAGAGTGCGTGCTGTCATTGCCTTTGCCAACTCCCAGGTACAGCTGCGCCCGCTGGTGCCGGTCGTTGACGAGACGACCTCCGAATGGTTCTACAGGAATTCGCTGGTGTTTACTTCGAGCGACCACCCGGCGTGGGACCCAGCTGTCAATGTCAAAAAGCCGCGGCGGAAGTTTGGCCGTGTCATCAAGGCCGAGGCGGCATTGGCCATTGGCTCGCTGGTCCATACGCGCTTTGAAGAAGCGTGCGAGTTTATTGACGACAGTCTGGAAGAAGAGGAGGAGGAAGACTCTAGTGAATAATGTACTAACCTGTGTATACTACTGCTTACGCTTGTCCCTAATACAAAGGGTAATTGGGGGCTTGTGGAGGTAATTACCTGCTACTAATGAATCCCATGGCTCAATCCCGTCACAAGTTGATCAACTGTGCCATCTTGGCAACCATTACAGTCCATGATATTAATTGTCGTTTACGTTGCTATGGTAATTTCACAATGGCTTCACTTTTTCCTTCAAGCTACCAATTCTAAGATGAATCGACATTTGGCCATCTTGTGGATAGCAACACTAATGTTGTGACCACTGCTATTGTGTTTACACTCTTACAAAGGCAGAATTACTGGAATTGCTTTACTCATCTTCCTACCGTGATTATCTCACATTCTACATCTCTATTCCCATCATCCATTCAACTCCCACATCAATGAGAGTTCGTAGACGCAATGGCCCGCGGTGCTGCAATAATTGACTCATGTACGTGCAGGAAATTAACTGCTTAAACAGCGGCAAGCATATAGGTTGCTTACAGTGGCATGCAGTGTCACGCATCCTTGCCTATTCAAGGCAGTTAATTAGATTTGTAGCGACATGGGCTCCAGGTCCAAGGGACATGCGATCGACTTGGATAGAAGACTATTTACCCGAATTTGTCGCGAAAAACAATCAGCCACCCAGAATAACACTACGTCAATTGTTATCGAGACTACTTATCGTGTAAAAATCGCAGTGCATACGCCAAAATGTTGCGTAACGCGCATACGCGGCGCCCGCAGGTGAACGTGAAATGCCCCTTAATTGTTCACCACAAGGAGGCGGGAGACATCCCTGTTGCTGGTACAGGGGTTGAAAGGGGTTATTTTTCAATTAAGCTAGCAGAAAATACCCCATCTGGCAGAGTGGTCTCGTCATTTTAATATTGCAGGCGCATTAAAGGTTCAAGAGCGACTCTTACTCTTTCCCGTTGCAAAAAAATTACAAAAAGTCCCCCAGGGCTGAAGAACCACGCAAAGAAAAAAAAAATTAGTTGCACGGAAGAGTCAGGGGGAAAAAAAGTACCTACGCTCGCATTTTCCTGCAAGCCGGTAGCGTAGTTCATCCCTGGAAACGATTTGTTGAGATTGTGTGCAGCAGCCATGGTGTCGGGTGAGAGCCATTACGCGGTTGCCAAATCGTCTGCGTCGAGTCCACGGAGATCTCTTTCAACTCCCTATCTTCCTGGCGACAGGACGAAAACTCTGAGCGACCTGAGCAAACGCGGTCTGGTCATGAAAAGCCCATTCCTGGCTAGCGATAGTGGATCCGAGTTGTATAACCCAAAGGTACGAGTCTCACACTTGGGGAATGTGTGTTATTGCTAACTCTATTTTGGCCAGGTGCGAAAGAGTCCCAGCAACAGCAGCGTGTGGTCAGCGCGACTGAGTAGAAACAGCTCTTCAGGGAGCATTGTAGAAGAAAGCGTACGAAAGTTCGAAGGGAATCAACCCAGCAAACTCACGACTCGTAGCTCGCTCGTTACGCTGCCAAAAGCTGTGCCTACAACGGCGCCAAGAAACAACGTTACTAGCGTAGAGTCTACAAACATCACCGACGAGTCAACTGCCAGTGTGTCCTACTCCACAGACTCTACATCCACCTCTTGCACTGTTGCAAATAAGAAAGAAATAGACGCAAGATTTATACAGCAGGAAGACTCAAAGCAGACGATAGGCGGTGAGGGTAAAACCGACATCGACAGGACCGCAATTGCCAAAGTCAACGTTCCTTCTGTTTGTACGAATTCTACTGGTGGTGGGGAGGCCCCTGATTCACCAGCGGGAGAAAATCTTGCTTCTGGCCACACCACTGCACCGCTACAAGCCAGCGACAAAACTACATATCATACCCAGACGGAAACGTCTTCTATAGTGGCTAGGGACTCTGAGAAGGGGATTAATTCACAAGAAGGCACCACGCCAGTGGTGAATGAAATTTCACCAAATCCGGAAACGAGCCACCTCCAAGACAAGGTTAGAGACAAATCTGCCATTTTAAACGAAACCGAGTCCCTGTCGCTGTCGTCCAACCCTTCTGGTGTCTCCGACGGCTACGACGAGAATCAAGAGCACAGCGACGCGCCGCCGAGCACCTCCACCGGGTACGAGAACCATTCTCCGCGAGCCCCTGAACCGACAATGCTCCTCGACCCAGTGTCTCAGATCCTCGAAGAGCAAGAGAACAGCACGCTGGACCGCAAGTACCATACCCCTAGCCAGTCCCTCTCCACCAACTGTTCACATTCATCCATGTCGACCGTTTACTCGGCCTTTTCGGACACTTCCCGGGCCACCAAGCCCGATTCCCCCGGCGAATCGAGGGCCTACTCTCCGGTCGCCGGTAGTACGCCGCCAGGCAATAACACCAACAACTCGATCATCACTAACGAAGACACTATCCAAAGCCCTTCGGCTGACACTATAGAGGGCGAACTTGCAGAGAGAATGGCCAATCTGGACGTGCTTCCGCTCGAGCTAACTGACCGCGCTGCGATCCCTCGCACCGCGTCACAGCCTAACATTGCAATCCCTCGCACTCCGTCACAGCCCAACATTGAGAGCTTGCGCAGAGAAGACATCCCGCCCATGCCAGAGTACTCTCCGCCTCGGGTGCCGGTGGACGAGCCTCAGTACTCGCCTCCGCGCATCGCAGCAGACGAGCTAGTCATGTCTCGCCAGAGCATCCTCGAGGCATTCGACAATGACATTCGAGACCTCCTTTCGACCGAAGGGTACACGTCAATGTTCACCAATATGAAGTTCCAAAACGAAGACCTCATTTTCCAGGACTTTTCGCGCAAGTCTTCAGTGGCCCATCAGCCGGCCAATTCTAGTCCCCAGCACCACAGCAAAAGCGAAAGCACGGCAAGCAGCATCAGCTTTAGCAATTATGCCATCAACTCCCCGCAGAGCAATCGAATCCCTGAAGAAATGGACGAGGACCCGGCTGAGTTAGACCCGCGCCGACACAAGGCGAACCCTTCAACCTCAACGAACAACTCGGCGAACATGCGCCACTCACGGTCGACTCTCAGCTCATATGGCGCGTCCGACGTGGTCGAGCTCGACCCAGATGACCCCCGCAGCCGTGTGTTCCAATCCCCCAAGTCGACTACGAGCCCGCGGCACAAATCTTTCGGATCTTCTTCGTCCATTGGCTCGAATTGGGGCCGTCCACGGTCCATTTCTGCTCGGCTCGAACAGCCTGCCCCGGCCCCGTTGCCCCCAATGCCACCATTGGTACCATCAGCAACCATTGAGGATCCTAAAAGTACTTCAACTATTACTAGCAGTGTTCTACCAAAGCAGCTGAATCGCATGAACAGTGATGTTGAGAACCGGGTAAAGCGTGGTCGACTGTCTCTGCGTAGAAAGTCTGCTGCAACTCTAAGACTTTCTTCCCTCAATCTTCATACAAACCACCCGTCAGCGGCAAGTACTAGCGGCTCGACCTCTCCCGTGAAAGACAATTCTGCCCCACCCACGCCGTCGATGCAGCTCTTCACGGCTACCTATGAGTCCTTCCTGACCCCACCCACTGCCTCTGCTACAAGGGCCGTGTTCCCAACTGACCAGCAACAAATCCCGCTTTGGTTCCTGCGCCAGGTGTTGCAGTCAAAATCTAATCCTGCCGGCGCGTTCCTTACCTCTTCGCTCTACCTAGCCAACGACATATGGCATGTTGACACTATCTCTCCAAAGCTGCTCGAGCCGCGAATCAAGTGCATCAACGATCTTACTAAAATTGGGGCCGATCATCTCCACCAAACAAACACCTACTACCTGAAGAATGCCCTTGATGCGCTAGAGACTCAGTTCAATGCAGCTTTTCTCAACGGCCTTAACCAGCCTTCTGGGCCCGAAGCGGGCCAGCGGCGCTCCTCTTCCGTTGGGGTCTCCAATGCCCTGACGCCTACGGCTTCCCAGTCTACACTTGCCTCTGCTTCGACCCACAAATCTGTGTTCAAGCGGCTGCGCAAGAAGAGCATCATTGGTGCTGATTCACCGCCCTCAAGCGCTCCGCCAACTCCAGTTACCGCGGACTTCCAGCGGCTGACTCTGTCAAACTACCTAACGGCTATTTCTTCGCTGGCAAACGCACTCCAGTCGGTGCAGCAACACTTTAATGAGACCAAATGTGGCGGCGAGTGGCTTATGATATACCGGACTTTCATTGCTCATGTTGCTTGCCGACTCATCCTCAAGGACCTGTCGGCCATCCAGGAAATTTACAAGAGCGAATTTCGAGAGTATCTTCTTTCTCGATAAGTCCTCAGGGTGAACAAAAGTTTATTGAATAGACTTACGATCTTATGAGCTTTATTTATTAGAACGAAAATAAAACTGCCAATTCTCATTGACCTACTATATTTCCACCCTAGATCATTGACAAGTTATGGTGTCCTCATCGGTTGTAGAGCTAGCTACGATTTGTGTATGTCTGAAGCAGATTGTATGACTGTCGTATAAAATTAGCTGTTTGAAAAAAAAATACTCTAAACTCTAGTGCCAAACACCCGAAGCCGCTTCATGCCACCATCGGGGATCATCTTCAGCTTAACATGAGTAAACACACCGTCGTTATTGATAGTAAACTCGTTTTCCGCGTCTGGAGATGTCTTGGAAGGCTCGAGAATGTCAACCCATGCAGGATCGGACTCCTTAATGTCGTCAGTTGAGGAATTAAGTCCCTGAATAGCAGCCTTGAGTGGGCAATTGCCAATGAAAAAGGCCGTGTCAACTACAATCTTGCTGATCTTTCCTGCAGCACCCAGCTTGATGATGGCCCAATCGTAGTGCTCTCCTCGAGTTCGCGCAGTCTGCCAGGCATCCTCTTGGTCAATGCCTCGACCTGGTAGTAGCAGATCACCAGGGTTGCCATAGGTCACGTCGGATGCAGCAAGTGCCACACCACCGTTTGAAATGCTCGCCAAATCCAGCACGATAGACTTATCCTGGGGGAATACCGCCGTTGGCTGGCCATAGAGGCGGAATCTAGCAATTCCTCCGTCCGGGTACTGGCACAATCGCACGTGGGAGTACGCCTTCTTAGTAAGCCCGTCCTTTCTAACGAAGAAGTGCCTCGCCGATGGACCACAGTCAACCTTGTCAACTATCGGCTCCCATTGGGCATTGACGAGCTCACTCTCGTTGGAGACGAAGGTTCCCTCTACAGAAATGGCTGGAGCATAGTTGCCGACAAAGTAAGCAGTGTCAACTTCGCAGCCAATGATCTTGGCCGAGTCAACGCCAAGCTTCAAGATGACCCAGTCGAATGGTTCTGGGTTGTGCCTTCGGGTCTCCCAGCCGTCCATCTTGAGGCCAGTAGGAATGAATACCCGCTCAAACACTGCTGGAGCCGACTTTAACAGGTTGTCAGCCTCGGCGAACCACTGGTCAGAGAAGGAGTGGACTTTACCTCCGAGCTTGGATGCGACAACGTCCACAGTCTGCCCAACCTTGTTCAAAAAGTCTTTTTCTTCTTTTACTTGTACTACGCTCATGTTATTTTTTTTCGTGATGATAAAAAATAAAAAATTGGTCCTAACGAGAGCTATTTATGCTTTTCAGCTACTGCCAATGTTCTCATCAGTTCTGGTTTGGCGAAGTGTGGAGTATACGGCGGCTATGGCCGATTGCATAAAAAGATTCGGTCAGCTTGCATAATGTCTTGTCGTTTCTCATCTCCTCCACCCGATATGCAATAGGTGTACATACCAAGCCCAAATGCAATAGGTGTACATGAAAAGGGCCAAGGCGTAATTTTTGAAAAATGCCTAGTGGTCTGACTACCACACTGTGTGGTCGAACTTTTCAAGCTCCTTAATTTCGCTCTGCAAGTCCTTTTGGGCCTTTTTACGCATGTAGAAAATAGGGCAATCCTTACTGCCACAGATGACTTCCTGGTGAAGACTTCCCTGGCATCGCTGGCACTTGGTCCATAGCTGGGCAAATTTTTGTTCCAAGACATTAACCTGTTGGATGGTCTCCTCGTACAGCTCGCCGACCCGGTCTATGCACTGCTCACACACAGGGCCCTTTGCATACTTACCCCGTAGAGGACGCTTGCAGGACTTGCACATCTCAGTCACGACAGTAAACTTGAGCAGGCCGCCGGTAGTGGGGGCCGCCACGGCGACTTTACGCGTGTGATCGCCATGAAGTAGCGACTTGACATTTCGCTCCCCGATAATGGGCTCGAAAATTCGCTGTAGAGGGTTCGCCAATTGGTTCTCTAGGTAGTACTTGGTATCAATAGGGATATTGTTCTCCAGCACATAGAGCGGATCCTCACTCTTTTCATAGTTCTTCATGTTCGAGGATCCCTTGATAATGACATAAGCAACTCGGTCGCCAAGAGTAGGGGCCGAGCCAGCGTCTCGTTTGCGCATTCTCTCGGCCAGCTCCACGTGTGCTTGCTTTCCGGCATAGTCCGTTCGCGACAGCTGTTTGGTGATGACCAGCTGTGACATATCAACATTGTTCTGGAGGAGGTCAGCAATAACTCCCTTTACGTAGTCCTGAGCTCCTTGGACATCACGATCCATTAAAATCTTCTTAAGAATCGTCTCAATAACATTCTGTACAAGCCGGCAGTTGTCTCGTCGCACCGTCTCAATACCTTTGGTGTCCATCTTATCGAACTTCTCCGGCTTAGTCCAGTAGAGACCTGCATATCGCTTCTTGTTAATCAGCAGATATGGGAAATATACCTTTTCAAACTCAAGGTTAATTGGCTTCTTGAACTTGCTCGTAACGAATTCAGCTGCCTCTTGGCCCAATTTCATGCATTCGCTAAGATCTTCCATCCCAAACTTAACCATAACGGAATCGGTATCACCATAAATCACAACAGCATCATGCTTGTAGCCATTGGCAATTGTATATCGCTTCTCCACTTCCTGCTTGGTCGTTTCAATCATTGTTCGCCCAAAAGCAGTCACGGAGGATGAAATGGCGAGACAAGGCAGCTTACCAATAGTAGCACCCGTGAAACCATAGACAGAGTTTGCAGACACCTTGAGCGCCAACTGACGACCATCGAGCACAGCACGCCTAAATGGATCGGTCTCTTTCTTGAGGTCTGCTTTGGCACGCTTACGCGCCGACAGCAGCTCTTCGAGAATGATAGGAAGAATTCCCTTTCGAGTTTCCTGTGTAACAAATAGATCGTTATTCGGAGTGACAATGTAATCCTTATCCTGGACGAGCCCGAGTCGCTCAACAGTAGCTCTATCAACCAATGTCGTGTAGCACAAATTGTGAGCCATCATAATACTCGGATACAAACTGGAGAAATCCAGCGTAGCAATTGGCCGGTCGTAGTAACCTCGCTTGGGCTCTATAACGGTAGCACCTTCATACTGCTCGTCCGAGGAACCCTCGTGTCTGTTGTTAGGGATGATGAGATCAACCTCCAGTGCCTTTCGGAATAATTGCGAAATGACTTTGATCTGCTGGCCACGGCTCAGCAGGTACGAAAAAGGTACACCAGTAACACGGGCCATTTCTGTGTAATTGACAAGAGTCATAAGCTTATCCATAAGCCGCAGCGGGAGGTATGCGTCCTTTAGACAGTAAACTGCCAGTCGTCTACGCGTTTCGGCATCGCCGTTCTGCAAGTCGGTAATGATGGAATGATGCACATCTTCTTTCTGCTCGCCAAGGAAGGTTGCAGAAACAGCATTGAGGGTATAAGACCGCAGCTTATGGTCTCGCTGGATTGACTGGAGCATGTCCAGCTGCATCCGACCGTCAATATTGACCACCTTGGACTCTCGTGTACCGTACGCCTTCGAGGAGAAGGTAGTGTCCTTGGCAACCTGCTGGACATGCGTGAGTCTCCCAAAGTATGGAAAATCAGTCATGTAAAGTGCTTTGGCACGGTCAAGGAGGTATGGGAAGTCAAAGTTGGCCGTGTTATATCCAATCATCACGTCTGGGTCGCTCTTCTGGACAAAGTCTCGCCATGCCCGCAACATATCCTCCTCGCGCTCAAAAGAGAAAATCTGGCTACCCACGATTGGGGCACATGTACCAACAGTGAAAACGTTTCGAATGAACGGAGTCGATTCACCTTGTCGTGTTACTACGTTGGCGATCTGAATGACTGGATCCTTTTCCGGTTCCGGGAAGATGCCTTTACGGCCAGCGCACTCGATATCAAAGCTCATTACTCGCAGAGGAGCCGTCTTAAGCCACTCGCCTTCTGCAGGGTGTGCGATGAGGTTTTTGTAGTTAATTGACACCTCGATCTGGCACCTCGACACGCTATCGTACTTGTGCCAGTCGTACTTTCCGGCTGGAAGAGTGATCCACGACATTCCAGTAATATGACAGTCAATCATAAGCCGCAGAACATATGCAATGTTATCAAAAGTACTCATTTCAACCTGGGTAAACCCCTGGTACTGGATCATGCCTCTTTCAAAAGCCGTCCTCATTCGGTTGATCACTTTTGGGTCCTTAGCAAATATCTTGATGAAAGGAGATTGTTTCCCACCGGTGTACCCCCAGATGCTCTCCTTTAATACGATTTCCAAGTGATCTAAACTATGCGGAATCGATGCATCGATGGCCGAAGCAAGGCTGTCGAGGTGGCTCTCGGTGAACCCGACCGGCGCTGGTACATAGAAATAATGCAAAAATCCAGTAACATTGCAGCACACTGAGTGGCCCTCCTCAGAAACACCAAATATACGCACGACGCTCTGTTCGCCGTTGATGGTTGCCTCTTCTGCATCAATCTGCTGGAAGATGACATTGGTAGTATTTGGGTCGAAATCAACCAGCTTTGGACGGTCCCATTTCTGGGATACCTCTGCACCTTGAGCCACAGTTAGATCAGGGCACATAAATGAAGCGCGTACTTACCTTCATCCATCTCTTTGATCTCGCTGGCTACCCGCGCTAGATCCAGCTCAAACGAAGAGGGCGTTGGCCCGCTTTTGAGACGCTTCGCCGCGGTCAGGGAGTCTGACACGCTAAAGCTCGCGTTTATATCCCCATTTGCTCTTTTCACGACTTCCGGCATGCTCTCTTTCTAATCAGCGACGCGTCTGTCGGTAGGAATGGGAACGCCATTTAGAATGGCAATTTAGTTTTGGCGTCGGACCATGAACTACGCGAAAATAACGCGTTATCTGTATATCTCGGACCATGAAAGCCGCATGATATGATATGCAAGGATTGACCCACTTGTAGCGTATATCATGTCATGAATGATATTTTTGCTGCGGCCCCCCGAGCCAGTGGAAGAGGGGGAGAGACGACCACCACACGGCAAATTGCAAATCTCCAGCACAGCAGGAGGGAGAGGATACAGAGCTATTATATAGCATGCCGAGTACGTCCAGCGAAGCACACTCGACGACGGCCAACAGCCGCTCGCACGAGCAGGGCAGGCAGTCTAACAGCTACACGGCGGCCCAGGAAAAGGCTGTGAACCGCGTGCGCAGCTGCGCTGTAACGGACTACTATGCGATTCTGGACATTGAGAAGCCGTCGTCCGAGGTCGAGATCCGCAAGTCCTATCGGAAGCTTGCGCTGATCATGCATCCGGACAAGAACTCGGCGCCCGGGGCTGACGAGGCGTTTAAGATGGTGTCCAAGGCTTTCCAGGTGCTTTCTGATCCCGATAAGAAGCGGATTTTTGATCAGACAGGCTCGGATCCCGATAGCAGGTTTGCTGGGATGCCTGGCGGTGCTACCGGGGGCGGCTCGCCGTTTAGAGGGTTCCCAGGTGGTGGTGGCCCTGCTGGCATGGACAACATCTCGCCCGAGGAGCTGTTCAACATGTTCTTCAACGGCGGAGGATTTGGCGGAGGGTTTGGCGGCCCTAATATCCGCGTGCATACATTTGGCGGTGGATCACCGTTTGCAGCATTTACAACGGGTCCAGGAGGAGCTGGTGCCCGGGGCGCCCGTGGCGCTGCGGCTGGCAATGCAGCGAGGAATGAGAACCCGTTTTCAATAGAGAATCTCGTGCAATTGGGGCCGATTCTATTATTACTACTGTTGATGATTGTCACTTCTCTGTTTGGAGGGAACAACTCGGCGAACGTGGGGCCGCAGTTTAAGTTTTCACCCGAGGGTCAGTACACCAACGAGCGGGTGACTCCAAATCATCACATTCCCTACTACGTGAGCGCCCGAGAGACACGAAATCTTAATGACCGAAAGATGGCCCAGCTAGACCAGCGGGCGGAGCTGTCGTATATCCAGATCATGAAGACCCGCTGCTACAATGAGTATGAGTACAAGCAGCAGAAGATCTCAGATAGCAAAGGGTGGTTCTTTGTGAATGAGGAGGCCTATAACGAGGCGGTGAACATGCCACTCAAGAGCTGCGAGATTCTTGACGAGCTGGGGGTTGCTTATCTTAGATAACCCATGTGCTCTGATCTCCTACTATTACTTTTGAAAGCTACTAATATACTATCGTATATATGTTACATAGACATCATCTTTGACTATAACGAATCAAATTGCATTCTAATGTGTTTATATCACTAATAGTGTGGATTGTTATATGTATTCTCTATTGGTAAACTGCTACCAGGATATTTGCCAAATTATAAAATATTAGGAATATGTAGTAGGGAATTTATCGTCGTGTTTGGACCTCCAAGGATTTAATCCCGGGAATAAATTTTCTAGCAATTAATTCTGTGAACCCACTCTACTCTACTATGACAATTTGTACTACTGGATCCAAATTTGTATAGACCATCTTGCCAGATATTTTGTCACACCGAATTCTCGGACCTGCATAACGGCTCTGGTTTACATTTGCCATGCTTGGAAAGGTTCAATGTTCCAAGACGCACATTATAGGGCTGGATGTCGGTAATCTCTCTTGTGGCTAGAAAAGGTATACTAGGAATGTCACGGTTCCACAATGTATTATGCAGATCTACATGGCGGTACCAACCATTTACTCTATTATTGTGCAGATCTACATGGCGGTACTAATCATTTACTCTATTATTGTGCTCACCTTTGATATATTATCAGTCCAGGAAGATTGATATGTCATCCCGCGGCCGGTAGTCCTAAATCAGGGGCTGCTAAGTACCTTTCATAGCGAAATTAACTAGTATTTTTGGACCATCTATAGATTACAGCGCTTCCCTATCTATTTTTTTTCTCGACTCCTAAGCAGAAAGGAAACAGAATGACATTGCAACATGCGTAAACCTGAATCCAGGAATGTGTGTCAATCAGTTCACACACACTACACACCACCTACAACAGTAGACGTTGCCGATACAGACCAGAGTAATACGACAACAGTGGCATTATGGAGCCGCACAAGCCCCACGTTATATGTAAGGGAGTCTAATAAAAAACACTGTGCGGCTCCATATATATGCAATGCGAAAATCACCATAAACAGTACACCAACTGCCGAGTGCATAAATATAGCCATGCAAGGAGAGCTAGTGCGATCCCGAAGGGGAAAAGGGGAACTTCACCCCGCGCATGTCCGTCTTGTGGTAACCACCATCTGTGCAGCATATATGCACCTATAGTTAGGGAGGAGCGCGTAAAGGGAGGCCAGTGGGCGTGCGCGCGGCCCATCTAGTGTTACCAACCCCCTGATTTGCGCACGTATAATAGTACCACGGCATTGGCAGATTGGCGTATGTGTGTTTTGACATCATGGCGGTGCAGGTCTCCTCTTTTCGATTCGGTACGTCTGGAGAAATCGACAGATCGTAAGGGCGTTAGTTAGGCTTTAGTCGAGATCAGAATAAATCTAGTTGCTCAAACAGGAAAAAAAAATCTTTTCGAAACATGAGTCGTGTTCCCAGGCAAGCGGCGGTTTGAAACAACAGCCGTCGATTCGAAAGTGGTGGTCGGAATATAACCATTTCAGCGGGTGGTTGCCAATCATACAGCCCACCTCCTTGTTTTGACCTCCTTTTTTTGAGAGCTGTATATATACATTTGGACTGCTCTGATTTTGTTCTATACCCGCTGTTAATCCGTTTTTCTGCTGTACCTTCGTAGTACACTAGCTGGTCGTCTCACGCTCGTTTTTTTACTTATTTATTTATTTTGTCCTGTTCCGCAGCGCGCTTTTCAAGGAGCTCAGCGGGGGATCGCGCCGTTATTTCGACTAGAATAGACTAACCTAAGATACGAGCAATACCATGCGGTTCATATACCCACTGTTAGCGGGCCTGCTAACAGTGCATGCACAGATCTCATTCCCACTGTCTAAGCGCGATGGCTTGGGGACTTCATCGATCTCAACGCTTAAGCATGCATCCAAGGATCTTGGGGCTATGGTTCTTGTAGCTGAGGTTATTGACGGAACGAAAAAGACCCCGGTACTTAAGTCGTCGGGCACAGACCAGGTGAACCAAGACGGCAAAGACATTGCATACTATGTTGATGTTGAAATCGGATCCAGCGCGCAGAAGTTTTCGCTGGTCGTTGACACGGGGTCGTATTACACCTGGGTCTACAGCAAGAACTGTACCTCTGACAGCTGCCAGGGTCACTCAATGTATGACGACTCCAAGTCTGACCATTCGCAGTCGACAGCGCACTCGTTTACCGTGTCCTACACCTCGGGTGACGTAAAGGGGCATGTATTCACCGATGTCATGTCGATTGCCGGCTTCAAGACCATTATGGACTTTGGCGCTGCTAGCGACGCAGGGAAAACATTTGCCAATTTTGATATAGACGGACTGCTGGGGCTCTCTTCTCAGGACAAGTCGTCTGACTTCCCGAGCATTATTTCGACTCTGAGCGAGCAGAAATTGATTTCCCAAAGGACCTTCGGGATTAACCTTGGGCGGTCCGTCGACCAAAACGACCAGGGCTCCCTCACTATTGGCGGACTTGACACATCCAAGTACACTGGCGACATATCGTGGGTCGATGTCAAGAATGGCGCAGTTCTGTGGGAGGTCCCTGTGGACTCCATGAGTGTTGGTGACAATAAGGTTGACTTTGGCGGTGACCGTACAGCAATCGTCGACACTGGCACCACACTCATGGTAATGTCCAAGGCCGACGCTCTCAAGCTCCACAGTTACTTTGAGGGCTCCCAGACCGATGGGCAGAACTTTGCCATTCCCTGCGACACTAACACGACTCTCGACATTGTTTTCAACGGCGCTAAGTGGTCCATCTCGCCTGAAGACTATATTGGTGAAAAAGTCAAGAGCGGGCTCTGCGCGTCTAACATTCAGGGTCTGGATATCAGTGACACGCAGTGGATCCTTGGCGACATGTTCCTCAAGGGGGTATATGCTGCTTTTGACATGGACAAGCGTCGAGTTGGGTTTGCCAAGAAGCAGAGCAGCAGCACTAAGGACACTCCAAAGGACTCAATTGTCTACTCCTCTCTAGAAAATGACGAAAAGAAGAGCAGCACTACAAAAGACGGGTCTTCGATGGCTACCTCCGCCTCCGCCAGTGCATCGGCTGCTGCATCTTCTATGGCATCAGCTACTGCAGATTCTGCAAGAGCTGCGACTACGAGTGGTTCGAACTCGACTGCCCATCGCCAGACTGCCAGTAAAACCAGCGAATCTGACTCCAATGCAGCAGTTTCTCTGGCTCCTGGCTTGTTGGTGTTGGCTCCATTTTTTATGATGATTTTTTGCTTGTAATGATAGACTGACTTTTAATGAATAAACAACTCATAGACGAATATTACTCATACAATGCCGAAAAAAAGGTAAATTGAGCTTCGAGAGGAAAATATTAAAGAGTAGATCTAGGTGTACACCAAGCTTGTCTCAGATTCTCCACAGCCTCAGTTTTACGAATTATGTAATAAAAGTGATAATATTAGTCAGTGATGAGCCCCACCCTCAACAATCTCAATAACCTTTCTTCGACGGACTGATTGGGGCTATACGAGGTCATGAAGAGATGAAGAAACTACAAGAAGCGGCTAAGCCGTTATTGAAGTTTATTGCTCCATATGGTGCAGATAGAGCCACCGTAAAACGCACGTTAAAGGGCGCCTTAACCTCATTAATATGTTTCGCTTTGGTCTTGATCGACCCCGTCAACAGTGCTATGGGCACGTCCTCTTATTTAGTCGCTATGATTGCCGTAAACGTGCATCCAGCCAGGCGGCTAGGTGCTATGATAGAAGCTATGGTACTTAGTTTGATCGGAGCGGGAACTGGAGTGGGGTTTCTTTTGCTGAACCACTTTATTGCTTCCAAGATCAATGATCATGCCGGAGATACTGCCGCACTAGGATATTTGGCAGCGATAGAGATCATCGTGCTCTTCTTTCATGGATTTGTTCGAAGTCTTGCCCCGCGGCTCTTTTTGCTCGTATTTTTGTTCTTCCTTGTGGTTCATTTCGGGTTTTTGACGAGCTTTGCAATTCCATTGGGCACTCTTGCAACAAACTTTGCTATCCCAATCTCTGTTGCAATTGGTGTGAGTACAGTAGTAAGTCTGTGTGTGTTTCCTGAATTTGGGTCCACGTACCTTGGTACTTCGATCATCAATATGCTCAATGGGCTACATGAGCATGCCAATACCTCTGTGCTATTTTTCCTTGGCAAGATTGAAGCCGATACAGATGGTGCTAAGGGCCCAGTGATATCTCTAGCAACTCTTCAGGAACACAAAGCTCGTGATAGAAACAACCTAATGGCGTGCAAATCCGTTATGGAAGAATCGGCATTTGAGATCTCATATTCTTTTATGTCGCCGTTGGAACTCAAGCCAATGCTTAAAATCCTCAAGAATGCAGTAGTAAGTTCAAATGCTCTTACTGGCGCATGTGAACTGGAGTATGCCTTGCTTGGATATAGTCATCTAGAGAGTGACGCCGGGAGTAGAAATAGTGATCAGGGCACGGGCACTAAGGAGGATTCGGTCGAAGCCGAAAGCTGCCACCATCACCATGCCACGCGAGGCGAATGCATGTCCCCTGATGAGCTTATCGAAGCACTAAAGCCGCACAAAGAAATTGAGCATGGTGATAAAAACTTGTTATTACACTTTCTCGATTCAGTTCGAGATCCAATCCTGACGCTGTCCAATTCTATCTCACTGTCGTTCAATGCAATTAAGCGCTCGATAGCTTACGCCTACGACGTCCCTCAAGATGAAATCAAGTTTTTGACCTTAGAGTTGTTAGGCTCACAACTTGCGGACCAATCTCCAATTGGTCTAAATAACGTTGATATCACGATTGAGGTAATTGACCACACTCTGCAAAAGATGGCACGTGCAATTACTGACTATGATGAATGGGTACCAAAGTCATTGGAATCTATTGTTCTTGAAGGAGAGGGCGAGAATCTAGATGAAGAGCTTCTCATGCCTCGTGATGAATTCTTCCTCATATCATCGTTCCTTATGAATCTTCGTGAATTTGCTAACAGCACAAACCAAATACTCGTGGAGTGCAGAGATATAATAGAAACAAGGAACCGCCGGCAGGCTAAAGGGTGGTATGGGCGAGGGCTTTGGTTTTCTGGACTTTCATCCCGTAAACTGTTTCTCAAGTACCTCACTACAGGTGAAGCAGAGAAAAAAGAGGCAGATGTCCAAAGCACCCGTACAAGTGAAAAGTACTATCGAGATGAGGAAGCTGATGAGCCCGAAGTACAACCAGTGGAAAAGGGAGAAACTGAAAAAGAGGAATCATCGATACGAAAGAAAATTTGCCGAAAATTACATGTGCTTGCAACAAAGTGGAAAAGATTTTCTATGTTTGCCAGAAATGTCATCGCCGACATCGTCGAGTTCCCCAATCGTTATAAAAAACACGTCCAATACGCGTTTAATTTCACTCTCCTATTGATGTTGGTCAGTTTCCCGGCGTTCACCCCCAGTATGCGACAGTGGTATATTGATATTCGGGGCGCATGGTGTGGTTTCGTTGCGGCCATTTCACTAGAGGCATCGATTGGAAGCACCAACACCCTTTTCTTATCGCGGTCCATTGGCGTCGTCCTGGGATCCGCTTGGGGCTACGCAACTTACGTCGCAGGAGACTGGGGGAATAACCCTTATGTCATGACCGTAATGTTGGCCATTGGTATTTTACCGGGTTATTACCTCATGCTGAGATCTCCTTTCCCCAAAGCTGCTATCGTCGGCATGGTATCTTGCAATATTGTGATTTTGTCAACGGTTCGGCCAAGTGTGCCGGGGACCATTTTAACCAACTTTGCCAAGAGATGTATCACCATGCTGGTTGGTAGCTCCGCTGCTATTTTGGTGCAGGTGTCTATATACCCTGTGAAAGCTCGAGTTGAGATGGTTAAATTGATAGCCTTTGCAATTCAGTGCTGCGGTAGGCTTGAAGGCGAGATTGCCCAGGGTATAGACAACGCAGACTACACGTCTACTGATTTGCATCATATTATTGACAAGCGCTGCAACAAGCTATTCCGCAGGGCTAAGAAGGCTTTAATTGCTGCAGAAGCATGTAGGGAAGCCACGGAAAAAGAGCCGAGACTAAAGGGCTCATTTTCCAGCCGTGAGAAAATCTATGGTGAGATCATTTTTGTTCTCCACCAAATCGTTGACAAATTTCAAAATATTGCCTTCATGCGGAAGCAGTATGGCTCTGCAGTGATTGAAGATCTAGGAGTAAGTTTGCGAACTACCTTTGTTACTTCTACTAACACGATAATAGCCCTTTGTGTATATTTATCGACGAGAGTTTTATGGCTGCTTGACATCTACTCTGAGAGCGCTAGAGGAGGCCCTGCTAAGTAAGAATCCTCTACCTCAGTTCTTACCCAGTTCCCGGGTTGCTCATTTGCGAGTCGTTAATCGGGTGCGAGAGGTGCTTGCGGGAGAGACTAGCCGATTTACAAGTCAGGTACAGAGTAGAACCCACAGCAGACGCCCAAGTATGAACGATGTACAAATTGAGGAGCCAAAAAACTTGCATCCACTGATACCCACAGACCCTCACCGGCACAATATGGTAAAGCTGAAGTATATGAGCTGGAGTGCCAACAGTGCGGGTCTTGAGGAGATCGTGGAGTACGTGGAGGAACTAATTGAGCTGACGAAACTCATAGTTGGAGTGAATGAGTTCCGGTTTGGTTTTCTGAGCAGACCTCTTTACGAGGATTGGGCAGCAGGTGCTATCCGTGAAGACAATCTACATGAGAGCTCAAACACGCGATCCACCTACGAGAGCGATGATGAGGATCTTAGACGGAGACAAATTAGCCAACGATCCTTTTCAATGTTCGGTGAACCCAATCGTCCCAACCTGGAGCTTGGAATTCGTCCTATGGTTAGTCATAATCTTCCGAAGATAGACGAGCTCAATAAGGTGCCCTCAACTTCCAGCTCAGTGAGCAGCTACACCAATAGGGCAAAAATAATTGACCAAGAGCTGCCAATTGCGTTACAGCGGTTCACGAGCCGCCGACAGTATGATTCCAAGCGGAAGAAGAAAAAAGGGCTTGGTAAAAGTGCCTAAAGTTGACATTCATATTACGATTATGAGCTTTTAACGATTATGTATGATAATTAGGAAAATATTTCCAGCTAATGATGAAGATTGTGTATTTCCTTTCCTCCGCTGTCAACGTGCAGTATACACCTTTTCAAGCAAAAAAATACTCTATAGTAAGCTAATTAAATTAAGCCGTATGATGTGGGTGATTTCGAAATGTTTTATCATTAACGTATAGGCTGTGCGTTTGCCCCCTGTGGCGCCGCATTAGAGTGACAGCGCACCACCGATGAATCCACACATTCAGAGACATCTCCGAAATCGTTTACTAACAACGGTCATATGCAACAACAACATTAGTAGAATAATGGTAAGCTTGAAATAGCTCAAAGATGCTGCGGTACTAATATTATGGGCTCTAGTTAGTGTTAGTTCTGCTAGCTTTTATTGCCACAGGGGTTGTCGCCCTCTGGGGTATACGACTGTTTTCAAAACTCCGAAGAATGCCACTGTTCGTTCTAGTACCTCTATTCCTAGCAGTTTATATCCCGAGTTCAATTGTCGTACTCGTACCAATAGATCTAATGTCTTCGTCGGATCCGAACCATCCGGTGTTCTATTTGGGCGAGCACGCTCGGTTTGTAATTTGGCGGGTGATATATTGGCTCGCATTTGCGCTTACGTGGGCTATTCTACCGGTATTGCAAAGCTATATTGAATCTGGATACCATGACCCGACCAAGAAGCTGCTTCAGGCATTGCGACAGAATGCTCGATATCAATTGCTCATGCTTGGCGCGGGCATTCTCGGCTTATTTTACATGATAGTTACCACGGAACTTACTCTGAGCTCAGTCAAGTCTCTCGTGATTGCACTTGCGCATTGCTATGCATTAGTCCTTGCTATTTGGCTACTGGGCCATGGGCTTGTCAATATTCCACGAGCGATGTGGAATGACGCAGACCCCAAGGTGTTCCTGAACCACTGGTACAAACAAGCCACAAAGATAAGCGATACTTTTGCGGAGTCGCAATCGAGTTATGCAGACCTTGTTGCAGAGATTAAGTCGTTGGCTCAGTACAAGGACGGGCCGTATGTGGAGTGGATCGACGAATTGCTAGATGAAGTCGAATCTGGTCCGGAGACCCGCTATCGCGGCTCGGCCCGGGTTACGGTAGATCGAACGATGATTGGAGAGGAATACCTTTCGACCCTTTCAAATCGCCTCTATAAGACGAAATCTCGACTGATTCGACATGAGGCGGAGTGGCAGAAGCTGCTCAAGGATTGTTCCGTGGCCGAGGACATTCTCAATGCCCAGTCAGAACGGACGCTGGTATTCAGATTCAGCAAAACGAGGTTGCCTCCTCGTATGGCATATTTATACTACACAAAAGTCCACACAGGTCTCTCGAGAGCGGTCGCTGTTATTCTGGGTTGTCTCTCCGTCATCTTGGCTTGGTCCGAAGTTTCGCATGGTACAAAGGCATCTATTGTGAACTATATGATTAGGGCGAGTTATGGCCTCTGGCAACAGCTGTTATCTACGCTGATTCTCGGCTACATGTGCTGGGCAGCATTTTCCAGTCTTACGCGGATCCGAGTGTTCAACATCTATGCATTGGTACACAGGTCCAGCGACATGTCATCACTCATCTTTTACGCCATGTATGCCTGTCGACTGACTGTTCCTCTGAGTTTCAACTATTTGACTCTTATTTCGTCGCGGGACTCTGTTTTTGAGGAATTCCTCGGCAAATCTATCAACCTGACCCCTCTGGGCAGTTATTTCAATGACTGGCTGCCTCGACTAGTCATATTGCCAATGGTGCTCACCCTGTTTCATTTCTACGATAAGATGCGAGACTTTTTTGGTTTTGGGCTCTCATTCGATGACGATGATGAAAGTGGAGAGTCATTTGGGTCTATGATTGAAGGAAGAGAGCTGGTATCGAGAGCTCTTTCTGACCCTCGAAGCAGGTTCGCGTATAATGGCTTAGAGAGACATTCTGCATTTGCAAACTCCTCGTATCCAACTTCCCGACCAAGCATTGACAGATACGAGGATCGTCCGTATACTGCGGCGGTGAGCCAGGAAGCAGCGAATGAGACTATTAATGAGCGGCTAGGTGACGCTGTCGACAGCGTAAAATCCTTCTTTGGCAATGCCTTTACTAAAGTGGCCAATCTACGGAATGGTAATTCTACTGACGGTGGATATATTAATGTGTAACGACTGTAATTTAAAATAGAATCGAAGGACACTTCGGCAATTGGTGAAAAAAATGACATCACTTACTTACCGCAGTTGGCATATGCCGATCAATGCTATTGAAAAATTTTAGCTACCTATTTCACAGGCTAAAAATACGAACGATACTAAAAGAAAATAGAAAAATTAAAAATACCGTTACGAGTTCGGAGAAATAGATGGAAAGTTTTTTCTATAATTGTCTATCTATGCAGGGGAAAAGTTTTTTTCCGTTCATATCCCATTAATCATCCACAACGTTTATTCCTATCCATTCCGTTCGGATATCGGACAGTGACTAACCGAACGTAATCATTACACTGCCGCCACCCGTCTATCCACGCAACATGCAGAGAGCAATCTCTCTTGATATGACACCCATCCAACAACCTCTGTTCCATCAGACACCCCTGGTTTCCTCCGTTGTACCAGAGCCATGGGTTGAGCGAACTCTATCGAACGTCATCGAACGGCTGAAACAATAGCCGCACCGAAACTGGAGGAGGCTATTTCGCGCGCGCAAACGGAGCTAACCCACTTCGTGCTGCCGAATGACCTGCATGGGGGGCAGGCAGGCCCACATTTGGGGACGTTCGGAAGCGACCATGTGGGTAAAGACGGAACTGCTTGGAGATAAGAGCAAAGAGCAAAAAAAAAGAGAAAAAAAATAAGGGAAAACTAGCTGTGAATATTCGCCTACGGGTAGCCCCTGCCCGAGGCGGCTCTACTGGTAAATGCAAATGGACGTGGGGAGTAACGTAGTGTTCCACAATTTACGGCTGCACATAAGCAAGATCTTTGAGGTATGTCGTGCCATTGTTGTACCGCCACCCAAATTGCCAACGATTATAAATATAGCCTCTGCCCCCTCCGTTTGTTTCTTCTCTTTTTTTCATTTAACATTATCAAATTTTCAGTAATAGAAAGCCACTGAACAATGCAGATTTTTGTGAAGACTCTCACCGGCAAGACCATTACTCTAGAGGTAAGTTAGTGTTGCTCTTTTATGTTTGCCACCTTTGCTAACCGTTACTGACAGGTCGAATCGTCTGACACTATTGACAATGTCAAGTCCAAGATTCAGGATAAGGAGGGTATCCCACCAGACCAGCAGCGACTGATTTTCGCTGGTAAGCAGCTTGAGGACGGCCGAACCCTTTCCGACTACAACATTCAGAAGGAGTCTACCCTTCACCTTGTCCTTCGACTCCGAGGTGGTATGCAGATTTTTGTCAAGACTTTGACCGGTAAGACTATTACCCTTGAAGTCGAGTCTTCTGATACCATTGACAACGTCAAGTCGAAGATCCAGGACAAGGAGGGCATTCCACCAGACCAGCAGCGACTGATTTTTGCTGGTAAGCAGCTGGAAGATGGCCGAACTTTGTCCGACTATAACATTCAGAAGGAGTCGACGCTGCATTTGGTTCTGCGTCTGCGAGGTGGTATGCAAATTTTCGTCAAGACCTTGACTGGTAAGACTATTACTCTCGAGGTTGAGTCCTCCGACACGATTGATAACGTCAAGTCGAAGATTCAGGATAAGGAGGGTATCCCACCAGACCAGCAGCGACTGATTTTCGCTGGTAAGCAGCTTGAGGATGGCCGAACCCTTTCCGACTACAACATTCAGAAGGAGTCTACCCTTCACCTTGTCCTTCGACTCCGAGGTGGTATGCAGATTTTTGTCAAGACTTTGACCGGTAAGACTATTACCCTTGAAGTCGAGTCTTCTGATACCATTGACAACGTCAAGTCGAAGATCCAGGACAAGGAGGGCATTCCACCAGACCAGCAGCGACTGATTTTTGCTGGTAAGCAGTTGGAAGATGGCCGAACTTTGTCCGACTATAACATTCAGAAGGAGTCTACGTTGCACCTGGTTCTTCGACTCCGAGGTGGTGCTATGTAAGACGACTCGTATATAGTAGTTGAATGAATTATTTATTTCACTATAATCCACTATTAGTCCACTATGCTCAGTTATGCGGGGAAATGACTGCCGGTTAGTGTTGATCGATCATATGAAGGGTCTTGGTAAGCTGGGACAGTTTTCCTCATACCAACAGCCTTTTATGTCCAACCAAGGTACGAACAAATCGGAGGAAGATACTGTCAAAGTAGAGGTAACTCACTCGTATGAGCAGATGGGGTCGCATAACTAACAAGGTAGAAGACGCAGAAAGACGTTTCCGCTCCTTTCGTGAACGAGGGGACAAATGAAGAAGCCAGCTCTAGAGAAAAAGAAGAAAACACTTCGGAAAGAAAAGTGCTACCACTAGACGAAGCAGAGATGTCGTCACCTACATGTTTTGCCAGCGAGAAATGGCTATTGGGTAATCATTAGAGTCCCACAGCCACTCTCTGCCAACAGTAGAATTGAATCAGTACAAGAAGTAAAGACTACATCGGTGATTATATCTTCCTCCAACAGAAAGTAGTACAGTACAGAGATAATGCAATATAATACCATTTCGTTGGGTTCAAGCTGATAAACCTCTTTCACATGGTGTAATGCAACTCACGCTCCACATTAATGCGCAATGGCGCATTGCTGCTATAGGTTATAACAATTGTTCTCGGCACTCCAATTTCTTGGTCACAGCATGATTGAGAGCTCACATAGCCACTCTATCAAATAGAAATGATAATCGAGGACATAGAGGATGGTCATTTGAAATCATAACGGTTCATCGTCGCCTTGGTGACGACAGCAGCAAGGGGCCGTGCTGATTATTACGTAAGTGAATATCTACTACCGATTATGTCTCGGACCCGCTCCGCCCGTAGTTAAGCCGGGGGCATTTCCCAATTGGGTAAAAGTTAGGCAAGGAGACCACAGTCTGCAGCCGGAGCCCAACCCCGAGCGCGGCCTCTCATTGGCTAGCACAGGCCCTGTCCATTACTCAATATAGCAAGGGCACCATCAACCATGGCCCAAAAATCGAAACCACGGCCAATTCGCACCGTTCGAGTTCGTCAGGGCTTCATGTCGAAACTCAGGGGGGCCTGTGCGGCTCAGAGATGTCCTGTGAGGCTCAAAGCCCATCTGGGGAACCCCATCGCCTGCCGTGGACCCCTTTTTCCAACGAGGGGAGTGTACCGGCACTAAGACAAATTGAGGTGCAGGCAGTGTTGCCGGAAGACCCTAGGCTCCGTTATTAGTGGAATGGATAGCGATCATTGGCTAGCTTGGGTCAAAAATTGTTGAGTAGCTTACATGGCCAATTGTGAATCGTCCTATGGCTCCTAGGCCTGGGAGAAATATTTAAGCGGTGAAAATTCTCCCTTGTTGAAGGGTCTTTTTTTTTCTCTCTATTGATCAATCAAAGCAATTGAATCTCAAAAGCTGGTAAACATTAGATTTCCAGCTTATCACATACTTCATTCAAAACGTTTTCGAATCTTTTAGGCTCAGCCCACCACCCATACCAAACCTCAGCTCCTAAGTCGGGTGGTTTATCAAGTTGTAATAACTCCTTCAACCTCTTCTTCTTTTAATTGAACCCCAAAATGGCCCCATCTGTTACTCAATACTCCGCTGCCGACGCCGCTGCTTCTGCTCGAGCGTCTGGTAAGTCTGGCTATACCTCCGTCGAGGTCGCTTCCGACAAGGTGCGAATCACCGAGGATGCCATCTTCTCGACCTACAAGTACGAGAATGCCCAGGTTCGAAAGACCGCAGACGGCAAGTACAAGGTCACCCCAACCTCCGTCGACTACGAGTTTAAGGTCGGTACCAAGGTTCCAAAGCTCGGTATCATGCTTGTTGGTCTTGGTGGTAACAACGGTTCTACCTTCACTGCTGCCATTGAGGCGAACCGAAACCAGATTTCGTTCCACACCAAGAACGGTCTCATTGAGCCAAACTACTACGGCTCCGTCACCCAGGCTGCCACTGTCAAGCTCGGTGTCGACGAGGATGGCAAGGATGTGTACGCTCCATTCAACGAGATTGTGCCAATGGTGCACCCGAACGATTTTGTCATTGGCGGCTGGGATATCAACAAGGCCAACCTTGCTGAGGCCATGAAGCGTGCCGAGGTCCTCGACTACGACCTGCAGCGACAGGTTGCCAAGTACCTCGAGCCAGTTGTGCCACTCCCATCCATCTACTACCCTGATTTCATTGCCGCTAACCAGGGCGAGCGGGCTGACAATGTTATCCCCGGCAACGATAAGTGGGCCCACGTTGAGCACATTCGAGCCGACATTCGAAACTTCAAGGAGAAGAACGGTGTTGACAAGGTTATTGTTCTGTGGACCGCCAACACCGAGCGATACGCTGAGATCATTGAGGGCGTCAACGACACCGCTGAGAACCTTCTTAAGAGTGTCAAGGAGTCCCACGAGGAGGTTTCCCCATCTACCATCTTTGCCATTGCCTCCATCCTTGAGGGTGTCCCATACATCAACGGTTCCCCACAGAACACCTTTGTTCCAGGATGCATTGAGCTTGCTGAGCAGCACAATGCTTTCATTGGTGGTGATGACTTCAAGTCCGGCCAGACGAAGCTCAAGTCTGTCCTTGCCCAGTTCCTGGTCGACGCTGGTATCCGACCAGTCTCCATTGCCTCGTACAACCACTTGGGCAACAACGATGGCTACAACCTCTCTGCTCCAAAGCAGTTCCGATCCAAGGAGATCTCCAAGTCTTCGGTCGTTGATGATATGATCGAGTCCAACCACCTTCTCTACAACGAAAAGAAGGGCAAGACTGTTGATCACTGCATTGTCATCAAGTACGTTCCAGCGGTCGGCGACTCCAAGGTTGCTATGGACGAGTACCACTCCGAGCTTATGCTTGGTGGCCACAACACCATTTCCATTCACAATGTCTGCGAGGATTCGCTTCTTGCGACTCCTTTGATCATTGACCTGGTGGTGGTTGCTGAGTTCCTCTCCCGAGTTGCTTACAAGAAGGAGGGCGAGGCTGAGTTCCACGGCTTCCACTCTGTTCTTTCCTTCCTCTCCTACTGGCTCAAGGCTCCATTGACCCGACCAGGCTTCGACCCAGTTAACGGTCTAAATAAGCAGCGAGCTGGCTTGGAGAACCTTATGCGAGCTTTGGTTGGCCTGGGCCCACACAACGATCTCAAGTTCGAGGAGCGATGCCTTTAATTTTTTTTATTTTAATTTTTTTTTTAATTTTTTTTAGGTAATAGCTATAAAATTAATTATATTAGGCATTTTATCACCTTAACACTTTATCCAAGTTGTAACATGAGAATTGAAGAATATCAGTCTCAACGATTGCTTGCTAATGGGAATGAGATGGAGGGGCTGTCCATTGCCAGTGCTCAATGGCTAGAGAAATTTGATAGATACATCCAGGCGAAACATAGGATGAGAGAAGCAATCGAGAAGGAGTTTATGGTTGAAGATGAGTATTCAAACCCATTTGATCCGGCAGTATTGGAATGGATCAAAAGTGTCAAAATATCATTGATGGAATATTCTATGGAATACAATAAGCTCAAGCATTTACAAGAAGTGTACAAATCATATATGAGTCCCCTTGAGTGAACGAGAAATCATATAAATAGTTGGAATTGACAGAATGGCCAAAGCGCTCACAGAATTGCAAAGTCAGATTGTTAAACGATGGCTCTTGAAAATGATAAGAAGCACCAATAACATGTTAGGATAGCCGAACGCATACAGGTAAAAATGTCATAGCTGGATGTAAAACGTCTAAATTAATAAAGTAAAATAAATATCTAAATATCAGTGCCAATGCAAATAAATACTAAACACAACTCTTCACTGGTGACATGATATCTGTCAGAGTATTGTCCTCGTTGGTATCGCTGTGACTACTCGAAATAGAGTCTCGCGGAGTGCGACTGGAAAAATAGTACCGCGAGTATTGCGACGAGTAGCCATTAGGGGGCAGACTAGAGGCACTATATGAAGCCAGATTCTCCTTGCGCTTGTTGAGGGACCGCAGCGCGGCGATGATTCGATCCTTGTCCTGGTTGCTCTCCCGCAGCTCGTCGATTTCTTCCTGTAAATCCTGGATAAGCTCGCTCTGGGCTTGCTCGGTGGACATGGAAGAGCGGTTCGAGATAATGCCGCCTGCGGTTTGGTGTGAGAGCTCCTGCTGATAGAGCTGTTTTTCGAGGTGCGAGATGTACGACTTGTACTCCTCAATTTGCTGGCTCTGTTTGCGATCGCCCGCTTCCGAGTCAGAGTCTCCTGTTGAGAGCCCCAAGACTTCGTCCAGGCGCGAATCGTCACAAAGTCGGGTCAGGTGTTCTACTCGTTCATTGAGAATCTTGTTCTCAGCTTCTAGTTGAGCGATTTGGTTGGTTAATGAAGCCAGCGTTGCCTGAGGAGGAGGGGTCCCAGAGGTTGAGGTAGCCGGGGTAGCGGTAGAGCATATCGATGAAGCGGTTGAAGAGGGAGAGTATGACGAAGAAGAGGAGGAAGAGGACGCCGACGAAAAGCTCCCCGCCTTGAGCTGCTCAATTTCAAGCTTCTGGGCCTCCAGCTGCTGCATGAGCCGCTCGATAGTTTTGGCATCAGCCAGGCTGGGCTCTTCGTTGCGCTTGACATTGACGACAACGTTCTTGGCTCTTGCGGCGAACCGCAGAGTAGATACAGTCTCAGTGTATGACATCGAGCTTCCGGTCTGGATAGTACAGAGCACGCTTACCAAAGACTTTCCAGAAAGGGCTGGCTGAAGAAGCCGCGTCAGCTTTGAGTCTCTGTATGGGACGTGGACGTTTGAGCCCGAGGACGAGGAGAGCCGCGCAATGACCGTGCCGAGAGTCAGCAGGGACTTGTTGATATAAGCGCCTTCTTTTCTTCGTTCTGCCTGGGAAACTGCCCGTTCGCTACCGGCGAGATCACAGAGATAGAGGGTCGATACCTGCTTAGTGGAGGACGGGGTCTCGATCTTTGGCACGGAATCGATGGATATTTGGACCACGGCGTGGGACCGCGAGCTTCGCGCATTGAACTCCGTAGCGTCGGTCTTTCGAACGCTGTCGCCCTTGGCAATTGTTTCCAGCAGTTCGTTTGGCGAAAAGACTTCGATTTCGCGGAGGCCCAGGGCCTTGACGCCTTTTACGCTGTCGTCCCGGAGTCTGATGTCGTCTCCATTAGAACCGGGGCTGAGCAAGTCGTTGAGGTGCTCATTGTAAATCTCGAGGTAAGCGACTTTGACGCTGTAGGAGCGCGAGCTGTCCTGCCAGATATGCTGGAAGATAGACTGGACAGAGAGTGGGATGATACCCGGGTTGTCCGGGGAGCCCTGCATGGAGTACGTCTTGCCAGACCCAGTCATGCCGTAGGCGAAAACGGTACCGTGGAATCCGGACATGACGCTGGACACGAGATCGCGTACGCTGCGGTTGTACACCTGCTCGTTGGTTGCGGAGCCGTCGTATACATTGTCAAAGACGAATTCGCCAACCTCCTTGTTGGAGATACAATTGCGGCCCGGCGATACTTCCCAGAGGGAGTCTGATTCGGGCGACGGTTTTGTCCTGATGCTTACTTTAATGTTCCCCGAGTATGTGTTATTCTGACTGCCCATTGGGGATGCGAGGCTGTAGTTTGAAGAGCTGTTAGGAGTGCCGGGGCGGGTTTTGAATTGCGGCGTAGGGGACCGTATCGAAGCCGAAGAGGCCGGTCTTCGCAAGAGATGAGGCGTCTGAGGCCTCGAGAGGTTCATGTTCGATCCAGTGGGCCTGACGGCTCGTTTGGACGGTGAGGTAGGGGCTGCAAAGGGCATTTTCCGCCAGGGACCACACAATTGTCGAAAACGGTTTTTAACTGGGGGTGCCGTATTCACAATGGTTCAAATACGGCAGTAGATATGTACGGGACGAGATGTGGGTACAAGTGAGAGGCCACAGAGCCAAAAAAAAAATGAAGCTAATTGCACCGAATATGAAAAATAAATGAGCTTTGCTAGTTGCGGAGGAGAGACTGAAAAAAATAGACAAGCAGATGGAAAAATACCAATGTAGAGAAAAAAAAGTCCTACTAACAGGGGTTAGGCTGAGGGACAAAAAACATTAATGTCCATACATTGAGTTTTTCACAAACACACAAACACACAGAGTGAATGCTCCAGGGGGCGTCCCAATGAGAACATGTCTCAGTCTAAATAGGCTTGCTTACCCTCCTGTGGCCCTCCGCATTGGGAGCGAGCTGTTTACTTCCTGCCGTAACTGGAAACCAGTGCGGCGTAGCTGTCTTAACCTACTGACGCGGTCTTAAACCGTGCATACTATAGTTTGAATTATATTGGCCACTATTCAAGCACTCAATTATACCATTTTTTGAAGAAATTTCGTCCGATTTCGTTTAGTCACGACGATATTTGGTACCTGTTTTGTTGTACTAGCTTTAGTAGAATGAATTTACCAGTCCAAGCGTTTATTTCTTCAGGGGTACCCAAGTGCTAATGGGGTTTGTCAGCAATTGTTTTGCAAGTACAGCAATTACCTGCCAGATGATTTATTGGTTCTGTATCAGTTTACCGGTTACAGCGCAACAAATTTACTAGCAACTATAAACCAATGCAAGTTCAGGATCCTATTCAATAAAGCCCCGCAGTCAATCTCATCTCTTTCACCATCGCAGTAACCCCACAACCACCCCCTCCTCTCAATTACAGTCACCGCTCTCCCCCTCCTCCCCACCAATTCCCACCACCCATGCGTAATCTACCGCGTGTCGCTGTCGTTTGTCGGAGAGTTGCCTGATGGCCGTACCCCCTGACCACCACTGGCGCGCGCGCGCGGTCATCAGCCACGTCCCCCTCGCCCCCTTTGCCGAAAATCCAAACCTTCTGACGTTGCAACAACCCACCCCCATATCAACTAACCATGGATAAGCTCAGAGAGGTAAGTGGCCAGCGGCCATTGGCGCAGCGCTAACAATTGTCGTGTAGAAGATCAACTCGCTCAAGCTCGAGGCCGAGACCGCGCAGGAAAAGGCGGACGAGTACCAGACCAAGATCACCCAGCTGGAGGACGAGCTGACCCAGAAGGACCAGGAGATTGCGTCGCTCACCCACAAGAACCAGACGCTGGAGGCCGAGGTGGAGGCCCTTGAGTCCAAGCTGCAGGAGGCCAAGACCGCTGCGGACGAGGGCGTTGCCCACGGCACGCAGAACGAGTCGCTGACCAAGAAGATCTCCATGATTGAGACGGAGCTGGAGGAGTCGGAGCGCAACCTGCGGGAGACCACCGACAAGCTGCGACAGACCGACATTAAGGCGGAGCACTTTGAGAAGAAGGTCGCCAGCGTCGAGCAGGAGCGTGACGAGTGGGAGAAGAAGTACGAGGAGCTCCAGGAGAAGTACGCTGCCGCCAAGGCCGAGCTCGAGGAGATCCAGCAGCAGCTCGAATCCATATAACTACCTTGGGATCGCGAGCCTGCTCCGCCAATGCATATACCCTCTGCCCCTCCGCCAGAGCTCCGCGAAAGCGACTATGCCGGTATCGTTATTGTCGCCTGCGTGCTCTGGGTTGTATTTAACTATAACATACTATAGGCTTAAAAATTTCCCATATCCACCCGCCCTCCCCATTTCAGCGATTGTTACGCTGTAACCGTTCTGCTTGGGGGGCTAGCCCCCCAAACCCCCCTGAGCTGGGGGCCAGCCCCCAGACCCCCTGTCGTCAATTGACTGCACTCTCCACTTTAGATGTCAATAGATTTTTATTTGATCAGCGCGGGTTACACTGAACAGCAGTTTGTTACGCTACTGGACGTTGGACTTTGACGGCCAGAGTGATGTTGCACAGTTGATACTCGTTTAGGGGCCAGTTTAGAACACACGTCGGCAATCAATTGCTTTATATGGGAAGACCTCAACGGTCATTGCGGCAAATATAGTAATGAACAGAATATAATTGAATGGGTATTAAGGCGGAGATCTGATAGTCTCCGTTGTAGCAGTAACAACGTAAAGCAAAGAGGCCGCTGAGACTTTGTAGTGCGGTATGTACGCTAATAGAAGTTTATTATGTATAATTGCTAGTATAAATGGGAAATAGCCACTCTATTTCAGGGGAATAAGGGAAAGTTTATCGGGCCTTGGCGAGGCCAACGGCATTGTTGTCAAGGTCGTACACCGAGTAGTATCGTCGCAGGAACGCGTCGCCAATGATGGCCATGGGGCCAATTGGCGCCGGAATGTCCATTGGCGTGAAACTGGAGATGCACGAGCCGCCAACCTCAAGAGTGTAGTCGTAGGCACTCAGCGTAAAGTTGTACCCGTCAAAGTTCAGAGTCAGGTCCGGCAGCGAGGCCCGCTTGTTGCAATCAATCGTGTACTGGCCGCTCCACGACTTTTCGGCACCAATCTGCGCGTTGAGAATCTCGGCAAGCCCCGACGGCAGCGCAATGAGCGACGTGCCCGTGTCAATGGCAGCACCGGTATTGTCGAGCACCGCAGTCTCGTCGCCGAGCGAGATCGAATCAAACTGCACCTCCCAGTACGCCTTGCGTCGCACCGGCAAGTAGGTCAGGTCGCCCTCGTAGTACTCCTCGTCAATGCCGCCAAACGTGGCAACGCCACCCTTGTTGGGGTCCTTGTTCGTGTCGCCGATGTAGAACGAAAACACATTGTCGTCGAGCAGGCCATTCTTCCTGGCATTGTACACGGGCGGCACAATGTGGTTCACTGAAATTGTGTCGTACGCCAGCCCCAAAATGCCGTCAAACTTGCCAAACGCAAACGCCAGCCCGGGCTCCGACGTCACCTCGCCAAAGTCCTGCTTGGGGATGACCAAGTCGCCAATCTGCAGCGTGTCCTGCGATACAAAGCCCGACACGGCGCCCGACCCGTACTGGATGTCAAATTCCGAGCCGTTGGCCTTGTACGTCGACGAGGCGCTCGAATCGTACTTTTGGTGCAAAAAGCACGCAATCGAGCCGCACTCCGTCGACGGCACCCACAGGTTGGACGAGCCCGTGTCGAGAACCACCTTAAAGTTCTGCGCCGGCGTGCCCAGAGACACCTCCGTGTAGTACTGCGCGTTCAGGTAGTTGGACAGCGGCACGTCGTGTCCTCCCTCGGCAACAAACGGCAGCTGCTGCGCCGCCTCGTTCATCGCGCCAAGGTACTTTTGGCCCAGGCTCTTGATATGCTCCTGGAACCCAGCCTACTTCAATTAGCTCCTTGCTCCTGCTGCAAAAGTCGCCACTTACGCCCTCAAACTGCTCCTCCAGCGGCACCTTGGAGATACTCGCCCGGTGCACCGCCGCCGACGAGGTGCCGGCCAACAGAGCCACTGCGCATGCCGCCAATGTGCTATATGCCATCATTTCTGCTCAATTCAAAATACCACAGCCGATTGTAATGGTTGTGGAGTGGTGGTGATGAGGGAGTGTTGTGGCCGCCGCCGCCCTTTTAAGGTCGTTTGTTTCCCGATAAAGGCAGCCTCGCATGATAAGCTCCGCAACCCAATCGCACTCCCGCGGCACTTGCCGTTTCGGGACTGCCCCACCACACCATATTGCCATCCCCAAGTGGCGAATTCTCGCATTGCCTATAATTGCAGTTGCTGCTCTCTGGGGCGTATTGGACCAAAGTGGAGAGACTGGGGCGCCAGCAAGGTTGGCCTTGGCTTGATATTTGCGGAATTGCTCGGCTATCTTGGGCAATCTTGTAACAAACTTCCAATTAAAACCTTGTGGTGGTCAGGGGGCGTGGTTACAGCGTAACAAAATCTTGCAACTCCCGTAGCTGTGAGATGCGGGGGTCCCCCAAGTACAAAATGGTTACAGCGTAACAAATACAACCTGCAGAGGAGATTGGAGGGCCAGCCCTCGAGCACCCAGAGGTAGGGAGACCTCCCCCTTTTATGTGGTATGCTAAATTAGTAGTTATTTCATTAGAGAGACTTTCTTGGCGGCGCGGGTTTCTTCCTGGCTGAGCAGCTCGCGGCGGCGCTTGCCGTTGGCAGTGGAGGTGACCTTGACTGCGGCGCGGGTGTCAAAGATGTCGGGGTTCTTGAGCCGCCGCATACGGATCTCGTTCTCGGTGAGCTTGGCGACGACGACGGGGGCATTCTCTGGCCGGTTCATGGCCTGGTCGCTGAGGAAGTTGGCGGTGTATCCCATGAACTCCACCACGACCTTGCCGTCCTTGTCGCGCGTGTCGTTGCGGAAGATGTCAATCTTGTCGCCGCTCGACAGCTGCACTTTATTGTGCTTGCCGACCCGCACGTTGTTGACATAGCACCCGTTGGAGGACAGGTCCGTGAACCACACTGCGTAGCGGCCCTTGTCGTCGCGCACCCGCTCAATGGCGCAGTGGTGCTTGGATATGCGCATGTCGTTGACTAGCGCAACGTCGGCGTCCTGCCGCCCCAGGATCGTCCTGTCCATGCGAATGCAAATGTCGGCACACGGCAGACTGGCGCCGAGGGTGTACAGCATCATCCACGTGTCATCCGGGTACAATGGCTCGGGCTCGTCGTTAATGTCGCGCACCCCAAACGACGGCTGGTTTGCGCCGTCCTCCTCGTTGTTCTTCGGCGTCACCGCCTCGTGCGCCTGTGGCGTCGTCTGGCGCGTCACCTCTCGTGGGCTTGTAGACTTGTACAGGTCGGGAATGTTCTCGTCGTGCAAATGCTTGTTGTCGTGCGTAATCGTCTCCATATCCCGCACGGGCGAAGATGTGTTGAGGTTCATGGTGCGGAACTTCTCCTCTGTCGAATGCGACTCACTCGACACCCCGGCCATCTCCTCGTCCTCCTCAATGTAGAGGCCCTCACGCAGCCACGGGTGCTGCAGCGCCTCTTCCGCCGAGGGGCGCTTCTCCGGGCGAACCTGCAGCAGGCGGTCGATAAAGTCCAGACATCCTGCACTGGCGCCCTGGTCTTGCAACAGATACCGGTTGTACTGGCCCGACTGCACGCTGGTATAGAGCTTGTCCTGGGTAGCGCCGTCAAACGGAAGGTACCCAGTGAGAATGACAAACGTCAGGCAACCAATGCTCCACATGTCTACCTTGTTCGAGTAGAATACCCTCTTATCGCGCGACCGCTTCGTCTCCATGACCTCGGGCGCCAGGTACGCCAGCGTGCCGCAGAACGTCTTCATCACGGACTTGTGCGCCGAGAGCTTTGCGAGCCCAAAGTCCGTCACCTTGATCTCAATGGGCGAGTCCTGCACAATGAGAATGTTGTCAGGCTTGAGGTCACGATGACTGATGCCCTTGGAGTGGACGTGCTTGACCGCACAGCACACCTGGCGGATGATCTCGCGGGCTGGCAGCTCGGTGATCGGACCGTAGTTGAGCACAAAGTCCATGAGATCCCCGCCCTTGACATAGTCCATAACCAAGTAGAAAGACCTGCTGTCTTCATACACCTGGTGCATTGTCACCACGTACTTGTGCTTGATCGACTGCAGGATCTTGATCTCCCGCTGGATGGCCGTTGTGTCGGTCATACGCGACTTTGAAATGATCTTAATCGCATACGGCTTGCCCGTGTTGCGGTCCAATGCTTTCTTCACCGTCGCAAACGCGCCGCTGCCCAATACGCCCTGCATTTCGTAGTCCGCATGGATGCCTACCTGCTGCTGATTGTGGTCCTTGGTCATGATCACGGCAAACTTGAGATGGTCCGCGTCCACGCCCTTGCCTACTTCTATCGTGTCCCGTGAGTGCAGCAGAACACCTTTATTCTTGGCCAGCCGCGTAAAGTTGAGCATCGTGCCATTAGTCGAGGTATCCTTGATCATGAGGCTGTCGGAATCGTCCTCGCCCCGGTATATCACAAAGTGTCTATTACTGAACCGCTTGGAATCGCCGAGACAAAAGTCGTTGGCAGGATTCCTTCCAAACGTCCACATGTTCTTGTTCCCTTCCTTCTCGAGAATCATCTTCCCGCCAGGGTACTTGCCGTCTATCGACACCAGCACGCACAGCGCATTCTCGTCCAGGGTGTCCTCGACCTCTTCCTGGGTCATTGCCTGGGTGGCCACTTCTTCTTCCATGCTCATTTTTCCAAATGGCTCACGGATTCCTTGGCTGGTGAAGAGAGGGGGGAACTGTCTCCCTATGCAAAGAGCAGCCTATTTATCGGGTATTTATTTTTCAGACAATCTTTCGACTGAAAAGAAACGCGCATATACAAACGCCCTTTATTGTCGCAGGCCGCTCGTCTGTTTACGGTTGGATAGAAAGGTCGATCGATCGAAACGAAAGTTGAAAGACGCGTTTTTTCACCACCGGAGACACATTTCCATTTAACTCATGGTCGCGCGGCACGCGTCACCACGCGGCGTATTGCTTGGATAAAACATGCACATCACGCAGTCTGGGGGTAGATTAAAGGCTCGATTTGAAATAAAGGCATTCAGAGGAGATTTAGAAGCATTATTTCCGAGGGTCGTATAAGCTCGCGGCCACAGTCTTCATGCATGACAAAATACCAGTAGATAGGCGACAATGTCCCGTGCTCCAATCTTCAAGTCCTGGTCAGTGATACTCTGTTCACGTGAGCCTGCAAGTTCTACTTTTCCTTTTATAAGATGCCTTGTATTTCTAGAACTCCTAGCTTGTATTGTAGCAGTGCCTTCAAGCAAGTTTAACGATAGGAAAAGAAATGAATCTCAAGGACACAAATACATCACAATGGTTAAACAAAACCGAGTCTACGAGTCACGTTCCCCATAAATTTCAACATTCATGATAACTCGTGGTTTGACGGCTCTCAATTAGTACCTGCAACCAGGGGCCTGGTTATGCCGGTAGTGGCCTCCTATATTTTTCAGTAGATTATACCCTTGTAAGTTTTGTAGAGGCTCCCACACTAATATGAGAACTGACAACTGTTCGGGGAAGATCATTTCTGATCATAAAAGGACAGTTCGCTAACTCACAGGATTCTAACGAGCAGAGCAAAATTCGGGTTAGATCTTGTAAAGGACCGGATATTAACGAGACGGATCAATTTAAGTCAGCCAGGTACCATTTCGGAGTCCTTTAGCGTATGATAGTAGTTGAGAAATTGAAAGAGTTTAATTTGGGTACAGTAACATCATTTTGCTCAAATAATATATAAAATAGTATTCATTGACCAATATCGACACCCATTACAGTACGAAATAATTAGCCACTTTCCTCTTGCCATACTTGTCATCGTTAATTCAATGCTCCATATATCCCAAGATAATGATTGTTTTGTGATATATAATAGGTAGGGGAATATTGTCCATTAAATTACCTAGTGATTCCGTTAAAACTCATACTTCGTTCGTAAAAATCGCTCTGCGCTGAATTGTCTTTTTCTAATTCACTGACTAAATAATGGACTGAAGCTTTCATTCCTACAGATCTCAAATTAGGGATAGGCTTATCCTAATAAATGCAATAGACTTTGAAAAGTCCTACTACAACACCCAAAAGGCTAAATTGTTGATTCAACCACTATTATAAGATTGGCATAGTATTGTTTACTTCACAAAACTATATCTCTTACTTATATATCGATCATTTCCTCAAATATCTTTACCAGCAAAATGTCATTCATTAGACTTCTTCCCTTCAAGACTTTCTCTCTGGAAACGGACTAGATATAATATTCCACACCGAGCGAACTTATTTGCCGCGATCGATATACCTACGAGACCGGGTATCTAAAATCATCTTGATTGACCCACGTACATTTATTCTGGAGGGCTTGGGTATGATGCGTGATTCTGATGTGACAGAAGTTATGAATTATCAATTCTCGACTACAAATATCGAAAACGAAAGTTCCGTCAGTCATCTACTCAAAGAGAGGATTTTTAACCCTTTGGTAATGGTATTTGAACGTTTGCTTAACCCTGGGCGAGCCGACAACCCTAGTCACAAAGTTGAGCATCTTTCTGACTTCAAACTCCCACGAAGCTCAAGAAGGGCAGATGCTGTCATGACTGTCTCAACGTCTGGGGGTAGGCGCGAAATATGCCGCATAAATTCCCTGGATGCATTAAACCCTCCGAACTTGGAGAAAACATCGACCTCAATTCCACAATCCGTCTCGACATAAAGAGCAATTTATACAAGGTCATCAATCAGGTATATGAGTATGCCGTTGGCCTACGTTGTCCATACATGACAATCACCGACGGGATATCCACAATTAATGTCAATTTTGGACCATACTGGCGATTCTGCACCACATGTCGCAATTGTTACCCATAACCCTCGTTTCCCGCAGCAAAACATCGTTACCAACATTGTCGGAGGGTTGGTTCAAGAATTTAAGCACCTTGGATACTTCCTAAACCGACCGTTAAACTAGCTTGAGAATAGTTAATCAATATTGCTCTTTTAGTACTGTAGTTGCAATTGTGATGATGGTAGCCTTTTCGAACGTTGTTGCTATATACCAGCCTGGTTTCTGCGGTTTCAATGTGCTCATCTAATGATATATAAACTCTGCCGTAGTTATATGCGAACCCTTTTGCCGATATGTTAAACTCTACTCTGATTATCTACTTCATTCACCTTAAACTGATCAAAGACTGGAATTGGACCCATTGCCACTTTGGTTCCTTTTTTTCCCACAAATTTTAAATTTATTACCCATTCTAGTCATTTATGCGCGCTCAAAACCTTATCGATATTGTATGTCTATAAAAGCTCTCCATCCTTCCACCAAATTATTGTCTATTCCACCTATACCATTTTCCGTTCAACCTGGATATTAGGTAAGTTGGCCATCGAGAATTGGCATTGGCTAATCATAGACAAAAGGTGATAGCACTTCTTTCCAGGACCCATAGAATATGGACCTCCATCTCATAGCAAAATTGTTCCCGTTGAACCAGGAACTGACGCTTCAAAGTCATATCCCTCCTAATCACGCCACGGTAAATAAGCTAATAAGGGAAAACCTGATGCTTATTAGCCGTGGTCTCTCAGATATCCGCACACCAGATCCAATGCTTGATGACTTCTCCATGAAACAGTTTGAAAATATTCTTAATCACCCTCCTCTCCCTGGTCAAGATGGCTCAGACTGGATTAAAATCAAGCTGCTCAGAATTATTGATCCTCCAAGAAGGGGTCTACCATGCCTGTTTCTAGCTCAAGCTATCGATATATCGAATGCATGCCATGTTGATAAGGGTGCTACCAAAACTAAGCTCGTTGCAGAGATTTTTGACCCCTTTACAATGAATGCGCTACTGTATTCTTTGAATGCCGATAATCGTTACCCCAATACCGCTCTTGCATATGGAATATTGCATGATTTACAAGGAAAGGTTATTCCCAGATTTTATGGCTGCTACACATTAAGGGTTCCCGTCAAGGACCATCAAAGCACAAATTCCGTGATGTCCGTGTGATTCTAAGGGAATACATTGAGGGAACTGGGCTAAGCAAGGTTGACCCAGATTCACTTGACACGCAGAAACGACAGCGGCTCATGGAGCAGCTCATTGAGGCGGAGCAAACGATTGAGAAAAGAGGGGTTGGACTATCAAAATATTATAACCCAAGCAGTGTGATTCTTACGGATAGAGTCGACATGAGCATTGTCGTCTGGAACTTGAGCATGGCAGTGTACTCTCCTGATATTGAGCCGACGAGTGGCATCGACACAAGCGTTGTTCCAGGGGCACAGGGAGACGTACTGAATAAATGGTCGGAAAACAACCTCTGCTATTACTTTGAAGAATTTGTTGATTGGGATTGGACAGAATGGATGAAGGCTAAATATAAGCGTTAAGAAATTGCTACATCTGCTAAAACGGGTAAGGTAGTTAAATTTCAGTTTGTTAATTACTGTAGGAATCTGTATTGCTAATTCAACTTAATATCCAGTACTATAAGATATACACTGTACATGATTGAAAATATCTTTTAGGCTTATATCTTCTGGTATGCTCGTAGTACGCACCTGTAACAAGATTATTCAGGACATGTGAGTTGTGTTAAATAAACAGTCCATTTAAAGGCATTATAACTTTCCAAAAGAAAACCGTAGTGAATAGTAATTGGAGTAAGGAAATGACTTTTCCTAGCTTTGCGGTAAATTTATTCGCCAATTTCAAGCAGTTTACCCCTGTATATCAAGTTCGTGCGGCTTAACAGGTTGCGCGCTCCGCCTGGCTGGGTGTGTATCTCTTGTTTAAGCGATAGGGCTCAGGGACGATAAACCACGAATTAAACATTTGCCCCCCCCCACCTCGTTAAATTGGCACAAAGCAGCGCAACGCCAATTGCCTCCACAGGACAATGTCTGAATTGAGTGAAAAGACCGGCCTCGAACAGGAGCTGTCGGAGGCTGCGGTGACAGCTGAGCCGTTAGACGAGGTTCCATCAGAGCGACCCCTCCGCAACTCCCCGCCCATGGCCATGCTGGCCGTGTCGTTCAAAGAGGCAGCATTGGACAGCCCGACGTTTCGAGCCAGCATGAACCACCTGAGTGAGCAGTTTGAAGCGTTGGACCGCTGGATCGATGGTTTCATCAAAGCAACTACAAGAATGACCCAAGAGATGGAAGGTTAGTAGTACAGGGGCGACACACCGCAACGAAGGACTAACAAAACTTTCTAGTATTACAAGACGCAGCGAACTTTTTGATATCGAGATTTGTGCCCGACTTTGTTACGCAGGGCCTAATTGACCACGACTATACCATGCTGGCAATGCGGAGATATGCTAGCGCAACGAAGCATTTCTGGACCGAGATCATCAGTCGCGTAAACTTCCAATCCAACAAGACGGTTGCACGGCTCACGGACTTCCAAAGGGCCGACCTCCGCAGCTTTAAGGAGTGCCGTAAGAACTTTGAGGCGACCCAGGCCAAGTTCGATGCGGCACTCAACCGGTACGCCTCCATGTCCAAGACAAAAGAGCCTTCCTCGCTGCGCGAGGATGCATTCCAAGTGTCTGAGTCGAGGAAGGCGTATATAAAGGCAAGCTTTGACATGTGCTGCATTATTGCAACCGTGCAGCGAGCTCTTGATACAAGTCTGATCGAGGCGTTAGCCGACCCGTGGGTGCTGCGAGCGCGGTCCTTTGGATCCAATGACCCTGTGTTCCAGCGAATTGGCGTAGAAATGCACCGAATCAAAACATGGGCAAAGGTCATGACGAGCTCGCTGCGGCCCATCGAGACCGAGATGCTCAGAGCACGCAAGGAAATGGAGGATGCTGCCGTGGCCCGCGCTATTCCTTCACGGGACCTCAACGACTATGCAGTTCAGACCTCGACAATTAGCCACTTTGTGCCGGATGCAGAATCGAGCCAACCGGAGCACGAAAAGCACGGGTGGCTGTTCGTCAAATCATCCGTCAAGCCCGCCCGACAGGTGTGGGTACGGCGGTGGGTGTTCGTCAAGAATGGCATGTTTGGCTGGCTTGTGCTGTCGCCAAACAAAAATTCCGTGCAAGAGAGCGATAAGATCGGCGTATTGTTGTGCAATGTTAGCCCGGAGCCCAGTGAAGAGCGACGATTCTGCTTTGAGGTCCGCACTAAGGACAGTACGCTCATCCTGCAAGCAGAGACACTGGCAGATCTACGATCATGGCTTCAGGTGTTTGAATTCTCAAAACGAGAGGTAATTAAGAACGATACGAAAAATTCTGACATTTCTTATGCCTTTCAAAATGTCTACCCTCTTATTCCTGAGTTTGCTTCGACTGCACACACCTCGACTGACATGGAAATTACCCATCTGCGAAACGGCGCCGACGCAAGTATCGTTGGCGCTAGCCCAACTTCCCCACGCCAGTCTACGGACATTACTCGTAAGCCACACAGCCTAATCGCGACGCCAGAGGCTTCGAACATTCAATCGATTATGATCAATGGCAAGTCAGAGTTCCCAGAAGGGTTTGATTTCGCCTCCACTTGCTCCACGTTCACCTCAATTGGCCCCTTCCCATCCCACCTTGCCCCGTCTCCGCTTATTAATGCACCAATGCCTACTGCAATGACCAAGGACGCCATTCTATCCAGCTCCTGTCTTACCCCAACGGCAATGCCTAGCGCAGCAACCGCAAACTTTTGGGGGTCCGTCAATTGGGCTCTCTATCTCAAAACAGAGCAGCTCCATCGCAACGAAGCCATGTCTGCCAAAGTGGAAGATCAAATCCCATTCTCTGTTGTTCAGAAAGTAGCTGAGGGGTACCCAGACTACTACCCACCCGAGCTTCGCGCACAAGACACTCAAATGCGGGCCATTTTCCAGTCTGTAGTGGACAATGACCCAATGGATCGGGTTGTGCTTGTTATCCGCGCTGTCGTCGCTCCGAATCCAAAGCAGGAACTGCCAGCGCGTATCTTCGTCACACCCCGGAACTGCTACATTTATTGTCATATATTCGGATTCACTGCGGTCATTAAAAAACCCTACAGCGAGTGGCTCAGCTGTGAGGGCCATGCTGGTACGAGCTGGGATACCATCTACTGGGTTGACAAGGACGGAACGAGCGTGAGCGCACGAGTATTCTTGGACTCTGGACGGGTTATTCAAAAAAGAATGCAGTATTTGATGGATATATTGGGTAACAAAGACGTGACACTCAAAGAGATCGTGGAGAAAATGCGCACTCTCGGTATACCACCAAAGGGTGTCGAGGGCGGCGAGTTTAGTGGAAGCGATGGTGCGACGGCCACTAAGGAAAACGATACGCGACAGCTGCTCCACGACTACCTCAGCATTAAGAAGCCTAAACCAGTCAACTCATTTCCTCTGCGGGAGGAATCTCAGACTTCGCCTATGATTGATCTCGCACTAACTATGGACCAGAAAGTTGCTGAACGAACATTCGACGTATCCGCTAAAACTCTGTTTTATGTCACATTTGGTGATCTGTCACCTGTGTTCCATTATAAAGAATCCTCTCTTTACCGAAGGACAAACCTGGAGGTTACGCCGTGGAAATTAATAAAAAGATCGGGCAAGCTCGAACGAGATTTGACGTTTAATTTGGAGGCAAAAGGTGTGTTCCCCAGTTCGGCCAAAATGACGTCAAAATTCAACAACAATTCCGTGGTCAATGTTCAGCGGGTGGAGAAGATGGACGACAGCGGTTTCTTTTCCGTTTACGATCGACGGTCTCCATGGGAGATGCCTCATGGCGACATTTTCTATACTACCACTCGTTTCGTCATCACCCAGGCAGGAAAGAACAAATCTAGGATGACTATTTATGCCACAGTCGAATGGGTGGAGCGGTCCAAAATGATGCGAACGGTAGTAGAGAATCTAGTTTACCATCATATGGCGATCGAGTATAAGGTTCTCTTGAATAGGGTAGCTCAATGCCGTGAGAAATTGGGGAAACGAGGTATGGCCGTGACAGCAATTCGTTTGTTTGGCAGACTAGGTAAGCTTTCTGAGCCCGAGGAAGAGGAGCCTGAGGCGACAACAGCATCCGAGCCAAACGAGCATGATGAAAGAGACAAACTGTTTTCTTACAGTATGCATAGCAGCACAATTGGGTGGATTGTTACTGTATTGACCAGCATTGTGATGATTATTGTAAAGGTTGTAAAGAACATTTACAATGAGATCACCCTACACAAACTTAGCATTGGTCTTCTTCTCGCTTCGGTGGGCCTGAATTTCATTCTTGCTGGTATGTCAACTGTGTCCTTCTGGACTGAGCGACACGCATCGTCCATTATGGAAAACAAACTCCACGTCATACCAGGTCAATCCTCTGTCATGAAGCGTTCCATCTATCTCACTGATATCGATGAGTTAATTGGGTCTGGCCATTTGATGGACTCGATTGAGACTAGCGGATTATGCTATGATAAGTTCAAGTCTTTAGTCCGACAGCCTCTCTTTGATAATCTTGAACTGCCATTCTCTGTCGGAGCTGATGATAACCTGGACAAGGAGAGTCAGGAATACTCCAGGCGTATCACCCGATACCGAAATGAGCTTGGAGTACGAAGAAACAAGGCATTGATTACCTTAAGAATGCTCAACAGGCTCGAACAAGAGCTTATTGTTACGGAATGGAAGAATTTTTTGCTTCATGAGATAAAGATGTGCTCCATTTTGAACGATAGTGAAGGTGTCGATAAGCGAAACCAGTCTGTATTAAAGGCGTACTGTGAGAGCTGTATAGGAGAGTGGAAGCAATCCAGTGATTTCGCAGGATAGGATTGCCATACTATTTATTTTCATAGACTATTAAAGACATATTTTATATTAGGCATGCATAAAAAAGGTACTAGTCTGTTAAGCGGGCTAAACAGTATAATGTAGTTCATCTCCAATTGTAATGTTATACCATTGTCGGTCGGTTAGTAATTTAGGGTCAACAGTCATGTGCATTCCAAACAGTAGCTTTCCCTCAGCTTTTCGTGTCTTGTGGAGCGCTAAATATGGCTTGTTGTCGTACTTGGCGGTGCGTGCATTAACACCAACCATATTGCATCGTCTACAGGGTCCAAGAAGCTGGAATTTGACCTCATTGGATTCTAATGACGTCCAAGAATCTTCGGCATACCCATGCAGATAGTCACCTTTGATTTTGATGTTAGCGCGGAACACATCACTATCGATAGCTGGCACTCCGTAATCTTCAGCTAGTTGCCCTACACTGTTTTCTGATATTAACAGTAGTGGACTCGAGTTTGCCATGGAAATTGGAATAGGGGCAGCAGTAACGTCATTTCTCGGTTTCTTCTCGACTGGTCCGTTAAGATGTGGCTTGAAATATCTAGTCTGCAGACAAGTGGCACCGCTATCCTTCGGAAATCTTGCTAGCGTACACTCGATGCCTATGATCTCAGAGAAGAACTTGACAATGTGTGACGCAGTATAAATCTGGACAGATACGTCATCGCCACATATTCTCGACGGGATTGCTGCCAGTGCTTCGGCGTCATCTTCAAGAGGTATGACCAACTCGCCACGTGAAAATCCTTCCTTCGCTACTGTCACCCTCATGATGCGCTGATCCTCATCGATGATCGGGTGGATTGTTGCCATTGCATAGTGCTTCTTTAGCGACAATACGGAGTAATTTGAGAGGTTGACGAGACAAAACTCCCTATCCCATTTCAGCCCTTCTGGTCCTACCTGCCAGACCATTCCATTTGGGATGTGAAATCCTCCACAGGACTTGATCGGATAAACAACTATGTCACTGATTCTTGGGAGGGATTTTGAAGTGTAGCGGAGCATGCTCTGTGGGCTGTCGGCAGTATCGAGGTAGAATTCCTCCAGGCAGCTAACCAGGGCCCTGATATCTGCCCTGCTTGAACAAGCACCTAGGCTCGCACGGATTGCACCGGTCGGCTTGTTATTCATGACATCATTATCGTCTCCGCAGACGTGACCATTCGCATAATTTGTTATGATTTCCTGCTCATCAATCCCAATATATTGGGCAGTTGATCCAGTGTTACACAGCGTGCCAGTTCTAATGTTGATGCCCTTGGATAGCGCAATCTTATCAAAGTCAGCATATCCAATCCAGTTGCCATCTTGGTCTTTCAGATTAAAAGTGACAATTGGACCCTTATTGGTGGTATCAAGGTACTCCTTTGAGGTAGTATAAATGTAGCAAAGCTTCTGCCCATTTGGATAGTGAAGGGCATCCAGTTCGGTACATAGCTCATGTGCCAACGATGCGCAGTGCTGGGAAATATTGGAGAAAGAGCCATAGATACTGTTGAAAGTATCAATAGCAATGGATAATGCAAGGATAGAGTGGAAGGGGAGGGTGCCATCTTCCAACTGAGTCGAAAGAGCTTTTGCGCGGGGGGCAAAGTCCTTGAAAGCAGTCAGACTCCCCACTGTTCCGCCACCAAAATACCGCCGGTTGCCGAAGAATTTGAAGATTTGAGGCGATTTCTTGACAATAAGTGCCCCCAGATCAGGGAAGCCAAATATCTTGTAAAACGAGACCGCCATAAAGTCTGGTTTAATGGCCGACAAATCCGGAGGGCAGGTAGAGCTAATCGATGCCGCATCAAGCAAAGTTAACACTTTTTCATTCTGTTCAATGATTTTGAGCCAGTCTCTGCTGGGATAGCGATCGCCAGAGAAGTTTGACTGGCACGGCCATGAAACGACTTCAAGATCGCTACTGCCCTGCAGGCTCACCAGTTTTGCCTCCATCGAATCTCGGGTGGCAACATCATATTCCCGCGCAAGGTTTCTTAGCCCGAGCAGAGATGTATGGCTGTCGTTGAGGTAGGTGTACTTTGCTGCGCTGATGGATTCCCCGACTAGCTTTACAGCCGCAGTAGCATTAGCAGTAAAGACCACTTCATACTCGGTTGGATCTGCGTTGAAGAAACCTAGTACTTTGTTCCTCGCCTTCTCTACGACGTCCGTAGACCGCTCGGAGGCTGATGAGCGCGAGTGTGGATTGCCATATATGTTTCCTAGCAACGCCTGCGAGTAGGACTCGATCAGGCTCTTTGGATACAAAGTCGTCCCAGCATGATCAAGGTAAGTATCCCCGCCGTCAACAAGGCAGGGATATTCTCTTTGTCGAATCAGCTCGATATCATACATCGTTTAACGACATGGAGAAGCTGCCCCCTGTGATTCACGGCATATATATACAGTCTATATCAAATTACCGTTTCTCGCTTATGTCCTATCAAAATGTGGAGCCGACGGGTCGCCATCGGCATGCCCGTCGGAGGGGAGTCCTACTCATCGCAGATCGCTCAGCCGACCATACAGCTTAATATGGTTAAGGAGTCAAGTAAAGCCATTAGTAGTTTGCCTAGCTCGATACCAAGCGTAAATATAGCTTAGCTACCATAATGTAATGTGGGTCCAGAGTCCTGCAGAGTTAGCAGCCACCGTTGGTGTACTAGGAGATTGATTATTCGTTATACATGACTGAAGTGGTCTAATAAACAAATGCTCTATTGGTCAAGCAATGGGTTTGAATGAATCTCCTTTCAATGTCATTTCCCATTGACAATCAGCCAACAAGTGAGTATTTCAATTTTTTGTTGTATCGCAAAGAGATAATGCAATGGATTGCAGCTACTTCATTCTAAGGTACCTCTTAGCTGTAATTAAATTATAGTAGATGGCTCACAAAGTGTGGAAGGTTTATTAAATCTGTGCGTTAGACATGCATATTTCGTTGCAAGTTACAAGCTAAGCTTAACCAACCGCTTGTAACCATCAACACTCTCAATGAGGTCTCCAAAAGTAATGTGCTCTTCAGCGCCGTGGGCCTGGTGGATGGAGCCTGGACCATAAAGGTACTTTGTAAAGTTACCGTCCAAGTTCGGAATATCAGTAGAGTACTTGAGGATGATATTGTCAAAGCCTGGTACGTCGTAAGTCAAGTACTGAGGAGCCACAGCATAGAGATTATCCAAATCCACTCGTGGTCTCGACTCGGCAACCTCCTTGAGCTTGTTGACGACAAACTCGTAGTCGTGGGCGATTCGCACGGACACTAGAGCCTCGGCCTCGGCAGGGACGACGTTTCCAGCAACACCGCCGGCAATCTTGCCGATATTGAAAGTAGAGGGGCCCAGCAAGTCATCGACCGGCCAGTCGGTCTCAAGCAGTTCGTTGAGCATGTCAATGAGGATCTCATTGGCACTGACACCCAGCTCTGGGTACCCCGAGTGAGAGGCCTTGCCATGGACGCTGTACGTGGCCAGCGCAATTCCCTTGTGGCCGACGCCGAGCTTGAGCTCAGTGGGCTCGCCAAAGATGACTGTCTCCCACGACTCGACGCCCGTCTTTCGGTTAGCAAGCTTCATGCCCTCACCATTGACCTCCTCATCAACGACAAACAGGAGCGCAACGTCACCATCCGAGACCTCGCCAGAGGCTCGAAGCTCCTCGAGGGCCGTGATCTGAGCAGCGACGCAGTTCTTGGCATCGACAGCGCCTCGCCCGTAGATCTTGTCGCCCTCAACCTTGTATGGGAAGTATGGTGGTACCGTATCAATGTGAGAGGTCAGGAGCACGCGAGCGTCGCGGTTCTGGCCAGAATAGGCATAGATGTTGAATCGCTTAGGGGACTCCTGGAGCAGCTGGATTTCGACGGTGTAGCCCAGACCCTCTAGGTGCTCCTTGAGGAACTCGCCGACCTTCTCCTCGGTGCCCGAAACGGACGGAATTTCAACGAGCTGTCGGTGGAGGTCAATGAGCTTTGAGTTGGGCTCCTCTTTGGCTAGCGGCAATTGCTCAATAACGCTGTCCACAAAAGGCAGCCATTGGAGCGACACGGCAGAGCTCAACGAGGCCGCTACAGCTGCGATCGAAAGTGTCGAAAGTTTCATATTTTGCTTTTTATTTTATTCAGCCCGAAAGGTTGTCTACAATGACTGAAGTCTACAAAAAGCGGAGTTTGTTTGGTGAGACGGAGCCCAGGTACCGGCTTCGGTTAGATACGCTTTATCGGCGCATCTCCGCCGAAGGCCCCGAATAGACCTGCTGTATAGAGAGCACATACCAGTTATGCGGCCTCATGGGGCCCCCCATCCCGGGGCATCTCTATTGGTGCATCTACTCATGGGCATTAAGCATGTATGAATATCCGATTAAGAATCATTTATGGACTCGTATTGACCGAGGAACCTATCGGAAGAGAAGGGCCATTATTGCAAAATATCCCGTGAATAAACCCAACAATTGTATTCAACAGGCTAGTGATACCCCATCACCCTGTATCTATGTGCCCATCGGCCGGGCATCAACTGGTCAAGAGATGGGCTGGCTATTGACATATATACCGAAAGGCATATCACAGCGAGACACAGCTAGGCGTCGTAAGCGCGCCAGGTAAGCAGCCCTCGGGTAAATGAGACTATTGCGGCAAAACTTAGGTACACGCGCCTACGGGAGAGGGGGCCCTGTAATGTAAGGATGTGCCAATGTTGGAGCTCTGGGGTAACGGCGGCTAAATGGTGGGGTGGCCGTCTGGCGCGGCTATCTCTGAATAGCGATATCCCCACGTTTGGGCATAGCCAGTGATCCAGGAAACAGGGTTATAAAAGGCGCCAATTCCAAAGGTTGCAACTTTCCCATTTTCCACACACGTGTATTGAAGACTCAATGCTCAAGAACCTCTCTCGATCCTCTGGTGCGCGACTCTCCTGCGGACGACGGGCTTACTCCGTTGCCGCGCAATACTTCCCTAACGAGCCAGCCGCACCATCGACCAAGACCAGCATTCCTGGCCCAGCAAGCAAGAAGGAGCTGGAGCGTCTCCACAAGATCTTTGACTCGTCCGCCGCGTACTTTGTTGCTGACTATTTCAACTCGGTCGGTAACTACATTAAGGATGTCGACGGCAACGTGTTGCTCGATGTCTACGCGCAGATTGCGTCGAACCCCATTGGCTACAACAACCCAGCCTTGATCAAGACGGCCAAGAGCGACGCCATGGTCAACGCGCTGGTGAACCGACCAGCTACTGGTAACTTCCCATCCAACGACTACGCCGAGACCCTTGAGCAGGGTCTGCTGAAGAAGGCTCCAAAGGGCCTCGACAAGGTGTGGACCGCTCTTTCGGGCTCTGATGCCAACGAGACTGCGTTCAAGGCTGCCTTCATTTACCAGACTGCCAAGCGACGAGGCGGCTACAGCGCCACCAACTTCACTTCCGAGGAGATTGCTTCCTCCATGGAGAACAAGGCCCCAGGCGCTCCAGAGATGTCTATTTTGTCCTTTGATGCCGGTTTCCACGGCCGAACGTTTGGCTCCCTGTCGGCCACTCGATCCAAGCCAATCCACAAGCTCGATATTCCAGCATTCAAGTGGCCAAAGGCTCCATTCCCCAAGCTCAAGTACCCGCTCGAGGACAATGTCGATCACAACAAGGCCGAGGAGGCCCGATGCCTTGAGGAGTTTGAGAAGATCCTGACCACCTGGTCTTCTCCAGTTGCGGCTATCATTGTCGAGCCAATCCAGTCTGAGGGCGGCGACAACCACGCCTCTGCTGCCTTCTTCCAGGGTCTCCGAGACATCACCAAGAAGCACGACGTGCTTATGATCGTCGATGAGGTCCAGACCGGTGTTGGTGCCACTGGTAAGTTCTGGGCTCACGAGCACTGGAACCTGTCCTCCCCACCAGACATTGTCACCTTCTCCAAGAAGGCCCAGACCGCGGGCTACTACTTTGGCAACCCAGAGCTGCGACCATTCTTGCCATACCGACAGTTCAACACCTGGTGCGGTGACCCATCCAAGCTCCTCATTGCCAAGTCGCTGTTCCAGGAGATTGAGGCCAACAACCTGGTCGAGAACACTCGACTCACTGGTGATTACCTTTACGGCGAGCTTGAGAAGCTGGCTGAAAAGTACCCAACCAAGTTCGCCAACCTGCGAGGTAAGGGCATGGGCACCTACATTGCATGGGACGCCGAGTCCCCAGCCGATCGAGATGCTTTCTTGAACACTATGCGACAGAACGGTGTCAACATGGGCGGCTGCGGTGCCCAGTCCGCTCGACTGCGACCAACTTTGGTCTTTGAGAAGAAGCACGCCGATATCCTTATCGACGTTATCAAGAAGTCCTTGTAATGACCCAGAGAACAAAATTTACCTATCCTCAGCTTTTTATGTATCAATTTGATGTTTTGACTGTGTTCACAATGATATACGCCTTCCCTAATCTACTACATGATAATTCACACAACTGCTTTTTCTTTCCCCGCAGGTCTATGTCATTTTTGTAGAAGAGCGGTTCTGAAGGATCCTAGGCAATTGATTTAGCTCTTAAACTACCTGATAGATTGAATTGTGAAAGTGGTTATGTTGAGTGTTTTAGAATAATCATGTAGAATAGCAACTGTTGAGAAAACTAAGACCGGCACCAACTGTTCACATTACACTATATTATATTATTATACACACTACTCTTGACCGACACGTCAAAGGGCATAATACCTTGTCGGAGCTGGATATACGCCTTTGATATTACCTAGTCCAGTTAAGTGATTCACGTGACTTCCGCCACACACCTTGGCATACCCAAATCTTCGCGAAGGTACTTGACTGCCGTGGATGCAATGGCTAGTGCAAAGAGACCCGCCGTAAACGACGGCCGTGGCAGCAGTCAACGGCCTCGCACAAATGGGTCAAATGGCAGACGCATATTCGAACAGCGCAGAGCTGCTCCGGCAGTAAGAGATCAGACCCCCATCCCGATGCCCGCCAACGCGCGAGTAGTCTATGCCAGGAACACACCTCCACCCCCAGCTGAAGAGCTCGAGCAGCAACACTTTAGTGATTTCAGCTCCTCTGACGGGGAAGATCGAGACAATAGATACGCTGAAGCGGCTCCAGTTTCACTAAGTCAACTGGCAGATGCAGAGGATGATGAGAGTTATGACGAATCGTACAATCCAAGCTACAATAGCTATCAAAGTGACGATGATGATGATGTGTATCCTACACCTTTGGAAGAGCTGCTGGCCAGCTTCCTAGAACAGCAGAATGGTAGAGAAGAACAAGAGCTAGATCAAGCTCTGGATAGTGCTATGGACGATCTCGACTCAACAGCGTCGCCCGAGATCGTTACGATTGAGTCTTCCGAAGAAGACGATGATGACGATGATGTTATAGAGGTTTCGAGTAACCCCAAGCACAAGAACGATATTGTGGATCTGACAGAGGAGAACCTCAAAGCATCGCAGCCGGAAGGACTCACAGAGAGAAAGCGTTTGAATACGTTCAACTGCCCTGTCTGTATGGATGAGGCAGAAAAAATCGTTGTTACTCCGTGTGGACATTTGTATTGCAGCGATTGTGTCTTCAGAGCATTGTCCTCTACTTCACATGCGACAGAGAGCAAGGGTGAATGCAGCATATGTCGTCGAGGGGTGATGTACAAAAAGCTAACCTACTTGGAGCTCAAATGTGGATAACTGCATTCATATGGAAAATTCTATATAATTAGAATCCGGTCCACTCTTCATATTCGCTTTCGTCAGACTCCTCTGGGTTACCTTCCTCCGAAAGAGTCTCGCCTGTTTTGTCAAAACAAGCAGCAAAAAATCCAATGCCTCCATCTACTTTAGGCAGGGCTCTAACGCAGCCTTCTGCTAGCTGCTCTGCATTGGCCATGCCCGCAAACTCTTCTGGGAACCCTCTTCTATGCCAGCTTGGAAGAACCTTATCCCGAGTCCTCAGCCTCCACTGAGGATGGGCTTCAAGCAATTTCCTAACCACTTGCTCATTCTCCTCGGCATGAATGGAACAAGTAGAGTATACTACAGTTTTTGCGCTGGGAAAGCTCATGGCATGAGATACAATGCGATACTGAAACTCTGCCAGCTTGTGCAAACGGTACTTGTCTTCCTGGTCTCCTTTCTTTTCCTCTTCGAACCCTCTGCCAAAGATCCCAGAACCAGAGCACGACGGATCTACTACAAACCCAGTAACATCGGCAAATTCCTCCGGGTCGGCTTGTGTAAAGTCTTGAACTTTGACAGAGACACAATCGGCCGCGCCTGCTATTCTCACCATCTTCTTGAGTACTTCACCCCGTTTTGGATCACGTTCGAACGCCGTGATTGAATTTGGCTTGCCCATAACGTGTGCAGCCAGATGAGTGGTCTTGTTCCCAGGAGCAGAGCACGCGTCAATAAGAATATCTCCAGGTTGTGGACTCAATATTTCGGCCGGGAAACACGATGCTCGATCCTGAATAATTATCTGGCCCTGCTTGTATGCCTTGGAAGACGTTATAGGCTGTGCTGGATGCACTCCATAAAGATTCTTGACGTGGACGTCTTTGTAGTAAGTGCCCTGCGTTATCTCTCCTATGGATCCCACTGGTACTAGGTTGGGTATGAGTTCTGTGATCTCAGTTGCGTCAGTGTTAATTGGGTTAATTCTTATCCATCTAATGGGAGACTCATCATCTTCCTTTGCAAAAGTCTCATTGCTTGCAGTCTTGTGCTTGACCTTGTATTTAACAAGCTCTGCCTTGAGTCGGGTCTTGTGACGCAGCACTGCATCTTTAGCCTGGTTCTTACCACAATTGATCCTACCAGACCTAGAGAGCAGCAAATCATGGACCATAAGCAGGGCTATCGGCTTTGTTAGTCTCTTTTCAGCCTTGAGGATGCCCGATGCCTTGATCACGTCGCTCAATAGCGATTTGTACTTGATCGTCTCAGATACCAGGAGAACGACTTGCCGTGGATCCGACTTTAGCTTTTTATTTTTCTCATATGCATTATATATAATGGATCTCAGCGATCCAGTCTTGTTTTCTGTATTCAGAAACTCTGCCGCTTCTGAGTATAAACTCATTAGATGTTCGTAGTATGTGTCTATGTGATCAGATCAACAGTAATTTTTCACGATAAAAGCCGGTCTGAAATAATCCCTATCGGTACTCAAAATACCTACACACATCAAATTATGGTCTTTGCCGCTGACATTGTGCTACCTTCGCTTTCAGCTACCAGTACTTAATTTATGAGGATGATTTATTTAGTGATCTTGAGATTTTAACTGAAGCTGTGCAATTAAAGTGGGATGGGGGGGGGGGGTAAGAATTCCATTTCTACGCAGAACAGTTGGAACAATAGCGACTAGCTTGTCTATTACCTTGCCTGGATCAAAATGTGGTAAATATTATTCATAGTATGGGCCAGTTGCGGGTCTGCCTATCTAAGCAGTCGGATCTCAAGGATGGCCACAATAGTTGAACATCAGTGCATCGCAGCAGTATATACAAGAGTACTACTCAACTAGAACCAAACTACTCAAATCAGTACAACTTCGCTACGTTTAATATTCATATTTAAAATGGAGTGGTCTTCAGTATTGAGGTGGTGCCCATTTACGCGAAAGGGACGCGTAATATCTGCGCACGCGTCGATCACCACTTTAACCCGCGTCGTCGACTTTTACGACCTCGCAACGCGACACAGACGGAACCATGTCCAGTGATCCTTCGCAAAGCATTACGCGTTTTATCTCTGGCCTGTCGGCTAAGGACAGGCAGACGATCCGCGTGTTTGAACTTCAGAACGACAATTCCAAAAGCTACCGAGTGTATGGAGATGAGGACGCGACTTACGTTGCTCAGGCTGTCCACAAGACGACCTCAGTCATCAAATATTTTAAGGATACTCCATGGTGCGCCATGAATGGATCTGTGTTTGGCGCCTTTGTTAACGACGCGCTTTCAAATCGCGCGCTGAAGCTTGAGATCTACTCCAACGGGCGATCAGGGTGGCAGCTGACTCGAACTGCATCCCCGGGTAACCTGGCTGACGTTGAGGATATCGTTATCGGTGCTATGAGCCAGAATCCAGTTATTATGGCCGTTAAGCTGGAGACTAAAGGGGGACAGCGTCGTGTGGGCGCATGTTTCGTGGATATCAACACACGAGTCATGGGGCTGTCACAGTTTGAAGACAACGAACTGTATTCTAATCTCGAGTCGCTGGCGATTCAGTTGAGTGTTAAGGAGTGCATTGTTGTCCAGGGCAAGATTGATACGGCCGACGCACGCAAGACTGATTTCGATATGGCCAAGGTGCAGGATGTATTGACGCGGTGCAATGTCGCAATCACCGAGCGAAAAGGCTCTGAGTTTAACAGCGATACGGTGGAACAGGATATTAAGCGGTTGTTAGATGTTGATGATTCGGCAATTGATACAACTTTAGTGAATGCATTGACCCAGAAGCTGGCCCTGTCGTGCGCAGCAGCCCTAATAAGCTACTTGGATTTGCTGTCAAGAGCCAACGATGGAGCAAAGTTCCATCTGGTCCAGCACGACTTGAGCCAATATATGCGGCTGGATGCCTCAGCGCTTAAAGCGCTCAATTTGTTGCCGGATCTGCGGGGTGGCTCTAAGAGCATGAGTCTTCTGGGGCTGTTGAATAAGTGCAAATCTGCGGCTGGCTCCCGATTACTGGAGCAGTGGCTGAAGCAGCCTCTAATGGACATTGAGAAAATTGAAGAGCGCCATCATCTCGTCGAGGGTCTCATTGAAGGGTCCGATGGCCCAATGTTGCGCCAGACTCTACAGGACGAACTCCTTAAAGTTGTTCCTGACATTAACAGGCTCGTTCGAAAACTCCAGAAAAGAGTTGCAAAGCTGGAGGATGTAGTGCGAATCTATCAACTGATTATTCGACTGCCCGATTTTGTAGCTGCACTGGAGATGATGCAGGACGACAAGTACAAGGAGGCATTTGAGAATAATTATACTGCAAAATTGCGGGAGCTATCAGGCCAGTTTACGAATTACAAGAACCTCGTTGAATTCGCAGTCGATCTCAATGCTATCGACAACCACGAATTCAGAGTTCGTCCGGATGTTAACGAAGAGTTGAGAGAACTCAGGGACTCTATGAACAAGCTGCGTGGCGAAATGGATGATATATATCAGGAGACCCAGGATAAACTTGGCATGGACCACAAGAAGCTTAAACTCGAAGAACAAAAGGTCTACGGGTGGTGTTTCCGATTGACGCGAAACGACGCCAAGTGCCTGAAGGACCACAGTGGATTCCAAGAGCTCAGTACACAAAAAGGCGGTGTTTTGTTCACGTCTTCTGCACTCCGAGCTGCGAGTAAGGGATACTCACAGTGTTCCAGCGACTATGATATGAAGCAGTCTATTATGGTATCAGAGGTTGTGGCCACAGCTGCTGGGTATTGTCCGGTTTTAGAGGAACTTTCGACTGTTCTAGCACACCTCGACGTCATTGTGAGCTTCGCCCACGTTTCTGCATTCTCTCCTACTCCGTATGTTCGCCCCAAGATGCATCCGCGTCATACGGGCAATACTGTGCTCAAAGAAGCTAGGCACCCATGCATGGAAGTCCAAGACGAAGTTAACTTTATTCCTAATGATGTTGAGCTCATTCGCGACGAGTCCGACTTTCTTATCATCACTGGTCCTAACATGGGTGGTAAGAGTACCTATATTCGACAGATTGGTGTCATTGCACTCATGGCTCAGACTGGTTGTTTTGTTCCCTGTGAAGAGGCGGAGTTGACCATATTCGACAGCATTTTGGCACGAGTTGGTGCTGGCGATTCACAACTCAAGGGCTTATCTACATTCATGTCGGAGATGATTGAAACAGCGACTATCCTCAAAACTGCTACTCGTGAGAGTCTCATTATCATTGACGAATTGGGGCGAGGTACTTCTACCTATGATGGGTTTGGACTGGCATGGGCTATTTCTGAGCACATTGTCACGAAGATTGGATGCTTTGCCTTATTTGCAACTCATTTCCACGAGCTCACGTCACTGGCGGAGAGCTACAAGAATGTTTGTAACCTTCATGTTGTTGCGCATGTCTCTGGATCTGGGGACTCTAGCAATGACATTGCATTGCTGTATAAGGTTGAAAAGGGCACTGGTGACCAGTCGTTTGGTATCAATGTTGCTGAAGTGGTGCAATTCCCAGCCAAGGTGATTGCTATGGCAAAACGAAAGGCAAGTGAGCTCGAGGATTACGCCGAGTGCGACGAAGCGATCAAGAAAACAAAGCTGGAGGACATGCGATCTGGCTCGGAACTCTTGAGGAATGTGCTCAAGGCCTGGGCCAGCGAAGTAGACTTGTCCAAGCAGTCTGCTGAAGAAGCGATTGAAAAGCTGAGGGCCTCTCTTACCGATGACATTAAGGAGAACCGATTTGTTCAAAGCATTATAAGTTCCTTGTAACTAGTATAATAATATTGTATAGATTATTAATTCTGGGCATTCAGTCTCCTTTGTGTACTTCCGGGTTCAGATATTGGCGCATAGTGGCGCGCATTAAGCTCCAATGTCTGTCGAAGCCGTTTCACACGGAAGTTGCTATATAAAGGCGCAAAAAGGACTGTGCTGTTGTGCAATTAATAGATGTACGTAGATAGAACGCGAAGACTTTTTCTGAGTGCAAAATTCTTTTGTAGAAAGTCAGTATGATAAATCTGATGCCTCCGCATTTCAATTGATATTGTCTGAACTTCAGCCACTATTTCAACGGGGGATATACTAGTAACTATCGAATTAACTATCGGAGCCAAAATATTCCATACTCTCTCTCGTTGCGGATGCTATTATTCACCAAATTAACAGTCTAATTTGACGCACGTACCTTACCCCAGAAATTTAACCCCGGAGAAGGGGCGCATGGGCGCGGCGCTCCGGGAACCCGCAATGATTATCATATGATAGCGAGAATGCATCGCGTAGGGACTTTTGCACGTGAAGAGACCCTGAAAGATCTTTAGGCAATTATAAACTAGAGCTCTCGGATTCGTCCCCCTTTTTTTTTTCCCTCGACTACTCTCTCTCGGTAGTGTATTTGGTAGAATGGCACCTGTTTTATCTACCATTTGGCACCCCGATGGGGTGTTATTTAAATTGCTGTCCGACTTGTCCAGAAAGGACACTCGGATGGTGAGGAAAATACTACGGCGGTTGTCAAAACGCACTCGAATTGCCGTAGTCATGGCACTTCTGGCGGCGACTGCGGCGGGAGTAGCCTATAAAGTAGAAAAGAACCGCCAGGAACAGCGCAAGGGTCGAGAGTTGCATCGGGTCTCCTCTGCTGTAACTCTGAGCGATGGATGGTCTCAGGAAATTTTTGTTCCCTCCAAGGGTAAGCAAAGCCGGGTTATTATCAAACCGACCAAGAAGGTGACCTTTGAGGCCCATCGAAGACTCTTCCTCGACCCAAAGACCAGCCAGTCTGAAAGATCGACAAAGAAAGCAGGCATCAATGCGCTCTTCTTCAAGGAGTTTAGTGCGATCTGGTCCATTGTCGTCCCCCACATTCGGTCTAAGACTTCGGGGCTTTTATTCGTGCATGCACTCTTCCTCGCTGCTCGGACCTACCTATCATTGCTCGTGGCAAAGCTCGACGGACAGATCGTGAGGGATCTTATCGCGGCCAATGGGAAAGATTTCACCCGAGGGCTAGTGTATTGGTTGCTGCTGGCGATCCCGGCATCTTATACGAACTCGATGATCAAGTTCCTACAGGCCAAGATTTCAATTGCGTTCCGGACTAAGCTTATTCGGTACATTCATGATATCTATCTTGATTCGCAGCTAGGGTACTATAAAGTCACCAACATTGATGGCGGAGTTGAGGGTGCAGACCAGTATATTACGGCAGATATTACGCGGTTTTGCGATGCCGCCGCGGCACTCTACTCGAATCTTGGTAAGCCCTCGGTTGATTTCCTCATCTTCAGTTATCAGCTCTCGCGCAACCTTGGTCCCCTGGCTCTCATAGGTATTTTCACCAACTACTCGCTGACAGCGTGGGTGCTCAAGAAGATTGCTCCGCCATTTGGCCAGATGGCCGCTACTGAGGCCAAGCTGGAAGGCGAGTACCGAAATGGTCACTCCAAGCTCATTACCAATGCTGAGGAAATTGCCTTCTACGACGGTACCGCCCTTGAGCGCTCTATTCTTACCCGTACTTACCGATCCCTGTCCGAACACATCTCCCACATCCTGCGAATCAAGATGCCGTACAATATGGCAGAGGACATGGTCCTCAAGTATGCATGGTCGGCCCTTGGGTACATGTTTGCTTCGCTTCCCGTGTTTATGCCTACCTGGACCGGCGCTGTCAACGACAAGGAGGATAACGCCCTACCATCGATTGCCACGGCGCGAAAGGATTTCCACGAACGAAACCGAATGAAACAATTCATCACCAACAAGCGACTCATGCTCTCTCTGGCCGATGCAGGTGGACGAATGATGTACTCTATCAAGGACCTTGCTGAACTGGCAGGGTATACTTCGCGAGTGTTCCAGCTGCTGGCTACCCTCCACCGAGTGCACGCTAACGCGTATGGCCAGCTAGAAGGAACTTCGGGATTGCTGCTACAAGGACATAAGCAGGGCAAGGAGGTTGCGCTTTACAGCCTAGGTGACGTCCGGGGAACTACCCAGGTCGGCTTCGACGGCGTGCGACTTGAACACACTCCAATTATCGTCCCTGGCCTTGGACGAGACGGCAGCCCAGGTGAGCTTCTTATCAAAGACCTCGACATCCGGATTAATCCGGGTGACCACGTACTTATCTCAGGTGCTAATGGTGTCGGCAAATCCGCGATTGCACGGATCCTTGGTGGTCTGTGGCCAGTGTACCGGGGTCTGGTGTCCAAGCCACTCGACAAGGACATTGCATTCCTGCCTCAGCGACCATATCTCAGCCATGGCACCTTGCGTGACCAGCTTATTTACCCTGCTTCTCATGCCGAAATGGTTAATGCCGGAGTTACAGACGAGGATCTTATGAAGATCTTGCGCCAGGTCAAGCTGGAGTACCTTCCTGCCCGAGAGGGCGGCTGGGAAACCCGCAAGCAGTGGAAAGACGTTTTTTCTGGGGGCGAGAAGCAGCGAGTTATGTTTGCTCGGATACTTTACAAGTGCCCGCGGTTTGCCGTTATTGATGAAGGCACCAGCGCAGTTAGTGCTGATGTTGAGGGCCTGCTTTACGAAACATGCAAGAAGTATGGCATCACTTTGATCACAATCAGCCACCGGCCGACTTTGCTGAAGTACCACAACACTCAGCTCAAACTGGGACTTGGCGAGCATGGTGATCAGTGGGTACTGGAGAAGACGGATACCGAAGAGGCCAAGCTCTCAATCGAAACCGAAATTCAGGAGTTGGAGAAGAAGCTGGGCCAAGTCCACGAATGGGAGCTGCGCCGAGCTGAAATTGTCAAAGAGCTGAGCGGGAAATAATAAAATATAGACAAATATACCACTTACGCTTTGAACTTGCATAATAGACGGACAACACACCAGTTAGGAGATAAGAGTTGAGAGATGCTATACATTTGACTATTTACAGGATAAATAAATTAGTTCTTATTCTGCGCAGCAGCGGCAGCCTTGTTGGCCTCGTGCTCCTTTTTGAGCCTGGCCAATTCCTCGTCAGAGATTGGTGGGATAGGAATGTCCTCAAAGTCGTCAGTCTGAATGGTTCGTAGAGTGTACCAGTCTAAACCGTTAGCAAGAAAGTAAGATTATAAAACAGGGATTTAACTTACAAATACCGGCAGAAATTCCAAACAGAGCACTAGCAACGGTGATATTTTTCCAGAAGAATGGCTTTCGGGCTCGAAGTGCCGCTGGGGTCATAGTGAAAGTGTACGGGTTCTGGTATGGACTTGGCTTCAAGCTACATAACGGTTAATAAATTGGCATACAAGGTAAAGTAATACCTACAAGTCCACCTTCTTCCAGTCAGGTCTCCGTGGCTGCGACATGGCGTTGTTTTTTTCAGTCTTGTTCAGTTGAAAGGTGAAAATGTCAGTTGAATCGGCGCGCGATGGGACCTAACGATATCGACGACAGGGAGGCTAGATCCGACCATAATATTAAAATGAACAGTCTAGTCGATTATGACAGTGATTCTGGCTCGGATTCAGCGTCTGAGAAACCTCAGCGGTCTCTTTTAAACCTTCCAGCGCCAAAACGGGCCAAAACTGGGCCAAAGCAAATCGTTGTGCCTTCAGTGAAGAGAGATCAACCTGCAGAGATAGAAGAGGAAAAAGAGGATAGGCAGGAAGAGTCAAGTAAGAAGAGGTCCTCTTTAGCATCATTACTTCCCAAGCCAAAGAATAGAAAGGTCGAAAAGGAAGAAGGGCGACCGGAAAAAGCATCTAACTCAAGACCAGTAAACATCCCCAAAGATCTGTTCCAGCGAAAGTCAAAGACTTTAGGAGGGGCTGTAAGGAAGATGTTTGATGGTGATATTGAACCAATGGACCAATCTAGTGCTGACTATGATTTGAGTGGAAATAAAGAGATAAAGATCATTCCTTCGTCAGTGCTTGTTAAACAGTACAGAGGTATTAATACAGCTAAACCAGAAAAACCAGAGAAACCATCTGCCACAGAGTCATCCAAAGTGAAGCATGACCCTCCAATTGAACCTCCTGTACCTAAGCCTACAGAGCAGAAAAATCAATTGCCAGAAATTAATAACCTCTTTGCAATTAATTCTGGCACGTCTTCCGTTGTCGGCCCAACTAAAGCTTCTTCTTCGTTTTCTTCAACATACGAACCAGTATTTACCAGGGAAGAAAATATTGAACGGGCCAAACAGACAGCGGTCGAGCCGATTCCAAAGCCAGTTCCCGGACCAACCCAGCATGAAACGGAAAAAGTTATTGAATTCAATGCTGATGAATTCTACCAGCAAAATATTGACTTGAAACGGACTGGAGAACTCGCAGAGAGAAAAGCGCCCATTAGATCAATTGGGTCTGGGCGACATCAGCTGTCGGCTGTTATTGCAAATGCCCAGCGTGAACACGAAGGGCTTGAAGAGAAGTACGCGCAGACCCGCAAAAACAAACAGCAATCCAGAGCCAAATACGGGTTTTGATTGCCCTACTTTAACCCTGGTAAGTCTGGGGCCAATGATAAAGAAAAGTTACACATAATGATATTAACGATCTATTTGCCAATCTTAAAGTCCTTGTATCCCCATTTTTCGGTGACCTTCTGCTGATATCGCCGTCGTTTGGCAATTGGCATTCGTGGCTCAACATAACCTCGCTCCTGCAGACTTCGGAATCGGTCCGCAATCAAATTACCCTCTGGCTTGAGTCTTCTCAGGGTGTCGGTAAGCTCATCAGACAGCTTAATCTCCAATGGAGCTTCCTTCAATGCAACCTTTGTCCCTAGCTTCCGCTTCCGTTGGGCAGAGGGCTTCTTCCCCACAGACTTTGTTTCCTGCTGCTCCTGGATCCGCTTCAACTCCTGAGCCAGAAGCTGAGGAAGTCTGTTAAGGTCGTTAATCTGCATTCGCACGGCCTTGAGCTCTGCTTCCAGCTTCTGTCGCTCTTCATGACGCTTCTGCTTATTTCGCTTGGCCGCAGTCTTGATCTTGACCTTGACAGGTGGGTTAACCGACAGCTGGGCATTGTTGGTTACATCTTCCTCTTCCTCCTCTTCCTCTTCTTCGTCGTCATTGTCGTCACTAAGCTCGTTCTTGTCATCAAAGGCGGTCATAACTTCTTCAATTCGTTTCCGCTCCTCCTCGAGTTTCTGTCGCTCCTTCTCTCTGAGTTCTTCACGCTGCGCCTCCTTCTCAATCAGCTTCTTCCACTCTTCGATATCTGGATTGTACGACCTGCCACCCTCTGGAACGATTACTGCCTTTGCGAGTTCTTCGCTCACCAGGGAGACTGGAGCATGCTTGAGTGTCTTTGGCACGACCTCTGCCTTATTATGGCTGGTTGCAGGTTTCAGGTCCGCCAGGAATGGGAAATCTTGGAGACTCTTCTTATTTTTACTCTTCTTCTCAGGAGCAGGAGCATCCCATAGATCATAAGCCTCGCCACGGATGACACCGTCGCTCTCTACAGTTGCCTTAGCCGAGCCCTCTCCGGTACGGCCAGCCACCTTCATGAGCCGGTTAATCTCCTTGCCGGTAACACCCTCAACTGTCTTCTTCGCCTTGGGCTTGGGCACATCCTGCTTCTTGTGTTTCTGTATCAGAGGTTTGGTGGCCGATCTTCGGGCGAGAATCTCAGTAGCCTTGAGGGGTTTCTCATTTCTCATCTTCTTTGGCTTCAAGCTGCTGTCTCCAGTGGTATCCACCGTGAACATGCTATCATCTTTGTCCTTATCGGCTTCAAGTTCGCGTGTAAACTCGCCGGGTTTTGATCCATAAGTCCTTTCGAACTCTCGTGCCTCGGCCAGGCCTTCATCGATATCGTCTATGTCGATATTCTTTCTCCATGCCTTCTTGCCTTTTCTAGAAGGCTGGCTCTTGGTTGAGGGACGTCCAATCTCCATATCTGCTGGTCTCTCTACCTTGGACTTGGTCGGGGACCGTGAAAAATTATTTATCAGACTGAGTAAAAAATTTCCGTCCCGGGAAAATTATGCTAATGAGCCGCACGATGTGTATCACTAAGACATTTGCACGAGTCTTATATTGAAAGAGTGAAAAAAAAATAATTAAAACCATATAGATCGTTTTTCGTCTTTGGCATCTATTACTATGAACCATGATAATTGGATGGCTGAATGGATATGGAATCTAAGGCCAGTCGGAAGGAATCATATCCAATATATGCTCCAATGCCTATCAAATAAAAAATGTTCAATGGGGAATGAAGTCATAATATTGCTTTTCAAATCTATTAAACATTAGGGAATTCGTAAAATGCAGTCTAATTTCGTCGGATATAGCCTGCGACTCGCTCTCGGAGTGATTTGGCGGTACTGGTAGACTCGACCTCTGCGTTGTCGAGACTCTGGACGGATTCGAGTCGCTTATCTCGGGTGAGGAAGACTAGAGCAAGAAGAGGAATCACAAGGCAGGTACCGGTGATGCACATGATTCGCTGGATGTACTGATAGGAAACAACAACGGCCTCACGCTCTGGAGTGCCCCATGGGTATTCCACAATGAAGGAGAAGGGATCTCCGTAAGCCAGAGATATCATAGTATCATTGTTGAACTGAGAAAGCTCCTCGGTGAGCTTCTTTGGAAGTAGCTGGGTCCACAGACCACCAGAAACGGCGCCGCCAAAACCGGAACCAATGTTATACATGGTCAAATAGAGCGCCGTAACAACACCCATATGCTCGTGCTTAGTACAGGCCTGGATAGAGGTCTGAGTCGGGTAGGTGAAGAAACCAGCGCCGAAGCCAAGCAGACAGAGGGAGCCAATGATACCAGAGTGAGAAGCTTCGCCGCCTCGGTACTTGATAAGTAGGGCCATAGCAATGAGCCACATGAAAGCGCCAAAGATGATGAATGGCTTGACGCGTCTGAATCGAGCAACGACGAAACCAAGCAATGAGCCAGTGATGACGGAGACGAAGGAGTAGAGGGAAGTGATCCGGTTGGCTGATTTAACCGATTCATTCACGGCGACAATTAAAACTGTGTACATGTAGTCACCCTGCATGTACCAAATCCAGTTGATGAAGACGCCAATGCAAAGGGCAGACCACACACCTCGGTCCTTGAGCAGCTTGTATGGAGTGACTGGGAATGGGCAGTAGGCTTCCCAGGCGAAGAATGCTGGCACACAGCAGAAACCAACCACTAGGGGCGCGATAATATGGTCTTTCCTCCACTCAGCCTGCAATCCACCGGCAAGGGTGAGGGGTACAAGGATAAGGGCGAGACCAGCGCTCATAAGAATGATACCGACGACATCGAGCTTCCAGAACAAGGAAATCATGAACTTGGTGAACCCAAGAGTCTGGAAGTCGGTCTTCTCGTGCTTGAACTGATCGTAATCTCCTCGCTTTTTGGCCAGGTAATGCATGTGGAAGAAGCCGAAGATCATTGGCAGGGCCACAACGGGCATAATGATGGCAAACATGCCGATACCCCAGGACCAGTGGTCGACCATCTTTTCAGTGATGAGACCATTGACCCAGGTGTTGATGATGAAGGGCAGTGCCGGGATAAATGAAACAAGTAGACGCCAGTTGAGATTCGACATATCGGCGACAATAAGCTGGAGCAAAAGCATAAGTCCTGTGTAACCGACCTGGTAAATGACAGCACCGCCGGCGTATCGTTGGACATCGTAGGCTTGGGATTCAATAATGGTACCGACAACGTACAGGATAACCGAAGCGATAATCAAACTGACTCGGCCGAAAACATCAGAAAGCCGCGCAATGAAAGGCTGAGAGGCAGCAGCAACTACAGCCTGGACAATGTTAATAGTAGAGAGCAGAGAGTGGGAGGAATAACTGGCAGTAGCAGTAGCCTGGTAGACATATCGCGTTTGGCCATCAAGACCATACACGTAAGCGACGAGGAAGACCATGAAGAACATAAAGATCTTACCCTTGAGCTTGTACTGTTGACTGAGGACCTCAATCTTTCGGATGCCCAATGGCTTCTTAATCTCCTGGGCCAATTCAGTCTCATAAGAGGCACCAGCGAGGCCGGACCCGGCAAGGCCAGCCTCCTTCTCAGAGTCGGAGTGGTTTTCCTGAGGGTACTGAGACATTAATAGAGTTGTTTTTGCACTGTGCTGGTGGAAATGAATAGGTGAAATGGGTATATATTTATACTGTAACAGTAATGTACCCCATAGCCTCCCGTGCCATTTCTGCTATTTTTCTTTTTTGCCAAAAAAATCCTCGCGTGTCTCAAAATTTGTCTGTCTGACCGTTTTATTCCGCGAAGGTCTAAATCAATGATCTGCCGTTTGGTAGGGAACCACCCCATTCTTGGCAGGTAGCGGTGCTACCCAATGGGTTATCTGATTGATTACAAAAAGATTTTCCCTGCCCCAAAAGGGGTCCTTCCCATTTGTGCATAACAAAGGGCTGCGTAAGATTAAAATCAATCAGTCAAACAGTGATGGAAGAGAAAGATCGAAGGCATATATATGTGCCAAAGATATATAGGCTCTTTTTTATTCCCATTCCGGCCCAGTAGCTTCTTCGTTCTCGGCTGGGGTGTCCCATCAGTGCTTGGTGTGCTATGGCGTATTGATACGCACGAGGACATAAGTGGCACCATATGCTGGTAGGCACCATGCAGTATACTGTAGCTCATACAGATGGGCTCAATGCACGCATAGTAAACATATATTTGCCCTAGCTAGCCAACGTATTCCGGCAAACCTGTGGCTGCAGCAATAAACCGCCATGTCGCATATGACTTTCCTAATCGGTTCGGATTGATTATCTGATGTACCGAGAGGCGCGGGCGCCATCTGATAACTTTTCGGTAGAACACCACCCGCGTAGAAAATTACACATCGAAAATCCTGCAACTATCACAATGCCCAGAATAAAATAGGTCAATGTCAGTTTGTACAGTATAGTAATGTAGCATATATTTGTTCTTCTCGGCGCTAATCGTTTGAGAGGACTTCCTGTATAATGACTTCGAGCAGTTTTACAACGAGTGTCATGTTCAACAATTCGTTCTGGTACATGTTGAACAAATGGGTACTTGCGTAGCGTGCGCTCTTGGGTCCCACGACCCGCGACGAAAGGTCGGAAATTAACTGATGCAGAATCACCTTCGCCTCCTGTCGACTCTGGTCCTTTTGCGCTGCATTTCGCGCGCTAGCAGGAGGTTTTCTTGTTCCATCTGGCCACAGGGTCTCAGTCAAAAATTGGATCATTTCGGTCAGGCGCTGCGCCGAGGTTTGGTCTGCGACAAGCTCCCTACATTTCTTCTCAATAGTTCCGCCGAGCAATTGTTGCACTACGACCATGGCGGCCCGCCCGCGTAACCAATTGTGTCTGTCGAGCCCAAATACCCGAATAAAGAGATCACAGATGGGCTGGACAAATGTCTTGGCAGTAGGCTCCGAGTCAAAGCCTCCCAGTGAGGCTGCCGAATTTGCGAGTGAGCTACTCGGACTCTCGATTATAGCAGAGTTGGATCGCGAACTTTCACTCTGAGTTGGCAATTGCTCGGTTTCTCCAGGGGAGGGTCCTACCAAGGGAGACGACCCGGACGCTGGAGCTTCTACACCAAATGTCTCCGAAGATAGAAATAACCGGAATGACTTGTCGCGACACACCCTTGGTATCTCCAGTAACTTGCGTAAATACTTTTCGAGTGCAACCTGGCGCTGGAGGATAAACGCCTTGAATTGGAATTTCAGCACCATACGCTTCTTTGGGAAGTCAAGGCGGCCGACCTCGGGATATCGTAGGCGGAGATGGTGGTGAAGCTGATAAAATTGGCTGTAGCGCCGTGCAACGATCCACCCGGCACTGACAGAGCTGTCACTGCCTAATCTCTGGACCTCAATAATATACATAACATATTGACCGGATTCGTCGACGCTGGTGAAGTGACTCTGGATCGATATGCTTGACCGGCCATACAAACTGTTCTCCGACTCTTGCACGATGTACTGCTGTCGTTGAAGCTCCTTGCGCTGTATTTCTCGCTCGAGACTGGCAAAAGATTTCTTGAGAATTCGCAGGTCACTTGCGTTGTTAGTCAATTCTGCCTTGGTGAGTAATGGCTCGAGCACCTGCTGTTGGTTGTAAAGTCTATCGATGTCTTTTGATAGAGTGGCAATAGCTTCCGTTAAGCCAAGGTCGCCAGGAGCCGCTAGATGTAGTCCCATGGATTCCAAATTCATATCATCTTCCTCGCCCAAGTCCTTTGTATAGCTTTCTTCTTCTATTTCTTCTCCTTCTTCTTCGTCATCATCATCCTCGAATAACCGTGATTTCGTAGCGTCGTCCTTTGTATTTTTCATAATATCGTTAAATGCTTCCTCCACTGCTTGTTGAATGGAATTGTCATCTTTCTCGTATCCAATTTTGCCCTCTTCCCCCTCCAAAGGCTCTCCAAGCTCCTCCTCATTACCCACTGCGTCCAGCTGAAGCTCATCAACATCAAACGCTGCTGTGGTCTGGATCGAGGGGGCAGAAGCAAGGAACTTAAGAAAGTAGTCGCTTTGCTTAAATTTGGCCAAATCTCGTGTTTCGATCTTGTGGAACACCATGTCCTGGACTCCAAATAATGCCCGTTTAGCCCGTCTATATTGTGGTAGCTGCACTGTGTTGTTGGAATAAGATAATGCAAACTCTTCTAGAGCCTCTCTTTGCTCATCATTGTCCACTCGAATGATCGGTCGCTCTCCGGCAATATAATTCTTGTACACTTGTAATATGTCTTGGAGGTTTGCCATATTCATATCACCATTAGCATTTTGGGCCCCTGAAGATTTATCTCCGGTTTTTGAGGTCTTGAGCGCCCCGAGGGGATCAGCATCGCTGTCATCCTCATCATCATTGAACTCCAGAGGGTTTCTCAAGCCATTTACTGTTAGCCAAAATTGTAGTAGCCCCGTACGCTGTCTCCTATCCATAAATTCCATGAAGAATAACGAGCACGCCGGGTCATTGAGAATCTCTGCTAAGCCGTAATCTTCTCTCATGTCCCGTCCAAGCTGGTGTGATCGCGGCAATGCTTCGCCAGAGAGGTTAGAGATGCGCTTATCTACCTCTTCTTTTGCCTTCTGTAGCCTTTGAGCATAGACGGGATTATCACCAGCCTTAATCGTTCGCTTTAACTGCAGTGAAATGTTATATCTCATTTGCCGCGCCTCAGTGAGAGACTCGGTACGCTTGATGTGTCGAAGGAATCTGTCGAACTCGTGGATATCAGCCTGAGGACTCAGTTTGTCAAGAGGACGATTGAACCTCCCTTTCCACTTAGACGATGACGCCCGATTAAGCTGTTGCATCGACGGAGACAAGTTCAACGAATGCTCCTCAAGAGCTTTACGCAACTTTTTGACCTTCCTTTGCTCCCGCAGAGTATCTGCAGCAGCCTTGGTAATAATCTGATTCCAAAAGTCAGGGGCTGAAATCATCCCTGTGATAGGGAGCATGACGGCATTGGCCATAATATCTCTAACCAGGCATACGACAATTTGGCTCCGCTGCTCATTAGCTGGCAACAGCTCCGCAATAAGCTCTTTGGCTCGTTCTGCTAGCCAAGTTCTTCTATATGTTTCATGCTCAATTGCAATGTTGGCATCGTACTCTCCGGGCTCTACGGACGCCCGTCCTTCACTTCTATTCCGCCGGTGATGCCGCACTGCTGGCCGACTTTCCCCTTCTTGGATCTTCAAGTACTCCTTGTATATCTCATAATCCAATTCTTTTGACTGTGTCAATTGTCCGCGACCCGACTTTTCCTTTACTATGAAGTCCGCTTCAACGTACTGTTCAAAATGCGTCGTCACAATTGGCAAAAGCCTCCCTACCACAAAGTCTGCCCACTCAATTCGTTCAGCCCGCTCAGCCAACTGCTTCACTCCGTGCCTGATGTTGTGTTCGACATGCGCCGGAAAAGTCGAATCAGTTGACACTTTACGGAACCATGACAGCACAAAGTCCCGCACCACATATCCAATGAGCACTTCGAGCGAATCAGAAATTACAAAGGACTCTGGGAATATCGTAACCGGCATGGGCTTGTCGTGGGAGAGTGATAGGAGTTCTTGCTTCCATTTGTCCTCTGTCACAAATGCAAGATACCCCGTTCCATCCAGTGGCCCACGCACCCGAGCACTGTCAAAATCCTCGCGGTCGTCAACATATAATAGAGACATGCCTATAAGGAGTCCCAGAGCAAGGAAGAACCCCAGGAGGACTCCTAGCAGGTGACTCAGGACCCTGCTCACTATGAGCTTGACCACATATCCCAGGACCCCTGCTGACAGCACAGAAAAAAATAGCGTCTCCTTGGAATAGCGCTGTCCAATGAGCTGAACGAGCATAGAATGTGTTTACTTCAATGGTTAGTTTACCTCTTGTTGGGGCAAGTCTTAGTACTTACTTCCTATCGATCAGGGGGGGGGTCAATGTGACGGAGGGGCTATCAACGGTCCCAGTGACATATGCACCTGCAGACAACCACAATGTCGAAACCAGAAGTCTCGGCCATCGATACATGGCTTGACACGGTGTAAGCTACTTATAACGTATTCACCTGTTCATGTATTAATTGGAGTGTAGCATGGACAACGACCCGACGATCAAAGGAGTTATTCTTGTGGATTATGACCCGGGCCTCAGTCTCGGCGGTAAGTTACCCATCGTCGATGGAATGGTCTAACGACTAGCTCGAGGGGTTGCGTCGAACGACGATGCGCCTTTCCTCAAGTACTATTGCGAGTCAAGCTTGGAGGAGTTAGACGACATGGCTGCCAAAGTCGAATACAAAGGACAGTGAGTATATCTCTACTGACATTGAGATCATAACTAATGGAAGAAGCACGGTGTTTCTGAAGGTCCAGGGAACGGCATTGATTGGAATATACAAGGCTCTGGAAGCGAGTCTGGACGATTCTCAGTCCGGAATTAGCTACGAAGGTACCTAATTGCACGCTAGAATAAGAATGGAGCAGGCTCCCGATTGTAAATGTTACTAATGTTATTAATGCTAATCTGTCTGAAGATTTTAGTCATTAAAATAAATTATATTACTTCTTTCATTAGTTAACTCTCTTCTAGGAAGGCTCGCGACATCTCTCGCGACAACAATCCTCGCACCCGTTGAATGATCTTATCTCCACTTTCGCCTGTTTCAACGTGTGATCGCCAATCCCATTTCTTGTCCTTAGCCGGAGAGAGCGTAGCCGAGTACTCTAACAATGCCAGGCCAGCATGGAGGTCCTCCTTAGGACTCGATTCGCACTTGGTAACAGTCGCCATCATGTCTACCAATGTGTCGCGGTCAAACACTCGTGGCTCTTCCCGAGACAGCAATGGAATGGGAACTGCGATTAGTAACGCACGATACTCTGCAGGAAGATAAGGGAACCTGAACAACGCGCTGATATATCTTGCGGCTGTTTCTCGATCGCCAGCCTCCATGCTCACCAAAAAGCTTGATAACACGGCACACGGAGCTAGGCACTCCCGGACCACTGGTGGCATGGGGTATTCAAAGTTATCTCCCAGGGCATTTGCTGTAAGAATATCCGCAGGCGGCTCCTGTGAGACAAGCATCGACTCGAACAACTTCCAACACTGGCTAACAATGGCGTCGGTGTCTTCAGCCTCGGCGAATCGCACAAGAGCGTCGTAGTAGCATTGCTGAGAAGCAAACGACATACCGACAGCCTTGTAAATCTTAGCGGCCGTTTTATGCAGATCCAGGCCCATAGCCGTGGTGATTGCCCATTCAAAATCGTCTGTAGACGTAATCTTCATTCGGGGAAGCACTTCCCCAATGATTTCAATGGCTTCCGTAGTGCCCAAGCTCTTCAAAATCTCAATGCCAATGACAAAAAGCTTGTCCAGGGCCAAACAGCTTTTTGCCATGGATACTTGTAGCCACTCCAGTATGCTTTGGCCCTGGGTTAAGTTGATGTACTCTCTCAACAGACCACGCAGCGAACAAAACTGTGCTGTGATAGCAGCAATAGATACATCAAGGGCCTCCAACCGCTGAATAGCTTTAAGGTAGTTGCCGGCAATAATATCACTACATGCAACATCCCACACCACGGTCGAGTCAACACCGATGTACGCAGAAATTTTCTCGTAATACTCGGGAATACGCGACCTGGTCGGGTCATGATACTTGAGCAGCGCGCCGACCGCCTCAAACCACGTCTGACTGGCCTCGACAATGGCATTAATATCCCCGCCCATAATTCCATATAGCTGCTGCAGTTCGGCACTCATTGTGGCATCTGACACCTCACCAGCCTTATGCCGCGCTTCTATACAGGTATTACGCCACTGCCTGAAGCTATATACACCATGATCAGGTGTTGGATAAGACTTGAAAAGCTGAATGGCAATCTCAAAGCATTCCTTGACATCTAGTGCCATCTCCCCAGTTATAGATTCTCGCAGGATTGCAACGGCTGCATTATCGTATCCTCGCAGAGTAGTCTGACGCAAATGCTCCCAAAACCCTGGATGCGAAGTAGGTGGGTTAGTTCGCATAATGTCGTCCACATCGGTTTGGTCCATCATTGGCGGCTCTACATGGTTGACCCACTCCAAAAAGTCATTGGTAATATTATGCACTTCGGATGGTATAAAACACATGATCTGGAACAACATAACAACATTGAGGGCCTCCTGGATCTCTATCTCAAGCTCTTCGTCCCAAGTATCCTTGTATTCATGGAGGTAGTCTGAGAATTCAAGCATGAGCTCGTTGGCCGCAATCTCCCACGACCGCTGTTCGCGAAGCTCATCCTTAGCACGCGCGAGTCTGCTCGATAGATCAAACAATTGCTTAATTAGTTCGACATATGACGGCGCACTGTAATGTGGTGGGATTCCACACCGGTAAATCTTCCGCTCCTTGTCGTCTAGCACAGTCTCTTTCCCTCCAGTTTTGTTTTCTCTCTGTGCTACCCAGCCCATGCCATCCTCAGAAACGGGGTTCAATTCGAAAAGTAGGGTTCTATTAGACTCTCGCCAAGCGGGTATCCCACCATCTGGAATTGGTGCGTCTTCGAATGCAAACTCGGGAGCCTCCTCGCTCATGTCACTCAGAACTTCATCGCTCGAATTATCATCATCAGATGAAGGGGACTGTCTGCCAAAACTGATACCATTGGATTTACCTTCTCCAAAGATAGGCCCGCTCAATGACATGGGGTTACTGGAGAAAAGATTCTCTGTAGTGGCCTTTGCTGGCTCGTTCCCTTTCAAGTCATTACCCCCAAATAGCGCACTGCCTGAAGTGTCCCAAGATTTCTTTTCTACAGGGCCCGTATTCTTATATCCGAACCCTGTAATAGAAGGATTGGAAAATGTGCCGAGGCTTGGGGGGTTCTTACTTGATTCGGTCTGATCGTTTTCCGGAGGAGATTGAATATTATTCCCTCCAAAGAGAGTTGGCAACTGAGAGCCGCTATTGGACGCTGGAAGTTGGAATAGCCCACTCTGGCTATCACTCGCCCCAAACAGTGGCTTATTACTGCTCGAACCAAAGTTTAAGCCCGATCCAAAGAGTGCTGGCTTGCTCTCCGAGTTTTTTTCATTTTTATCACCAGAACCACTGGAATTCGAAGGAAACAGTGGGTTCGACATTTTCGGATTTACCAGTCCAATTGGTCACTCTTCTCTACTCACCAAAAGAACGCGTTGTTTAGTGATATAGTGATCTCGGAGGTGTGGTAGAAAATATTGGCACTGATGGATGTTTTTCGCGCTCTGGAATATAGTGTGTTATGGGTTAGGGTTTATCTTCATCTCTGTCCTACGAAGTACGTCTGATCATTTAGACTTTAAAAAAAAATGAAAAAATTAAAGCCGCAAGTTGCCAGTATTACAATTTTGTTATCCTATCCAATTGAATATTTTATTCTCTGAAAAGGAGCTTAATTTGATGCTACTGAGTTAACGTAGCACGGCTCATTAAATAATCCCATATGTAAAAATCATCAATATAACCGAAATATCCAATTGTATTTGAACAATTGCACATGGATATTGATTTTTTCTGCTTCTAGGAGTATGAGAAAAAAATATGGGTTGAATTGATTTAGAGTTACTAAATAAGCGATATCTACAGCCGAACTCAAATTTTCAAAAAGTGTCGGGCGTAGTGATATGTTGCAATTATTCCTATAATTCTATTGTCATAAATAAAGTATAAAGCTATTTAGAAAGTAAAATTTTGCTTGAATTTGTTATCTCATCAGTGCTACGGGAGAACTGTTTGGAGATAAAGGTGAGAATAAATTCTCCAGTCATAAATATGAAATCATTTCTTGTATTCCTCAGAAATTCTCCAGCTTAATCAAGAATATTTTCCAGCATGTGGGCATATCTCCAATTAATTGTTCTGCTGGCATTAGTGAATTTTGTACTTTCGAATGTTGTCTCGTTCAAGTATGACCTAGTCGTGAAGCAAAGTGGTCTGGACGGCAACCGAGAATTGTCCAATCGAGAAATTAAGGCAGTAAGGGAATCATTGTTTAATGAGGAGTATTTTTACCGTATCAATGCTACTGTCGGCACACCTCCACAGCAAGTTCAGCTGCTTGTGGACACTGGGTCGTCCGATACATGGGTGATCGATAGTACAAATCAACTGTGCATTGAGAACCAACCTAACGTTACAAACACTGGAAATCTGTTCAATTGCACCGAGGTTGGCGCGTTTAACCGAAGCAAATCTTCAACGTATCGATATGAGCACTCTAATTTCACTATTCGATATGGTGATAACACTTATGCAAAGGGTGATTTTGGCACTGATGTGTTTCGGTTCAGCAATATATCAGTCACTGATCTTGGAATTGGACTCGGCACTGAGGCAAATTCATCTATTGGAATTATGGGTATTGGGTTAAAGGGCAATGAAGCTTTGATGCATACCAATAAATCAAAACATTTGGAACCATTTGCGCATGACAATCTCCCATTGTTGCTAAAAAAGCAGAAACACATTGAACGTATCGCATATTCTATCGCGCTTGATGCTCCTGGTGCAGTGAGTGGAGATCTGTTGTTTGGTGGCGTCGATCATTCAAAGTATACGGGGAACCTATGGACTGTTCCTATGATCAACTTGTTTCCCAATATGACTGAGAATCCAATCGAATTTACTGTTAGTACTGAAGAAATTACTCTTAGTCCAGGGAACTGTCAGCCACCATATCCTGTGAGCAGCCGCAAACTTATTGGGTTGATGGATACGGGCACAACACTGACTTACCTTCCACAAGATATTGTCAACCAAATTGCACACTCAGTGGACTCACAGTTCAACACCAAGGTCGGAGGCTACATACATCCTTGCTCAAATATTCAGGAGGACTCGGTTATCACTTATTACTTCTCTGGAGTTCCAATTGATGTTAAGCTACAAGATGCACAATTTCGACTGCTTGACGAGTACGGTGTTCAGGCAACTGATAACAACAATAACACCATGTGCATTCTCGGATTCTATGGAGTGCACCATGATGAAGATGTTATTTTTGGTGATTCATTTATGCGGTCGGCATATGTTGTCTTTGACTTGGAACGATATGAAATATCGATAGCTCAGAGCAATCGAAAATTGATGGCTCCCCAAATTGAGCCAATTATTGATGTTATTCCAAATGCCAAAAGAGCATCTCAGTATTCTCTAACTGAGCGAGTTGTAGGACGATGCCGATTCGCCAGTCCTAATAGTACCGTCAGGGCAACGTCCGCGTTACATAATCCACTAGTTAGCAAACCCTTTTATCCTATGAACGTGACGATACCTGGGCTACCACGAAGAGAAAAGGTAGCCGATCGCCTTGACGAGCTCTCCGAGAATATTGAAACTGATCCATTAACTGGCCCAGTCGATAATTTAGAGGGGCCATTTAATATCGAAGATGACATGGCTGACAGAGTCGAATCTCCTCCGATATATATCCCTGATCAAGTTAGCGACCAATTGGCTCCATCTCCGGAAGGTGTTCAAGAGGTTGGACCTTCAGGCATGTCCGACACCTCAAAAATAGCCAATATTCCAGACACGTCCACCAGCAACAATTTTGTAGCCCGCGTTAACAACACGGTGGAGGTTACTAGCGAGCTTGAGGATTTGATAAAGAATGATTCGCGTCTTAATTACATCTCGCCACCTAAGGACGACATAGGAGATGAGCCTAATCAGATTGATGAGAAGAATATTCGCAAGAAAGAACCTGTTAACTTCAGCTCATTGCTCACTCAGTTCGGTTCGGCAGGCAGGCCAGCTCCTACGAAAGCCATAATTGGATTTGTAATAGCTATGTTGACCGCTGTTTTATAATATATGTAGCTTCAGCTTAATGGAAAATATGATACATATAATGCCATATATTTGTTACGGTTCTATCATCTTTCCAGTGCTATATACTCAATTCGGTGCCCTATGTATAAATATGGTTGTTGAGGATCTCATCGGACATCGGGAATCATGGGATACATCAAAACATACATCGCTCCCTCCGTCTGGCTCATCCATGTCCAAACAAGCTGTGCAAACAGCCACGATAACTTCATTTTTTACAGCTATGCCATCTGCCGAGTCCAAGGCTAAGTCACTTAGCTGGACGCTAAAGCATGGCACACTGTTACGGGGCCAGTACACTCCAGAAGCGCCACCGTGCGAAGCTATTCAACCCACTAGAGTGAACATTGCAGCGTTTGATTTAGACTATACACTAGTGTTGCCTAAGAACGGATCGCTCCATCCCCGAGATGGCTCTGACTGGAAGTGGATCAACGATAGCGTTAAACCAGTATTGAGGTACTTGTCAGACCCTAAGCAGCGACGAACTTGCAACCTGAAACAAGATCATGTCAATCAAATAAATAGGATTCTAGGGATAGAGGAAGGAGATGTATTCCAAGTAGTGATATTCTCCAACCAGGGGGGAATCCCTCCTCGTGACACATCCAAAAGATACCAGTATATCAAGGAAAGGGTTCGACAACTTGCGAATGAACTAAACATCCCATTAACTTTCTATGCTGCATGCAAGGATCCTACATATAAATTCAGAAAGCCTAGTCGTGCGATGTGGCACACACTAGAGAGCGACCTGAATGTGGAGATAGATTTGGCTAGATCATTCTACGTTGGGGATGCGGCTGGAAGAGAGAACGACTTCGCCGACTCTGATAAGGAATTCGCAGCTGCAATTGGCATTCAATTTCTTACCCCAGAGGAGATTTTCGAGGGAAAAGAATAGAAATGGATTCGGTTGGTAAAGTTCATGTTCTTCCCTCGAAGAACCTACGGGTCAAGTGAGTTAGAAGGTCATTATGTACATTAGATTACATAAAGTGGGCATAAGAGTTGCTTACTCCTCGTCAATGACGCCCTTCTCGGAAACGTAGATACCATCCAAGAACTTTCGGATATCCTTGTTTCGGACTCGGCAGATCTGCTGAATGTCAGCAGCGGACTGGGAAACGTTCTCAAGAGAGTTACCAGAGAGGATCAACTCATCCTTCTGAGCAGTGGAGATCTCAGCGGTAACACCCTCCAAGACGTGGATGATTCGGACTCGCTTCTCACCCAAGAAGTTTCGGATCTCGACGGTCTTGCCGCCATCGTTGATAACAACGTTGATTGGGAAATGGGCATAGACGTATCGCATCTTGTACTTGTAGCCCTTGGTGACACCAGTGATCATGTTGGCGATCAAAGACTTAACAGTTCGGAGAGAAGCAACGTGCTTTCGGTCACCGTGGTGGACGTGGACCTTGATCAGTCGGTCAGAAACCTTGGTGAAGGTAACATCAACGTGGCTGAGGTTCTTCTTGAGGGTACCTCGTGGGCCGGTAACGGTAACGTTTCGGGCCTTGATCTCAACAGAAACACCCTCTGGGATGGCGAGGTTCTCGGTGGACTGAATGTACTTCATTTTTTAATGTTTTTGCCGAACTTGATAATTGGTCGTACGTGAGAGATCTATGCTTCGAAAATTTCGGCTTATTTTTTTTTTCAAAATGCCGATCTGTTGGAGATGTGCATCGGACTGGGATATTCTCGTTATTGAAAGCCTTCTCGAATATGTCAGGCTGGGACGTTAACCAAAAAAAGCAGTCACGACTGATTATCTGCTGCACGGCTCAAACTAGTTAATAGATTATGTCAAGTCAATTAACATTGCTAATTTGAATAATATTAAAACTTTCCAACTTGGACAGTTCAATTCAAGATGGGGAATAGCTGATAGCTATAAGAAATCAAATATAAGAAATCAAATAGCTGTTTAAAATAGGGATCTTTTCTCTAGTATACTAGACAGTTGATGAATTTGTGGAAAACTGTATCATTTATCGGAAATTTAGCATAGGTACTTTCATATGTAATGGAAAAGCCAGCACATTCTATAGTCTTTCGCACTTAAGCTGGGATTACTAAATGCCCAATCATAATAGGAGTACCTCAATTCATTGATTGGAACCATGTTTTACCCTTTCCACGTTCTGATATAAGGATGGTTTAATATTCTCTTTTTACTATAATTATATTGTTGAATGGCACCGTAAGGTGATGGTGGAAAGGTTACAACAAACTGGCAGACTGTGATCTCCCTGAAGCCTAAATTATGCAGAAAATCAAAGTACACCAAATATTCTCACAGCAATCGCTCTTAAAATCAATTGAGGTACTTGTTCAAGACATGATTCACGGATCTAGCGAAGAATATTTCAATATATACAGCAAAAGGAGATAATAATGAACAAAATTTAGAACTCTATACACTGGCTACTAAATTGCTACTGTATGTTGCTGACTTCTTCCTCCAAGCACTGGAGGATCGATTGAATCCTATGCTGCACCCGGCTTTCAGCAAGACCCTTACTAACCCATTCTTTAAACTGGTTCAAGTAAAATTAAACTCTACGAAAAGAACCAGTATAACCATCTCATTTACTCTAATGATACCATTATTATATATTTATCATAAAGTCCTAGTCACTGTGGCATGAGAGTTTCGATGCCCCGAACTGAAGCTCCTTGCTGCGCATAGGGGTCTTAGATATAACCACCAAATTTTTAACACTCAAGCCACGTCACACATTAACCAATTATTTTAAGTATTTCTAGCCAGTAAATATATAACGCACCCCTATATTAATATTAATTCTTCAGTCGTGCTTCTCTACGTACGATAATCGGTACAGCTTCAGTGGAGGCTTGAATCGGAGCTCCGTGAACGGTTCGTGACAACCAATCAGGGCGCGCTCTTTTTTGGGACAAAATGATGAAAAATCGCCCATAGACTAGACTAGACCTCCAAAAAGGCTGTATAGACAATGTTTGCTCGACTCACCCGAGGTGCTAGCGTGGCCCGACCTCTGCTTCGAGGGAACCTGCTGCTGCAGCGACAGGCTCAGCGGGGCATTGCCATTAACTACAAGGATTTCCGACCGACCGAAGGGTTCCAGGCTTACAGCGAGGAACTCGAGGCTGAGATTCGAAAGCGATTCGAAAAGCTGCCGCCATCGGGCAAGATCTACCAGAATCCAGACGGCACTGCGCGAAATCCTACCGACGAAGAACTACAAGAAGTTGCTGCATTGACACATCTCGCCAACGTGAAGCGAATGACATTTAGGGATTACCTCCGGCTGTCGAACGAGCAGATGGGCATTTTCAGAGAGAACCAGGATGACCTGAGCGAGTACCTGTCTACCGGTCAGAGAATCCTCGACAAGATCCCAGTTGAGGACAAGGAGACTGGTGAGATCCGTTGGCAGATTATTCGTGAGAAGCAGAAGGAGGGCTGGGAGCCACTCATTTACTACGGCTACATCCCAGCGGCCCTGCTCTGCGTCTTCTTTGCTCTCTTCCTTGACCGAGAGAACATCAGTGACTGGGCGTTGGAGGAACTGCGATTGCGAGCCCAGGAACGATACAATGACGGCCGCGAGGAGCTTGTCAATGAGGGCGCCGTTGACGCGGAGGAGCTGAAGAAGCGAGATGCATTGATTGTGGAACGAATTATTTCCGGTGAGTACGACAAGTTGGCCGGTCTTAAGAAGGCTGGTAGCGAACTGCCTTCTTCTTTGATCTAAAAGTGGATATCTGTATGTGTACGTATATATTAATAAGACAAATGAAGGCATTTTTGAAAACCTGTACATCATTATTAATGTGCGTAGTAGACAATAAATACAAGGCTATTAATTAGATGGTATTAGAAATTATTATACAGTATTGCGCAACATTGTCATAGTCAGTCATCAACAGTCGTAACGTTCACATCATACTCCAAAGCCAAAGAGTGAATGCTCATCGATAATCAAGAATACGCCCTATAGGGGCCCTTCCATCATCTTGTTGCTTTTTCTGTTTCTTCGGTGAGATGGACTCTTTCCGTGCAGGCGAATGCTTCAATGGCGACGAAAAGAATGTATTCGAACTGGTGCCGTTGTTCTTTGGCGAAGTAGGCGGTGAGATAGGAGGCGACTTGGCCTCCGAGAACTTCTCTACAGGGGATGACGGTTCAGATTCATCGTCATCAATTTCGTCATCATCATCTTCCTCTTCTTCAACAGTGGCATTGGGATCGTCCTCTTCATCTTCACCCTGGGGAGCAGATATCTCCGGCGAGGCTGACGCATGGCCGCTCTCAAGATGTACCGGTGAGAGCAACTTACCCTTGACCGGAGCATCTCGCTTCTGGCTATTATGGTCCGAGAGTACCTGGCTGGCTAAGATGCCAAGCGCGGATAATCCGTTCTCCCGTCTAGGAGGATTGTTGCTGTCTTGACTGGTGGACGTGCCCGGCCTTTGAATATGCGGAGATGCCATTTGTTTTGAGGGCAGATAGTTGGTGTCTGGTGCAGGCGATAATGGAGGCTGACTGCTAAGTTGCTGTAGCTGTGGCTGATTTGTACCTGGTGGACCCTGTATCGGTGGAAGCCAATTCTGCGGATGTGGTGGCGGCGGTTGTTGTTGTTGTTGTTGTTGTTGCTGCTGCTGCTGCTGCTGCTGCTGCTGCTGATGTTGGAGTTCAGGGCGCATAGGGGGTGGAGGGTATGCATTCGAAGCAAATGGTGGCTGGTAGTGCGCGTTAGGGATCTGAGACGGCGGTGGAAGCTGCTGTGGCGGGCCAAGGGGCCCTCGGTGTTGGGGTGGAGGTGGTGGAGGCGCTGTCTGATGTTGTGGCTGCATTTGAGGATTCGAATACTGCGGATGGGGCGGGAATCCATATGTGTTATGATACATTAACACCTGCTGATGCTGCTGCTCTTGCTGAAGTTGTTGGATTCCCCGCTCCAAGTACTCATTCTGAAATCGCAACTCGATAACTTTGTGTCGTATCTGCTCAATCTCGCGATCTTTAATCTTAAGGTCGTGATCATATTCCCTAAGCCGGGCTTTGGCCTTTTTCAGCCTTCTCCGATAGACGTCTGCTAGGGGCTCACCATTCTCATTCACACGATTGGAGTTGATTCTGTCCAATTCACGTTTCGTGAGTGCATTCTCAACTTCATATCTCTGTGATGCCTCGTGCGCCTCAATTGTCAACAGTTCGTTCTGAAGCTCCTGATGAGATAAAAGGGCCCGATATTGGGCCGCGCTGGATTTAAACCCCTTTATAACTTCTATCGCGGATGTCAAGTGTTCCCGAAGCTGTCCCAAGTCGAGGCTATCAATAGACACCTGCGTAAGACTATCGCATCGCGACTTGAATTCTTCAGTCTCGCACTCTATTTTGACGCTCTTCTTGATATCATCCTCTTCGGGTGATACTTGCTGGACGAGTCCAAGACCAACCGGACCACCAGTGAGACTGAACGTCCTAGGATGGGGCTCTTGTTCTGAAGATTCGGAAACGGGCTCAAGTCCTGGACTCGACCTGCTTTCTTCTTCTTCTTCTTCTTCCTCGTCGTCGTCGTAGGCATGACGCCCGTCGATAACAGGATCGCCTCTGCGGATCGGGCTCGACTCGCCCACAGCGGTCCTATCTGCATAGTCCTTCTCCACTCGGGGAGGCAGGTCCGGGGTCAAGACTGACGAATGGTCATAATGTGGTTGAGAAACTAGCCCAGAGTTCTTAATCACAGTCGCCGATGGAACAGGCGATGGCAAATATGCGTGAGACTCCGGGGGAGTCGCTGGCTTGTCCGTCTCCATGAGAGTCGAGCCTTCAACTGATATCAAATCCGACCAAGTTAAGTCAAGTCAGTTAAGAAAAGCTCGATCAAAAACAGCTTATCAGATCGTGCTGCAGAGGCGTATTTGACTTTGTGCGGTAAAGGACTGGGGACTTGGGCTGCTGTTTTGACCCACGCTTATATCGATAGTTCGTTGGTGTTATCTCTAGTCTTTACAGCCGTTTTGTCCTCTATCTGCTCAAAGGCTTGTCAAAACAGACAAATTCTATGGATGGTGGGCTACTTGCGTAGTGTTTTGTTTACTTTTGCCCTGCCGGTTGGGAGGTTTGTGTGTTGCGTTCCTGCATGTACCGCTTATATGTACTAAGGCAAGCGTATACGTCAGTATGGAATGTGTCTTGTGCTCTGGATTAGAGCGCGGAGGTGGGCCCTTATGAAGCAGCCTTCGGAGCTTCTATAGATAGCTGGTATCGACTTTGGCTCAGCCTTTTCCACCAAAGTTTTTTGTGCTCTTAGAGTATCTTTGAGCCAGCTAACAAATATTTGACAGGTGGTCCAAGTTGTGACGTATAATATATCTGCGCTACCATGAATATCACTCGCCCAAGCAAAACTGAAACTCTAATTCTAGACACTGAATCTAAAACCCTTAAAGTATATATATACTCATTCAGACCAAAACTGTATAAAATTCCAAGCTTAATGGGTTGAAAATACCTCCAAGGCTAGGAGATGGGGCTGCGAGATCTTTTGAGATTCCAGCAGTGATCTGCATCATTAAAGCGCGTCCCCCAGACGCGCATATTGCGCGGAGGGAGACCTAAATTAGAACGCGTCATTTCCGACGCGTATTAATGCTCGGCTGAATTCGAAACTTAAAAGTCCACTGGGCAGGGAATTAGACGCGTATAAATTATTCAACGCGTAAAATAAGACGCCTATTATTTAAGCTCCACTTTTACAACTTTCGACATTTAGTTACTCCATATAGTCAACTGAACATTTCGAGTGGGGTTACTAGAGAATTGTTTTATCAAACCCATTATATTCGCGAATGAACAATGGAAAGATCCATATTAACTGAAATCACCAACTCGGGGGAATTGAAGGAGTCAGATAGCAGCAGCCACAGCAATGGCCCTTCTGGGTTTGATCGGAATACTGCATCGACTGGCTATGGTGACGAGAATAAGGACACCATGAGCCAGCCTACAACCATTGTGGAAGATTGTGCTAGAGATGAAATGGCAGCCACTACATCTCACGCGTCTTTGAGCTTATCCAAGCTTGATTCATCTATCCAAAAGGACCAAGATATATTGAAAAACGACAAAAACAAAGACACATACGCGCTACAATCTCCCGAACCTGACGCGTCGTCATATCAGACTAACAGTATTCCTACCTCGCCGCAAAAGCATCATTTGCACGACTCTACCAAAATTGGTCAATTAAAGTCTCCACTTAATGAAGAAAAGTCAATTGCAGACAGGACTGCGTCTTCTTCGAGTATTGTTGATGATACCTCTGCCACTACTCCCCCGTCAAGCACTAACCTTAGTTCTCATTGTGAGACATTCGAAGTCAAACCTGACCAAGCAATTCAAGAAAAGAAGGTACCGACTCCAGGTCCAACTTCACGAAGAGCCCTAACTTCATCTCCGCGTTGTCTCAAACTCGCACATGGATTGAAAATGCGCCTACAATATGCATACTATAAGGTACTAACGGACCAAAAACAGCTCTCTATGGATCAACTCTCTCCGCCAGATTCCTGGAGTATCCGGACTTTCTCAGAGGCAACTTCCCATGCGCGGAAGCGACACAAGAAGTCTACTTAGAATACCTTTGAGTTGTCACTGAGTACTGTTTTATGCTAACCACTTCACTTCCTCATTTATATTTAACCCACTGCTGTAATATAGCTTTTTGATGCGCATTTAGATATTTTAATACTAATTGCACTGGCAATTTTGCAAACATAAAAGGAGTTTTTTATTATCTACTTGCTCGTAAGATGTCGTTAATAGCTCTGTGGCGATGCTCAGACTCGGCAAAAAGAGCCCTGATCAATCCAATCAGCTCTGTAGCTGAGAAATCACCCAATAGCCCGTCATTGAAGTTACTCATAATATCAACAAGATTGCTTTTGAGGATTTCACCGAAGTACTGGAATTTGATCCATGAGGGAACGTTCAATGCAGCAGCTGCCGCAATACTAGTTTCCTCCCCAGTCGCTTCCTCGGGCACAAAGAGTCTGGCTAGCGATGATGCACCCTCGATCAGCTTGCTTAGCTCGTCGCATTCCACAGCAGATATATCGCTCTGGCTTTCTATTGCCGTCATAATCGATGTAACTAGGTATTCCACAAGTGAGCCGACCAGCCTACATGTAGTGGCGAATGATGCCACGCTCAGAGTTTCGGAATAGAAGCCAGCGATGATGTTGACGCATTGGTCTACAACAGACTGACATGTCAAGAGCTCCTGGTCGGGGTTACAATTGGCAAATCCATTTGCCCGCAGCAATTGCTCCGAAAGCAGTTCTCGCCTTGCGCTGACATAACTCTCTAGAGTGGTCCTTGCAAAGTTAACTAGTTGCGTACAATCCGCATCTGCCACATATCTGAGGACGCCGTTTTCGTGCGTTGTTGCCCGATCAATAAACACACTAACGTCATTGTAAATAACCACAGGCGAGGGAATCGACTTATACGATAGCGGAGATAGTGCTCTGTATAACGCTAAAAAGTCACTTAGTTGCTTGCCGATTGACTTGTGATCCCTAACACCTTCACCGTACTGCTCAATGACGGAAATTAGCTTATCCACTTGTGTAGTCACGGTGCACATGTGAGCTTCGCTATAATTAGTATCCGAGGTATTACTGGCGGGTGGTTCTTTTGGTCCTTTCACTTCCTTGCGCCGAGCCTCTGCAAGTGGTGCACTCGCTTTCTCTTCTTCGTCCCAGCCCCAGTCATCGGCTTCTACTCCCCAGGCATCTGGATCAACGCCGTCGTCATCTTCTTCCGCAGTCGCAGCTTTCTTTAAATCAGTCTTATGATCGTCTTTATCATCATCGCTCCATGCAGTGTCCCAGTCATTGGATGCATCATTATGATCATGATGTGAATTTTGCGACTCTTGAATAGCTTGTTGTTCCTGGAACTTCTCCTGTGGATCAATCATCCTTTTCATGTCGAAACCGTTAAGTAGTTCCGTTCTCAGCAAGTCTAGGAAATTCGATTTCCTGCAGCGGAGCCATTCGTTAGGGAAATCATCAATAAATGCCTCTAGTCCACCAACTTTTGTCCACCCCGCAGGACCCTGTACATATTCTTGGAATTCCACCAGCTTCTGCAGTTGGTTTTGGAACACGGGTACTTGTGCAGGGTCAGTTGGAAATAAACAAGGCAAGCTAGTTTCACAAAGTTTTCTTGTCACCAACGACGAGAACCGGTTTGAAATTTCAGTCTTTAGCGCGCTGTCCTCAAACCGAGCATTCAAATAATCAATTACCCCACTTATCATCCCCAAGAGCTTGTCGACTGTTATATTCCCATCCTTGCTGAAGGAAACTACGAGTTCATTCTCTCTAACAGACACGTCTGTAGCCTGTAATGCAAGTATGGGGTCAAGTATCGACGTCTCAATTGCACTAAGAAGCTTTTCTGAGGCAGAATTCGGGCCCTTTGGAGTAATCAACATCAATGCTTCGTGCACCTGATCCAATGTAAGCGGTCCCACTTCTTTCAAAACAGTCATAGAGCACGCTGCACTCCCTCGCTTGATCTCTACCATTTTCTCCCAGCTCTCTTTTATCAAACTTCGAAGTTCACTAGACAGATTGTCGGCCTTAGTTACCAATACAGCATGAAGCTGACTCCCTGGGTGATCCGAACCAAATCTCTTTACCTTTGCTGAGACTGTTTCGAAAGAAGTCAGAGCATTGGCCATCTCTCCAATCTCTTTGAGCGATTCAACTTCTTTGAAAGCGCTTCTGATAATCCACAGGTCGTCAAGTGCCGACTGATATGCTACTTTGGTCCTTAAATCAGCCGCAAGAGCCTCTTCAGTGTCTGTCGGCTCGACATTCTGGGGCTGATATCCGTCGCACAGATCAATTAAAGAATTCTAGAACAATTGTTAGGTACAGTTAAGGCGTCCAGCTTGTACCGCCACTCACCAGTGATGCGTTTAATGCCTTCTCCAGCTTTTCAGTGGCTTGTGACAGGCATTCAGGAGTGAATACCCGATTATTCCACGTGTTTGAATCCGAAAAAAAATACTTTGTGGGAAATCCATCGCTGTGCCCAGGCTTTTGATTGGATGAGCCCTCTACCAGTGATACGACAGTATCCACATCCATATCGTGAAGCCTGTCTCCTGTTCCGTGCTTCTAAACACGTTGAGATATTATAAAATGCTAGTACTGTGAAATACGCTACGTGATCTGAAAATCAATGGGGCAGTACTTCAGGTTAATTAAAGAAGAAAATTAATTCGTTTTAATTTGAGCCGCGCAATAAATTACCCACATGGTATTTGAGGTCAATTCGATGCATTATAAATAAGATTTTGATATGAGAGTATAAATCATACCAGAGCTGATAAATGGAGCTGTTGCTCAGTGTATCAGTACCTCTATGCTGGAATTTCTAATTCTTTGCCTTCTTAACAGGCTGGTGATGATCTTGGACAGAACGCTTCGGGGGATTTTCTTTCTTCAGTAATGCAGCAGCCGACGTAAACCCACCATTATGGGAACCTTCTTTCTTCAGTAGATTAGCAGCCGATGTAAATCCACTGTTTCGGGAGCCTTCTTTCTTCAGCAATGTAGCAGCGGATGTAAATCCCCTTTTCAAAGATCCTTCATGCTTTTGCAATGTAGCTGCCGAGATAAAGCCATTCTCCATAGCCGGTTCCGGTCTATTCAAGAACTTTGCAATATTAATCAAGCCTGGTTTGGAGAGCGGAGGTATCTTGCTAATGGCCATTCTGCACTTACTATAAGTAGATTCGTGTGCTAGCAGGGCATTCAAGTCTGTTCTAGAGGGTTCGTCATAATAAGCACTGTAATACTCCGGCCAGGTCATGAACGACAAGACTTTCGCACGGGTATTTGCAACAAACATGACTCGTCGCTCCTCATCCATATCATCTGCAGGGCAACGTTCCAGCGCCGCCTGGACACAGCCAACCACAAACACAACAGGCCACTCTTTGCCCTTGGCACTGTGCACTGTGGACACAACAACATGGTCCCCGTTATTCTTGCTCTCTGCTTCGTGGCCAGGGTCCAATGTGTGCATCAGCAAGAAATTATGCAAGAAGCTCATTTCTTCAGGGGGTTGATCAAAGGTATTGTCTTTTTCATCTTTTAGTCCTCGGATATGTTCCTTCAAGAACTCAATACCTTCTTTTCGTTTTTCTTCTGTAAGTGTCTTGGTAGCCGACTCGCTTGCGATATGAAGAGTATCTTCTAAAAACGTGATGACGTTGCACACTGACTCTGGGTCGTTCTCATTGAGCATATTGCGGCCCTTTTCAATTACCTCAACATAATCGAGGATGCGTTTTTTCTTATGCTCTGTCACATTGGGTTGGGATGCATATTGTCTAATCTGATCAAGAAGGGTTTTCTCTTTGGGGACTGGAAGGGAGACCAATGTGTGGTGCAATTCGCCACCAATTCCGCGCGACTTGGGCATTCTTAATGTGTAGGCAATGGCAAGCTTATCACTTCCGGAGAACATCACTCTCAAATAGTAAATAATAGTCTTGACCTCTACCCTATCCCAAATCCTGAATCCCCCCGAAAGAGTGTAAGGAATCCGGCGGCGGACAAGTCGCGATTCCATAGACCGCATCCACATGTTTGTTCGAGTTAGGATAGCAATGTCGCTATATTTGAAGACTCCTCCGCAGCTCTCTACGAGGTAGGAGATGTAATCAGCAATAACCTCGCACTCCGCATCGTTGTCTCCAACTTTAACGAGGCATGGCTTTAGGTATGACCCTTGCTTCCCCAGTAACAATCTGTCAGACCCCAGCCGATTCCGATCCTGGCGAATTAAGGCTGTAGCGTGGTCCAGAATCATCTGGGTTGACCGGTAGTTCTTTTCTAAGTAGACAGTACCGATTCCCGGGAAGTATTGACTAAGGAGATTGAAATTCTCCGGTTGAGCGTTTCGGAAGGAGTAAATGCTTTGGTCTGGATCGCCCACGCATGTTACAGCCTTCTTTTTCCAGGCCATAAACTTCAAAATGTCGAGTTGGACGGAATTGGAGTCTTGGAATTCGTCCACCAGCACACATTCGAGGTCTTCAACCACTTCTGGGAAGCGGTCGAAAAGCTCTACTGCTTTTAGAAGGATATTGTCGAAATCAACACCATTGGCGGAAGACAATTCATTCTCATAAAGCCGGTAGATCACAGATAAGGGGTTCCCACTATGCTTCTGTAAGAACTTGGAGAGTGTGAACCCTTTGTTCTTCCACTTCGATATCTCCTGAAGAGCTTGTTTTGGAGTCGGGATTTGTCTGTGATCTGCGTATCGAGTACGTACTGCGTCAGTGCTCAGTATACCCTTGAGAAGCGACTTCGCATCATCCTCGTCAACTACAGACATTTTTTTTGGATCGAGCCCGACTTTGCTGCCGTGAAAAACAAGATATCTGTAGCAAATTGAGTGGAAAGTACCAATCTTGAGCTGGGCGGCTCGTTTCTGGGTGAGTTTTTCAATTCGCTCCTTCATTTCTTGTGCTGCCTTATTAGTAAAAGTCATGACTACAATTCTGCTGGGGTCAATCCCTTGCTGAATTAGATAGGCCACTCGCGAGGTAAGCGTCTTGGTTTTGCCAGTACCTGGACCAGCTAGAATTTGCACTGATCCGGCGGCATCGTACACTACTGCCTCACGCTGGTTGGTATTCAAGTCACTTAGGATGTCTGGTACATGGATGTCTTTAAATCCAACATGATTCTCGTCTGCAGGTGCTAAAGTGCTGCTTGCAGGGGCCTTTAACACCATCCTCGTCGATTGAATGTCTTAACGCTGTAAGATGAAAAACTGGGCTAACACTATGCGCGCGCATAATCAGGGGATCTGCAAAAGACTAGAGTTAATCTCAACAATACAATATCATATGTGGTACCAGAGCTCAAGTAGGTACTACTGTTAAAGGTAGCTGTGGCCAACTTTGAGGGTATGGGGTATTTCTAGCAATGGAAGGATGTGGCTGCGTTAATGGCGCGGCTGCACGCCTGACTGTGCAATTTCGATTCTTTTTTTTTTAGACTAGCGTTGAAAAAGTACGGCAAATATTGCCCAGTGCGGGTAGAATATTTGATTAGCGCTGACATCTATGATCTGGGGTTTATAATTTAATTTAATGAGTAATGCAAAAAAATCTCTATCAACGGAATTACAGGCTCACAGGCCAACGACTAGGCCCACTATTATGGAAACAATGGCTATTATGAGGAAGGCAGAACCAAACAAAAGTGCCAGACGCTTTTCAAGCGTGGGGATGACACCAATGGGCTCATCCAAGAAACCAGTGCCCATCAATAGCCATAGAGGCGGGAACAAGACAAACAGGACTAGCATTGCCCTTGCCAATCCCTTTTTGCACACTGGACGGCCGAAATTGTCAAATTCCACAGGCTCTTCCAAGGCTCCTTCGCTAGAAGATTGCTTTTCTGTAATCATATGGGCACTAGACCCAAAGGGTAAAGTTGGAAAATGTGGATAGTGTTGGACCAATTGCCTTCCAGACTCGAACGAGGAGTGACGTACTTGGTCGTTCAATGGTGGCGGTCGCAGCATAGTATGTTCTGTGGGGCTCCTCCTATACTTAGTGCGCGTTTCAAACAGATCTGCTCCTTCGTCTGGTAATTTCTTTCTCATCTTGGGAAGCGGGAGTGGGTTTTGCGGCGGTCGAGTTAGCAATTCAGACCTTGCGTTTGGCCGGGCCATAGATGCAGCCATGGCAGCGCTTTCCAAGTCTACCGGTAGCCCAAATGTTCCGGGAAGTTGCGGCAGCACAGCAGTTGGCGGTGGGACAGGAGGAGGTTGGTTGTCAATTAGTGACAGACTTGGAGACCGCTCATATCTCGAAACATTACTGTTAGTATCGCTTTGCGCCAAAGAGGGCGGAGTGGCTGGTGGGGTTTTGCTGGCTTCCCCCGGAGCCATGTGTGAATAGAATGGGTTATTAGGTGCAACGCTCTTGAGTGAATTGACGGCGAATGGGAACTGCGCTGCAGGGGCCCATGAAGCATTGTAAATAGGCACAAGCGCCGTAGCGTTTGGGCCGTGCTGAGCCAGCTCATGGGGGCCCAAGGGACGTCTTTGTAGCATACTAAAGGGTTAAAGTTAGCTTCACGGGCAATGTCTTAAAGTTTAATCGATGAGGGAAAGATAAGCTTACCAAGGCAATTGGCTGCGATTGACGGGATGTGTGACCTCTAGGGGACAAGGCGGTGGTTCGGGGGTCACAATTGGATAGCTGTAACGGGTTTTTTCATCTAGGCTAGATCGGTAGTCTGCGTCTTCTTGAAAATGCAGGCTGGCATCCTCTGAGAAGCGAAGACACGTACCATTATTGGAGTCCTCGCTTACATCTTCCTGAAAGTGCAAACTTGGGTCTCGTTGATAATGTCGACTATTTGACGGGGCCCTGTATCCTGGCTTTTGATTGTCCACGGTGACGAAACTGGATTGTTCGTCTGGCATATACGGCGTGAAAGGGGACGGTGGGTATGGCGAGAAGTTGAATTGCGGCGAGTTGCCGTCAGAATCAGAGAAGTCAGACTTTGGCGAATAAGGCGAACAGGCCGAAAACGATGCACGACGAGGGAAGCTTTCATAATGTAAGGTATCTACTGTCTGGCTCGCGTAAACGCCGAGTCCTACGGCCGATTCTGATTTTTCGAGCAGTCGACGGGGGACAGACGATTGGCCAGGGGATTGTGTTGCGGGATCCATTGGATAGGAGTAATTGCCAACCTGACCAGTGTGGTCGACTCTTGAATTAACTCTGGGCGAGTATCGCATCCCCTGAGGGACTGCCGTGTCGGCCATGATTGATGGGGTTGATGGAGCAGATCAAGATGTGATATTTCAAAAAACCCTCGTGATATGGCAAACTCTATCTCGGGCTGTCCTACCATTGCAAGCCTGTAGGGCAGAGCCCTAACATTTTATTTGTTTTGTTTACTGGAATGTTATATATATCCGCACCTATCAGACACCTGTGGAATGTATTACATCAGACAGCCACACGGCTAGCTGCATCCATCGGAATGTGCCATCAGCCGCACGCTCTGGGAGCGTGATCCTCAGGGACAAGAAGCTTGATTACTCGAATATCATCATTCTTTTATCGTGGTATGCAAAAGCTCTCTTCACATGGAAAAAACCTGCCAACCAGATGGGGGCCACTACTTGTGGAGACGATCAATCAAAAGAGAGACATGCATCCTCCGAGGGAGCCCCATATTGTAACCTCAACATGACGAAAAAATTGATATCTGTGGGGATAATGAACGGCGCGGTTTCAAGTTCTACAAGGAGAGCAGAGAGCAGTGGAAAAGTTTTTGGAATATAACAGGATTTGTTTTGGCTCCTTATACCTGCAGGCCAACTTTGTTCTCCGTTAGGGTTCCCCACACAAAATGCTCGTAACGGGCCCTGGGAACTCTTCATGAGACCTCCGGATGCCGACCGTCCACAAGGTGGGGGAGTGGGTACGAGGAACTAACGCAGTGGATAGGCGGCTATTTCCCTTTATAGGCGGCAGACCCATGTTGGAGCCGTTTACAACTTATTAGTACACGGGCGATAAATTAGATAAAGGGGCTCTTCCACCCTCGTGCCTTTTCCTGGATATATAATGGCAAGCGGTGGGTCAGAAAAGGCGTGTGACGAGCCGGTCGCCCCCATGGCAGATGCGCAGCCGGCAGCGCTTACAGTAGACGAGGTGCCCGAGTCGCCGGTTACCAGTGGGATCGATGCGGACGAGAATTTCCCAGAAGGCGGATGGGGCTGGGTCGTGCTCGTTGGCACGTTTTGCATTCTCTTTGTGACGTTTGGCGAGGTGCAGGCGTTTGGAGTGTACCAGCTGTACTACGAGAACTCGATGCCCGACGACAGTAAAGCGCTTATTTCGCTTATCGGGGCTCTCCAGCCGTGCGTGATATACATTGCGTCGGTGCCAGCAGTCGCCATTGTCGCCCGGATCGGGTTCCGGGGGGCCATTGTCGCGGGATACTTGACATGCTGCGTGTCGCTCATGCTGACCTCGCTGAGCGCCAACCACCTCTGGGCGCTCATTCTGTGCCATGGGCTGCTGTTCGGCGTGGGTGGAGGCATACTGCTGCTCGTAGCGTCTGCAGTGCCGCCGGAATGGTTCAAACGGCGGCGAGCCATTGCGGCGGGCATCACTGCGTCGGGGTCCTCCATTGGCGGCATAATATGGCCCATCATCGCGCGGCGGCTCTTTGATAGCGTCCAGTTTGCGTGGGCAACGCGCATCATTGCGTTCATATACCTCCCGCTGATGGTCATCTCGCTGATTACGGTGCGCCCGCGGCTCAAGGGCAGCGCGCTGCGCAACTCCAAGTGGCCCGAGCTCCGGGTCGCCAAGTCGACGCAGTTTGTGCTCCTCACCCTCGGCACGGCCATTGGCGCCATTGGGTACTTTCCGCCGATTATCTTCATCGCTACCTACGCGGCACGCATGCCCCAAGGGGCGCTCCCCGTGCGGCTAGTGCAGTACATCCTCGTGCTCAACAACAGCTGCTCGTTGATCGGGCGGACCTGGGGGTCGTGGATGGCGGACCGGTACGGGCGGCTGAACGTGCTTCTCATCTCCATGTTCATCACGGGCGCCTCGCAGCTCTGCTTCTGGCTGCCTGCCCGCTCCTCGGGCGGCCTCTTCATCACCTTTTGCATTGTGTTCGGCGTCGCCTGCGCTCCCTACACGGCACTCGTACCCGCAGTGATCCCACAGCTGTTCGGCCTCAAGCTCAACCAGTCGCGGCTCAGCGTCAACTACCTCCTCAATGGCGTCGGCTCGCTAGTCGGGCCCGTCGTCGGCGGCGCCCTTCTCCCCACGGGCGACGTTTCCTCGCTCGCAGGGTTTCCCAGGCTCATTGTATTCTCCGCCACTACCGCAATCGCCGGCTCCGTCATCCTCTACATTGTCAAACTCATTGCTACCCGCGGGAAGCCTCTTGCTAACATATAATAAAAGTAAGCAGCTCTTCTCCCTCGAATGCGCCCTTGCTTCCAACTACTTGGGGGGCCAGCCCCCCAAACCCCCCGTAGCTGGGGGGGAACCCCCCAGACCCCCTCTTCCAATATTGATGGCACGTTTCTAATTGACATAACTAGTTGCGATAGTTGAATTCACAAGGTAGTCACTTTGAGCGTCAACTGCCCCCGGCGATACAAATTAACTTGTAACATAGAATAGGGGGGTCTGGGGGGTTTCCCCCCAGCTACGGGAGCTCGAGGGCTGGCCCTCGAATGCACTCCACTCCACTATTGCACAATTGTGCATATCTCAGCCGATTAGTTTCGGGGCTAGATATGCACTATTGAGCATAAGCCGGCGTTTACGAACTACCGAATTCCGGTTGGCCGAACTGGATACAATTCTTTTTATTTTCTTACAGCCAGGCAAGACGGTCTGGGGAACCCACCGGCTCTCTCGCCAACGCTCATAGAGGTCGGATCAAGTTCGTGCCGGACCGCGTGCGGCTGGGACGCACGGCTGAGCAGGCGGTGCATGGATGACGATTGCGGCATGGCAAACAAGCCGACCACGGCGGGCAGAAATAAAGGCGAGCGGCGGGCGAGCTGAAGCACCAGCGGCCCACGGATGGAATGGGCCCGGGGGAGAAGGCGACAGCCTGCAGCGCGCTGCAGTGGGTATATGGCGGTAGCGGATATATTCTGGGGTACCGGAGAGGGGAGCGCTGCAAAACGGCCGGGCCCCTCCTCCCGCACCGACCTCCCCCATTTCCCATCACCAAACACCACCTTTCCCTTTATTCGCGCACTTGACCCCCGAGCGTAGCGGAAAAAGGACACGAGGAGACAGGAGGACGCCAGGAGCGAAACCCGAGAGACTCCCGCGGACAGACGACGGCGGGAAGAGTATAAAATGGGCAACGTCAACGCCAAAGAGAGCCGGTCGCGGTCGCAAAGCGAGACGGGCGGATCGAGCGGGACCTCCCTGTCAGGGGCGGCCAAGCGGCGGCTGAGGAGCAACACGACGCCGGCGGGCATGGGGCTGGTCTCGCGGCGGCCCAAGAAGCCTGTCAAGACCCAGCAGGAGCTCGACGCCGAGGAGATCGCGGCGCTGGTGTGCGATCCGGACGAGGTCGTCGACGGCGGGTATTTGGTGCCGCATGGCATCTACACGGGGGCACAGACGTACAAGTACAAGGTGGTGCGGCAGCTGATACTGGAGCGGCGGCTGGCGCCGTTCTACAAGCCGCTTGCGGACTACGACGAGGCGTGGACGGACCGCCAGCTGCTGGCGGCCATTCGCGGGCTGGCGCCGTCGGACCTGCCGCCCGACACGCCAGCAGGGGCCCCAGAAGGGCCCCCAGAAGGGCCGCTAGGGGCGCCTGCGGTGGCCGAGGGCGTCAAATCCGGGGCGGAGGAGGTAGCGGACCCACTCATGCATCCCTCGCATAATCCAGGCAGCACTCAGGTGGCGCCATGCTCCGAGTGCCAGGGCACGTCACAGCACGAGGGCTCGCCGACGGCGCGCAGCGTGTCACTGGATGGGTCGAGCACGACGGACTCGAGCACGGTGCCGACATCGTCGAGCGACACCCCGGACGGCCCGTCGAAACATGTACAAAACGGCTTTTCCGAGTCGGAGGAGGAGACGGAGCTGGCGCAGAACACGCAGGAGGACGAGGGAGACGAGTCGCTCGACGAGGTGTATGCGCTCAAGCAGCAGACGGAGCACGTTGAATGCACCGCGCCGAGCAAGCCCTCGGTGACTCGCAACCGGTCCAACACGTCGCCGCGGGCGCGCACCAAGCCCGAGGCGCCGGCCACGGACACTGCTATAGAGGTGCAGGTGTACCGCGGGGCGATGGAGTGCCCGATCTGCTTCTTGTTCTTCCCCAAGTACCTGAACCACACGCGGTGCTGCGGGCAGCCCATTTGCACCGAGTGCTTTGTGCAGATCAAGCGCGCCGAGCCGCACCCGCCGTACCAGAACGCGGACGCGGCGAGCTCGTCGGCGTCGTCGACGACGGCGAGCACAGAGGCTGCGCTGGAGCAGCTGGTGAGCGACCCGGCGTGCTGCCCGTACTGTGCGGCGCCCGACTTTGGCGTCGTGTACTTCCCGTCCAAGTTCCGGTACGGGCTGTTCCCCAAGACGGGCGCGCTGTCGACGCTCAACCAGCTGCTCAAGAGCGAGAGCAGGGCGGGCTCGCCGCGGCTCGAGGAGCCCAAGTTCGACTTCCCCGACCGCAAGGGCTCGATCCCGCCCTCGGCGGCCGAGGTGGTCACGACGGACCAGATCCGCCCCGACTGGCTCGTCGTGCTCAACGCGGCGCGGCAGCACCAGGCGCGCCGCTCTGCGGCGGCCACCGCGCTCCATGCGACGGCGTTCCTGGCGCAGCAGGACTCGTCCTCGAGCGTCGCGTCCTCGGCGGCCTCCCAGCGCAAGTCGCGCAAGCCGCGGCGGTTCAGAGGGCTCTCCTCGCGGCGCGAGGAGCAGCAGGGGCTCGAGGACCTCATGCTGCTAGAGGCGATCCGGCTCTCGCTCAACGACGAGGAGACGCGAAAACAGAAGGAGCAGAAAGGCAAGGGCAAGCAGCCCGCCGCCTCTTCTTCCTCCTCTTGATGCTACGATTCACTATAACTTATTATAACTTATTATAGATCATGAAATGGATATGGATTACGACTCTACACACAAGAGAAGTACGGGCAGACACGCAATTGGCCAAGTAGTACATTAGGTTAGTTTACGGCGGCAAGGTACTGCGCACGGTAGGCGTTGGAGTCGGCGTCAGGCCGATTGTGGGGCACCCACTTGGGCTCGTTCTGGAAAAGACGCATCGCCTTGATATAGTCGCTGCTGGTGAGCGTGAACCGATGGTAGATGCCCGCCGGGAGAATGATGAGGTCCTTCTTGTCGAGCTGGCACCGGATCCACCGGTCCTCCAGCGTCCGCACGTCAAAGTAGCCCTCGCCGTCAAGAACATAGCGGATCTCCTCGTCCTCATGCAAATGCTCCGTGAAAAAGATCTTGAGCTTGGCCTCGTAGCTCTCCTGGCCGCCCAGACCCTCCGGGGTGATGTTAATCTCATCCCGGTTGACGTACCCCCGCTCTTTGGCGATTTGGTTCACGCGGTCTAGCTCAATGTTGGGGAACGCAAGCACCCCGAGCTTGGCCAGTACCTGTTCACTGACCGCCTCTCCTGAGTTGTGAGGCTCGCGCGGGTCGCCAGGCAAGTCGTCGTGGTAGTAAAACTTCATTTGCAAAGAAATATATGGTGCTGTCAACGGAGGGATTGGCTCCACAGGTATATATAATGGTGTTCAACGGAGGTACATGGGGAATTATATATTTCTAATCACGAAAAATGGCGTAACCCTCAGTGGCCCGCCCACGACGAGCTCCAAGGGCTGCTACGAGTCCACAGAGACCGTGGATAGGAAATACCGTCTACGAGTCCAAAAGCCTGAGAAGACCGTGATAATTAATCTAATACATAAATTACAATGTGCCGTTCGTTTGTTTTTTGTGTACTTTCAATTGGTTATGGTGTTTGAAAGCGTTTAGTCGAACAGACCCATGCCCATGTCTTCGTCAGACTCCTCCTCTTCCTCGACCTTCTCCTCAGCAGCGGCTGGGGCGTCACCGCCAGCGGCAGCTGGGGCAGCACCGGCGGCTGGGGCAGAGGCGCCAATGGAGAAGAGCAGGTCCTTGAGGTCCTTGCCCTCGACGGCCTTGGCGAAAACGTTGGCCCAGATCTACAATGTACGTTAGCACGACGGCTGGGGGCTGTGGGGACACCTTTAAACACTTACTGGCTCAACCTCGATGCCGGCAGCCTTGGTCAAAGCCTGGAGCTTGTCAGCGGTGATCTCGATCTCGGCGTCAGCGAGAATGAGGGTGGCGTAGGAAACGGCAGCTTCGGAGGACATTATTTCGTTACGGAGGTATATGGTGTCGAACGGTTTTGCAAATGTCGAGTTTTTTCACCACCCACGAGAGAGCGCGAGGGGGAGCGGATGCGGCGTCACGTGACGCTGGGCCCGGGTGAGCCGCACTGCACCTTGTCGCCGCCGCGTGGGTGCGGTGGCTTTGCGCGTGCGCAGGAGCCGTGAGTCTCCCTGCGCGCGCTACCCCCACTGGACATAAAAAAAACAGTCACGCCCAAGCGTAGTGGAATGGTGGGAGGAGCCAATCAAGAAAAACACGGTGGGAGTTAAGTTAAGAAATTTTTAGAGCGCGGGAGGACGCTGGAAAACTTTCTGAAATTCAAAAAATCCAAACGACACACAACCACCATCGACAAAATGCCAGAGTCCAAGGCCGTTCCAAGCGTTCAAGTATGTTGAGAGAGAGAGGGGTTCTGTTGAAACGGGATAGCTAACGAAATTTTGATAGACCTTCGGTAAGAAGAAGACTGCCACCGCTGTCGCCCACGTCAAGGCCGGTAAGGGTCTCCTCAAGGTCAACGGTACCCCAATCACCCTTGTCCAGCCAGAGATCCTGCGATTCAAGGTCTACGAGCCATTGCTCATTGTTGGCCTCGACAAGTTCGCCAACGTTGACATCCGAGTCCGAGTCACTGGTGGTGGTCACACCTCCCAGATCTACGCCATCCGACAGGCCATCGCCAAGGGCCTCGTTGCTTTCCACCAGAAGTACGTTGATGAGCAGTCCAAGAACGAGTTGAAGAAGGCCTTCATCTCCTACGACAAGACCCTCTTGGTTGCCGACTCGCGACAGCCAGAGCCAAAGAAGTTCGGTGGTCCAGGTGCCCGTGCCAGATACCAGAAGTCTTACCGATAAACATTGCTGCTCATCTTATCTATTTTTTGGCTATAAATGTTATGTGTATATTGTAGCAGAAAAAAATTTTAATGTCATCGTGAACTTTGGTATTCGTTTACCGTAGTTTATCATTTGCTGCAAAAAGTTGTAAACTGCTCTACTATATTGCGACTGGTTGATTCGCGGGACGCTATTAGTCGTCATCTAACACTTAATCTTTCGTATTGTCTAGGTCATGGAGTTTTTTATCCTGGCCGAATCCGAACCAACTGTTGATTATACCCGACGGGCGTTTGCACGAAAATATTGCAGTTAGGGTCTTAAAGGGAGGTACAATTGACAAACCTATCCTTGGCCAAGCTTTAGCAACACCCATAATAAAGAATGCCCCGATTAAAGTGGGTCATTGAACCACCTTGTCAGAGAATGTCTGCTACAAAATCTCGCACAAGCCATTTCAAGAAGCATTACATACCCAGTATATCCGTGTATATTCATTTAGTATGCATTATTGTAACAAAATAGCCATGACACTATGCATACTTCCGTCATGTGAGCTCGTCACAGCCTCCCTAGTAGTGAAAAGGATCTCTAAGTCGCAAAAGCGCTGACTCAGCGCCGAGTAAGCAGACAACTCCGACCGAATGGTAGGTGACCTGATACGAAACCGACCCATATGCGGGCAAAATATTATTGCTTCCAGGCTATTCCCTGTCGCGATCGTACCATGAGAGTGTTTCTCATGTATACGCACGATCGATACAATAAAACTGCTCCGCCGGGACTCTCGCCGACACATTTGACTAGGTCCCGGGATGGGGAGGAGGAAGGCTCCTCGAACCCCCAATAGGGCAGGTACGGGTGCCGGTCTCCACTATAGCACCATCTACTGTACTACTGGCAGTAGGGGGAAGAGCTTCAGGGGGCGTGACGTCCTCCCCACTACTAGGCGAACATGTGCGCACATACACTGTGCAGCCAATTAAATGAACGCACAAAGTTACGTAGGTGATATACTTCCAACACCGGCTCACCTCAATGTCGCGGTCGACGCAGCCACCAGCAGCACAGAGCACGACACCTTACCAGCGGTGGGTACCACCCCCCCCTTCCGCCTCCCCTCCCCTCCCCCTTCTCCTTGGACACCATGTAGTATGTCTCGAGAAGGTTTGATTGAGTCTTTTGGGGCGAAATAAAAGTTAAAACATAGAGTCTCAATAAACCGTCCAAATAGCTCACCAAATGATCATTCAATTGAACAAGGTGCCCTTGTATCTCTGCAGCTCCCCCTACTAGCCCATATAGCATCTCGTATCTCATTATCCCTGGCAGCTTTTGAGCGGCATCCAAGGGGGGCCTATCCAGGGGTAGCGTAGTGCCGGCGCAAGCAGTATGAATGTTACGCGCACGTGCACTTGCATGCAGCGTCGAAGAACTACGCTAGCGGACACAAATATACGCCTTGCTGGAAATTGCGCCACACAGGATAAATCGCGATCCTTGTGGGTGCTTTTTTTAGAATGATTGCTTTTTGCAGTGGCTCCCCCCTCCCTCCTTCCTCGCCGCCCCCTCCTGATTAGCCATTTTTCAGGGTTTTATAAATATCACCAGGAATCCACCCCCATTTGAGGTTGAAATTCAATTTCGGCAGGGACGGAATCACACACATCACATCACGTCGCCAATAGGAAGATGAATACGCCAACGCCAGAGTCAGAATCACTCTCTCCAGAGGAGGCCGTTTCGCCCGTCTCCATGGTTGAAGAAGAGACGCAGCGCAACTCGAAGCGGAAGGAGGCTCTTGAGCTTCCGCTGCCGCCAGGAGCGCTGCCGCCTCGCAAGCGGGCCAAGACGAACGCTGAGAAGGAGCAGCGGCGGGTTGAGCGAATCATGAGGAACCGACTCGCCGCCCATGCGTCGCGGGAGAAGAAGCGAAAGCATGTGGAGAACCTGGAGCGTGAGAATGCCGAGCTCAAGAAGGAGAATGACGAGCTTGTGAGCCAGGCCCAGGAGACGAAGAAGGCCCAGATTCAAATGCTGGAGCAGCACTACTTGCTCCAGGCGCGGCTGAGCCAGTTTGAGGCTGTGATTGAGGCGGCCAAGTCGTCGGGCGACCTTTCGGCGCTGGAGAAGATGCCAAAGATGCCTACCAAGGCGGACGTGGTGCCGACTCCGCCAGCGCTGTCGCCGCCAGGGTCGACTTCGTCCACCCCACCATCGGTGACGTCGCCGATTTTGCATCACGTATCTGACCACGGGTACGCTTCTCCAGACTCGTTGCTGCTCTCTCCCGAGCCAACGGCGCATGCGTTTGGCGACGACATGCCGCATTTTGTCTTGTCCTCTACCACCACCACCACTGCCACCAAGGGCGGGATGGAACCTCTAGCCAGTGTTATTGGGTCGCATCATTCAGCAGTAATGATGGGCCTCCAGACCTGCAGCGTCCATTAACTCTGCGCTTGATAAGCAATTCCCTCCCTTTGGCAATGACAGTGATGTGTGTGATTTCAGTTTATTTAATGAGGAGCCCGACTGGGAGATTCTCTCTCGGGAGGACGATTACGAACCCTTGGTCTCGAACTTGTATGCCGGCATCTCACTCTAGACCACTCGGATGAAATAAGTGGTTTTATGGGTTTATTTTTTGGGAAAGTAACGGAAAAGGCAGAACAACAAGGATGGAATAAGTGGAGATGATGGGGGAAAGGGTTTTAACATGTACGACTTGAAACGGTGTTCGAAATGTTTACGATTTTGAGGCTGATTATCTTTTTGGTTGGATGTCCTTGCGAATTGGAACCAAGAGCATTCCGGGCAAATGGCGCGCCCTGCTTTATGGAGCAGAAGGCTTTTGCGACTGGCCCAGGTAGGTCTCTTGGCCAACCCCAATTAACGCGGATCTTACTGAACTGGTGACCAATCTTGGTTGTGAATGTTTGGAGGACGGTTTTAGTTGTTTGATGTTTTGAAACTTTTCTATTTAGATCTGCTTGTCCTTGGTGCATTTTCGGTATGGAGTGAGGTTATTTCTTCCTCTGGTAGGAGAGAAAAGGTTTTGAAAAGTTCTGTATTTATTATTTTACGATTTGAATGAAAAAAAGATCAAAAAAAACTATTTTTTACATCAGCGTAATCGTTTTTACATTGGTTGGAGGAATACGGGAATAGCTTTGTTCGGTGCAGAAAGTATTAATAGGTTTGGTAGTTGACGACCGGTAACTGCTAATAATAGCTTGTGGAATGTCACGCTAGTGGGTTGGCATGCATGGTGATATTTTTAATGTAGATGGGGTCGACTGGGCGGTTCTTCTTGTCAACCTCCACCGCCTCAAGCTTGTCTAGGGTGTCCATGCCGTCTATCACCTTGCCAAAAACTGTGTACTTGCCGTCGAGATGAACATGCTTGGCATAGGTGATGAAAAACTGGCTACCGTTAGTGTTGGGCCCAGAATTGGCCATGGATACAATTCCCTTGTTTCGTTAGCAATGCAGTCTAGTTGACAATGCATTCACATACCCGCTTATTATGGCGCAGCGTCGCTTTTATCTCATCATCAAACTTTCCGCCCCATATTGATTCACCTCCTTTGCCGGTGCCCGTTGGATCGCCCATCTGGGCCATGAACCCTACCGATATTAGTATCAAGTCCTATAGGGGGACCGCGATTGCCATACCTTTGATGTTTCTATGGATCTTTGTCCCATTGTATGTGCCTTGGGCGCAGTGGGCAAGGAAGTTCTCGGCCGTCTTTGGTACAGACTCGCAGAATACTTCTATTTTTATATCCCCCAAGTCTGTATGAAGCTATATTGGTTAGCATAGCCTATTGGTACTCGCTCTACATACCGTAACAGACATGATGCTTTATGTCTGCTATTGTATTGTTTTATGTATAATGGTATGAGATTGCAAGGGGAGTTGTTTTTGGCAATGGTACGGCTGAATTTTTCAAACGGCCTGCTGAATGATCCAAAGGTGACGTAATATTGGAAACCTCAAGAGACTCATAACTGGCCCTTTATTTGCTTCATATCGGAATCTAAATTTGTATTAATAACAGCAGTCGACCTACAAGCAGCTTTCTGACACTGGAATAACTTTCGCGAGTGCAAACTCTTTAGGCGCATAACGATTCCCTGCAATTCACACATATTAACTAATATACTTGGCTGCTGCTACTGCTGCTAGGAATGTTCTTCGATAAGGAAGTTTTAATTTCGTCAAAAGATTGTTATACAAACTGCTTACTACTTTAGTAACGTACTTTCTAAATGGCTCATTGCAATATCGTACATACTTGGAAGTGTTAAGCTAGTGGCCAATTAAGAGCTCAAATATGGTCGAGAGCACTCTGGAGTAAGAGTCCTATCTAAACGGTATATAACGACTCTTCAATACTAAGAAAGACTGATAAATTTTGAGCTCAACTGCTCTAACGCACGCAATTGCTTCAACCGCATATTGTGTTTTAGACCGATTGGCAAATTGCATGTTGTACATGCTCGTTTGTTTATAGAACCATCTTGAATTTTTGGATATCTATTATTTATTTTAATATTACCTCCCAATGTTTGTGAACATATACCCGTGTAAGAATCAATAATGGGGAAAAATTGATCGTAATGCGTCCAATTAAATACAAATACTATGCTAATAATTTTTTTAAAGCTTCTCCTTGACTCGCTGGAGGCAAGAGAGAATGGCAAGGATACTTGCCTGTGCAACATCCTCGTGAATACCGACACCCCACTCGACGACATTGCTGCCCTGCACCTGCAGCTGAATGTAGGTGGCAGCCTTGGTCTTGGAGCCCTTGCCAATCGAGTGCTCGTGGTAGGTCTGCACATCAAAGTGGATGCCAAAGGCCTTGTCGACGGCGTCCAGGAAGGAGGAAATTGGACCGTTACCGGTACCAGACAGGTTGTGCTCCTTGCCCTCAACCTCAACCACAGCAGTGGCGTCTCGAGACTCCTTGGACTCATTCGACTGGGCAATGTCGTAGCTGATCAGCTTGTAGTTAGAAGCGCTCTCGGAAAGATGGTACTCGTTCTCAAACAGCTCAGTGAGCTCTGCAGACTTGAGCTCCCGGCCCTTGAACTCAGCCTCCCGCTGCACAATGCTCGAGAAGGCAACCTGGAGGCCACGAGGCAGGTCGAGCTCGAGGCTCTTGAGGATGATCCAGGCAGCGCCGCCCTTGCCGGACTGCGAGTTGACTCGGATAACGGCCTCGTAGGTTCGGCCAATGTCCTCTGGGTCCAGAGGCAAGTATGGAATCTGCCAGCACGAGCACGGGTTCTGCGCCTTGCTGTTCTCGTACCGGGCAAAGCCCTTCTTGATAGCGTCCTGGTGAGAGCCAGAGAATGCACAGACGACCAAAGAGCCGCCATACGGCGCTCGCGGGTGCACTGGGATCTTGTTGCACCGCTCAACAAGCTCGACAATCGAAGGAATGTCAGAAAAGTCAATGTTGGGCGTAATGCCCTGGGTATACAGGTTGAGGCCGAGAGTCACCAGGTCGACATTGCCGGTTCGCTCGCCATTACCAAACAAACAACCCTCTACACGGTCGGCACCGGCCATCTGAGCGAGCTCGGCGGCAGCCACAGCACAGCCTCGGTCATTGTGTGGGTGGAGAGAGATGCAAATCTTTTCTCGCTCCGAGATGTGTGTCGCAAAGTACTCGATCTGATCGGCATACACATTTGGAGTGGCCATTTCGACGGTCGCCGGCAGGTTAAAGATGATCTTGTTCTCGACAGAAGGCTCCCATACCTTCTTCACAGCCTCGCAGAGCCGCAGAGAGTAGTCGAGCGGGGTGTCCGAGAAGGTCTCCGGGGAGAACTCGAACGCCCACTCAGTGCCGGCGGTCGATGGGTCGTCCTTGGTGAGACTTCGCACAAGCTTAGCGCACTTGACGGCGAGCTCAATGCCCTGGTCCTCGGTCATGCCGAACACAACATCTCGGAACAGCTGCGAACTGGCCAGGTAGATGTGCACAATGGCCTTCTTGGCGCCCTTGAGAGACTCGACCGTTCGTCGAATGAGCTGCTCTCGGCATGGCGCAAGCACCTGGACCCACACGTCCTCCGGTGCGTTCTCGACGGCGTACCGCGTAAAGTCAAAGTCGATCTGGCTGGCACTTGGGAAAGCCACCTCGATCTCCTTGTAGCCGATATCGACGAGCTTGTGGAAGTACTCCTTCTTCTCTTCAAAGTTCATTGGGTCGGGGAGAGACTGGTTACCGTCTCTAAGATCGGTAGCGAGCCACCGCGGAGCCTTGTCGATAGTCCGGCTCGGCCATTGTCGGTTAGGCAGGTCCACGGGAGTGAACTTTTTGTATTTCACAGAGGGGTCTTTGAGCATGGGCATTTTGGGCGATCCTGTGGGTTTTTTTAAAAAATCTCCTAGGCTATCGTGCGTTATTTATATGTTCCGGAAATGAGTCAGTAGCTATTGGTCGATGGACTCTTTCAATGACCGGGTTAGGCAGACCGCTGTCGCGGGGCAGACAGCGATGTCGGACCGAAAGCGGTACATCTTCAAGCTACGCCCCCAGTATACTACGTGGAGCATTAATGCAAACGAGTATGAGTGAATGTATACGAGGTCATCTTCTGCACCCTGACACATTGCATAATCCCGACATAGCCGTCAATATCCGCCCATTTCGAGGGGTCATTGACTCAATCGAACCAACATTGTCGGTTTTATGACCGAGAGCGGTGTTGAACGGCACTCCGGTGGCAGCTCCAGTGGTGCTGCACACGGTCAATAGGTACAACTGGTACTACGTTGCAAAGACGCAGCAGTAATAATTGAACGTAATGTACATACCAATTACGTGGAAATTGAACTTCATGTAGCATTCTCATGCCAATTATGGTTGTACGTATAATGTTGGCTATATAATCGGATATGCAGTCTGAAAGGCGGGGCATTGGGACAACCTCAACATGAGAAAGTGGTAGGCCTTTCCAGAGCCTGCCAATGTAAAAGTGTTGCCAGGTGCTATGCATGACGCATTCTAATAATTTTGCCGATTGCAGTCACTTGTTTGACGCAGTTATTAGCTTGAAAGGATTGGATTGGCCATGCAGAGATGAGCGCATTTAAGCAGATATTTGAGGGAATTCTGAATGTGCGAATCCTTGATTCAGTCATATTAACCTCTCTTTTTTTTTCCCATTGAATTGCATTTTTTAATCCATTCTTTAAACCTTTCTGTACAGTACTTACTAATGCAAATATCGAGCTGGTTTTTTAATATATATGAAACTGTGAGTGCCACAACTCATGAGTTGGCTCTACCTCTTTATCTTTAACCATTTGGCCCTTATCTCTCCTTCAGATCACACGTTTAAAATACGTGCACCAATCTAGTAAAGGTTGACTACGATCATTGATTCGGGATAGTACTCAACTGCTATTATAAATAAATATTCTAGGAACATCCTCGGAAAATTACAAATACCAGAAAGCCAATGAACTTCGACACATAACCCCCTCCTCTCCTCAAATCAGTCATTGTAGAAACTTATAACTAATGACTCAAGAAGTGATCCACAAAGAGAGGAAATTGGAGGAAAGCAGGGCTATTTATTCTCCCATACCCTGACTCGCTCCAGGATATTTCGGTTGACAAGTAGTACAGATGACCAAAATAGCTTGCTAATCAGGATATCGACGGCAATTAGGTACGATTAGGTGCGTCTATTCAGTCTCCCCACGATTTGGCCTGTGTAAGTTGTTTATTTACACAGTACTACAGCTATTGGAAGTTGGATATTCTACTATTAAGAGCAATAAATCAGGCTGGTATAACCAGTTATTTTGACCTAGTCTTCCTCAGCGTATCCAATGATGTCAATTGAACCGTCACTCAAAGCATATATACAATTTCGCCTACTAAAATGTATGACGGTATATAGTACTGTAATATACCGTAATCTTGCCGATAATAGCGTATATAATAGTCCAGCTCAAAAGGTCCCAAATCACCGCCAAAAAACCTTGCCCCGGCTATCAACCAACCTCAAATCGATCCATATCTATACTGTTTTTAAGGGGAGCGCTGCCACGGATAGGGATATGGTTGCCAACAAGCGAATCAAGGTAAGTAACCGTCTGACTATTTTGCGTGTACAGCATTTGACTGACCAATTGGTAGAACGTGTCGATATCACGCCCCATTTTATACGGTAATACGGCCCGGCCGTTAGAGGAGAATGAAAAAACGGTTGATACGCCGCCAGACCACACTCACCAGTGGACCATCTTCGTCCGTGACCCAAATAACCCCAAGGGGGAAAAAGGCAAGAACGACCTGTCCTATTTCATCAAAAAAGTCGTGTTCAAACTCCACGACACGTACCCCCAACCGTCGCGGTCAATTGAAGAGCCACCGTTTGAGGTAACCGAGACCGGTTGGGGAGAGTTTGAGATCTCCATCCGCATCTTTTTCCACCCCGAGGCCGGCGAGAAAAACGTGACGCTCTACCACCACCTCAAGCTGCATCCGTATCTGCCAGAGGACCAGGCCAGTGGCAGCAACACGGCTGTGGGCAGTGGGCCGGGCCCCGTTGAGTCATATCTCTATGATGAGCTTGTGTTTAACGAGCCAACAGAGACTATGTTCCAGCTGCTTACTTCTAAGCCGGGCGCTGTGATTCCAGCCAAGAAGACTGCTACCCTCCGCTACACCACGCAGACAGAACACGAGGAGTTTGAAAAGCTCAGTTCGGCACTCGACACAGTGTATCAGCAAGTGCAGAAGACCAAGGAGCAAATTGTCAAGCTCGAGAAGCAGAAGCAGGCGCTCGAAGCGAAGCAAAAGTAACCAGCCAAAAAAAGACGCATTGACCATGCGGCTTGTGCGGCTTGTGCCACGTTCCTACGTGCATTAGGCGTGCTTGCGCAGGCCGGCCAGGGGGAGTTATCCTCCCAATGGCGGAGGGTGAAAAAAAAGGCCGTGGAGACAACCCACACGACACGACATACAACACGAACTTTGTTGGACACCTGGCTTCTTGCAAAAAAAAAAAGAGTGAAAAGGAGATGGACAATAAGGTGTTTAGCGACGTGAAGACAGAGTACACAAAGTACTCGCGTCTGTACCAGACGTACATTGACAAGACAGTGCCGTACACGGCATACCGATGGGGAGCATTTGGCACACTGCTGCTGCTGTTTATGCTGCGGATTGTGACGGCGCAGGGCTGGTACATTGTGTGCTACACATTGGGGATTTACCTACTGAATTTGTTTTTGGCGTTCCTCCAGCCCAAGTTTGACCCGTCGCTTGAGCAGGACCTCCGCGATCAGGATATGGAGGAGGGGGAGGGCCTTCCTACTACAGAGGCTCCGGGGGCCACTGATGGCGGTGAGTTTAGGCCATTTATCCGACGACTGCCCGAGTTTAAGTTTTGGTACAATGCGACGCGTGCGGCGGCAATTAGTCTTTTCTGCACCTTCTTTGCCATCTTTGACATTCCCGTGTTCTGGCCCATCCTGCTCATTTATTTCATTGTGCTTTTCTGTCTAACCATGCGACGACAAATCCAGCATATGATCAAGTACCGATATCTTCCATTTGACTTTGGCAAGGTCAAGTATAACCGTGGTTGATCTCGGCACACCTGTAATGTGTAACTATAGAAAAAACAAACAAACGTGTGCTATATTTAATGCCCAATGATATTCGCTTTGCTACGCCTGCAATCGGATCAGCTATGATCTATCATTTTCAATTATCAATCGTAGCAATCATTATCAATTTCAAAAATTTTAGATGATATTCAAAATAGCAACCAATCAATCATCACCAATTACCAACCGTAGCAATTAAATCAAGCATTTTAGCAAACGTGTCAACTGTATCAGTCATCGCAACTCCTATTACAAGAATTGATCTGCCACATCAGCCGTATGGTCGCGCAACGCCATGTTGTGATTGTTGAGCCGCAGTTAATGCGGCTATTTGACGGTTTGAGCAAAATTAGTGACGGCATACCATCATAGTTAGTGATTGCCTGCCATCATAACTAGTAATTTTATTTATTTTATTTTTGTGAATTTTGCTCAATTATTGAATTTGCTATAGGTTCATGCTAAATCCGACTGTACGGCCCGCTTCGGACTTTGCACTGAAATACTGGGCAATGCGGCTATTTCATCCGACGCGGCTGCCTCATTGCTTTGCCTTGTATAGAAAGACATTCAAGATATTGCAGATAGCAAGCAGATAATAAACGACAAAGCAGATAGAAATCAAAGCCTAGCCAGTGGTCGAACCAGCCGTCTTTTTCAGTACAGCCGCTATATTAGATAAAAGTGGTAGCCGTATCAGCGCTCTATCTTACTTCACGTGTGACTCTAGTCCGTCTACTCCGGTCGGAAAAGAGCCTCTGTGGTTGCTGCGGTCAGTCGGATATAAGATAGGGGAGATACGCGGCTGTCGGGAGTATAGCAAAGCACCGGCCATGGACCGAGGAATCTCCTAATAGTGACCCATTAAACCGACATTTATCCTAGAATATGTGTACACCTTCTACAAATGCAAGAATGGCCTCAGTTACTTGACTCAACATTTTGCTCACTTCCATTTTTCATTTTGACTATGGCTCATGTACTATGTGCCGCGAGCCGCACATCGGAATGCCGTATAAGCGACCGGAGCTAATCGGGGCTCGAGCCTTCCACCCGTCTCCCTCTTTCAAGGAGCCACCGGACATTGAATCTATACGTAGAAAAAAGGGTCCTAACACGCATACATTTATATATCTGACTAGCAAAATGAAAATACTTGTGCTGGTAGAGCTAAACCTTGCGAGCCGAGGAATTATTAGCGTGTCGTATTTCGTGCATCGAACCTTCCAGACCGAGGCATCGGACCATCGGTCGTGCAGGAACACAAGGAACATTTTACGAGGTGCGGCTGATACGCCCGTCGGCACAAATCCCAATGAGGAAACCTCCGCCGATGATAGAAAGGGACCGGTTGTCGGAATGAACAATGTCCCGGTCACCACTCTCCCCATGACCAGCCTATAGGCAAGCCGACTGGGGGGCCCTATTGGTTAGCTCTATTGCTCTTTCGAGATTTTCGGACCCTGCTTGTGAACGTCGATCCGGGGATATCTCGTAAGCTCCCTAGCAGTAATGTCCGATATACTCTAAAGGGAACGGGACTCGGCGTTTAAGCGAATCCCTTCCATTGCTTCTCTCTCAGCTAAGCTGTTATCTACTTGCCTACCCATGTGTTAGAATTATTTGCTATCTACCGCTATGATACATGCTAGCAGCCGTTGGTTTGTCATGTATACCGCAGTCAAATTAGTCCTTAGTAATGGTATTGTACCACATTACGCGATAGTTTCGATTGCTCTAGCCTCCATAGATTATACGCTCACTAATATCTTTGTGTCTCGCTGAGTCATAAGCTACCAAGGTCACTAGGGATCACGGTTAGTCATCGGCCCTTGGAGAGGTGTTCTAGTCGGGCCACCGTCCAAATATTTGTCGGAAACGCCGAGTGCCGACCACCGCTAGCCGCATAAAGACCGTTTTCTTAGCCCCGGGACGCCGGGGATTAGGCCATGATTGCTTTTTCAGTCGGGTTTGTCAGGGCGCTTAGAAATCCGATCGGGAAAAAGCAAGATCAGTGAGACATTGGCGAGAAAAAGTCGACCTTTTAAGATTATATAAATAAATTCAATCATCCGGGGTCTGTCGAATGCACAACAATCATTCACATCACAACTTGAAATGACTTCCCTGGCAGACACTTACTACTTGGCATCCCGAGCGCGATATAAGCTCACTCGAGAGGCGTCTCGACATGACCATGACCTTCGAGTGCTGGTCTCCCACGCCAACTTGCTCGACAATTTGATGGACTCTCTGCAGAAACAGCGGGCTGAGCAGCAGGAGACACTTAAGAAGCGACGACAGGAGGAGATGACGCGACGGGTTTCGTTCGATCTGCCTACCAAGCCAACCCTCGAGGTTACTGCTGCCGCACCGGTGGAGGCCATTGAGGACGAAGACGACAGTGACGACGAGAAGGTCGACTACTACAGCAGCAGCAGCGACAGTGAGAGCGACAGTGACGACGACTCGGAGGACGAGGAATACATTCAGCAGTTTTCGAGCCTAGCTCGACGGCAGACCCACCCACATCGGGCCTTGCCGACTATTGAGGAGGACTACGAGGAGATGGTGGCCGAGGAGAAGGAGAATGAGGAGGCTAGCGCCAAGCTTGCAGCCTCGCAGCGACCGCCATCGCCGCCAATGCTCTCTTATTCTTCTGAGGAAGAGAGTGAGGATGAAATCGAGTCGGTTCCACACCTCGTCAAAGCACCAGCCACGAGATCATTAGAGAAGGAAGGAGGGCTTCAGATGCCACTGCCGGCGATCGGCGTATTCTAAACGCGCAACATTGGCCCATGACTTTATGACGATAACGACTAACTTCTCTATTACGACTTATGATCTAACTAGGCAGATGCCTTTATTTATTATTTATTCTGTGTATATCTCTCATCATTAGACTTTTTTAAAAACCTAGTCCATTTTCCTTCGTAGATGCTAATGCTCGAATATCAAATAGTTCAAACACTTGGGATCTACAATTGAGGTTCGCCAATTCCATGATATTGGTTCGGGCCATGTCGTCGGCTCAATTGAGCACTCTACATAACTGTGGAGATAATCGTCAAATAATACGTTGACCCTGTCCACGTAAGTCGGTGTACCTCCGTCGGACAAGGCTGTGCAATCCACCTCCTTTGGTATGCGAGGGTCCACCGAGACGTGAGCCGCATCCCACTGTTTTGCACCGCCTGGATTTGGTTTAAGAGTTTATTTGGCGTTTTCTAAACCACTGTTGACGGGTTTTTTTTTTGCAATTACATGGCATTTTTTTGCATTCTTTTTCTTTTCATTTACTTCCTTTACATCTGCAAGAGTGTGCATATGGAAATTTCTCTCATGCTCGGGCCACGGCATCTCCAATTGCCGACCTTCCGCCGCCTGCATCCCGATCCCATCTCATGTCAACAACCGCATGACTCACCACGACTGTCGTAGTTAGCCGCACCGGGATGCCGAGATGCGTCTCACGTGCCCTGTGCGGCTTCTACACCGCCAAGAAAGTCCAAGCCATGAATGCTACCTCGACTGTTAGCTGTGGATGTATTCATCGAGGGGACTAGCCACCGCAGAACCGTGCACTGCCTGCAATCATTCTTGCTCTTATCGATGGATCATTAATCGGGGTATGCGATAGCGCCATTCGCATTATCTATGGAATGCTCAACGTCTCCTCCGAAATAGGCAATTATTCTAATTAGTATTGCTATCAGTATTATGCACGTATAATCAATTGCTCTTTATTCGCCATTGTGTTAAACGTGACTGTAACAGACGTTATAATTGAGGTCGTATAGTAGATAAAGTTTATCAAATTATGGGTTTGCAGATGTCATATAACCTTCTGTAATAATTAATCCAAAATAATATTACCAATTGCCATTTAATTGACTCCCCTTGGATTTTGGATAGTATAATCGCTCTCAATGGTTTTGAAATCCCCTCTCTTCTAGATGCAATTATTTTAATTACCAAACAACCGTATAAAATAATCATATTTTTTTGTAACACAATTCTAAAGCGTCATCCAGTAATGATTTCCTTGTCAACCAAATTGTTGCGTCTTTAATTGTGGGCAATGTTAATTATCTTTTCCTCTAATAGCACCACCATTAGATAAATCATTACCAGGTAAATACTAGGCTGGCTAATTTATTAAATGCACAATTAACCGTACGTTTAATTGTAGTATATCACAGATTTAAAGATCACATTACAAGTAGTTACAAACCTGTTACGTCCAAGGCAAAATATCCCACGCATCGTTAATTTATTAATATACAGCGTATTGTACGCCAATTAATAGCCCCTATCGGACCCCACGAACAACCCTCTGCAAGGAAAACTTACGGAATCAATTCGACCCTCTGTAGCCGAGATGGAATCCCCACCTTTCCTAATACCCGGTGGGGGGAAACGGGGGCCTGGGGGCTGGCCCCCAGCTCAGGGGGGTATGGGGGGCATGCCCCCCATGTCCGCTCCACAGCAATGCACTACCAGCCGCACCCTGTGCGGCGTGCATATGCGTGCGCGTGGGGTGGCGCGGAAGGCTCTCGAACATTGGGACCACCCAGGCATAGCGGCCACACTGAGGCAGCACCAGACCCACTGTTTGCGATTGCACAGCATGTCAGAGTTCAAGGTGGTGATAAAGTAAGTGACAATGAGCAGGGGCATGGGCACAGGGGCTAACAGCGCAGGTCGTCCTCGGACAAGAAGTTTGAAGTTGGGGTGACGGAGGAGATGCTCGTGAGCGAGCTCAAGGCCAAGATTGAGGAGGTGGCCGACGTGCCCAAAGACCGCCAGCGGCTGATCTACTCGGGGCGGGTGCTCAAGGACGGCGAGACGGTCGGGTCGTACAAGATCAAGGAAGGACAAGCATTGCATTTGGTCAAGGGCGCCGCGCCGCCGGGGTCGCAGCCGGCCAGCTCCACAGCATCCACGGCCGGCACGACTGCGAGCAGCCAGCCGTCTGTGCCGACTAATTTGGCGGCGGGCCAGGGGTCGGGCAACATTCTGGCGGACCTGACGGGCGCGCGGTACGCGGGCATGGCGAACCTGCCGAGCTCGAACATGTTTGGCCCTGACGGCGGCATGGGCCCAATGCCGAGCCCGGACGACCTGGTGAGCATGCTGGAGCAGCCCGGCGTGGCCGAAATGATGCGGAGCGCGTGGTCGAACCCCCAGGTCATTGACATGATGATCAACTCGAACCCGAACCTGCGGGCAATGGGGCCCCAGGTGCGCCAATACATGCAGAGCGAGCAGTTTAGAAACCTCATGACGAACCCGCAGCACCTGCGGCAGGTTCTCGAGATGCAGCGCCTGTTTGGCGGCGGCGGGATGGCGCCTGCCGCGGCTGGCGGGTTCCCAGCGCCAGGCTCGACCGAGAGCAACTCAAACTCGGACAACTCGAGCTCTACGGCTAGCGCCAATGCGGCGGCGAACCCGTTTGCCGCGTTGCTCAACCCGGGCGCCAATGCTAACAACAATAACAACAACAGTAACAGCAGTAATACGGCCTCTGGGAACGCTCCTGCGAATCCGTTTGCGGCGCTTCTCGGCGGAGCAAGCAATGGCGGGTTCCCAGCCATGGACCCGGCGCTTTTGGCCAGCCTGTGGGGCGGCGCCGCAGCCCAGCAGCCGGAGGACACGCGGCCTCCTGAGGAGCGGTACGCGACCCAGCTGGCGCAATTGAACGAGCTGGGCTTCCACGACTTTGATCGCAACGTCCAGGCCCTGCGGCGGAGCGGCGGGAACGTCGAGGGCGCCGTTGAGGCCCTTCTCGACGGCCAGGTCTAACGCCCGCCAAAAGTGATGATATTATGTAATCGGGAGCGGAGAGTCTTATGTAATATACGAATTGATAGTTGATCAAACGGCTATCCACGACCAACTATAGTAGGCGACCAAAAAAAACCGGAATGGCGAAACGGCGGCTTGAGGATGAGGAGGATGAGGACGACATGTTCAACCTGTCGGACAGCGACAGCGAGAGCCGCGACAAAAAGGCGCCCCGTAAAGCCGCCAAACTCCACGAAGACCTGCTTGATTCGTGGACTGATGCCGAAGGGTACTACCGTGTGATCTCTGGCGAGCTGCTCAACAATCGGTACCAGATCCTGGCGACACTGGGGAGGGGTACCTTTGCCACCGTTATCAGCGCCCGCGATGAGCAGGAGAACACTACGGTCGCCATCAAAGTGATCCGCAATAACGAGGTCATGTACAAGGCCGGCCTCAAAGAGCTCGCCCTGCTAGAGAAGCTCCAGAACAGCCGCGCCATTGTCCAGCTGCTGGAGTCCTTCCGCCACAAGGGCCACCTGTGCATGGTGTTTGAGTACCTGGCCGGCGGCAACCTGCGCGACGTGCTCAAGAAGTTTGGCCGCACCACGGGGCTCAACATTCGTGCCGTGCAGACGTACGCCCGCCAGTGCGTCCAGGGCCTTGCGGAGCTCAGGGAGTGCGGCATTGTGCATGGCGACATTAAGCCAGACAACATCCTGGCCAACGAGCGCAATACGGTGCTCAAGATCGCTGATCTCGGGTCGGCGTGCCTGCTAGACGAGGTCGTGCCGTCCTCCTACCTCATGTCGCGGTTCTACCGTGCACCAGAGGTGATAATCAACGTGCCGCAGCTCGACTACGCCGTCGACATGTGGGCGCTCGGATGCACGCTCTACGAACTCTACACTGGGCAGATCCTGTTCACCGGGCGCGACAACAACGACATGCTGCGCCAGATCATGGACACCCGCGGCAAGCTCTCGCACAAGATGATCCGCAAAGGCAGGGCCGAGGGCCACTTTGACGCCGAGCAGAGCTTCATCGACCACCACGAAAACAAGACCTTTGCGGTCATCCAGCCCACCGAATCGCTCAAAAAGCGCCTGGCCGGAATGGAGGGCGAGCTCAACGAGTCGGCGACCCTGCTCGCCCACTTTATCGACCTTCTCGACCGCATGCTCATGCTCAATCCGTCGAAACGCATCTCGCCCCGTGAGGCTCTCAAGCACCCGTTCCTCGCATCTGCCAAGTAGTGCGCTCTTGGGGGCCAGCCCCCAAACCCCCATGGCTGGGGGGTGGAACCCCCCAGACCCCCTCTTCCCGTCTTTCTCAATATGCCAATGGCCCAAAGCTGCTGATAACGGGGCTACGGATTAGGGCCCAGTTAGGTGGGGCGCAACTATTGGACCACGCTGACTATGATGGAATAATCTCAAAAGAGATTTACATTTCTCAACAAGATTGCTATGTTGAATAATGGACGATGAAGAGCCAGTCATTTGTATAAATACGACTGCATATAACTAACAAATATCTTCAGATCCCTAATCGCAAAGAGCTCCCTACCACCTTTAACGGGGGTACCCTTGTCTTATAATTCAAGATTCTCAATAGCATAAGAGTTCTGCCCAAAGGGTTAATTAACAATAAAAGCGTTACAGGTTGATTGAATGCAGTATGTACAGATAAATTAGATTCGGAAGCGGTACTTCTTGTCGACGTGGAACGGCGACCAAATGCCTCGCACGCTCTCGTTCGGGCTCTCGACCGCCTTCTTGTACCGCTTAAGACGGGCGCCCGAGGACTCGGCGAGCAGGTTGATCTTTTCGCCAATCTTTTTGCTGTCGTGGTTTCGCACGCAAATGACCTTGGTGTTGCCATTGGTATACTCCCCCTTAAGGATCGGGTGCTTGCCCGGCTCCCGAGCAAGATGGAACTCAATCTTCGGGTGGCTCTGAGCAATGCTTCGAATGTCCTTCCTCAGCAGCTCCCTCATGCCTCGCGACGAGCCGCCCCAGTTGCAGTACCGCAGCGTGATCTTCTTGCACTATACCCCCACACGGTTAGCCTCACTTTCCCTCCCCATACCACCGTAGGCAATACATACCGGCTGGATGAACGATCCCACGCCGTTGAGCGTCTTGGGCAGCAGCTGCGCAAACGGCTTGACCATCTTTCGTCGGACTTTTGGAGGTGTTCGAATGTCGGACTGAAGAAATTTTGCACCGGCAATGTCGCAGATGCCGCCCGCCGCGCCAAAAATTAAAATATTTAAATCGATTGCTCTTCTGCCATATATATCGCACTCTGCACCCACGTTTATCGCACTCGAGTTTTTATATTTGAGATGATGATTCGATCGGTGCGACAGTCGCTGGTGAGGGGCGTGCGAGCGTACTCGGCACGAAGCGCGCCAGAGCTCCACTCGGCGGCCAAGGTACTGCGACCGCAGGATCAGGACCCGACGTTGCGAAAGCCACTGGGCCAGCAGCCGCGAGCGTCCAAGAACCCGCTGTCGGACTACGACATATACGACGACCTGGCGGCGCCGCTCAACTCGATCGAGGGCGTGCTGGAGAACGGGTTCAAGCTTGCGTCGGGGCGCAAGGTCGTGTCGGTCGACAAGAAGCGGCCCCAGGGGCTGGTGCTGCTGGGCACCGAGAGCTTCCAGGTCGATCTCACGGGCGGCATCCGCGGGCTCGACAAGGGTTTTGTCGAGCTCGACGAGACCGTGCTGGGTGTGTTCGACGTGGTCAACCCCAAGCCCCAGCTGCTGGTCGTGGGCCTCGGGGCCAAGTCCCGCGTGCTGGGGCCCCATACGTCCAGCTATTTGCATTCTCTCGGCATCCAGACCCTGCTGAGCAACACGGTCAACGGGTGCTCCAACTTTGACATGCTGGCCACCGAACGGCCGGGCCAGGTCGCTGCATTGCTCTTCCCTCCGGATCTTTAAAAGTTTGTTCGTTTCTACTAACTAATGTACTTAATTTCTAATGTACTCAATTCTGCCATCTCTTGGGGGGCCAGCCCCCCAAACCCCCGAGCTGGGGGCCAGCCCCCCAGACCCCCGTTCTCTGTCAGGGTGTTTGGTATCATGTGCATGATTTGTTATCTGGAGACGAAATATATTACAAATTGACGGGTATAGTTCAACACTGCAAGGCGTTACAGGGTAATGAATTGCTCTATTTGGGTCAGATGGCTAGCCTCCGTGGAGGGTCGATGCAAAGAGAATGGTATCATTGTTCTGGAGAAGATACTCCTCTTCCCCCACCAATTCCCAATCAGCATCGTTGATGAGCACCAAAATGCCCGGGCGACTGGTCGTTAGCCAACCTATATGCTAAGAGTGCACACTTACACCAGATCATCCTGCAGGAACAAGTCATGTCGAGAGTCAGTCATTTGGTCCTTAAGATAGCCCAAAAGCCATTTAATGTCCGCCCCGTCGGCCGCCTCAACCTGCTTGGTCTTTTCCCCGCCAAACAACTGCTCTAGCCCCCCGGAAAACTCCACCGTTAACTTCATTATCGTACCCCGTCTCGATGGGCTGCTTGAATCTTTGCATTGCCGATTTTATTTATCGTGTTGTTGCGCGCGCGAGATCTCCTCCCAGCGCCGATCTTCCACCGCATACCCAATACGCGAAAAAAGCTCCACATAACCCACATCTCTTACCCCCCCCCCTTAAAGATCATAAAATGAAGTTGCTGAGTTTTGCGCTCGCTGCCGGCCTGGCATCGCTGGGCCTGGCACAGGAAGAGGCTGCCAAGAAGATTAGCATCCAAGTCGGGTTCCCCGAGGCGCCAATTGTCGGCTCGCGAGCTGAGCTCATGAACGACAAGGAGGCCCTGCTCGAGCTGACCGTGACCAACAACGAAAACGTACCGGTCACCATTGCCGGGTTCGGTGGCTCTTTCTACGAGCCGGGCTCCAAGGAGGACAAGATCTACACCAACCTCTCGATGACCAAGGTTGAGGCTGATGCTGTGCCGGCGCAGTCCCAGCGGACCATCCAGCACCGGCTCGCAGTGCAGCTGCCGCCGTATGACTTTGACCTGGCCGTCCAGGCGTTCGCGCTCGTGGCCGCCGGGGAGGCCGAGAACAACGAGATTGCGGTCGTCGAGAGCTCGAACCGGGCCCAGCTCTCGATTGTCGACCCGCCAATTTCGTGGTTTGATCCGCGCTTGCTGCTTGCTCTCGCGCTGCTCGTGTCCAGCGTGACGGTCGGCGGCTACTACCTGGTCACTCTGGTCGCCTTGCCATACCTCAACGGCTCTCCAGTGGGCAAGCCGGTCGAGAAGAAGCCTGCCAAGACCGAGTCTGCGCAGGCCTCTGGTGTGCAGCCAAACGAAAAGGGCTACGACGAGTCCTGGATCCCCGAGCACCACCTCAAGCAGGCCAAGCGACGTTCTAAGAAGAATTAATTTTTGTACAATATGACAGTATTTTTTTTGTATTTGTTTTCATGTGCGGCGCGAGCCGCACGAGCCGCACAACACGCCTCCAACTGCACAACCAACCATTTTGTAAGCTTGTGAAGATAATATTACTATTTACAGGATTAGATTAGTTTAAGCCTCAACGACCTTCTGGACCTCCTTGAGCCATCGAATGTACTCCTTGTTCTCTCGAGCAGCGGCATACTCGACAATGAAGGACGCCATCTCGCTGTTGACGCCCCGCGCCTCGAGGTATCGCTCAATGCCCGACTGCACGTTCGGATCCAGCGTCGAGAAGATGGGGCCCTGGTACTGCTGTCGTCGCTCGTGGTCCGCCTCGGCAGTGTTGGCAACGGCAATGGCCGGCTCGGACGGAATCACGTACTGCACGAGGAACAGATCGTCGTGGATGGTCGTCTCAACGGTGAGCGCAGACTTGCCTGGCTTCTCAATAACCACCTTGGCTCGGATCGGCGACTCCATCTCCTCCTCGTCAAACTCCTCTGCTTCCTCGGCGCCCTCCTCAGCACCCTCCTCATCGAAGAGAGCCTCGTCCGAAGTGACGTCGAAGAGCGAGAAGTACACGTGGACAATCTCGTTGCCCTCCTTCTTGACGAGTTCGATCATGTCGCTGCCATCCTTGGCAACAACCTCAAAGCCGCTCTCCTTGAGGAACTTGTCGACGACAGAGGACCCAAGAGCCTCCGACTGGTCGATCTCAGTCTCGAGCTCGATTTCCTTTTTGAGGATGGACACGAGCTCCGCATCAGCAGCAGTCAGCGAGGACTTGTTGAGGCGGTTGTACGAAACGGTAAAGTGGCGGGCGCCAATTCGCGCGACAGAGGCCCGGGCGGCCGTGGACACAGCGGGACGAGCAGCGGATCGGGCAATTGCACGGGTAGAGAGCTTAACGGCCTGTCGAAGCATTGTAATTGTCGAAACCTTTGCGGATGTATTGGGTAGCAGATGGCGAATGTTTGGGGGAAGACAAGAGAAGTTTTGATAACCCTGCGCCCGCGCAATCCCGGTTATTTTTTTTCCCACCCCACCACTAAACTGAGTAGTATGTGCGGCTGAGCTATCACTTTTGAGTTCTATAATCTTCGTTAGGTCTATCCACTGGCATTGGCAATATAGCATGATGGAGAGGTTCGTTATATTTATATATCAATTCAATTGTATTTTGTAGTCATTCAGTGGTATGTATTCGGCAATCTTTGAGGTTGCAGGTCATCTTTAGGGTTATGAGTCTCATCGGTATTAGCTATAATTTACTAGCCGTCAGGCGGATCGAAACTCAATTGACTTGTTACTCGTTATTCGTTACTCGTTACCCGTTACTGAGGAGAACTAAGAAGACAAAGTCAAACTCAATCTACTATAAGGATAAACTAAAAGACAAGCTTCAAAACAATCTTACTCATCGTACTACAAGTGATAGATCAATTCAGCTGACTAGTTGCAGATAATGCTTTACTACGACAACTATAATACTTTAGTACCTGACAAAGTTTTTGTTAGTCAACTAATCCCATTGTATACAGCCTGTCGAGATTACGCACCATCTTATCAAGCAGAATTGATAGCATTATGTTGCATGTTTTAGACGCAATTGATATTTCGCACTAAGCAGCTAATAATAGTATAGAAACAGTTGACCTGAGAAATGGAGGAAAAAAGATAGTTTAGGTAGATGACATAAAAATACATTAAATAGTAAGGACTGTAGAGAAAAAAAGATGGCAGCGAGTGAATATAGAAAGCAGACTAGCTGGCACGAGAAATATACCGGAGAGAAAATACAGCGGATATTCTCCCGTTATTTTTTTTTTCCGGAGATTGAAAGGCTTGTAAGAGTTGAAAGTCTAAGGAGAGTGCTCTTTCATCCACTCGGCAACATACAAACTAGCACGCTTGAACTTCTTGTCCGAGTACTTTTCAAAGATAGCCTTGTGGTGCTTGTGCGGGTTGGCACAACCCTGGAGAAGAGCGTCCATCGCCGGCTCGAGCTGCTCATACGTATAGCCGCTAAAGTAGACGTGCTCGGGGGTCCATTCTCCCCGGCGCAGCATACGACGACTGAGGCAGTGCGAGGCAGCGGCAATCCACGATGGCGGGGCCCCCACGAAACGCTCGTCCATGATGGAGATTTCTAATAAATATTTGGCCAGGGTCCGAGTCTCCAGGTCGTAGTCGTCCGCTTTGGAAGTCCGACGCAGGAAGCTCATGGGACCCGGCCACCCGAGGTTAAAGTCGAGCAGGTCGATCATGTACCGCTCAGCCCGAAGGATTTCGTCGATGGAGTACCCATTGTCGACCATGAATGCAATTTCCTTCACAGAAGGGCAGTTAATCTCCTCATACTTAGCGGCGAGGAAGAGCGCAACGGCCCCGACCAGCTGGAATTTCGTTAGTGACACGGTCTTGAGTGACAGGAACCGGTCCATGTAGTTGATGGTGAGGAACAGGGTCTCTGGCAGTAGGTTGAACCGCGCATGCACCTGGACGAGCCAGTCCACCAAAATGGCCCGCATCGACCAGTGGATCTCGGTCTGCGAGTCCATGTACCCCGGGTCGGGCCTCATTTGCGTCTCGAGCTTTCGCATATAGACGAAAATGTCGTCAGAGTACTCTGCAACCATGGAGACATCATAAGTGTCTTCATCGTCCTCATCGAATATCCCAGGCTTGTTCTTGAACTCTTGGGTGAGCCTGAGAAGGTAGCTCTGGCTCTTCTTATCGAGCTGCGGATACAGGGCGTTAGGGTTGGTGACGCTTTGCACCGGCTCCTCCTCCTCGCCTTCTTCCTCTTCTTCTTCTTCCTCGGTGACCTTGGAGTCGAGGGAGTCTCTCAGCGAATCGCTGAGGTCGCTCAATGGCTTGTAGCCGTCGAGCTCCATGTCGTTATCGTCATCCTCCTCGATGACCGTGTCATCCGAGCCAAGTGGGGTATTATTAGTAGTCGAATTAGTAAACGTATTAGATCTCTTCATAAAAATGTCCTCTTCCTCCATGTCGTTATCATTGATTTCGTGGCTCACCTTGAGCTTCTTCGCCTCCGTCTCACGATAGACGTATGCCGAGGCGCTCTTCTTCGCCGGCACCTTGACTGCCTTCGCGGCGGCAGCTCGCTGGACATTGGTGACCGTCTTGAGCGCCACACGCTTCGTCTCCGGCTTTTTGAGCGCGTTGCCCGCCCGCTTCATGTAGTTGTTGTTTGTGATGGCATTCTCGTCTGTCCTGACCCGCGTTCGGTACTCCATGATCCGCCAAAATGCAAAAGATTAGAAATTACGAGTCCTGTGCGATATCTCTCAACTGTTTATAGCGTCAAAATACCGGCAGATACTTCAACTGGTCAACTGTTCTCGTGGTCGAAATACTTTCAAATACCTCCAATGTTTATAAGCATGCAAGGGTATCTAACACATATATCGTATGCTCAATGATTACGCGCCAGGGGGATAATGAGCGACTCAGAATGAAGACAAGAAGCGAGGGTACGACAGAAAGAAAAAGAGTGACTGGTCGTAGGAAAAAAAGAGAGGAAACAGAGCGCGGATGAACAACACTTTTTATTGGAGCTTTATTTTTTTTTTTCCAAGGCTCGCCCTCGCCGTTTTTGCTTTTATGTTTGTTGTGGGTGTGTTATGTTATGTATTATTATTTTGTTAGCTGTTGTTATGGAAAACGACCATGTCTGTTTATATGTGCGATGGTGTATTGATTCTCATAACATTGCACTCTTTTGGGCCGTTGGTAGGGCACTGGCTGCTGTACTCCCATCCCCCGCTACGCGTATATATGCCTTCTCTTGTACCGGCAGCGTGGGACCTTGCGTTGAATTCCGGCACTACCACCACCACCACATATTTGGAGGCCCACCCTTGCACTCCGCCAAAGCGTATACTCTCGGATAGAATGCGGAGTGGCCCATATGAAATGATCGCTGGAACCCAAGGGGAGGAGGGGTTTCCATCCGCTCGTCTTCCCTACATCGTATCCGCAACGACTCGCGCAGTACGTGTGCCCATATGCGAAGATATTTTATTTTTCACCGCTATTTCATCAATGTTTCGCCTGATCGCGCCTAGACAAAACATAAACAAACAAACGGCCCCAAAAGCAGCAAAAACATAACAACTGGGCCGGCTAAGCTCGTGCGACATGGGCGTGCGCTCGCCACTCCGACAACTAACCATCTTGACATTTCATAGAGTCGCCCTGTCTCACACAGAGGAATGGCCAGCCATCGGGAATGATATGAGAGGCGACTTTGTGCCATCCGATGGGTGCGGATGTCGCTGCATTCCCTGTGCTATCCATAGATTTGGGCACATTCTCGTACCTGATTGTCGATCGATCAACCGCCAAACCGCCCGACTATAACTTCAAAGGCAAAAACTTTAAAGGGGCAGTATTAAGTTAACCGTAATGTTACACTCAAAATGTCAATGCTTGGCAGAATGCGCCGCATTGATAATGGCCATTTGGTCTATAGGACGGCAGGAACTACACTTGGATAGTAAATTGGAAATGCTTATCTCTCATTAGTCAGCTATAGGCTAATCAAAAAAAAAAAGCTGATGACACCTTCCATTCGGCAGGATATTGAAGGTAGTCTGCAGTGACAGCATGGGTAGAATGATCAAATAGGTTAAATTAAAGTCTATCAATATTCAAGTACCAACCGGTCCTCGACAAACAGGCGCTTCCGCTTGGGAATCTCAGCCGTCACGTGGTCGACATTGTCGTACATGCCCCGGAAGAATTTGGCAATGACATCAGGGAACCACCGCTTGCCATACGGCATGAACCACCCCAAATGGCCGCCATTGTCTGTCGCACACAAATATGTATACGGGTTGCACTCGACCTCCTGATAAGGCAGGGAGATCCCGTCAGCGACCGGATCATCTAGCGCGTTGAGAATGAGCAGCGGACACCGAACCTTCATCAGCCGCGCCGACGGGGACGCATTCCGGTAGTAGTCGTTGGCAGTGTCGAAACCGAAGAACGGCGCCGTGTAGGCATTGTCAAAGTCCGCCAAATACTCAATCTTCTTGTCGCGCGCTTCTTGGAACACGGGGTGGTCCTCCAGCACAGCGCGGTGGTTCTTAATCAGCCGCTTCAGGTTTCGAGCCATCTGGCGCGAGTATACCGTGCGCCCAATATAGCTGCCCTGCAGCGCATAGTAGCTCTGGACAAAGTCCCACGGCGCCGCGACAACACAGGCACCGTCCACAGCGACATCTTCGCCCTCCTGGCCGAGGTAGTTCGCGAGGATCGCAGCCCCGAGAGAGTACCCGACAAGGTAGATCTTCCTGCTCGGCTGCTGGGCACGAATGAGCTTGACAAGGTTCCGCACGTCATCAGTCGCAATGCCGCAGAACAGCTGCGGCGTTGTGATCTTCGTTCTCGCGCATCCACGCGAGTTGATGACGAGACACTCAAACCCGTACTGTGGAGACACAAACTTTTTGATCGCAGCACGCACATACTGCTCGTGCGACCCACCAGTCAGGCCGTGCAGCGTAATCACCAGCGGCACATTCTCGTTCTGCGGAGTGTGCAGCCGTTCGATCTCGTCAGGGGTCAGATACCGCGTACGCGGCAGCGGTGGGGGCGGGTTCTCAATGGGACTGTATTTCATGAGCTCCTCCCATTGGTCCTCCGACTTGGGCGGGTCGATAACGTAGTCGACCGAGATGGACGATCCGTTTTCCCAAGTGATCAGCCGCCGCCCGTAGTACAACTGGTCGAGGTGGTCAAAGTTACCGGCCCCGGCGTACATGGTCTGAAGCTGACCATTGAACAGCGTTGGCGAGTTCCAAAAGGATTGCCCGTCTCGCACCTCGGGGACCACTTGTTCAATAAGCTGGTCCAATTTAACCTGCTGCCCGTCTTTGGTCGTTACAACCGCAGGGTTCTTTGGCTTGGTTGCATGGACCCCGGACTTGAACTGACACGAGAATATACTCTTGCTCATTCTTCAGTGGTGTTTCTTTCCAGCTGATGGGTAAAGTATCCGGATAATTTTTTTTTATATAATAATCCGTTGATACAGGGGCGTATTGTCTGACCTCCGACTAAAACCGACCTTCAATGGGTGTTTGAGCCGAGGTTCGTAAAAAAAGTGTCAGTCTCAGATATACACATAGCGCGATATTTTTATATGACATTTCGACATTTCGACATTATGACATTACGACTATATATCGATTGAAAGCGCTTGACTTTGACTGTCATTGAGCATAGGCATGGAGGAAGATGACATGTGAGAGCAAGTAGCTGATCTCGGAGGATTCTCGGACCCCGACCTATCATGAGCAAGTCAGTGATGCGCCAGTTTTAACATGGTCTCACCGGGACCCTGTGGCTCTCGGCTCATCACTGCATGTCGGCTGTACGGATGTAAAAATTAAAAACCGTTCAGGAGTTCGTACTGCTGCTCGCAACGGTTTTTTCTGCTCGATTTCCTCGGCTCTCCACACATTTTGCAGGTCCCCATCCCGCTGCAGAGCCGTGATTTTACTTGGTAGTAGTATAGGTTTGATTATAAATCTCTCGGTTTATATCCCGCCAGAGCCCCCCAAATAGTAACGTTTTGGTTATAAATCACTCGGGCTGCCACAGAGTTTCGGGCTACTAATACCTATTCCTTCTCTAACCGTAGATAAAATGCTTCGAGGGATCCGTGCGAGTCGTATGAATGTGGGCATGGGTAGAGCCCTTGGCCGGCGATACAGCCACTACCTCAACGAATCGCCAGAAAGACCAAAAGTGACCATCCCCGGGCTACGCAAGCTATACAAACAAAACACCCCTATCACCGTGCTCACCGCTCATGACTACATCTCAGGGCGGATTGCCGACAAGGCCGGGGTAGACATGATTCTCGTCGGCGACTCGCTGGCGATGGTTGCCCTCGGTTATAAGGATACCAATGAGATCGACCTCGATGACATGATCCACCATTCGCGCGCTGTGGCCCGCGGCGTCGAGTCAGCGTTCATCGTTTCCGACCTGCCTTTTGGCTCTTACGGCAAGAACAGCGATCAAACATATGAGTCTGCCGTCCAGATGGTCAAGCGAGGCAAGGCTGAGGCCGTGAAGCTCGAGGGCGGTGTTGAGATCGCCGACCAGATCGCCAAAGTCACTTCGCTCGGCATCCCCGTGTGTGGCCATGTGGGGCTCACGCCGCAACGGCAGTCCTCTCTGGGCGGGTTCAAGGTTCAGGGCAAGACTGCAGCGAGTGCCATGTCCGTGCTCAGAGACGCAATTGCCCTCCAGGAGGCAGGGTGCTTCACAATTGTGCTGGAAGCAGTACCGGACCGTGTGGGTGAGCTCGTTACAAGCAAGCTCAAGATCCCCACAATTGGCATTGGCGCCGGCCCCGGTACCTCGGGCCAGGTGCTTGTTCAGCTTGATATGCTTGGCGGGTTTGATTCTTTCATCCCCAAGTTCCTGAAGCGGTACGCAAACATGCTTGAGCACAATACTGCTGCCATCAAGGAATTCACGCAAGAGGTCAAACAGCGACAATTCCCAGCGAAGCCTCACTGTTACACGATTAGCGACCGTGAGTTTGAGGAATTCGCTGAACTTGCCGACAAAATTTAGCCCAAAAAGCATTACATCCTATGCATTATACACCAAAATTCTTTGCGGATTATAACACCAAGAGACCTAATGAGCTGTTATCTTAGTAGGCAGTGCAGTTGAAAACCTAGCCATAGGCCATATACTAATCGATGATATCTGATCGACCGTAAAGCCAAGAGCTTGCGTAAGATCAATTACACAAATGTGATAGTCAATTCGTCATAATTTGCTAATCCTAAACTTCTTCATTACTTGGCATATGCTGTAGTGACTCCTGGTAAGTCTCCACCCTTTCAGAGCCGGGGTGTATATGCAAGGCTGCATGCTCAATACCTTGCACTAAAGGGTGCTCAGCCGCATTACTCCACACGAACAATCTTCAAAAACAGGAATGATGAGCCCTTTTTGGGCATCGCTAGCGAGAAAAGGATAAGCAGCTATATTGATTTATCGTTTTTTTTTTTGGCAATGTGGAGAGATGAACGTGTGGGGGTACAATGGAGATCAGTTCGGGTAATATAAAGCTTACGCATATGCTTTTAGAAGGTTTTTTAACCTATAATCAATTGATCAGGTAAAATGTCAGTTGAGGAGCCAATCAGTAAAAAGGCAGTAGCGATAGATACGGCTGAAGAGGACTATGAAGACGCTCTGGACAAGAAGATCAAGTTCAATGGCCCAGTTGACCAAGCAGCCAAAGTGCTAGATCCAGATGAGGAGATTGTAGCCACTGAAGAAGAGATCAAGAAAGTCGTTCGTAAAGTCGACTTTACAATTCTCCCCTTCATCATGGTATGCTATGTCTTTTATTACGTCGACAAAACTACCCTGTCTTATGCTGCAATCTTTGGTATGAACGATGACCTCAATTTGCATGGGTCCCAGTACAGCTGGCTCTCCTCCGTGTTCTACTTTGGCGTTGTAGCCTGGGCGCTGCCGACAAATTACCTTGCAATCAGACTACCCGTGGCCAAGTACCTTGGAGCCAACATCTTTGCATGGGGCGGCTTCCTCATGATCCAAGCGGCTTGCCCCAATTTTGCAACCCTCTGCGTGCTGAGGGTACTGGGAGGAGCCGCTGAAGCGTGCTCTGATCCCATGTTTATGCTCATTACGTCGATGTGGTACACACGTCGAGAGCAGCCTATTCGAATTGGCATCTGGTATTGTGCCAATGGCCTTGGAATTGCCGCTGGTGGCCTTTTGGGTTACGGCATTGGCCACATTCACGGGTCCCTACCATCCTGGAAGTTTGAGTTCATTATCATTGGGGCTCTCTGCTGCATTTGGGGTATCATGGTGTTTTTCTTCCTCCCTAATAACCCCGTCACAGCCAAGTTCCTTAATGAGCGAGAAAGGAAAGTTTTGCTCTACCGATTGCGATCAAACCAAACTGGGATTGAGTCCAAGGTATTCAAATGGAGTCACGTCAAAGAAGGGTTTACGGATGTCAAAATATGGTGCTTCTACTTTATTGCGCTCTTTGCCAACGTTCCAAACGGTGGTCTTTCGAACTTTGGAACCATTATCATCCGGGGCTTTGGTTTCTCTCCTCTCATTACCACTGTAATGCAGGTACCCAATGGCTGCATAGTATCGATATCTATTCTAATAGCTGTCTTTTTCAATGACTGGCTCGGTAAGAACAGGCGATATCTAGTTGTTTCTCTCTTTATGCTCCCTAACATTGCCGGCGCATTCGGCCTCTATTTCTTACCTCATGACAACAAGATTGGACGCCTCATCTGCTACTATCTCACTGGTCCGTATAATGCTGCATTTGTCATCTTCTTGTCAATGATTACTGGCAATGTAGCCGGGCACACTAAAAAAGTATTGGCCAATGCCTGTGTGTTCTTGGGCTTAGCGACAGGCAATATCATCGGCCCATTCTTCTACCTTGATTCTCAGAAGCCTCAATACAGTCTTGGGATGGGCTCATTGATGTTCTCACACTTTATGCAACTAGCGCTTGTTCTTTTCCTTGGGTTCTATCTCCGCAGAGAGAACAAGAAGCGAGATGCTGAGCAGGCCACAGATACTGCTCCGGAGGACTATTCCAACGCATACCTTGACCTTACTGATAAGGAGAACAGAAACTTCCGTTACGTGTATTGATTTGGTTAATTTGTTAATTGTATGCTGTAATGTCCAGCATTCGAAATGGCCGCATATTGGTCCACGCCATAAGCTTTCAAGAAGCAATTGCTTTTTTCTATAAGTACAGAATTAATAGTTCATATTAGTCGAGCAAGAGGGCGTTGCCATCCCGGATTGGTGTCTTTTCGTGTCTATCGTCATGGTTGTCGTCAATATTGAACACCAATGTGCGCCCAAAGTCGGGCGCAATGATGTCATTGTGTTTGTTAGCTTTATGGGCGAGCTCGTGGAGCCTATCTCGCGGCTCCAGGTAGTGCTCGTCGCTGAGCACAAACGTGCCCCAGTGGACACCCACCATCTTGCACGCATCAAGGTCGTCCATAACTTGGATAGCCTCGTATGGGTCAATGTGCTGAGGACGCAAATGCCATCGCGGGGTGTAGGCACCGCAGGGCAGCAGCGCAACTTTACATCCCCCGCCAAACACGCGTCGAATACCATTGAAAAGATCCGGCGAGTAGCCAGTGTCTCCGGCATGGAAGAAAATAGGCTTCCCGTGGCGCAGCACCAGGAAAGAAGCCCACAATGTCGAGTTCGAGTCTACCATCTTACGTCCTGACCAGTGCATAGCTGGAGTACATGCGATTTCCCAGCCATCGCTCGGATCCGTGCCCGGCAGCCGCATCTTCTGCCACCAGTCCATCTCTTGCACATTATCAATGCCACAGTCCACCAGATGCTTCTTAACACCTGTTGGAACGACCCATAGTGCCCGATTGCCGATCTTCTCGGCCGTTTCCAGCTCGAGGTGGTCCGGATGGTCGTGAGACACCAGCACAAGGTCCACCGGAGGCAGATCCTCGACTTGGCACGGGGGAGGACTTATACGCTTGGGCCCAACGTACTCATTGACCAAATGCTCACCCAAACAAGGGTCTGTCATGACATTAAGGCCTGCCATTTGCACAAACGCACAACTCTGGCCGAGCCATGTCAGCGTCATCCTCTTACTAAGATCAGGGAGCTTGTGGACTGGAGAGTGCTCCTTGGCGAGCCCAAAAAGCAGTTGAAAGTCAGGAGTCCTTGTGGGCAACTCGCGCTTGATAATTTCGGGGTCTGCCGGTACTCCTCCCCGGGGTCTTGCGTGGAACAGCTCAGTGATCCGGCAATAAAGGAACTCGAAAACTGTCTGCGGCCTATAGTGAGAGAACGGGTTCACGTAGCGCCCACCGACGACCATGCTCGAGAACTGTGTAGGGGGCCAGTCTGACTTTTTGAGGTTCTCTAAATCGCTCTCGTAGAGCTTCTTGCGGGCCCGCTCAGATATCTCGTAGCTTGTTCGCATCTGAACATAAGTGGAATAGGCGGTGTAGACCACCACGATCCCTATGCCCGTCCTCAAAAACTTGATCATCGAGCCTCCGCAGCTCCAGCTGGTCGTTTGTATTTGTACGAATCTTTAATTATCGTAACGGTAATTTTTTTATTTTCGGATCGATCTCGCGGAGCGCCGCCGGAGTTTGATATGTTTAAACTCTGATTATCTCACTTTATTCATTTCATACTGATCAAAGTCTGAAATTGGACCCATTGCCACTTTGGTTCCCTTTTTTCCACGAATTTTAAATTTATTACCCATTCTGGTCATTTATGCGCGCTCAAAACCTTATCGATGTTTATGTCTATAAAAGTTCATTCTTCCACCAAATTATTCTCTCTTCCATCTTTACCAGCAATCGTTGAACCTGGATATTAGGTAAGTTGGCCATCGAGAATTGGCATTGGCTAACCATTGACAAAAGGTGATAGCACTTCTTTCCAGGACCCACAGAATATGGACCTCCATCTCATAGCAAAATTGTTCCCGTTGAACCAGGAACTGACGCTTCAAAGTCATATCCCTCCTAATCACGCCACGGTAAATAAGCTAATAAGGAAAAATATGGTGCTTATTAGCCGTGGTCTCTCAGATATCCGCCCTCCAGATCCAATGCTTGATGACTTCTCCTTGAAACAGTTTGAAAATATTCTTAATCACCCTCCTCTCCCTGGACAAGATGGCTCAGACTGGATTAAAATCAAGCTGCTGAGGATGATTGATCCTCCAAGAAGGGGTATACCATACCTGTTTCTAGCTCAAGCTATCGATATATCGAATGCATGCCATGTCGATAAGGATGCTACCAAAACTATACTCGTTGCAGAGATTTTTGACCCCTTTACAATGAATGCGCTACTGTACTCTTTGAATGCCGATAATCGTTACTCCAATACCGCTCTTGCATATGGAATATTGCATGATTTGCAAGGAAAAGTCATTCCCAGATTTTATGGCTGCTACACATTAAGGATTCCCGTCAAAGACCATCCAAAGCACAAATTCCGTGATGTCCGTGTGATTCTAAGGGAGTACATTGAGGGAACTGGGCTAAGCAAGGTTGACCCAGATTCACTTGACACGCAGAAACGACAGCGGCTCATGGAGCAGCTCATTGAGGCAGAGGAAATGATTGAGAAAAGAGGAGTTGGACTATCAAAATATTATAACCCAAGCAGTGTGATTCTTACAGATAGAGTCGACATGGGTATTGTCGTCTGGAACTTGAGCATGGCAGTGTACTCTCCTGATATTGAACCGACGAGTGGCATCGACACAAGCGTTGTTCCAGGGGCACAGGGAGACGTACTGAATAAATGGTCGGAAAACAACCTCTGTTATGATTTTGAAGAATTTGTTGATTGGGATTGGACAGAATGGATGAAGGCTAAATATAAGAGTTCAGGAATTAATAGAGAGGGTAATGGGAATGAAGAAGTTGAACATTAGCTTGAGATAAAAAATTCTGCATTATACTGTGGGGCTTGCTCAATTTAATATCCGGTACTATAAGTTATGTGGTAAACTGCGATCCATGAGTCCTGATAATTGACAAATACATTTGACATATCAGCGTAAATACAGGCCCTGGAGCAGGGTATAAATGTTATTAGGAATGTCGACAATTGAAGCCGTTTAATCAGAAGATTGGACACTAGCAGGGATCCTCCCACTTTAATCGACTACCCGATCAATTTTGGCCATCTGGCCCTTCTAAGGTAACACTTGTAGAGTCCCTCAAAATCTAATGAGAGAAATCTGGCTTAGAAATACTCTTTAGCGTACCGGTTACTGCCAAGAAATAATGGGCCATATTCTTGCCATACCTAATATCGTTAATCAACTTCTCCATTTATGATGAGATCATGAGTTAAAATGATTTGTTTATGATATACGAGTCGTAAATTATACGTTTTATCGATTTCCTACTGAACTAAGTGGTATAGGCTTTGAGAAGCTCCTACCTTGACTCAATAAGTTTTTATTTACTCTACTGCTATTATACGGTAACTCTGATATTGTCATTACATTGTTTACTTCATTAAACTATAATTCTTATGTATATATCGGTCAATTCCTTGAATACCTATATTATCATATAGGCATAATGTCAATTTATAGGCCAGTTCCTTTACACGAATTCCTCTCTGGAAACATTGGACCAGATGTAATGTTCAACACTGAGCAAACGTATTTACCAACGCCAAAAAATCTGCAACACAATGTGCCCGTCATTGTCCTAATAGATCCAGATGACATTATTCGAGATGGTTTAGATGTTGTTGCACGAACTGATGTACGAGAAGTTGTATATGCTCGGGAGTCATCGCTATCTATTAATAACGAAGCCACTGTCAGGAGTCTACTCGAAAAGAGGATATATGATCCCCTGAGATTGATATTTGAACGTTTGCTCAATCCTGGACAATCCGAGAATCCAAGGATCAAAATTGAATACTCTCCTGAGCATAAGCTACCAGACAGCTCAAAGAAGGCAGATGCAGTAATAATTGTCGCCACGGCTGAATATGGCCGAAGAATATGCTGCATAATTGAATATAAGTTCGCTGGATGCATACGACTTTCCGAATTTGGAGAAACTCCATTCAACACCCGGTTAAAGCTCCAAAAAAACAGCAATATATACAAGGTTATCAATCAGGTATATGGGTATGCCGCTGACCTAGGTTGTCCATACGTGACAATCACAGACGGGAAAGTTAGCCTGAATGTCAATTTTGGACCACTCTGGTACAGCAATTCTGCACCACATGTCGCAGTTATTACCCATAACTCTCTTTTACCGTGGCAAAACATCGTTACCAGCATTGCCGGAGGGTTGGTTCAAGGATTTAAGTACCTTGGATACCTCCTAAACCGACTATTAAACTAGCTTGAGAATAGTTAATGAATATTGCTCTTTTAGTATTGTAGTTGCAATTGTGATGATGGTAGCCTTTTCGAACGTTATTGCTATATACCAGCCTGGTGGCTGCGGTTTCAATGGTATATTATCTCTGCCGTAGTACTATAAATGCGAACCCTCTTGTCGATATGTCCAAACTCTACTCTGATTATCCACTTCATTCATCTTAAACTGATCAAAGACTGGAATTGGACCCATTGCCACTTTGGTTCCCTTTTTTCCCACAAATTTTAAATTTATTACCCATTCTAGTCATTTATGCGCGCTCAAAACCTTATCGATGTTGTATGTCTATAAAAGTTCATTCTTCCACCAAATTATTCTCTTTTCCATCTTTACCAGCAATCGTTGAACCTGAGTATTAGGTAAGTTGGCCATTGAGAACTGGAATTGGCTAACCATTGACAAAAGGTGATTGTACTTCATTCCAGTACCAATAGAATATGGACCTATATCTCAAAGCCAACTGGTTCCCGTTGAACCAGGAAATGACGCTTCAAAGTCATATCCCCCCTAATCACGCCATGACAATTAAGTTGATACAAAAAACTAGGATTCTTATGGGCCTTAGACTGTCAAATATCAGCATCCCACAACCGTGGATAGGCGAGGAAGCAGAGGAACGTCATGCTCTTGACGCCGTTCTTACCAATCCTCCGCTTCCTGGCCAAAACGGTTCAGGCTGGATAAAAATCAAGCTCCTTCGACAGTTCGAATGGTCTGACTTTGGCCAACAGCGATTGTTTTTGGCTCAGGTTACTGGAGTCTCTACTGTTCTATCGCATTTGGAGGGAAGTGCTACGGGAGCTCAACTCGTTGCAGAGATTTTCGACCCCTTGGCAATGAGTGGTCCATTGTATTCTTTGGACGCCGATAGGTGGTACTCCAATACCGCTCTTGCATATGGAATATTGCATGATTTGCAAGGAAAAGTCATTCCCAGATTTTATGGCTGCTACACATTAAGGATTCCCGTCAAAGACCATCCAAAGCACAAATTCCGTGATGTCCGTGTGATTCTAAGGGAGTACATTGAGGGAACTGGGCTAAGCAAGGTTGACCCAGATTCACTTGACACGCAGAAACGACAGCGGCTCATGGAGCAGCTCATTGAGGCAGAGGAAATGATTGAGAAAAGAGGAGTTGGACTATCAAAATATTATAACCCAAGCAGTGTGATTCTTACAGATAGAGACGACATGGGTATTGTCGTTTGGAACTTGGACATGGCAGTGTACTCTCCTGATATTGAGCCGACGAATGGTCTCGACAGGGACTTTGTTCCAGGGGCACAGGGAGACGTAATGAATAAATGGTCGGAAAACAACCTCTGTTATGATTTTGAAGAATTTGTTGATTGGGATTGGACAGAATGGATGAAGACTAAATATAAGCGCTAAGAAATTGCTACATCTGCTAAAATGGGTAAGGTAGTTAAATTTCAGTTTGTTAATTACTGTAGGAATCTGTATTGCTAATTCAACTTAATATCCAGTACCATAAGATATACACTGTACATGATTAAAAATATCTTTTTGGCTTATATCTTCTGGTATGCTCTCAGTATGCAACTGTAACGAGATATATCAGGCCATGTGAGTTGTGTTAAACAGTAATCCATGCTTATTGCAACTATTGTGTAATATGACCAGTGGAGTTCTGAATTAGAGGTGTCGATAGTGGCCTCCTATATAGAAAATACCCCTCTAAGTTTTGTAGAGCCTCCACACTAATATGAGAACTGACAACTGTTCGGGGAAGATCATTTCTGATCATAAAATGACACTTCGCTAACTCACAGAATTCTAACGAGCAGAGCAAAAGTCGGGTTAGATCTTGTAGAGGACCGGATATTAACGAGACGGATCAATTTAAGTCAGCCAGGTACCATTTCGGAGTCCTTTAGCGTATGATAGTAGTTGAGAAATTGAAAGAGTTTAATTTGGGTACAGTAACATCATTTTGCTCAAATAATATATAAAATAGTATTCATTGACCAATATCGACACCCATTACAGTACGAAATAATTAGCCACTTTCCTCTTGCCATACTTGTCATCGTTAATTCAATGCTCCATATATCCCAAGATAATGATTGTTTTGTGATATATAATAGGTAGGGGAATATTGTCCATTAAATTACCTAGTGATTCCGTTAAAACTCATACTTCGTTCGTAAAAATCGCTCTGTGCTGAATTGTCTTTTTATAATAATGGCCTGAAGCTTTCATTCCTACAGATCTCAAATTAGGGATAGGCTTATCCTAATAGATGCAATAGACTTTAAAAAGTCCTACTACGACACCCAAAAGGCTAAATTGTTGATTCAACCACTATTATAAGATTGGCATAGTATTGTTTACTTCACAAAACTATATTTCTTACCTATATATCGATCATTTCCTCAAAAATCTTTACCAGCAAAATGTCATTCATTAGACTTCTTCCCTTTCAAGACTTTCTCTCTGGAAACATCGGACCAGATATAATATTCCGCACCGAGCGAACTTATTTGCCGCGATCGACTTACCTACGAGACAGGGTATCTAAAATCATCCTGATTGACCCACGTACATTTATTCTGGAGGGCTTGGATATAATGCGTAATTCTGATGTGACAGAAGTTATGAATTATCAATTCTCGACTACAAATATCGAAAACGAAAGTTCCGTCAGCCATCTACTCAAAGAAAGGGTTTTTAACCCTTTGGTAATGGTATTTGAACGTTTGCTCAACCCTGGGCGAGCCGACAATCCTAGTCACAAAGTTGAGTATCTTTCTGACTTCAAACTCCCACGAAGCTCAAGGAGGGCAGATGCTGTCATGACTGTCACTACGACTGAGGGTAGGCGCAACATATGTCGCATAATAGAGTATAAATTCCCTGGGTGTATTAAACCGTCTGACCTTGGAGAAAACATCGACTTCAATTCCACAATCCGTCTCGACAAAAAGAGCAATTTATACAAGGCCATCAATCAGGTATATGAGTATGCCGTTGGCCTAGATTGTCCATACGTGACAATCACAGACGGGAAAGCTAGCCTGAATGTCAATTTTGGACCACTCTGGTACAGCAATTCTGCACCACATGTCGCAGTTGTTACTCATAACCCCCTTTTACCGTGGCAAAACATCGTTACCAGCATTGCCGGAGGGTTGGTTCAAGGATTTAAGTACCTTGGATACCTCCTAAACCGACCGTTAAACTAGCTTGAGAATAGTTAATCAATATTGCTCTTTTAGTACTGTAGTTGCAATTGTGATGATGGTAGCCTTTTTGAACGCTATTGCAACCTGGCGGTTGCAATGTGCTCAACTAATGCTATATAAACTCTGCCGTAGTACAGTATATGCGAATCCTCTTGTCACTTATCAGATCTACATGACACGGCTCAACGGGATTTATTGAATATTTAAATTCCAATATCCAAGAGATCCCAATATTTGCTAACCAAATGGAAAGAGGGATTTCGACATTTTGATCATTAATTATCATTATCTGGAGATTTCGTTCATACAATTATATACACGTACATTTACTCCACCTTGCGCTGGCCGTATTAGGTCATTAATATACACATTATTCCTCCTTCCACTTGCCATTCTTTTTGTAATCTTCGTATAATGGGCGGAAGAAAGCCCGAGTGGAAGCGTCCAAGTGAGCGTTGGTTATCTGAAGTCCCTCCTGACCGAGCACATCAAACACCGGATAGAATCCCGTCTTGAGCTCATTTCGGATCGCCTCTTGATAGCCGTGGCGAAGCGAATAGGTGATATATGCTAGCATGAGGACATATATATGCTTAGCCAGAAGCTTTTTTGCCTGTGCCGAGGAAGAGGTGAGGTTGTTCTTTCCAGCCTTCTCTCGCACTGACTGGGTAGGTGGCTCACAGAGGTTGGAGAGCAGACGTGAATAGGCCATCGCACTAACCACAGAGAGTGGACCGTCGAGCCATCCAGCCTTGTCTGATGTGTTAGAAAGACCAAGGACGAGCTGTTGGAACAACTCCATGATCAAGTGGTACCGACCATTGAGTCTGTGGCGGTGATAGAGCAATATTGCAGACACTACCAAACAGATTTGCATGTAAAGCTCGTCACGGGCCTGCAGAGAGGCTTCAAAGTTAGGTCCAATGGGTGATACGATACGAGCTATAAGGGCAATAATAAGCTCGAGGCCGTATTGACTCACCATCCATGACTTTTCTCGCAGTGTAGATTCAAGCAGTTTGAGCAAGCTAAGGAGGCCCTTGGGTCCGAACCGGGAAATGTGCTCTGTGGATTGAGATAAGGTCTGGACGAATACCTTTTCAGGTGATTCAACAAGAGACTTGTCCAGATTAGAGAGGACCACGCGGATTGCCTCGACATATGATGGCTTGACTGACTTGGATTCATCTACGCCAGCAAGGTCGAAAGTTTCAGCTACTAACTGGGTAAGAATATCAGTAATTATTCCACCATCCAACTTGGACAGGTATGTTCCAAACGGATCGACAAGCTCGTCGCTGTGACTCAGGGTTGCTAAATTGTTAGTAGAGGCATATAAAAATGGGCAATACATACTAAGGAAAATGAACTTTGCAGTAAGATCAAGGGCACCAGAGAGGTCGAGCGGCTGTACGGCACATAAAATATAGAAACATTGTGCCGCATAGTTTCGGGCAAGTGGAGCGGAATTGATTTTGCACACGCGGTCGAGCTGACCAGATATAACAGTGAGGATCTTCTCAAGTATAGGTTTGTCAAGCCTCCCACCAATGTGGCTAATCAGTAAATTTAGCGAAACCACTAGAGGGTACAACTCTTCCAGGGCACCGGTGCTGCTGTTGAAGAGGTAATCGACATAAGCGGTGATTGTGCGCAGGGTAAGATCTTCGAGTCCTGTGTCTTTCATTTCCGTGACAACTGTAGCTGCAATTTCAAGCACCCAGACTTGCGGGTTAGAAGCGAGCCTTTTCACCAGTTTTCTAACGAGTTTGGTAACAAATTCCCTGCTAGTGTCATTAGAAATATTGGATATATGGTTTTGCAGGACCGTCCTGACAATCGCTAGTGTGGTGTTATTAAGTGCGACTGTCGAGTCCTGGCTCTGATAGCATGATTCAACAAACTCCCACAAGCTGCTAAGGCTGGACTCGATTTTCGAAGCGTAAGTAGGCCGTATCACTAGATGCAGGAGAAGCTGCCGTATCGAAAGCAAGTCTTCTGGGCTAACTTTGCGAGCCTGCAGATCCATAGTGTATATGAAATTAAGTACTCTCTCACGCACTTGCCTGTTGAAAACCTCAACAGGGAACGAGTTGAGGATCTTGGCAATCGAAATAGTATCCATAGTTTTCAGCTCAAATTCACGGATGATCTCCCGGATCATTTCATTGACGAAATTTTCTTGCTCATAAAACAGCGGATTTGAGGCCAAGAGGGTAAATTGTTCCTCATCACGAAGGTAGAGCTGCGACAAGAGAGTCAGATGTTGCTTGCCAAAATGGGCATTTGCCAAGATCAGCCATCGCTTGGTTATGAGTGTTAGGAAGTGAGGCAGATGCTGAGCTGATTCGTCGACAAGTCCAAGCATGCGTGTAACAATACGGTCAAACCCTTCTACAGGCATGAACTCGCGGATTCGGAACATTACTTCTAGGACATGGACCCACAAATCGTACGAGTCACTTTCGCTCAAGCTGACTCCTGCTACTTGTGAGGTGATAGCTCCGTACCCACTTTCAACAAACTCCCTTCCAAGGGAGAGAATAAGATACTTCATGTGCCACAGATTCTCATTCTTGAGGGACTCTTCACCGACAGCCAGCAGCTTGAGAACATTATCTTCCACTCTTTCGATAAGGTTCGCCGAAGCGGACAGGAGCGCTTTTACCAGAGAAATTGCCTGCAGGATGACCATACTCTTGTCAGCCTTTTGCTTCTCATTGCTGTCAGTCTTTTGTTTCTTGTGAGGTCGCAAATCTGTAGCAGTAAATTGATTCACGAGGTACTCGATGAGGAGATTAAGCTGGTGTGCCGATAGAGAAGACAGCTGCTTCTCCACCTCTTTGGATACGATTTCGTTATACCAAATTTCTGATTGCTCCATGAGCTGGCCCCATCGTTCAAAGAATTGTGGCAGTTCACGGAGCTCTCCATACGCCTCGACAACGGCTCTTGCGAGAAGTACACAGTCTCCTTCTTTCGGATCCAGCATCTCGAATATGCGATCAATTTTGCTGATGACCACATCGCTATTGAGCTTAATGAGATATAGGATGAGCTGCCAGTTGATTTTCGGATGACTCAAACTCTCGTCGATAATACTCTCCAGCTGGGATTTTGATACTGGTACATTATTTGTGATCGAAACCCTGAGAAGCTCTCCAACCCCCTCTGGGAAAGACTCTACTATCACTTTGAAATATTGAGCTGATCGTGATTTGGAAACGCTGGAGACAGCCATGGTATAGAGCTTGACGGAAGCCTTTATGAAATCGGCGCCAGCAACTTTCTTCTTCGACAGCGCCTCCAAGCTCTCGGCCATCTCCTTTTCTTCGCTTGCGCTCAAGTAGAGCCTCAGAGCCAGCTCTATAATCTCTGCGAGCTTATCATTGATAGCTGGATACCCCAGCAGAGTCATAGCAGGCACAAAGAGCTTAGACGCGAGCACGCCCTTCTTATAGTTCCTCTTTGCCATGAAAATGGGCCTCACTACTGGAATCAGCATACCACAGAGCTCTTTCAGTGGTTCATTGACAGAGGTATCCTTGTGCAACGTGCTGATGCACGCATTGAAGAGCGAGCTAATCATGGTTATTCCGCCTTCACCAGCCGGCACCGTCCACACCACGGTCTCAGAAAGCAGTTCCAGCACTCGTGCGATCTCGAGAAACAAGTCGCTGTAGTCAATGCCTGGGTCACACTTGGAAACGTCGCCAAAAGTCAATTGCAGCACAGAGATAAAGTCTGACGCAGCAAACACACGCATTCGCGAGCTGTGGTCAAGATCCAAAGAGCGCCAAGTGACGTTAAAAAGCCCCCAGACCGCTCCAGAGGTGCGCCATTGCGATCCTTTTGGGTCCCCAAGCTTCTCAAACAGCCATTCGAGCACGACATTGCTCCGTCGCGGAAGGTACACTGAGAGTTCTCCCGCGACAAGCTGACCCGCCACAGCGACCAGGTCCGGCACCTTGTTGTCCCGGTTCCTCAGATAACGAGTAACCTGCTCTGCCGAATTGAATGCCATTTATCCCAGCAACAGACTCGGGACCAGTTTGATCTGTCAAGTCGATTTTATTTTTCTATCAACCTTGTGATGGTTTTAGTACCGTGCGGCGGGACCAGTCCCAACTGAAATTTTTTTTTTCCTTCGATAACGGATCAAATCAGTCGGATACTTGATAAGTCGCTGTATAGAGGGAAATGGCGAAAGGAAGCAAGGAAGAGCCCGTGGAGGTTCCCGAGAAGGACGCCGTTGAGATCGAGCTCGAAAAAGCCGTTTTTGGCGATTTTGAAGGGTTCGAATCCGGCCTCAAAGAGCTTGATCTTGATGCATATGGCTCTGACTACGATATAGAGAGCTCAGAAGACGATAAAGATGAAGATGAAGACCCAATAGAGGCTCAGGATGGAGATCTGTTCTTCGTCGATGAGGGAGGTGACTCTGAAGAAGACAAGATGGACGAAGATGAAGACGAGACGTCGGAATCAGATTCCGAGTCGGACTCTGACGCCAACGCTTGGGAAGATAGCGATGATGAAAAGATGCAAATCTCGCTGACGTCGTCAGACCGAATCAGGAAGCTGAGGAAGACGATGCAGGACAATTATATTAGCGGGCGGGAATATTCCAGGCGATTACGGGACCGGTTCGAGAAGGTGTACCCACGACCCAAGTGGGCTACTATGGAGGCTCCAGAGAGCAACTCTTCAGATGAAGAGGCTATGGATGAAGATGACGAAATGGCTTCGGCCGATCCACTTGCGGCGCTTCTTAAAACGACCTCTACTTATGTCTCCAAAAAGAGTGCGAAGCTGTTGCCGCCCACAAACCTCGACATTGTACGGCTCAAGGATGCCAATCATGCTGCCGTATCGCATTCGGCGATCCAGACGCTCAATTTCCACCCGAGCCACTCGCTCATGCTGTCCAGTGGTTATGACAGAACGCTGCGCATGTACCACGTCGACGGCAAGAGCAATCCTGTCGCCACGACGCTGCATGTGCGTGAATCGCCGTTCCAGACCGCCCAGTTCCACCCTGATGGGCGGAGGGTGTTCGCTGCGGGACGACGACGATATCTATATATATGGGACATTGAGACTGGAGGGGTCACCAAGATCACGCGAATGTACGGCCACGAGCAGACTCAGCGAAGCATGGAGAAGTTCGAGTTGTCGCCATGCGGGAGGTATATTGCGCTCATTGGCGGCAACGGTTGGATGAACCTTCTCTCTGCCTCGAATGGTCAGTGGGTTGCTGGCGCCAAGGTCGACGGAGTCATTTCCGACATTGCCTGGCACAAGGATGGCGAGCGGGTTAGCATTGTTAATACTGGTGGAGAGGTCAGCGAGTGGGACGTCAGCGCGCGAAAGGTGGTTGCCAAGTGGCGGGATGAAGGGTCAGTAGGCATTACCACCATTGCTCTCGGAGGCAAGAACGACCGGTGGTGCGCCGTTGGCAGCCAGAGTGGCATTGTCAATGTGTACGATCGTTTGGACCCCACCGTTGGGTTCAGGCCCTCTCAGGATGAGGCGCCGACCTACAAGCCAAAGGCTGTTATTAGAAATCTCGTGACGACTATTAGCAGTCTGCAGTTCTCTCCGGATGGTCAGATTTTGGCCATGGCCAGCAGAGCGAAACGAGATGCTCTACGACTGATCCACGTCCCATCTTTTACTGCATTCCGAAACTGGCCGACTTCAAGCACTCCGCTGGGCAAGGTCACTGCTCTTGCGTTCACCCCAGGATCCGAGATGCTGTGTACGGGTAACGAAGCAGGCTATGCGAGACTATGGAAGTTGAACCACTATTGTTAACCTTATCTAGACCTAACGTAACGATTTACAATTCATGTACCTAATCATTTTTTTTATCCTACATCTATGGTACTCGTTTAGTACAGGGTTGTGGTCCCAGCTACTTGTAACAGCGTTGCAAAATATTGTTACACTAATAGACGCATTATGCACCGGATTGTTCAGTCCCATTTATTCCACATCGAATCTAATCAAAATAGATCAATGATAATCATTAATGATCAATTCGGAGCAGCGCAGCCGCACAAATATCATGCAAGAGAAGAGTAGTAAGATGGCACAGTGGAGGGACCTCGGAAGAACCTCGGCGACAAGCTCGGGCAATGACACCACACATCCGAGGTCCCATGATAAACGCATAGCCAGTGCTCCGCTACAAATATTCTGCCATTAAACACAATTGACCTGATTCTACCAATAAAACTTACAATTATACCTCCTATTGACCTGCTTCCATGCTTATCAAGGATATGAAAAATATCTTTAAGTGCTGATCACGTGCACAGAGGGATATATGCGTGCTACCCCGCGTCCTCCACTTTCCCCCCTTTCCCCGTGATGGGACCGAGCACTCGGCAATGGGCGCATCGGAGGTCACCAAATCGTATTTAAAGCAGGGGTAGTACGCGAATTTGTCTTTTTTCTTCTCCAAAACCGTGTAAAATAATGCTTAGAGGACTTTCGAGAAGCGTGCGAGTGAGCCGGGTTGCCCGCCAGGCTCTGACCAGAGGTTTTGCTTCCACGACTATGGCCCGGTCTGCTGTACCAACCTCCCTCAACGTCTTCACCGAGGAGGAGCAGATGTTTAGGGACGCCGTGGCCCAGTTCTCTACTGACGTGGTCGGGCCCAAGGTCCGGGAGATGGATGAGAATGAGAGCATGGACAAGTCCATCGTCCAGGCCATGTTCGACAATGGTCTCATGGGCATTGAGACCCCAGAGGAGCTTGGTGGTGCCGGCGCGTCCTTCACCTCCGCCATCATTGCCGTGGAGGAGCTGGCCAAGGTCGATCCATCTGTGTCTGTCATGAACGACGTGCACAACACCCTGGTGAACACGTGCGTGCGAACCTGGGGTAGCGAGCATCTCAAGAACAAGTATCTGCCGCAGCTCGCTTCCGAGAAGGTCGGTTCCTTCTGTCTCTCTGAGCCTTCTTCGGGCTCTGACGCGTTTGCGCTCAAGACGCGGGCCACTCCTTCTGAGGATGGCTCGTACTACACCATTGAGGGCTCCAAGATGTGGATCACCAACGCGATGGAGGCAGACATCTTTTTGGTCATGGCCAACGTTGACCCATCCAAGGGCTACAAGGGCATCACCGCCTTCCTTGTTGAGAAGGAGATGGGTGTCCAGATTGCCAAGAAGGAAAAGAAGCTCGGGATCCGGGCCTCGTCCACTTGCGTGCTCAACTTTGACGGCATCAAGGTTCCAAAGGAGAACGTGCTCGGTGAGGTCGGCAAGGGCTACAAGATTGCCATTGAGTGCCTCAATGAGGGTCGAATCGGTATCGCCGCTCAGATGACCGGCCTTGCCATGGGCGCCTTCAACCGGGCCACTGACTATGCATACAACGACCGAAAGCAGTTCGGCAAGCTCATTGGCGAGTTCCAGGGCATGCAGTTCCAGATCGGTCAGGCCGCGATGGAGATTGAGGCCTCGCGGCTGCTTCTCTACAACGCCGCGCGACTCAAGGAGTCTGGCCAGAGCTTCGTCAAGGAGGCGGCCATGGCCAAACTCTATGCATCCCAGGTTGCCGGCAAGGTGTCCTCGCTCGCTGTTGAGTGGATGGGCGGTGTCGGCTTTACTCGAGAAGAGACCCTGGAGAAGTTCTACCGAGACGCGAAGATCGGCGCCATCTACGAGGGCACTTCGAACATCCAGCTCCAGACTATCGCCAAACTCATCCAGAAGGAGGTCACTCGATAAGTTCAATTAATGTCCATCTCGAAGATTGCTCGACATGCTGCTTATGAATCCAGCTTGTAAAAATATATATGTAGTCCCTCACATAGTTATGAATGTCCAATGAATTACTTCATTATTCGATGAATTATGGTATAATCATTATGCGAGATCGCAGATGTGGGGGGTGGCAATTTCCCCACATAGCACTGCAGAGGGAGCATTGCATTGTAACACCAATTTGTTACTACTTATATCGAAATAGTTTTTTCACATCTAAAAAGCTGAGGTAAAACGTAACAGAAGATATATAAAGTGCATGTATAAATAAAAGGAATGTCATCAAAAGGTAGTCGTATGCAAAGGGTATATATGCAGTCCAGCCAGCATGATAATAAAAAGCCCCGCTTTTTCTTACTTGGGTTTTCTTTGGTTGCAGCAACCAGTGGGTTCGTGTTTAAGCCGTTACCTGCACCTGTGCTGGTACCTGGGGATTGTTGATAACGACCATTTCAGTTTCCCGCGAATCATCTCGGATATGAGCAGGGGCCGGGGGAGCCGGTTCCTGCTGCTGCTGCTGCTGCTGCTGCTGCTGCTGCTCCTGCTCCTGTTGCTCTTGTCGTCGACTTCGTCGCGAAGACATGCCGAATATATTCTGCAACGCGCGGTGACGTCGGGACGGGGGCGGAGCCTGCTGCGAAGGGTCATTTTCGGTGGTCTGGGCCTCAGGTTTAGGTATGTAGTAGTCTGCCTTGCAGAGGGGACAGCATGCTCGTCGAACCGTTAACCATGGGTCGATGCATTCGGCGTGGAATACATGCTTGCAAGTAAGCAATCGCACCTCCTCATGGTCTTCCAGGGAATCGATACAAATGGCGCAGATATCCTCATCGACAGATGCTAGCTGTGGAATCTCGTCATCGTCATCGTTCGAATCGCTGCTACTACCATGCTCCTCAACAATCTGGGCCTCGAGGTCTGGACCCTTGTCAAAGCTGGTGCCAATGGGAGTATCGGGTGTAGAGGCCGCATCGTTCTTGGTGGGCCGTTGAGGGGTGGACGCCCGATCGATGGAGCGCCGTTCCATCGAACGCCGTTCAATTGGCTCCATGATGCGACTCATCGTGTTCAATGCACTCCGCACCACAGTAGGCTGCTGCTGCTGCTCAGACGTCTTTGACTCTTCATTCTTAGGCTCCTCAGTGGGGACGGATGTAACCGCGTCCGAGGGGGACTTGTTTTCTTCTTCGTCTTGAAGGGTCTTGGTCCGATTAAGCAAAGCTTCGTCGGAAGACGTGACAGCGTTCGGCTTGGCCAGTTTGAATGGCATAACCGGGAACTTTTCGTTCACCTCGTCGAGGGTCATAAGCTTGGGCTTCTTCTTTCTCCGCACGCCCCGGTACTGGGTTCGGGCCTGTTGTTGGGCAGCCGCAAATTGTTCGGGATGTCTCCTTCTTCGGAGGAAGTATCTAATACCCATAAATGCACTGTAAGGAATAAAGGTCACAAACACCAAAAATATGGTGATAAGTGACCGCAGCGTGTTAGCAAGAATGTCCACCAAAAAAAGACCACAGTCTACTGCAAACTTGGCCAAGCCCATCTCTTCCTTTTCTTTCTAGCCTCGGCAAATAACAATAAAAAAGTCCCCTAAGCAAGAGAGAAATAAATAGAAACCAAAGAGTGAGAAAATAACAAGGATAAAAAAGGTTCTCCAGTAGAGCTAATGCAGCAATAGGCTACTCATGTAGAAAGAGCATCCGAATGCAAAAAATAGAAAGGAAGGAAGCGTTTTCACTGCATCTATATGTGTCCCCACGTACAGGGGACAAGCAGCTCACCGCACGATTTTTTTTTTTTTTTCACTCATAGATTGGTTTCAACGGTTTTTTCTCCTCGGGAAATATTGTCTGCATCAGGGCCATAGAGGACCCACCCACACCAAAAAGCAACCTCCTCCCCCCCCCAAAATGGGGGGTACCCGGCGCGCCGGGCGGAGGCGGATAAAGCAGTACCCCAAGAATGGTGTAACCACTGCCACTGTGGGAGAGACAAGAGGTGCGTTTTAGGGTAAGATAGTCCCACAAAGAGAGACAGAGAAAATGCTATTGCGCAATTAAATGGGACGAACGGAGACCGCGTAAAAAAGCGCATAGCGTCATCACTTGCAAGCTCGAATATAGTTGGTGCGTAGTTACCACGGTAGTCGAGCTTGAAAAGAGCCGAACTCGACTCTTTGAACGCTTTTGGCTTTCGGGGCTTACTGACAGCTGCACAAGGCCTGCATCGAGATGTAAAGAACAAGAAAAGAGATAGGGGGCGGGGATTCGAGGGGAATACTTACAACAAATTGGCGAATACAATTCCAATTCCCAGCGCAACGTAGAAAAGCACAGAGCTCGGCCCGGCGCTGAGGCCGCCCATGCTATTGGAGGTCGTCGTTTCGCTCATTTTGTTTAGATCGTCGAGGGTATCAAGAGGTGTACTAGGATTACCCAATAGGAATCGGACGGATGATAATCAAAGTAATAGTGCGCTAATATTAATGAAATGCTTTTTTTTCTTCCCCTTAGGGCTCGGCAAGACGACTAATGCCGTTGATATGTAGATGGATGAAGGAAAAACAGTCGAGGAAGAGCTGAAGTCAATATACTCTAAAAAGGGGAGAACTCCGCCTCGGGGATATGCTATTTTTGAGTTTAAGCAAAATCACACCCCTAGTAATACTGTAGTGCTTTTGGCGACTCGAGGAGTACACAGCACTTGGTGTAATAGACCGCGGTTGAAAATAGTTGGGAACCACGAGAAAGACTTCAATTACAGCGCTTAAATCTCACGCAAAGAACAAGACCACCTGGAGCTATATTTGCGACGGGTGGCAAGAGACGGCTACGTTACAGAGAAATTTAAGGGGTATGGGAAGAATAAAAAAAATATAAAATGACAAGAGTGGGAAAAACAGGTAAAATATAACCGGGAATTAGATGGTAAGATTAGTTGTTGTTATATGAAAGCAAAGGTGATGATCCCCAAAGATATCTGACATGTTAACCGCCGGACATGCACCCCCTCGGTCGGGTAATCGGTTCCTAAACACCGGAGCGGATCAGCGTACCGCATATTTGTTGCGGCTCAGGTGGGTGTGGGGGAAAAGGGTGTGTTCTACCAATGGACTTAACAATGAGGGGGAGGAGGGGTCCCCTGTCACAAGCTATTTCGTATATCAAACTAATCTAGACTACGCTATACTTCACTAATCACTCTGCGGCTTATATCGGGGCTCAGCTCTTGGTTTCTTGTCCCGGACCCTTTGGAGAAGCGCGAGGTGTGGGGAAGCTCGGATCCATGTGTTGCGAAGGGCGATTTCGGCAGGCCGTGTTCTGTTCCCCCATGTCTTTTTGTGCAGCGCTTCGAATCGGGGATCAAGCTGCTTGCGATAGTTATAGGCATTCCGCGGGATATGAGATTGGTTAGCCGTAGGGCTTTGATCAACATTGTCAAGGGCCCCGCAGTCACCCGATACTAATACATCTAGCCTTAATCAGCCACTATTGCGGCAATCTTCACCCAGGAACGACTGTCTCGGTTGATCAAAGAGATGATGTGATAACCATAGGCCGACAAGACCCGAACAGCATTTTGGAGGGGGGGTCAATAGTGAACTGGCACAGATGGTGAGGAGCATTAGGAATGATAACGCCATGTTTTGGTAGATAAGCGGGGTCAGCTAGAACTTCGTATTTTGTCCTGTATACGCAAGTATCTTTGTCATTCGAGTCCTTGAATACGAAAATTCCAATTTAGGTCCGTTTTGAGGATTTGGAACAGGGCCCAGTCTATGGGCGATACACAGTTTAACTTGTACGATTCGCTTTATTGACAAGCTATACGATATAAGGGATAATACAGACATATAAATCAATTGTCGCTGAGTTCCATTGTTAAGTCTCATCTTGCATATGCAAAGTCGCAATAATTATGTAACTATGCATTGAAATATATATTGGGACCAATGCGCGCGCAACAACACCACGTAAAATTAGCGAAATATCATCCTCAAGATCACACTCCAGATCAAAAACAGGCTCTTTAATAGAAATGGTATGGTCCCTTTCCTGAGATGAAGTCAATTAACTAACATGCGTAGACTGATGTCAAGCGGCTACCGCCACATCTGGCAAATCTTTTTAAACCCCGGCCACCGCTGAAATATGCCGCTCCAGTGGATATAGCCCCCGAGCATCGCAAAAATACGCCTATCGATGGTGTCGCGGCCTATCTTGAGGCATTGAGGACGCCTGACCCCAATTATGTGCCAACAGAGAGCTGGCTTCAGAAGCAGCAGAAGGAGAAAAAGGCAAGACAAGAAGAGCATGCGCGTATCCTGAAGGAGCGCATCGAATCATGGGACCCAAAGTCGGATCCCCACGTACGGGGGGACCCATTCTGCACCCTCTTCATCGCAAGACTATCCTATGATACCACGGAACAGGACTTGGAGCGCGAATTTACAAGATTTGGCCCCATAGAGCGGGTGCGCGTCGTAACCGATAATAAAACGGGCAAATCAAGAGGATACGCCTTCGTCGTATACCAGCGCGAAAGAGATTTAAAAGCTGCCTACGAGGAGGCGGCTGGCATGAAGATTCACGGCAGGAAGATACTAGTAGATGTTGAGCGTGGGCGTACCGTGAAAAATTGGCGACCGAGGAAGCTTGGAGGAGGTCTGGGCGGAAGGCACTACACTAAAGCTATACTACGAGATCGTATGAGAAACGCTAGCCCACGGGGGCCCAGGCGAGGGGCTCGAGATGGAGGTGGGCCTCGCCGAGACCGAGACGACCGGCGACAATCTACTCGATACAACAGTTATCGCGGTGGAGGTGGCGGCGGCGGTGGTAGCAATCGGCCGGATTATCGAAATGGCGGTAGCAGCTACCGTGGACGCGATAGTGATTATAAAGATCGAAGACGGTATGAGTCTCCACGGCGGCGCTACTAAGTAAATGTATGAAAAATTGCCTTATTTATTATTACACTCTACGGTTGACCTTACAATCTCATAATTCGTTACTGTACTAGAGATTTAAAACAAGAATTAGATGCATTTTTTTTAAAAAAAAAAATTAAAATCTATATGGTTCATAAGAGGCATTAAAGAGAGGTGGTTAGTAGATCTTTCTCAGCTTATGGCCACCGCCAATGATTCTCGCAACGACAAAGAAAACAGATCCCATAAAATATGTTGCACCAGAAAAGGCAATCAAACCCCTGTAGTCTCCATCCATGCTCTTGAGAATCTCACCAGCAATTGGAAGACCGGTGAGCACACCAAAGGACACAAAAGAGTAACAAGTGCCATACGCAGTGCCATAATCCTCGGTTCGACAGATCTGAGAGATACATACGGGCGTCAGACAAATACCCGTACCGGACAAGAAACCAAACAAAACAGAAAATGCAATAATGGCTCCCTGGTTAGAGCCGGCCGGGATCCAGAGGCAGAAACAGGAAATAGAGCACAACAGAGCGGTCACAATCATCGTGTTATACCGACCCCACTTGTCTGCTATCCATCCAGGCAAGAACCGCCCTGGGATTGAGCCCACGCTCAAAAATGCCGCAAGCTTGTAGGCAAGATCCGAATCCATCCCATTGTCGAGGGCATAGGTAGTAATGTAATTAACTGGGACGAAAATACCCCATTCAATCATGAAAATGCCAAGAGTAGTAAACAGGAATCGCGGGTCTTTGAACCGAGACAGGTCCATTGTAGCACTAGACCCCTCTGTGGCCTTGACCCGCGTTTTTAACGTGAGAATAGCGCCAATGGCCAGTGCCAGCACAAGAAAGCCAATGACTCGCACGGTCCAGCCAAAGCTAATTTCTGTGACCATCTTGTTCATAGCTAGCGGGAATACCAGCCCGCCTACAGCACCGCCAGTAGCAGAAATACCGGTTGCTAGACCTCGGCGGTAGTAGAACCAATGCCCTACGGATGCAATGCTCGGGGTGAACACGAGAGAAGCTGAGAGACCGCCCAGCACACCGTACCCGAGCACGAACTGGTAGTATTCTTTACAGACACTAAGAATAAACACCGACGCTACTGAACCAATGCACCCAGGGATAAGAACAAACTTGAGCCCGTACTTGTCAAATATAGGGCCCACCTGGATACCACCAAAGAAAAGCAAGAAAGCATAGATCGAAAACATCCACGAAATCTTTGCCTGGCTTATGCCCTTCAGCTGGTGCTCAGTAATCCATGCTTGCAGGAATGCAGCCGTGTTGACCATGCCAAACGTCATAGTAATCGAACACCAAGCTCCAAACGATACGAGCCATGCTCTCAACCCCCCTTCGGGGAAGCCCTCACCCTCGTCAATCTCGCTCCTGGTCTCACCAGGAACTGATTCGATGGGTGCCAAGGGCTTTGCCGGCGGGGGAGGCATATTTTCATATGCCAGCTGTGGCTCGTCATCGTCTGGGAAATTTGCGTTCGGGTTACTAATTTCTCGCTTAAGCACAATGTTGTGGCTGCTGTCGCGTAGGTACTTATCATTCGGGCTATCTCCGTGATATGCAGATACCTGATGGTTATCGGAGTCAGCCTTGGTGCTTACCCCAGTGCTGTGTGTAGCCAAGTCGGTGAAGCTGTGCCGTTTCTCCTCCTCGTAGCCACTCATGTTCTAATCTTTCTTGTATACTCTCGCAATCTAAATAACTTTTTTTTTTTTGGAAAATCCCTCTGCACAAGCAGAATCATGCGAGACCACGAATTTATAATGTTCGCATTAATATAAATTTTGATTTCCTGATCGTCAGCCGTTCGAAAAAAACCTCCAATTTAGGAAAGATATGTGAGACTATTTCCTTAACCTGCAGATCGTCACCGGTGCGGCGCACGTCTGCCGGCGGATACGCCCACGGAGTTGATCCACAAACGTATGGATACGTGCTTAATCCGGGGGGAAAAAAATGCGCCGCAGAGTACGCGGCGTGGCGCCAATGCCGAAGTACTCTAGTATAGTCTCAGGACGTCATTTTCAGGTCTACAGCCTTCATGAAAATGCTTCTCCCCAATGGCATCCCGCGCAAAGAATTCGGTTGTAGACCGGAGCTGCAGTTCCGACTTAAGTGGGTCATGTACCTACATGGCATATTGGCACTCATGACAAATAACATCCCTCGCACTTGCTGGATCGTCAAGGTTGGGTTTTGTTTCTCCTTTTTGAGAGGCAACCGTCCCCGGCATGCCATTGGCATTCCGAGCTACGATGCCTGTAACAAGGCCACCGTCTACAAGGCGCCCCGCGGTTGGGATTAGGTTTCGTAGTCATTTTGTGTTCAGCGCCAACAGAGAGGACTATGGCCAACACGCTTGCGGCATCTACCCCCGATGCACACTATCTACGTGAACCCTGTCGAGCCACATCGCATACCTTCCTTATTGCTCAGCAGGTAGTTTACGCTGACATTGTCCACAGATGAGCAAACTTGCGGCCTGTGCCAATTAATAAATGGCCCACGCTTGTATGGAAATATATTCAATTTGTGATTCGCAATGGTCGCTGTTCTCTGTTTCCAGATGACCTTTGTTAACTTACAAATATCTAGAACCGCAAGCTCAACCCATCCAATCTACTTGCATTATATACAGAGTATAATTAAAATATCCTAATCTATATTGACGTAGTCCAGAAATGTGGGACAAATGCACTGGCATGCCTCTACACCGCGGAGTATGTAATATTGATAACATTAATCTCGGCTAATTAATTCAAAATTATCGGGTCGCGTCAGCATCCCAATTAACGCGTCTCTCATTTTTTCACACTCGATAAATTGGAGTTTCGTGATAAATGTCAATGTCCGCGTCAAGCTCTTCTGCAAAGGCCCCAGCGGCCACATCAAGCGCTCCTTGGGTCGAGAAATAGTAAGTTTCTATTCAGTGGCAAGGTGACTTTGACTAACCGAATGATAAAGTCGTCCAAAGAAGCTTGACGACGTCACTGCTCAGGATCACACCGTGACTATTTTGAAAAGGACATTACAATCTAACAATGTAAGTTACATCAATTGTTTCGAAAACGCGTAGAGCTGACTGGTTAGCTTCCGCATATGCTCTTTTATGGCCCTCCGGGTACTGGCAAGACCTCTACAATTCTAGCTCTAGCAAAGGAGCTGTACGGCCCAGAGCTCATCCGATCGCGGGTTTTGGAGCTCAATGCATCTGACGAACGAGGTATCTCGATTGTTAGAGAGAAGGTTAAGAACTTTGCGCGAATCGCCATCTCCAAACCGAGCGAAGAAGCACGTAAAAACTACCCATGCCCACCGTATAAACTTATTATCTTGGACGAGGCCGATTCCATGACTGCAGATGCACAGTCGGCCCTTCGACGCACAATGGAGAACTATTCGAAAATCACTCGGTTCTGCTTGATCTGTAACTATGTGACGCGGATCATTGATCCCCTGGCGTCCCGATGCTCAAAGTTCCGGTTCAAGAGCCTGGATGCTTCCAATGCCCTTCAGCGTCTGGAATACATCTCTCAGCAAGAAGATCTCGATGTTGAACCCGAAGCACTGACAAGCCTATTGGATATATCGGGAGGCGATCTTCGGCGTGCCATTACACTACTACAGTCATCCGCAAGGCTGCATAAAGCACCAGGGAGTACACCGCTTATTACCGCCGCTACCATTAACGAGGTCTCAGGAACTGTTCCTGCTGCTACAGTCGAGGAACTCATCGACGCTGCCAGAAATGGAACGGTTAAAGAGGTTCAGACAGCAGTGAGTGACCTCGTCCATGCCGGCTGGTCAGCTACCCAGCTGCTCATCCAATTGCATAATGACCTCATTCTCAAAGATCAGATGCTAAGTTCTGCTCAAAAGAGTAAAATCGCCATGGTTCTGTCCGAAGTCGACAAGGACTTGGTAGACGGATCGGATGAGCATTTACAGATTTTGACACTTATGCTGCAAGTTTCCGGGATTATGAAGAATACATAGATTAATGATAGAGATGCCATTTTTTGTTATGCATTATGAACAACATTAACAAACTAGCTACTACCCAAACTAGTGAGATGACGCAGAGTCGGACGACCATGAGGGCAGTTCCACGGCTTGTCTAGGCCAGCGAGATGCCGGACGATTTTCTCCATAGTGTTCATCGGTAGAGGCATTCCAATCATGATGCTACTGCGGCATGCTCGCATCGCAAACATTGCCCTCACTTTTGTGCACCTCACCGCTGGGTTCCCAGGAGCATCCTCGATTAAGCTAACCAACTCCTGGAAGTCTCGTTCGTCGAATATAGTGGTCTTACTCACCGGGACGGCAGTTAGTTTACATTTCGACCCAGGCGGTGCTTCTTCGTCCACAGAAACTTTGAAGCCGTTTTTTTCAATTATCTCCAGGTTCTGTGTTACAATGATTTCATCAACAGCAGTTAAAGTCAATGGTCGAGGGGCGGCAAGCGGCTGTTGCTGAATGCGAGTCTCTCGTTGTAGCTTTTCAAAGTTAAACTTCTCATCGCTGGCGTGTTGATCAACAATAAACATGTCGATTTTGTCAGAGTTCTGTCGTTTCTTTGTCACGAGAATAAACCCAAGATTAAACTGACCAACTACCTTCATCCGAGTAAAATCATCTTTTTGGATGGTTAAACTCAATAGACTCTCCGCCTCATTCTGATCTTGATGTGGTAAGCTTGTCGTTGAAATATCATCTTTTGCAGTGGAGGGCAAGCCAATTCGGCTTCTACTCGTCAATTTGCGTTGCAAAGATGATGCCGATACTTTACAACGCTCAGTTAAGTTTAATGTTCGTTGCTTCATTCGAGTTTTGCAATGAAGTAGAGCTAGTTGCTTTCGCATGTCTGAAACTGAACTTGGTCTAGCAGTACTGTTGAACTCCTGCTTCGGCTGGGAAACTTGGGGTAAAACAGGTACATAATCCGGATCGTCCATAACTGAAAGCGTTGCTGGAATTGCATCGGTGGTGTCATTCCTGACTTCATTGTCGCCGGGTATATCCTGATATGACTCCTTGGTGGGGTTCTTTGATATACTGGAATTCTCAGGTTCCGCGGTACTGTCCCTAGTCACAAATAATTCAACGTCCGAAGCTTTCGAAGCATCTAGTCCGGGATTCTCAATTTGTGTTTGTGTGAGTCCACTGGTATCGTCTATGGCCACTTCACACTCATCCTCTACCAGTTCCTGACTGTTACACATGGGAACGTCCTCACCTTCTTCCTGTACTCTATCTTCTACCAATTGGTGAGTTACTGTCCCTTCCTCAACTAATTCACGAGAAAAACCTTCTTCGTCAGAATCGTTGACATCTTTAACAATATCTTCCATCTCAACAGCCTCCTTTCCGACCTCAAACATATCAAACACCCCGGGCTTGATTTTGCGCCTTTTTGGACTTTCCATTGGAGTATCCGAGAAATTGCTTGAGTCTCGGATCTGCTTTTTTAATATACCATTAGCCCTACTACTACTCTTTAGCTCTGGTAGTAGTGCTGCTGGCGGCGAAGGCGCTCGCAAAGGACTGCTAGAAGTGTCATCGCTAGGCTGAGAGCTCAGCGTAAATTTCCTCGCGGAACTGCTGCTAGGAATGTTAACTGTGTCCGCTTCTGTCAGGCGTTCATCAGCGATTTCTTCTTCCACTGGAACCTCGAGATACGACTGGACTTTAATTTGACGAGTTGGCTGAGTGCCGTTATGGTGTATGCCTGGAGAGCTGGCAATTTCGTTCATACCATTGTTTGGTAGAACATAAGCTGAATTCTCAAAAAATTCTGTCAACTGCTCTTTTAGTTTTTCCACTAATAACGCCTCGTCATGCAATAGAATAGTTCTCTTATCGGGACTGACGTTTACGTCGTACATTCCAGGCTCCAGTATCAAATTTGCGATAACAAATGGGTATTCGACCGTGTTAAATTGACGGTAAATCTCATTAATAGCCTTTGCGACTTGTGGAAGCATACAAGGACGAGAATTCACATAAAATAATTGCCGGTCGCTGGATTGGCGGCCTTGTCCAAATGCAGAATGTGATATTAATCCTTCCATTCTTGCATTGGAGTGGTTCTCCATTTCTCCTGTCCTTAATTTATTCAAAATGGACTTGGAAGACCATTCCAATTTAATATCAAACTTCTTTAATGATTCGACAGTAGCCGCTCCAAAGATATTAGCAACATTATCTTTTACACTGACTCCAGAGGATGCAAATTGGATAGACTTCTTCTTCGTAGAGTTAGTATTGGACACAGTGATCTTGGTAGTAGCGCAAATTATAGCGTAAGATTGGAGCATAGTTAAGGCTTTCGAAAACTCTCGCTTGTAGTTCTTCTCCAAATCTAGTCGTCTAACCGGAATTGCCCCCAAGATATTTGATAGCGTCACAGAAGTTCCTTTTTTTCCCGGAGAGATCGTTTTAGACTTTATTTGTCCATGGCGATCGAAGACTATTTTCGTTGCCTTTGGAACAGCTTTCTTGGTACATGTCACAAATTGCATTTCACAGAGATTGCAGAGGGCTGAAAGAGCTTCGCCTCTGAATCCGAGTGTAGTAACGCTGTCGATATCCTCAAAGCTGGCTATTTTCGATGTGTGGCTCTTTAGCGCGATGCCATTGAAGTCTGCCTCGTCGATGCCTGTGCCGTCGTCAATCACTTCCACCCCATCAAGACCATAGTTCTTAAAACGTACTTCGATGGACTTTGCTTCAGCATCTAGAGAATTCTCCACAAGTTCCTTAACACATGTAGCCAGGTCAACTACAACCTGCGCAGAGGATATCTGGTGCACAGATTTTAAATCGATTTGTTGGATAGCCATGGCGGGGGGGGAACCATGTCGCGAAGGTTTCGCGTTAATTGATTTTCCCAAAGCGGCTCGCGCGCGTTCTCATCTGCTGCCATTTCAACGGCGCTTATTTATACCGGCATATTGAATAGCAGGAGGTTTGAATGGATTCATTGATTTATACTTCTACAGTATGCCGGTTAATGGGCCGTCATCCTTGACGGAGTTGATGATTTCGTTCCAACAGTTCATGATCATCTGGATCCATTGTGTCATACGCTTAAGAAAGATATATCCGGAAGAGCTGTTCGAGCCGTATCGTTATTATGGGTGTACTGTCTATCGTTGCAGGCACCCAGAGGTCTGCTCGTGGATTGAAAATCTTGCCATTTCGTCTATATCTGTCATAAAAGACGGAACCGTGAAGAAATGGTCTCTTGTAATATTAAACTCCAATGACTCGCCGCTAGAGCGATTCACTATAGATACGCGAAACTTCCCAATAGCTACGGAACGAGAGTTTGATCTACCATTGAGCCAGTTGGTAGATGGATTTTCGATATCCTGGAGAGAAGTGCATGAGCAGTTCCGTGCCGTTCTTGTGTCAACAACCACTAAGGCTGAAAACAACCCTATTACCTCTAATGAAAAAGAATTAACATTCACTGTATTGATGGAAAACAATGATGATAGGGCTAATCTTTCAACCCAGCAGGATGTCCTCTCTGAAGAGTCTCCTTGGATTGCCGCAGACAAACACAAGTTTAACACAACCAGGGTGCGAGCCCCTAGAACGATTCCAGTCCACTTCGCCGATTTAGGGCCATTGAGTTTTAATGTTTATCTCCAGGAAGAGAAGAGAAAGATGAAGATGGTTCAAGTGGCCTATGATTAATTCGGAGCTGTAGACGGGTAAACTGAGTTGTATTATCTATGCAATGTCTATTTTACTTTTTTATTTTTATTTTTAATTTTTTTGCTTGGATTTTACCCGTCTCTTCGTAATCTTCGATGCAAAAAGAATTATTAACTAAGGTTCATCGTGGCCTTTGCATTTTCGTAAACCAAGTAGCTGATACTGACAGCTGGAGCGACCTTGGCAAGATTGGGCCCCAATCCTCGGAATAGACCCTTGAATCCATCCCGGGCAACAGTCTTCTTGAAAACATCCGTGAATCCAGTATAGGTGTAAGGGTGGGCGGCAGTACCTTGGGCCTGAAGCCGTGTTCTTAGCAGGTTGATAGGGTAGACAACAGAAGCGCCTACACTGCCACTTAGCGCACCCATTGTAAGCACCGCCATATTTCCCAGCTCAATGTCGTTTGGTTCAACACCTAGCGCGCGAGCCTGACTCGCCACATATGCCTTCTTCATGGCAGAGAAAGTGCCTAAATCTAGTGCAGCAAATGGAAAGATTCCACACACACCAACCCAGAGACCACGGTAAAATATAGGGAGACCGCCATCTTTGATCATTTTCCGAATTGTCTCCTTTAACAGTTGGTTACCTCTCTTACTGGAGTATTGTGCCTCACATTGCACTCTGAATTTTAGCGTGTCAATAGGGTAAATTGTAAATTGTGATACCATGCCACCAATACCGCCTGCAAGAAACGTAGCCCCTCGAGATAGTTCACTTGTATCTTCGACACCTTCAATACTGCAAAGAAACCGCTTAGTGGCCTCAAAGGAGCCGAACTTCATAGCCGATTCAGGAAAAACTTTGATCACGTTGAGTCCATTACCGACAAAAAATGATCGAATGCCACCCTGGCGCCATAGATGTCGGATAGCTCCTCCAATTGTAGTAGGAGCTTCATTAGTAACCGCCTTTGCAGCACCTTCAACAGCTGACTTGACCCCACCTTCGGCCACAGACTTCAAAGCACTGCCTCCGGCAGCCTTAGCCACTGTCTTGGGATTACCGGATTGAGCAATGAGATAGACTTTGAGCCGGTCGAATGGGGCCGTACAGGTTCGTGACACCACTCCTGCAAGTCCACCCGCGAGGAAGTAGCCTATACCATGCAGCGTCTCTGAGCTCACAAACACATCGCCCTCTGAGGACAAATCCAGCTCCTCAATGAAAAATAAATATGCCGCTTTCAGCGGTGAACCCGCCTGGTTCGGAATGAATATCAGGTTGTGTTTCCAGTCATAGAGCGAAATGTAGCCATCCTCGTCGGTATCCAGGGTATTGAAGAAAAGACGCACATTTTCCTCGCTGACATGGAGATCTAGTTTCTCAAACCCGCTCTTGATCTCGTAGAAATCGAGCCGGCCATCCTTCTTGGTGTCTAGCGTGTCAAACGTTTTCTCCAAGATGTGCTCGGTCTCGACCATGTATTGCTTGAATCGTTCATAGTCAATTAGCCCATTCTCCGATTTCGATATGGTGAAATAGAGCTGCTCGACAATTTCATCCAGGTTGTCCAGCGGCTGATACCGATCTTCCAGTAGCTTCGTCAGATCACTGGCATCCAGTAGATGGTTTTTATTCGTATCCAGTGAGTTGAATAACTGTCTGTATCTCTCTTCTCGTTGCTTCGAAAGCTCGGGACCTATGCGCTCTTCCAGATTGTCGCCCTGGGCGTGAATCATATGCTGGCTCATGATCTCAGTATAGTAAAAAAAATTTATCCAGTCCGATGTAGGGGAGAAATGATTTCTAGAAAATGAGACTCCTGTAAGCAGAGATATGTAGTTTTTAAAGAAATTAAAAACGCCGGACACTAGCCAGGTGTGACACGACAATGATATATATACAGAAAAAAGTGTTAAAGAAGTCCACACGAGCCATCAACAACGATGGTTAGCCATCGAAGGGTTTCAAGATCGCTTACTTATTCGGTGGTTATGAATGGCTAGCTCGGAGCCGCGCGAACCCACCAATTACCCGAAGGCTCACTACCGCGTTTTACGACCACTTAAAGCATAGTTCAGCCCTTTACCTATCTACAAACCATTTATTGAAATAAAGATGAAATACATTGCTCCTATGTAAGTACTCAACCAATTTTCAATCTTTGAAATCCGGACCATGGCTCTCAATGGTTTGCTCCCCTTATAGCAACCAATAGGGATGAGCGAAGCATGCAATGTGGAGATCCATCTGTTCAAGTTGGAATGGCACTATAGCTATCAAGGCTGTGTAGTTATCGTCATTGACGTTCCGGTAAATTATCGTAGGATGCTGCATCACTGAAAAGCGCGAGGCGCGAGAAATTTGCCCATACATCGAGTGCTGGAGAGGATGACTTACACAGCTGGAATTGCATTATTTAATGCAATACACTATCCAATTGACGGGATATGAATCTGAAGCTATGGCACCTCTAATCTGATACACCCAAACAAGCGCATTGGACTGGCAAATTATCGCAATTCGTATATATCATATCGTGAACACACTTAAATCGTAGTTGCAAGGGAAATTCATATATTGTAAATTCAAAACTAGTACCTACGACTGCCTATAAAGACCTTCACCTAATGAAGTTGCTCTCAATAACGAACGATTCTTTAGTAATAACTGTCCACAAGCGAATAAATTGTGATTTCTTGTGATGTGGTGCGCGCGATGTCCCAACCTGCTCTCCCTTAAACCATGGGTCTCCAAGCCTAACGAGGCTTGGGCTTGTGCTGTTCATTTACCAACACCTCCAAAATGTCGGACTTTCGAAAGATTGACGTAGATGCTCTGATTCCAGATAACGTTCTAACTAAGGAAGATCTACTTCCAGATTTGCCGCCCGTGTCGGAACAGGACATTGCGAACTGTGCGCAATTGGTCCGCCAGAGCTTGCAAAAGGGTGACTTCTCCGGCGCCTTGCAAGCTGCATTGAATAACCCTCCCTACGGTGGAACCGATTCTTTGAAGGTATGTTGCTATTGGCAAACGCTTATGGAACTAATCATGGTATTGTAGGATATGCATCTAAAAACAGTGGTTGATGTCCTTACTGCTGTCAAGTCCAGCGATATCACAGGAGTTGTGCAGAGCCTTTCTGCGGAGCAGCAAAATGTTCTGGTCAAATATCTTTACAAGGCAATGGGTTCGCCAATCGGCCAGGCACATGGTAATGGTGGTATCATGCTCTCGTGGTTTGAGAGGACTACTGCCGTTACTGGCCAGGGACCAATTGTCCGATACCTGTCAGATAGACGAACTGTGTAACTGTACTGATGCTTATTTATCTAGATCATGCCAATTTATTTGTTTAGTAAAGAGAATTCATGGTCTTTGTTGTCCATTACTAAGTTATAATATGTATACTAATGGGTATTCCTCAGCTGGAGCTTGAGCTGTTCATTCTCTTTTATCAAATGTTCGTTCTGCTGGATTAGATATTGCAGTTCTTGTCTCATATCCAGCCCTGTCTGTGCCAATAGCTCTATCTTTTGGTCCATCAGCTTCTTGTTACGTTCATTGTCTTCATCCAGCTGGTCAAGGTACTTTTGCTCAATCATCGCAATTCTTTCATCCATCTCATTGCTAAGCTCCTCACGTACTTCTTCCTCCACTTGCAGGCACCTTTCGTTTGCTTGATGTAGTGCCTGTTCAAGCTCTGCAATTCGCTGCAATAGATCACTGGTATCATAAAGTTCATCGTCATCAGAGACGCCTTCTAATTCGGTTAGGGTGGTTGAAGAATCGGCTCCCTGCGAGCCATTTGACATCCGCTTGGGGATTTCAATGTCACGAGCAAGCGCAGAATATCTCAGTATCTGCGATGCTGTGCTGAAATCAGTGTATGGATCTACATTGACCAGCAGAAGCGCTCTTGTGTTCAAATTGGGGTTAAAGATGTTGGACAGCAAAAGATGTGTAAGCTTGCTGTTTCTGAATATTGAAAAGTCACTCCTCGGCTTGGGATCTCGACCCTTTTCTCTATCCCTCTGCTTCTGCAAACACTGCCCAAGCAGCATTAGCGACTTGTTGATCGCGCAGGACTCTGTTAGACCCACCCCAGCAGTATTAGACACCTTGTTTCGCTCAGAACCAGCCAAGTCGACAATCGTTAGAGTCGACAAGAAAACCTTCTTGGACCGCCTGTCCTTGGGTATTTTTTTAATTTCAATATTTATAAATGCATGGGATCTGCTCGATGATTCGTTCATTCCCGTTGCGTTTGCCCTTCGTGCAGCCAGTCCTTGCTCAATCACCCTGTATGCCTCGGTCTTTTCTGAAACAAAGATCTTTTGCATATCATTTAGGATGATTTTGCCATTTGGATCGGTTTTTAGACTGAGTGGTCTTCTTTTAGTGGATTCGTCAAGTAGGCTGAAGACTCGGTCGTTATAGATCTCAATCATCGATACGTACACAGCGTAGTTGTACTTGGGATCGACTTCTAGTTTTTCAGCATACAGCGAGTGTGGAAGGTAGTGCACTTTGGGGGAGTCTGACTTCCAGTCCAGATATATTCCAGCTTCGACTGCTGAAGATGATCGATGGGGGTTCTTATCACTGATCGACTCGACGAAATCAAAATCGGCGATATTTGGCCCGATAGACTTGAACAAAGTGTCCACAGCCATGTGAACCATACCTGGCGTCTTTCGGTACCCGAATATCGTGTGCGATTTCCCCGAGCCAGACGCTCCCATGGTGAAAAAGATGGAATCTTCGCCGCCAGTTAGCACATTTTGCACCAGCGGGAAAACAGCAGACTTGTATACATCAAGTTGAGTACTTGGCTCGCGGAAGATGCCAGTAAAGTAAAAGATGTCTTCTGCTTTGTATCGGCTACCTTTTGGAGGGTCAATCTTGATACTGGGTGTGCCAGGGATCACTTTCAAATATGGCTGTTCTTCAGCTGAGCTTGCTTTTGGCTTTAGACGTAAAAATACCGGCAGCTCAGTGTCACTATATTCTACAGACTCCACCATTTTCCTTTGCAGGTTTCTGCTGCTATTAGCCTACTGTTATTTGTTGACGGCGTGTTTACGTTTTGTTTGGTGTGCATAACGGTTCGCGCGACAACGCGTCAGAACGCGTTCTGGTTATTGAAATGATATAAACCGTTTCCACACGATTTATACATCGTTAAATATTTCAATGGATTTAAAATCTTTGTCCTGGTTAATCATTCGAATTCTATAAGCAAGCTTCACTATTGAGTTTCGAATAAACAGGCGCAGCTTCCGTCAATTTTCTATTTATTACAACTTCTTAACAAAGTAGTTTACAATGCATTATAAGCAATGATTGATTCATCTATCTCATCATTATTGACTTGAAAGTGTTACAAAATTGCTGGTACTGGTGGCACTTAATGATACGCCAGTATTATTTGTTGGTCGGTCAGTTCTGCGCGCGCGACAACATTAATTATTTCTCTCTGGTGCTCAACACCTAGGCGCGTAAAGATCAAACATGTCAGGAGATCAGGAGCTATCCAGAAAAAGAGCGAGAGAAGAAGATGTTGTAGTGGAGGAACCAATTGATGAGGGCTCAAGACGTAAGAGCCCACGGTTGGAGGATAAATCATCGGGGGAAGAGCCCCAGATTGATTCAACTGAAGTAAATAATGCAGATTCCAAGTCCGAAGATAAGACGAAGCACGAAGACGAAGTAAAGCCAGCATCTGCGTCACAAAATGAGTCTTCTGAGGCGCATTTATCCTCGGAAAATGTTCAGTCTGAACGCAAAAAGGTTGAGGATGCTGCAGGTTCCAAAGATCAGCAGGAATCTTCGGGTGATAGCAAAGAGGCTGCTGTTCCAGAACAGGAGAAAAGCGAGCCGCCTAAAAAGCCTGTTTTTGGATCAAACTTTTCGTTTGGAAAGCCATTCGGATCTGAACCAAGAAAGAACATATTTGACACTCCGTCTGCCTCGTCATCCTCCTCTGACGTCGCGAAATCAGCTTTGAGCAAGCCCATCTTTGGGTCAGGTCTTGCATTTGGTGGTCCAGTCAAGGCTGCCGAGAATATCTTTGATACAAAAGTAAAGCAGGGGGAAGAAAAGAGTATCTTTGATTCTAAAGAGGAAGACACCAAAAAGGAGGAAGATAAGGAAAGTAGTGCAGAAGCTAAGGAGCAATATGTTCAGCTTGAAACTCCGCTTGAGGAGAAGAAGATTGAGACTGGAGAAGAGAATGAAGACTCTGTCTTCTCCTGTAGAGCCAAGTTATACGCCATGGATCTGACGGCGTCAGATCAGGGATGGAAAGAACGAGGTGTTGGCACTTTGCATTTGAATACTATGAGGCTGGAAGATGGCACTACGAAAAACCGAATTGTTATGCGTGCTGATGGTGTTCTCAAGGTCATTCTAAACCTTCCGCTTCTAAAGAACTTTGAGGTAATGTCAGGTATGAAAAGTTCGCTTTCAGGTGAGAAGTTTGTGCGGTTATCTGCCGTTGAAAACGGCAAGCCGCTGCAATATGCTCTGCGAACTTCTAGTGGAGAAGTCTCGGCGGTTCTATTTGAGAAGATCAAGGAATTGATTCCTACCGATTAGACCATGATATAATAATAATCTGTTACTTTTTTCATGTATATAAATTGTAGTCTGTAATATTTTTACCTTGACACTTTGTGAATGGGTTCAAAAATTAATCCACTGGAATGACGTTGCATTATAAGTTAACTGTAATATATGAGGGACATGTGCAAAACGTCTCATAGCAGAGGATCTCGGGTTCATTGATTTCTGGAAAACCAACTTCTCTTTACTGTATTTTCCTAACAATCGGCATTGCTGCAATAACTACATAGCGATTAGGGGATTGGTAAAAATAATTCGTTAGTGCCCTACTGACAAGAATCTCATTTTAGATAGTCTAATCTTTTCTCGTTAACCGGAATGCAACAGTACAAACAGTCTGCCCTTTCTTTCCTCCAAACTCAAAGGAGGGGTAATCCACTCTCCGCCACACTTCGAACAAACCGCCTTTCGTGATATGGCTAATTAGTTCATTTTCGGCAAAATTACAAGAAGTGATCAAAAAAGTTCCTCCAGGTTTGACCATGTCTTCGACCATCTCCACATATCGCTCCGTAGAAGAGAGTCCATTATATTTTGCATCCGAGAGTGAAATTGCATCAAAAGTGCCCTTATCGAGAACAATGTCCCATTTCAAACTATCAACATTCCAAGAATTGTCTGTGAGGATGTCTGCTGGAAGGAAAGTGATTCCTTCACTCAGGCCCTCTTTTTCAGCAACCATCCGAGCAAAATCAACCGAGGGCTCTGAGTAATCTACGCCAAGAAACTCACCCTCATAGCCTGCCTCTCGCAGGGAAAACAATAATCTTCCATTGCCCGTACCCAGGTCGATTACGCTAGCAGAGCTTCCATCTATTTCTCCCTCTTCATCGCACGTCACGAGCAGATCCACCATTCTCTCCTCCGCGCCGGAATCAGCGAACCAGCATTCTCCAGTGTCATTCGAGTTCTCAAGGAAATTTGACCTTTCACGATCGTAAAACTGATCCCAGTAGCTCTTTGTCCCCAGCTTTGAGGGTTCAAAATCAGCCATCTTTAGTGGTATCAATATCTCTTTGGAAGAGTCTATCGAGTCGATGGGCTCGAAATTTCAATAGCAACTTGATTACTTAATTTACATGACTTCCGGAGTTCAGCGTTCATTTGTTCAACAAAATGAAAATGCTTGAAATCAGAACTAAAGCGAATTATCCCGTAGTCGGTCTGACATTGAAAAAAATATTCATATTATTATTATTACTTCCGCTCCACGCAAAAATTCTAACCGGCAACTATAAACTCCGTACAATCACGATTTTGTATGACTTAATTCACACTGCTTGCGACGCATGATCGCGAACAAATGCGCGCGCGCGCGCCCATATGCAGCTGCAGGAAAAAAATTGCAAAAAGAGTAGAACACTTAGCGGCGCTTGGTTTCGATCCAAGGACATCAGGGTTATGAGCCCTGCGCGCTTCCGCTGCGCCACGCCGCTGAATACCGATGTGGGACCCCGCTACCACAAAGGTCTGCCAACTGCTAGATGAGCCGCATGATGAGCCGCACGAGCCGCATCGCGCCGCGCCATCTGCGGCATTTTGCGCCGCATAAGTGTCTCACATAAAATTATAAGAGGAGAAATATCCTTTAATTCCCTTTCTCTCTCCTCGCCATCAGCGGCAGTCAGCAATCGGAACATACGAGATCCTCGAGTGTTTAGATAGATAGAATTCTGTATTATATGCCCGTTGCCGCTTGTGACTGAGTTAGGCATTTATATAATTACATCAGCATATTTGTCCGCTTGGCAGACGGTTCAACATATTATAACAAATCAATGAAGTTTCAAGACGTTAAGTCGATGGGGCCGATTTAGAATCCATGGTCCATAAAGGACCTTCCTACACGTTTAGAAACAATTCTCTTAGTCTTGCACAAATCATTGTTCTTTACCAAGGCTTCATATAGAGGCGCTATTCTGACACAGAAATCTACTACTACATGTACCATCAAACAATGAACTATTGTGTTCTGTAGGTCGAACCAAAAGTCAATGTATGACTGACACAGGTCTTCTCCCCAGTAGCTTGTGGGGAAGGCTTTAGTAGTAGTAATAAAATTCTGTATTATATGCCCGTTGCCACTTGTGACTTAGTTAGGCGTAGTTGTATCAACATATTTGTCCGTTTTGCGGGGACAGCATTATTGATAGATAGTGTGGAATTCTGTATTATTAGTGGTACTTTTGACTAAGCTAGGCGATATGTCCATCACTGGGATTGAAGCTCACTCAACATTCCTGAGACCCCATTCCCTAGCAGAGACAATTTCCTTCGTGTCAGGCACGGGGAAATGGGCCCATACCCTTAATGATAAGATGTATTAGCATTCTGCATTTTTATACTTGATCGTGTGATTATGCTCAAGTTGAAGCATTTGCGAAGGGGATAAACATGTTGGCGTTACTACTGTTTAATTTGCAAGTGGCAAGAGGCTGGTGGGTCAACTTTCCTTAACTCCATTTCGCTAAAGTCGCGAAAGACACCGCTTCTCACACGAAACATCAGAAATGACACCAGCCCAGCCATAGAAAGCATGGCATGCTAACAACTACGGTGGGAGCTTCTGCAAGATTATTTTCAAATTCGGCTATGAATCAGCTTGAAATAATTACAGAGCATCCAAGGTCATTGTGTCGCAAACAGACCACCAATTGCACACTGAAACAGCACCTTTGACAGCAATGCTAGTGGATAGATCTTAAACCATTAAAGTAAAGGGACTCCATTCAGTTTTAAATCCTACGAAAAATTAAGTCAGTTCGTCAGTGACGCGCCCATTTTGAAAAATTACAGTAAAATCGCATTTAAAAGCAATCCCGCAAAGCTATCACAAATTGCGGGTCCCAGGAAGGAGATATCATAGGTGGGCAGGTTTACATATGTGGAAGAGGAGCTCACTTCAGATAATGAGCAAAAGGATGATGTGAGTTTAATATGTCGTCAAAGCGGTGGGTAGTGAAAGAAATCCAGAAAAGCCGCATGACAAGGCTGAAATAGCCAAACTCACAAGATCTGTTTTGCAAGCGGCCAAGATGTGTGGGGAAGCCGACACATGACCAGGGAACAAGTCAGTCCTTTGAATACGCGATAAAGACAAGACAAACTAGGTCTACAGCGCATATTTACCAAGAGGATCGGAGTGCGGGACTGAGGGGACCCTGCACTGAGCCTCTGTGAATCCTTGTAAATGAATACGCGTTTTAAAATTGGTTTTTCTTGTTTATCATACCACTTTTGCTTTGTAAAGCAGCGAAGAACATGGAGAACGCAAGATATTTTACCAGAAACGACTATGCGAGTAAATGCAGCAACAAGAAATACCAATAAATAGATCGTTTCGTAAGCATTGTATTTTTATCACAGTATTACAATGCGTTAATCGCTGCAGGAATATCTCGCATATGTCTCAGCATTGTTTCGGTCGGCGGTACACGCTCTACGGTTAATTGTTATGGAGCAGAAGTACATGTGGGTCTAGCGGATATCCAATCCCATTTTGAAATCTAACTTATTAATGACACTGAAATAGTGCAGGGACCTAGTTTGAGAAAGGATATTGGGGGGTCGTAGCTGATTAATAATAAATAAATAAATAAAAATAAATAAGCGGTGGATATACATCATCCGTGAGTCATAAAGCGTCGTAGCACAGTCGTAATGGTTGTAAAGTAAAAAAAAAAGTAGCAGCAGAAGAAGCAAGCCATGCATGAGCAAGGGAGGGGAATGCAGATAATCAATCAAAACTTGTTCCTTGGCTCGTCATAGTCCTGCGAAGACCGGGGAGACGGGAAGTCGTCCTCTATTTCCAGGCCATCGGATTGGACAACGAGCACGGGAACCGCAAGCTTTACCGACGTCTTGCAGTATTGGACCAGCACATGCATGCGGTACGCCCGGGTCACCATGCTAGTCGAGAAAGAAGGGACAAACCGCGGATTGTCGAATGGGATAGAGACAGGGATCTTGAGCCTTCGTGAGTATCCACCCGCGACAGGCTCAAGCAACGACTTGAGTTTCTGGCGCGAGATGTCCTCGCTGTGAGTGCGTAACTCACTATCTCCTGGAGCCGGGATGTGGTCGAGCTTCTTGCCCGAGCTGACCGTGTAAGAGACTAGTCGCACTGAGACCTCCACCTCCGGGTCGTCGACGTTGCAGTTCGCCAGCTCCACGCCAAGATCCACAGTCATGGGTGCATGCTGAAGCATGTTCACCACAAGCGGTCTCGCGAGGGTTGCGGACAGCTTGGCGCCACTATCCCGCCGCTTGAACAACCCGTCTCGCACTGGTGAAACCTCGTGCACCAGCGAAGTCAGGCATTGGGCCGGCGGAGGGTAATACGGGACCAGGTTGACGTACTTCATTGCCTCATGTAGGACGCCAATCGAAGTGTGGAACCTTGCTCTGATCGCATAACCGACTCGCGCTGACAGATCGCTGAGATCACGCTCGCTCGGATGGGATCCTCCTACGTTGCCTAGAATTGGCGGTAGCCTTCTATGTTCCCGGCACTCTGAGTTGGTATTGATCTCTACTGGCACAGTGAGGGTGAATGGGAATTCGTAGGTATACTGGGACTGGAAAGTCCGCTTGCTGGGGTATGAATCGGCCGGTAGCGTGTAGCTATCGACTGGCACCGTCCGGGTCACCCTGAGAGACCCACAGGTGCTGGGAGAGATGGTCGATTCGACCATTATCAGCTCCACTGTGACGAACTGCGCTGCGCGGTCCGCTCGTGGCGAGACCGATAGCCTCCCGGTGATTATATCACCAATGCGATATCCACTGGACTCTGACTGCTGCGCGTAGACGGTGACCCCGTCCCCAGTGAGCAGCTTCATTGGGGGGTCAATTTTTAAGCTCAAGGGCTTGTTGATGCTACTAGTGGCTCTGTCGCGGACCTCTACCCCGGACGAGTAGTCGGGTAGAGGCTCGCATTCGTAGGGAGGCAATGATATTTCGGTCATTGCTGTACAGAATTTCAGTTACCCTTCATCTTCAGTACCTTGTGGTATATATATATATATACTAATGAATCAGCCCTTTTGCTCTTCGCTGATCCCCATATAGTCATAGAGGCCCGACAGGGTCTCACTGCCGATCTAGAAGGGTACCTGAGACAGGCACGCGACGGGGCCTAGAACCCGCAGCAACACAAGCGGTCACGATGATTCATAGTTTGCATATGACGCGCGTTCCACTGCACCGTGCGGCTGGATAATATCCGAAATGACAAGGGCAGGGCCTGGATAGAGCGCAAACATATGATGACCAGCCCTGCAGTTGGACGCGGAGTTATGACTAAGTGGCTGTGCTGAGTAGTATTATGTAACGCGATTTATGACTATTAGTGGCTCATAAGACTGGCGGATACCGGTCGCCTAGGCAGATAAGGTGGAGGTATTAGCGTAATCGTTGTGAGACCGTTCTGATCAGAGCTGGGGAATAATCACATTGCCATTAGCGTGTCGAGGCTTTTTGCGAGGTGCGAAAAAGGACGGGAGTAGGACATAGATGGATCACGTTCTTGGCTTCACCAACGGGGCCAATCGGGGGCCGTTTGAATCTTGAAGAGTAAAACGGCCACATTACAATAGCTTTCGCCTGTTGAAGGAAGGCAGTCACTGAACAGGGTCCCCAGCACTATTCTAGTTGTCTTTAAATCGATCACATTACCCCGGTCTGACTCTCTTCAAGCCGCACTGACGCTCGGTGAAGTCGGATCTGAATTGATCAACTAAGTTCATTACTATAGTGTGACGAGTGATCGCCAGCGCCCCATAGCCCGAGCGGATAAACTGCGCCGAACCGTTAGGCACGTATTACATAATTGACACTATTTGAGCGGCTGTAGCTGCGCCAAGCTACAATACGAAGGTCTACACTGCGCCCAGTTACAATACGAAAGGCTTCACACTGCGCCCTTGGAATTACGAGAATTGATGTCTACGCTGCGCCCAATCATACGAGCGGTGACGTTGCGCCTGCACGTTTGCGGTACGCGCAACGTTGATGTACAACTAACAGATCATTACTAGAAACATACTATATCATTAATAGATTGTGGTTTTTGCTTGCTTTATAGCGCTCCGGATAATTAAAGCAAACCAGACAGATGCGGCTTGGAAGACACAAGGCCGTTCTGCTCGGACTCAAGGTACTTGAGCAAATCGACAAGCTTGTGCTTGAGAGCATTGCTCTCAATTGGATAGACAACTTCCTGTCCTGGGTAGATGACACGGTTGACATTGTGCGACTCTATTTCGGCCTGTCGCTCAAAGACGCTGTCGAGAATCGTGACAATCTCATTTCGCAGACCAATAACAATCTCGTTCTGCTGCTGGAACAAGGTCAGGAAGAGCTCGAAAATCGGGGTGTTCTCCTCAAACCCGTCCTTGAGTGGGAGTCGGCTCACCAGCACCGGCAGAACCTCGCCCAACGGAATCAGGTCTGGGTACTTGAGCGTCATTCGCGCGACACAGCCGCACGCATTAGCAAGGCCCTGGTCGTTACTGTCGACCTCATTATCCACGTTACCATATGTCCTCGTGTTCTTGTCAACCTTCTTAAGCAGTCGCTGCAGCTTCTGCAAAATGTTGACGTACTCGCCCCGCACAGTGTTGGAGTCCTCAGAGAAGAAGCACAACAAGCCAATGCCGAAAGCAGCATTGCTTCGCACTTCGAGGTCCTTGTCGCCGAGCGCCTTGATGAACAACTGCAGGAAGTCGCCAGTCCACTGGGAAATGTTCTCCCGCAGGCCATTGACAATTTCAGCAAGAGCACCGGTAGCAGTAGCCCGCTCCCGAGCGCTCTTGGTTCGCATGTACTTGACCATAGACTCGATGAAAGTAGAGAGCAACGGCTTAAAGTTGGCGCCCATAGCAGTGGCAATCTGCACCACTACATCCATAGCATTGTCAATAAGATCCTCATCGTACTCAGAGCTCTCCTGCTCACCTTCAAGATCCTCCTTGTCATCGTAGCCCAAGTCGTCGTCCTCAAGAGTCTGGCATGGATGGGTCTTGTTGAGAATGAGCAGAATCTCGCCTACAAGCTCCTGGAGCTCCTCCTCACCACCTAGAAGTGCGGGACCGCCAGCCTTGAGAGCCAGCGCAAATCGGTAACAAGTCGCAGAGACAGAAGTAAGCTCCTCAGCGTTCTGCAGCAGGTGGATAGAGGCCTTTCGCGCGAGTTCAGCAAGGGTCTTGACCGGCTCGTTGAGCGCGTAATTCGCGGGGAAGCCTGGGGTCCACGGGCCAGCACCACTGAGTCGGAACATGGTAGTGAACGCATTGAGCAGAACAGCCACAGCGGCAGAGGCGAGAGTCTCGTCGTAGTGGTCAGAGAGCTCCTTAACGACTTCGGTAGTCTTTTCCAGGTAGTTGGCAAACGCAGCCTGGGTGGAGAGAATGAGCTCCGAAATGGTCTCGAGTGCAATCTCCTTTTCAGAGACAATGGCACTAGTGACAGCCAGCTGGTTCTCGGTCTCGTCTTCGTCCTCCTGGCCAATAACGTCCTCATCGTCGTCCTCATTGAGCAGGTGCTCTAGCTCATTCTGCTCCAAGCACTCAACGAGAAGAGGAACAATGGTTGGCAGGTGTTCAGCGAACTCCTCGCCGTACGCACGAGCAATAGTTCCGACGAAAATCATACCACACTCCTTCATTCGCGAGTTAGTCGATCGCATTGCCTTAACAGCGGCATCCATGAGAGCGGGCATGTATGGTCGGAATTCGTCCCGGCCAATGGCGCCAGCTACAGAGCCCAAAAGGTCGAGGGTAATACCACAGAGGGCAATCTCTTCCTGCGGCAGCTCCTCGGTATCTTCTGGGATTCGCACAAAGGACTGCACAGCCTGGATGGTAGTCTCAAAGTAAGGCTTAAACGCAGGGCCCGCAGAGGTGGCTGCAGAGGAAATAGCGGCCACAATGGTGCTCTTGAGAGAGGTGTCCTGCGCAGAAGCAAGCAATGGAAGCAGCTTTGGCACCAGAGTATCCAGGTACTTTTCAGTGATAACCTTTCGGTCGAGGACCTCAAGAATGGAGTCGAGCGCCCGGCATGCGTACTTGCCGACGTTAAGAGAACTGGCGGAGCTCATGATGTTGAACACCAGTGGGATAAGAGTCTCGTGCTGAGCGGAAACAAGCTCCTGGAGCTCCTGGGCCAAAGAACCAAGCGCTCGCAAAGCGTCTACCTTAACAAGCATATTAGGGTCGTTGAGAGCCTGGACAACAACCTGCAACAGGTCGTCAATGTGGTTAGCAATGTAATCTGGAGAGCCCTCGACAACACCAGCGATCGCCAGCAGGACGGCTCGCTTCTGGCGTGGGTCTTGGGACTGGATAGCCTCTGGGATGACCTCGAGAAGTGGGACGACGACATGGGTTGGTGGAAGAGAGAAGGAGAGACCCTCGATCAGTCGCTCCGCAAGCAACACTGGAGAGTCCTCGAGATCCTCATCATCATCGCTGTCGGCGTCAAGGCCCTGGGCAATAATCTGGAGAGCAGTCTTGAGCATAACTGGACCGAGCTTGAGACTCTGGATCTTGGACTTCTTGAACCGCACAGCCGTAAGAAGGAACTGCAGGGCAGGGTTTCGCATATCCTCAGAAAGGCCGGTCTCGCTGGCAATATCCCGCAGCATAAACTGAACCAGGTCGCCAAGGTGCTTGGAAATAAGTGCTGGGTCGACGACCAGCAGTGTGTTGAAGACCTCAAACACCTCAGAGGCACCCTTCTCGTCGTCAGCAGAGATTACCTGCTTCAGGACCTCGACCATCGACGGCACGATCTTTCGGAACAGCTCGATTGGGTTGTTCGAGTCCCGTCGGTCGACATCCGCGGCAATTAGAGTCTCGGCAAAGGCGCCGAGACCCAGCACAGTAGAGATTCGCACCTGGAGAGACTCTGGGTCGTTGATGGTCTGGGAGAAGAGTTGAAGGAGGTCCTTTGGAGCCTCAATGAGAGTGCCAACATTAGCTTCGAGGAGAGTGTAGATGACGTAGATAGCGACCTCCCGCTCAGCCGCGTTGGAGGACCGCGTGGTGTTATGCAAATATGGCAGCAGCTCTGGCCACTGGTTCTCGTCAAGGTCCAGCATGGCAATGGTAGAGATGACTCGAGACGAGGTGTGTCGCACGAGCGCCTGGCTCTCGGCAAGAGTCGACGTCAAGATCGAGGATCGAATCTCCGCCTTTACCGGACCATCAATGTCATCCCAGAACTTGGGCACAAGCTTTCGGGCCTCCACACCAGAAAGCTGTCGGATCTGCGCGTCCGGGTGCTGCTGAAGGAGGTGGATGAGCGCCGGCACTGCTTGGGAGTGCGTATAGAACTCGCTCTGGAGCTTGGTGGTCGCCGCATTCACGGTCTCTGGCGCCGTGATCTGCTTCAGAGTGGCCTCCAAGTTACTTAAAAAAGTCTGATCCATTCTGTAGCTATTTGAATGGCCTGTACAGGAAGTACTAGGTGTACGGAATGGTGAAAAAATCGTCTATCACGATGTACTTTTCAATAAAAATTTACCGGCCCGGGAAAAAATTTAGTACCGAACGGCTGTGCGCCGAATTCAACCGCCATTTTAAGGGGTACATTTGTAGCTACATATTTATGTCTGGCCACGGCAGGGTGCAATTGAGAGGAAATTTGCACGTTATCTTTAGAGGATAGAGTACTATGGGCCGGATCCATGGATATTTCATGCTAATTAGTTCCCTGTTGGGAATGGATGATATGAGACACGCGTGCGGCTCAAATACACGTTCACAAACCAGCTATCAAACTAGCTGGGGGTTATTCAATGTTCGGCTCCTTGATGGCATCGAATAGACTGTAGACTGCAATTTCTTGAATTTTTTCGGGTCATTGTTCACCCTATCGAGTTGGAACACAGTATTACGCTGCGTTGATTAGAAATCCTCCACAGATAGACATGATCTTGCCTATATATGACAATGTAGCAGTCAATCCATGGGTCATCCATATTTGCTCGTACTTATCAACAGTGCGCTGTAATTTGTAGGGAGAGGATAAAATTAAGCCGCAGCCCAGGCGGCGCCATTGGTTGGGAGAATGTCTCATCAAGCATCAAAGTTGATCTTCCCGATAGCCAGAGACTAATAGTTACTCTCTGGGGAATATTAGATAGGAGTAGCCATTGATAGGTTGCGTCGGGGAAATTCTCACAAATGAAGAGGATCGGCTTGGTTCGGTGCTACTATACTGCGAGGAATACTGCTAGACGATTCAAAAAACGTCCAAGCATAGCGCAAGGGCCTACAGTGTCTGTTCTCGAAGACATCTTTAAACCTCCAAAGGATCCCGCATTTAGATATGTAACCAAGGACACGCCCATCGCCAAATCTCCAAAAGAAATAAGAGGCGTATTTGCACCATTTATTCAACACATTTTTCAAGGCAGACAGCTCTATTCCACCCCGAAGGCATACAGTTGCGAGTATTTCACGGCATACTACTTCCCCCCATGGCACTATATTAGCTGGGGACGCAAATCACGACCATCTCTTGTCTCTTTGTTTGAGTCTGGCCAGCAATACAACGGAGCAGATCTCTCCAAACTGCCTTACAAAACGGGTGTCCAAAAGAGATCGAAAAACCCCATGGACTATGCGTACTGGAGGAACTTTATTACAAAATCTCTATTAAAGCAGCTATACAACGGGTTCCATAAAGTCCCCAATAGCGTGGATGGCACGTACCTGATACGCTCGAAGAAGGTGGCCAAAGACGAGAAGGAGCTGGAGCTCCATGTCACGCGAATGCTGAAGAAGGCAGCGGAGATGGCGAGTGGCAACCAAGCCTGGATTAAAACTGCAAATAATAAGTTCAGTCGAGGTCTGACCAGATTCAATCAGCTTCTAGTACAGCGTCATATTGCACCGCTGAAGATCCCGAATCAATTTTTAGAAGCCGACTGGAGGGACCAATCCAAGAGGAGCCAGCGAGCTCCTTTGGAAGGAGGGAGATCTAAGGAGAATTAGTGAGCCAGTTAGGTGGAGAGCATTTAAAGTTCCATTGATCTGACGCGTATTCTATCGCATGGAGGTTCAGATCAAAGGCCACAGGATCCATGTAAATATTTACGCCGCATTCGCAGCAAGTCTCTCCCGTATGCTTGTGGGACCTTGCCTCGTTGTACGCTTCTTGGAGAGATGAAAAGAGTGCACAGCACTCTTTTCCACTACTTATTGCCAGTAACAACTCTCTCATTTCCGGTTGCGAGTACACGTCGTCGTTGACAATGGGGAATCCAAGCATGCACAGATGTTTTCTGATCTGATGGAGACGGCCAGTATGAGGAAGACATTCTACGATGGTGCAATTCTCAGCTGGGTTGTATTTCAAAGCTCTGAAAATTGTCTCGGCGTCACGGCGCCCATTTTTCGCTCTTTGCTCAAAAGCATCGAGAGGCAAGGTGAAGGAAAAATCACTCAATTGGTAGGTGCAGACCCTGTGGTCGGGGAATTGGCCCTTGACCCGTGTCAGATAGCGTTTTTGAACTGTACGATCCTGTAGTTTTTTACCCATTGTGCTTGCAATAGACGCATTCTTGCCGAGAATAAGCAGTCCCGAGGTCAGTTTGTCCAACCGGTGAATGGGATAGACCTTGTACCCGAGCCTATCTTGCATGATCTCAGTCACGGTATTAGATTTGTAGCTCCCTGACGGGTGTACAGGAACTCCAGAAGGTTTGTTTACAATAACCAGGTCCTCAGTCTCTTCGATGATGGCAATCTCCTTGGAAGGGATAGGTGGCTCGTGCCAATGGACATTGTATTCAAGAATATCGTGGTTCTTTAGCGTCAAGTGCTCCAGCTCCACTCCGGAGTAAGATTGAGGGGGATTGCGTCCCCGCAGGACTTTAACTCTGCCGTCTGCAATAGCTCTGGCGTGTTCGGCTTCTGACTGGAGTTTGAACTCGCTGGAAAGTACGCTGATCACGGATCGGTCAAACCACCGTTCTTTGCAGTTGATCCGGTTCTGGACATAGTACGGACTAACCTTCCTAAGGCCGCTTTCTATATAAACGGCCATCCGCAATTTTTACACCCGGAAAGACTTAATATTTAACTAGTTCTCTGTAAAACAATAGCCAATACGTTTGGCGATGCTGCCCCCACTATGACTTTTAAAGCACCCCGCGCAAGTCGGCGAAATGCAGCTCCGACCAATTGCGCGTTCAAGGCACGTTAAGTGGGGGAGCTACAGATCCGGACATGATGTATAATCGAATCTTTTTTTTTAACCAGCAGAGGAGTAAATTTACCCAGCTGAGTAAACAGAAATGAGATTTGGAGCAGTGCGCAGCGTTGCTCGAGGAGCAGTTCGGGCAAACAGGCAGCGGGGACTGACTGGGAAGCGACGCCTGTATAGCACCGGACCGAATACCGGGCCGAATGGTCAGATTCCAAAGGGGGGCATTCCTACGGCCGTCGCAGGAGCTACTCTAGCGGTCGCTAGTGGGCTGTCGTACTATGTTGGCAAGGTTCTCAACGATGGGCCGAACTGCGAGGAAGGTAGCAAATCGTCTGTGAACCGCGATCTGGCTCCAGCAAAGTACGCCACGCGCGAAGAATTCAAGCGAGAAGTGCTTCCTAAGCTGCAAAAGCTGTTCCCAGAGGACCAGTTGACGACGGAAGAAGAGGTGTGCCATGTCCACAGCTTTTCCGAGTACGCCTCCGTGGGGTATGAGGGCATGCCGTACGCCGTGATCTATCCAAACTCGACCGAAGAAGTGTCTGAGCTTGCCAAAATCTGCCATGCGCACCGAGTGCCCATGATCCCATTTTCGGGGGGCACCAGTCTCGAGGGCCACTTTACGGCACCCCATGGCGGAGTGTGTGTTGACTTTACGAACATGGACAAGGTGCTCGCCGTGCGCCCAGACGACCTTGATTGCACGGTGCAGCCCGGCGTGGGGTGGATGGATCTCAACAAGCACCTCGAGGAAAAGGAAACGGGGCTCTTTTTCGCGGTGGACCCGGGCCCCACAGCCAAGATTGGCGGCATGATTGCAACGTCATGCTCGGGCACGAATTGCGTGCGATACGGACCCATGCGGAATCACATTATCAACCTAACAGTGGTGCTTGCTGACGGCACTATCATCAAGACGCGGCAGCGGCCCCGTAAGACGTCTGCGGGATACAATCTCAACCACCTGTTCTGCGGGTCCGAGGGCACTCTGGGCTTCATTACCGAGGCGACTGTGAAGCTTGAGCCCGTGCCGCAGGAGACCTCTGTGGCGGTATGTTCCTTCCCGACAGTCCACGAGGCAACTAGTGCTGCGACCGACATTATCCGCTCGGGCCTACCTGTGCATGCGGTGGAGCTGATGGACGAGGTGCAAATGTGGGCCGTCAACAAGGCCGGGTACACTGCGCGTAAGTGGGACGAGCACCCGACGTTGTTTTTCAAGTTTTCTGGCCATTCCAAGTCTGTGGCGGAGCAGATAGAGGTTGCCAAGGAGATTGCGCAAAAGCACAAGAGCATTGGGTTTGACTTTGCCAAAAACGAGGAAGAGAAGCACCAATTGTGGTCGGCGCGCAAGGAGGTGCTATGGAGCATGCTTGCCCTTGCGCCCAAGGACGGGCGGGTCTACTCGACAGACATTGCCGTGCCCATGTCCCGTCTGGCCGATCTAGTGATGGAGACCAAGAAGGAGATCGGCAAGGCCGGCCTGTTTGGCAGCACCCTGGGCCACATTGGTGATGGCAACTACCACTCCTCAATTGCGTATTCTCCGGACCAGCTCGACACGGTCAAGAAGTTTGTCAAGAAGAGCGTTGAGATTGGTCTTGAGATGGAGGGCACTTGCACCGGCGAGCACGGTGTTGGCGTGGGCAAGATGGACCTGCTGGTCGACGAGGTCGGCTCGGATACTGTGTCCGTGATGCGAACGATCCGGCTGGCGCTGGACCCGCATGAGCTCATGAATCCGGGCAAGATATTCACTGCGGACACCATTCGAAACGGCATCCAGCGGGGCAAATAACGAGTATTTTCTACAACTTGTTACGAAATAGAGTAATAGAAATGTGTCTGTAATATTGCAGCTTTTTTATTTTGACTTTGACTTGAAATGAGGTTCGTCATGCAGCATGCATCGCAGATATGTGCATATCGCACTGATCTCTACCCAGTTTGGTCTTATCAATGGAACCGCAAAATCACCATCGTATTCCAGAAGGCCATTGTAAAACCCTAAAATGGAAGGACCGTGGTGCGAAGGGTACTGCCCGTTTAACCAAGCTCGCCGGGTAGAAAAATTATAAATACCCCGTCGAAAGGAGCAATTGTCTCTATCAATTCCTCATCAAATTCGTCAATTGACCAATTCAACAATGCCAGCTTCTACTACTTCTTCTTCTGTCTCTACCAATGCTTCCATGGGTGCTACCACCACTAAGAAGGACATGCCAGGTATGTCTGTTTTTGCTGGCAGGGTTCCGGCTGAACACTAACATTGAACTTAGGTTACCAGGGCCATGCCTGCACCATCTCCTAAATGGCTTGTCTTTTGCCAATGGACATTATATTATCTTCACTTCGACTATACTTTCTTTCAAATAAACTAGCGCTAGTAATTCCTTTTTAACCACCCTTGGGGGGCTAGCCCCCCAAACCCCCCAATAGCTGGGGGCCAAGCCCCCAGACCCCCGTATCCACGCTAATTGAGAGGACCACGGGCAGCTACTGCGGGCTGGCCCTCGAATATATAACGATTCCACCGTTGAGGTCGTCACTATGGTGAAATAGCGTTAATTCACTTTATTTACATAGGGGATGCAATGGACACTTTTCACTGTAATTCTTCGCATAGCTTTAACCCCCTTGATAGTACCAGGGGCCAGACCCCGTCAGTGAGGTGAAATAGCGTTACGAGAGCTCCAAAGCTGGCCACCAAATACCGCCATGGTGCGGCTTTGTGCGGCTCAATGAGGTTGCGCCGCACTATTGTCGGATCTCCGACTTTGGTAGTCCTCCCCCAAAACTTCACCAGCGACCAGCGACGAGCCAAGAGAGGGTCGATGGAATAGTCGACGAGGGACGCATAGACGAGGATAAAATGGCCGAATCGGAGGTTTGTGCGGCCGTGACGGACTCGGGGATGAGCCGGCGCGAGCGGGCGTTGTTGGAGCGCCCGCTGAAGGCGACGGCAGCGCACCTGGACACGATGCAAATCATATTCCGACGCGCAATTGCGGCCATCCTGGGGTCGCTGGGGGTGCGCACGGACGCGGACGCGTACGAGTACATTGCGCTGCTGGCGGAGATGTTTCTGCTGGAGACAGCGGCGGACTTGCACAAGATGACAAGGATCCAGCGACGGGCGCACCCGGCGCTGGCGGACGTGGCGCTGGTGCTCCAGCAGGACCACATCCAGCTGCATGATCTGGAGCGGCAGATGGGGCTCAGGTCGCGGTTCACAGAGGCGCTGGACCGGCTGCGGTTCAACCCAGAGGAAGAGCCCGAGCCCGAGGGCGCACACGTCTTCTTCCGCGAGGCAAGCGCTACTAAGAGCCTCGTGCCGCCGACAAAGCGGCTTGACGCGGTGCCGTCGTGGATGCCCGAGTTCCCGCCGGACCACACATTCATGGCGACGCCGCAGTATGCGCGGCGCATCACTGACCCGCGGCAGCTGCGTGAGAAGGTCGTGGAGGAAGGGCGGCTCGCGGAGGCGGCGCTGCGGCGGCTCACGGGCATTGCCAAAGTGGACGAGGCGCTGGCGGAGGAAGAGGAAGAGGAGGCGGGTGAGGACGACGAGCTTGTAGAGGTGGAGTTTGACGACTACCACGCGCCGCGGCAGTCCGAGTCTGAGGCGCCTGGAACGCGGGACCACTCCGAGTCCGAGTCGAGCGAGGACGAGATGAAGCTCGACACGTTCACGACCCCTACATTCAAGCCAATTGAGCCCGAGGCGAACGGCGGCGGCTCTGAGCCGCTCTCGCCGACCACGGCCCGGCCCGAGGAGCCTAAGCGCAAGCCGCGGCTGTCGCTTAAGCTGACGCTGAGCAAGGAGCCCAAGATCACCGTCATCACCAAGCCCGAAGAGGACACTGTGCGGAAGACAACCATGACCAACGCGGAGCGCAACAAGTATGATCCGTTTGGCATCAAGACAACCAGCAAGCGGTTCGACGTGGTCGCGTACGCCCGCAAGCAGCTCGAGATCCGCGAGAAGCGCGAGATCAAGAAACAGCGGCTCAATGAGGAGCGCCAGGAGGCGGTGGCCAATGCGCTGCCGCGCGAGGCTGCTACGAGCCAGCAGATGGTCGACCGCGAGTACAATGCCGCGTTTGCCAGCCTTCAGCGCAACTCGGACTCCAAGGTGCTCGACACGGGCGTCATCAACTGGGACAAGGTACGATACGTTCTATGAGCCCGCTATATTTATTCACCTACTCCTACCAGCCCCCAACCCCCCTAGCTACGGCAGCCGTCATCACATTTGCACTCCGCGGCGGCTGTTGTTATGCTCTTTGGAGGTCCTGTTACATTATGACCATAGTTGGGGACTTGCGGACTTAGATTGAGGGTCGAAATGACATCATGTCGGCTATTGCACATTTGAGCGCTAGTCGACAACTCGTTTAGGAGGTAGTTTTGCCCGTTTGAGCACAACCCGGCATATATTTATGCGCACGCTTTGACGGTCAATTATAAGCTAGTTTTACAACTTGGCGGAACATTACAACAATGCTGAATAGGATACAATTGGTTTTTAAGGAAGAGGGGGTCTACGGGAGCTCGAGGCCAGCCGGAACATGATGTAGGATTAAAAAAATAAATATACAGTTACTCGTCGGTGTCTTCCTCGAGGGTGACGATACGCTTAACTGGCTTGTTTTCGCTCGAGGGGGCGTCGGACCCAGTGGCAGTGGGTTGGCCCTGGGTCTGCTCGAGCACCTTTCGGCGTAGCTCCTGCATCTGTTCCTGCAGCTTCTTCATTTCCTCGCCAAACAGCTGCTGCTGCAGCGCCTGAGCCTCCTGCTGGGTCTTTGGCGCCTTCTCCGGGTCCGCCATGATCTCCTGCTTGCGCTTCTCGACCGCCGCCATGACCTGGCCGAGCCGCTGGTTAAGCATAGCCTGGGCCTGGGCCTGGGCCTGCGACTGCTGCTGCTGCTGCTGAGCGCCGTTGCCGGCGAGCTCGTGCGGCAGCAAACCTAGGTTCTTCTTCTTGCCCTTCTTGGACTTGTTGGCATTGGGCAGGTAGGACCGGCCGTGCCACCCATAGAGCGGAATGAAGCTGTCGACAAAGCCCACGTCCTCAAACAGGTTCGGGAAGAGCCAGAACCCGGGCTTGAGCACTACGTAGGTGATGCAGAAGAGCACGAGCCGCACGAGCGCAATGCCAAAGAAGGCAGCAAGCAGCCCCACCAGCCCCATCGACAGATACCACACGCCGACCCGGATCTTGACCGGCCACAGCGGGAAGAGCACAATGCCAAAGATGGCGACGAGCGCCAGCGCCCCGTACAGGTACGTGATGGGCTGCACGGGCTCGTAGAACCACGAGTAGTACATGTCGTCGCCAAACTCCTGCTGCTGGATGACGCGGATGCACGGCACGCCCTGGACGGGCTTGAGGCCCTTGGCCTTGGCCTCCTCCGTCTCAAACTTGGCCACGCGGAACGCCAGCTGGTTCAGCGGCAGCAGCCGAAACGCCTCCAGCGCCTCGTTACGCGTTGTAATTGGCGGCAGCAGCGGGTTCTTCGCCTGCGACTTTTTGTACGCGTCCGATTCGAGCGCCCTGACGGCCCGCTTCACGCGGAAAAAGTCCTGCCGCTTGCCGTTGATGATGCCCGGCCGCTGCTTGAGCTCCTTGTTGTGCCGCAGGAAGTTCGCCACCGCCAGCGCTCGCTTGTCGACCTTGGACAGGTCGGGTGGAGCCACCGATACGTTCGACGACATTTTTCACTCTGTTCGTTAGGTGTGTTACGATCGGGTCTCGATGGTGAGGTGTCCACTCGCATACTGCCGGGTAACCTCCCGTTCGGGCAACTCAGGGGTACCCATCGATCACCACCGCTGTTATCGGCATTCAAGCGGGTTAATTTCTTTCATGGCTTCAGTGCTCATTGAGCGGACGAGTGTACTTGGGGGGCCAGCCCCCCAAACCCCCCGTGGCTGGGGGGAGACCCCCCAGACCCCCCTTGCGTAAAGAGAGGGGTGTGTCGAGGTATGCTCAATTGTGCAAGACTGGCCCCTGAGCAAATGGCCAAGGTACGCACAACTGTGCAAAACTACGCGCTAAAAGAACGAGATCGAACATGAGTTTTTTTTTTACGAGAATGCAGGTGAGTTAGTAGTCTATTACGAGGGCACGACACTGACCGTCTCCAAGTTTTCACGCTCGGTGATCTCGTCGACAATCTTGCGTTTTTCCTCGAGCTCCATCTCCTTCATCTTCTTCAAGTCGTCCTCACTAGGCTCGTACTTGTGCCACACCGTGTAGTGCACAAGCCCCGAGACAGAAAAGCCCATCTTGCGGCACATCTTGCCAAACGCCTCCGTCTCGGCATGGTTCTCGAATGCAAAGGCCGGGAAGTTGGCGCCGCGCCGAAACGTCTTGGCCCGGGCCAAAATGGACACGCCGCCAACGCCGTCCAAGTCAATCATAAAGTCCTGGTCCCCGTCCTTGTCGCGGAAGTACGCCAGGTGCGGCCGCCACGTCGGGTACTCGGCGTAGCCCTCGACAATGACCTCGTCCTCGTCGAGCGTCTGCGCCAGCTCGAGCGCCGCCTCGCTCTCCTGCCACGAATTGAGGTCGTACGGCTGCTCGCCGCCGAGCCACGACGGCAGCGGCCGCCACACGTTGGGCACGATCACGTCCTTGCCGTGCTTCATCAGGTCCTCAATGAGCGTCGCCGGCGCCGTCTCAATGTCCGCGTCCCGCCAGTACACCCACGAGTGGTACGGCTTGAGCGCCGCCGACAAGAGCCAATTGCGCGCCTTGCCCATGAGCTTGCGCCGCACGCCCTGGACGTGCACGCCGTGGCGGTCGTCAAACCCTTGGCCAATGACCTGCCCAAAGTCCTTCTCAAAGATCTCAATGTGGTTGAACCGGTACTGCGACATGACCGCCTCCTCTTCCTCGGTGCGCCCCACCCGCTGGATCTCGTGCAGGTGCGCCCGCAGCAGCTCCAGCGTGTTGTCTGTCGAGTCCGACACCATGAACGCAATGTCAATGAGCCGGTGCGGGTACGTCAGGTTCCGCAGGTGGTCGAACATGAGCGGAATGTTGGGCGCCGCGTCCTTGAGCGGAATGAGCATGAGCAGCTGGTCCTCTTGCGCCCAGCCGTCGCTGTGCCCGCCGTAGCTGTCTAGATCGTAGTAGCTCACCGTCTCGGAAAGCACCTTCTCCCGCGCCTCCTGGCTCTCGTACCACCCAGGCGACTCTACCAGCCGCAGAACCACCAGCACAACCATGATCGCCAGCACCGCGTTGCGCGCCAGCTTGCCCTTGGGCGCCCGGGCCCGCGGGCTCCTGGGCTTGAACTCGTACCTGGCCCCGTTAGCCCCGCTGGTCCATCTCTCTCCCTATTCCTCGGGGGGACTAGTTACTCACTTCGGAAGCTCCTGTTTGGCCCGAAACGATATGCTCATCTCACCTGCCTTGTGCCTTTTTGTTGCGGTGTGACTTGTTATCTTTCAGTGACGAGAGGATCGGTCCATTTTGCTGCGCGCCTTTTGCACCGCCGAATATTTCACCATCTGTGTTCAGCCGTGCGTTTCACCCATCCCTCGAAACTTGCAGCGTGGACCTTTGCCAGGGGGCCGGCAACTCAATGGGACTATTTTTGTCTGCAGGGCCCACTGTCAGCCTGCTTCTGGTTTTATTGGCGTAGAGCTTTGTAGCCAAATATATTCTCCCGAGGGTGGCTGTGTGTGCGCGTATCTGCAGGGAATATGCCATCTTGCAGCGAATCAAGACTTGCTGCAGAGCCATCTGCACCTATGTTTGCGCTCCTGGCTTGTAACACTGTTGGGAGATTTTTTGTTACACTGTAACCCGCAATCGGTAACATGGAACATGGCCTAGTTAGCCAGTAATGGCTGCAGAATGTATGGAAATGAAAGCCAAATCATTATGTCCGATGATAGTTTTTTGATTGTATGCCTTTTAAGAGGAATCTTTATATCTGTGTCGTTTGAGCGAATCTCGCCAATGTAGCCAGATGTGCGACCCTTGGTCTATTTATATCTGTCTTGGTACAACGTTAGATTAGTTGGGTTATGATATCTTTGTGATGTAATTTAATTATAGACTGACGGATAGCTTGGACTGTTTATCTGAGTATCTGGTGAATAATATCTAGCCAAAGAACTACATTTAAATCACTATTTGAATATATTGTAAAAGTATTGTGATATTTTCATCTACGTAATAGTAGCAAAAAACGCCAATTGACGCTGTAGCCGCAAAAACACAACCAGTACAGTATCATATAAAGATAAGGATACTACTTTGTATTTCATAATTGACACAAGCTATAGCCGTGAGAAAGAAAAAAAGGGGGTCTAGGGGTTTACCCCCCAGCAGCAGGGGGGTTTGGGGCCCAGGCAGCACTAGTATGTCGTATTGGGAGTAGCAGGGTGTAAGGTAGAATGCAATTGGCTAGAGCTAGCTCTGCTCGGCGAGCCCTGTAACGTCCGGGCGGAACCACTGTTCCTTGAGCACCTGCCAGACGTTTGAAGCGAGCTCCTGGGCCCGCTCCGCAGAGGCAGCATGGCCCTCAATGTACACCTTGAGCTTGGGCTCGGTGCCGCTGCCGCGAGCGGTGAATCGCACGCCTTCGCCAGAGTCTGAGGTGCCGAGCTTGACGGTGATCATCTGCACTGCCGGAGACACGGGCAGGGTCGGTACGTGGTCTTGGGTGCTCGAGTCATAACCGGTAGTGAGATCGCGCCAGTACTCGACGCGGTAGGGCCCAATCATGCCCGGGTAGACGCCATTGGCGCCCGGAGAGGCCGAGTCGCGGCCCAGGGAGCGGATGTACGCAAACACTTGGTCGGTCACCTGCGGGCTCGCGGTGATGTAGTAGGAATTGTACTCTGCGAAGAAGCCCACGGCGCGGTAGAGCGACTGCATCTTCTCGACGGCATCGGTGCCTTGCATGGCCCACATGCCAGCCATCTGCATGAACACAAACGCCGCGCTGATGCCGTCCTTATCGTGCACCGTCGAGAACATGTACCCCAGCGCCTCTTCATAGCCAAACGGCACGTCGTACCCTTGCGCCTCAAGGTCAATGGCACGGTTACCGATCCACTTGAACCCCGTGAGCGTGTCATCGCACCGGTACCCCATGCGCGCCGCTGCGTGGGCGTTGAACTCGGAGGAGACGGTCGAGTTGACAATGGCCAGGCGGCTCACGCCGCGCTGCTTCTCGCTGTACTGCTTGACCACAAAGTCTGCAAACAGCGCGCCGAGCTGGTTGCCCGTGAGCTGGACCCACTCGGTGCGCTTCACCGCGGCCACAAACCGGTCTGCGTCTGGATCGTTGGCGAGAATGAGCTTGATCCCTTGCGCATCGGCCAACTCCATGGCAAGGTCCAGCGCGCCTTTTTCCTCCGGGTTCGGGAACCTGACCGTGGCAAAGTCCGGGTCCGGGTTCGCCTGCTCGGGGACCACGACCATCGAGTCCTCGAGGCCCAGCAGCGCAGCAGCCCGCCGCATCGCCGGCAGCCCTACGCCGTGCATTGGCGTGTACACGAACCGGAACCCAGGGGTCTTCTTGCCGTCGGTGTAATTGAGCTCGAGCAATTTGGCAAAGTACTTGTCCGCCAGCTCCTTGGAGCCCCGCTGCACCAGCGGAGAGTCGAGCAGACCCAGGTCCCACGACCACGGCTCGAGGTTCGCCTCAATCGACGCCGCAATGCCGGAGTCATGCGGCGGGATGATTTGGCACCCGTTGGCCCAGTACACCTTGTACCCATTGTCCAGCGCCGGATTGTGGCTCGCGGTAACCATAACGCCGCAAGAGGCGCCCAGCGAGTCTACTGCAAAGGGCACCATTGGCGTGTGCACCTTGCCCAGAGCATGCACGCGGTACCCCAATTGCACAAACGCCAGCGCCGTGAGCTCGGCAAACTCTTGCGAGTGGTGGCGGTGGTCGTGGCCAATGACCACGCCGCGCTCTACGCCCTTCTCTACGGTCTTTTCTACGTACTTGGCCAGCCCTTGCGAAGCCTGCAGCACCGTCACGCTGTTCATTCGGCTGAACCCGGCCTCCATCCGCGCTCTCAGCCCCGCGGTGCCAAACTCGATGCCTATATGGGTCAGCAATATGATATATCTAGGGGTCTGCGAGTTCACTTACGGGATCCAAGCCGCTTGTCGAGCTCGGTCAGGTCCTTGGCGGCCCATAGTGCCGATATTTCCTCCCGCGTCTCGGCGTTCTTACCGTTAGCAGCACGCACTGAGCACGTTCGGCCAACCTACCTGGTCAATTCTCAGCCACTCCTCCACCAATTGCCTTGCTCGATCTTCACTTAGTCCCATATCTGCTGGATTGGATGGAAGGGCAAAATGCACCAGAGGGCTTCTTTTTTAGGCACCAGCCGGAATGCCGACGGCACCGTCGGGGGTTCTCCACCCAACCGCTGTAACAACGGTTTGTTGCGGAGGTGGGAACGTCTGTAACGAGTAGCCCACATACTCTCCACACTTTGTTGCAGCCATGCAAGGGGAGGGGCCGGTTTCATATCAACGGCTTGTACGGCTAATTGAGATGCTATGTAATTCGTCAAGGGAGATGAAAAGGCGATTAGTTCGCGAGTGTAGAGCAATGAGGAGGGAGAATGTACATTAGGCTAATAATACAGAGCGGAATGGGGTATGCAAAGTTTTGGTTAGTTACAGTAGGCCGTCTTCGATTTCCTTGGCGAATTCGTCTTCGTCGTACGACTCAATAGCGTCCTCGTCGTCGTTGTCGTGGTCCTCCAGTTTGGTGCGCTTGCTGGTCTCCGACTCGTCGTCGGATCTATCTCGCTTGCGTCCGTTCTCCGCGTCGCCGTTCATGGTCTTGTTGTCTTCATCGTCGTCGTCTTCGTCATCGTCATCGTCGTCGTCGTCGCCCATAAACTCTTTGAGCTCTTCGTTTACCTCGTCCCAGTCGACTTTGCCGTCGCTCAGAGACCTCACAAACTCGTCTGCGTCCATCCCCGCGTCGGTGCCGTTGCTCGCAGCGGCGGTAGCGGCCGCCGCGTTGATCTCGTCGTCCACGTCCACCCACGTCTCCTCCGGCACCTCAATGAGAAAATCCTTCTCGGGGACTCGCGCCCACTTGGCAAAGCACTCGAACACCCAGTCGGGGCGCACAATGTGCACTCCTTTCTTGCGCGACGCCTGGCGCACCTTCTTCGTGCCCGCATTGCGCGCAATGACATGGGTCACCGAGTCAATGTAGTCGGCGACCACGACGGCGCCAAAGCTGCGCACCCATTGCACAATGTCCGCCGAGTCGAGCCGGGTGCCCAGCGGCAGAATGCCCGAGAAGAGGAAGACGCACCCGTCAAACACCTTGTTTTTGAGCGACTGCATGACCGTTTTAATGTCCGGCTCGGCGGTGGACTTGTTCGAGTCGAACGTCCTGTAGTACTCCTGATGGACCCGTGCCAGCGCGGCCTCAATGTTGTCGAGCTCGTGGTCCGAGTTGGACAGCAGCGAGTGGTGGTGGTGATGGAAGTGCTCGGGCTTTTTGCCCTCCTTATCCGAGGCCTGTCTGGCCTCTTGCGCTCGCTCTTGCTGCTCCGCCGCTCTCCCCTGCTCGCTCTCCTGCTGCTCCTCCTTCTCTTCTTTTTCTTCAATCTCCTTTTGCAGCTTGGCCAGCGGGCGTTCCTGCTGCTGCGCCTCCAGCGAGGCGCTCCGCACCGAGGACTGGGCGCTCAGCAGCTCGGCGTTGTACTCCCCGCCGGCGATTTCAACGAGCTGGGTCACGGGCGACCCGTCGTCGCTGGTGGGGACGCCCTCCTCGGGGGCAGCGGCCCCCTCGGCGGCGACATCTGCTGCGGCGGCGCCGTCGCGTGGCCCAGTGCCGTTCTCCCTGGGCTCCTCCGCCATCTTGGGGGCAATCACGCCGCTGCGCTGCGGCAGGAAGCTCGAGTTGATGTCGCCAATGCCGACGAAAAAGTTGTACGGCACCACCTTGATGAGGTTCTCGCTCCAGTTCCACACGTCGCCCCGGTCGTCAATGACCGCCACCATCGACGTCGACACGGGGAACAGCCGCTTGAGGTTCTTCTGCACAAGGCTGCCGCTCTCGTCGCGGCTGAGGATGCGGTCGCCAAAGTACCGCCCCTCGGGGTCGATGATCTTGGCAATGGCCAGCGCGTACTGCTTGGTCGCCATCGTGTACACATGCAGCTCGAACAGCTTGGACATGCGGTCCAGAAACCGCTCGAGCCCCGGGCGCAGCTTGACGTAGTACCGGCACATGGTCTTCATGTGCTTCTTGGTCACATTGTCGATAACGTCCTCCTGCAGCAGGAACGACTGCACGTCCTTGAGCGCCTCGTAGTTGGGGTTGCTCTCGTCGGCCATCCACTCGCCAATGGTCGGGTCGACCGCGGCGTGGATGATCGTCTGGTCGAGATCGACGACCAGGATGAGCCGCCGCTCCCGCAGCAGCCGCTGCGTCGAGTCCTCCTCGATGCGCCGCGCCTCCTCCATCGACACCTTGAGCGCCGTGTCGTGCGACATGGATATCGGCGCCCGGTCGCGGTCGTCGTACTCGGCGTAGTCCATGTTCTCGTCAATCCGCGCGCCGCACATGGCGCACATGCCCTGGAATTGCACCTCGTGCGCACACGGCTCCGCAATGTGCACAATCGCCCGCCCGCTGTCCGCGATCAGGTCCCCGACGCGCACGCTCCAGCTGTCCACCGTGCCGTCGAGCGGCGACTCAAACGTCGAGAAAAACTCCTTCGACACCATGCGCGGCTCCGTCTCGGCGTCGTCCTCAAACCCTTCCTGGATCTCGTGCCAGTACTTGTACCGCAGAATCGGCGTGTGCCGCGTCACCTCGGCGCCCGCCGCCACCAGAATGCCCGTCACCTCCAGCGGGTATATGAGCGACTTGGGCATCTTCACCGCAGTCGCGCGTGTCATTGTCCCGTTTATCCGCTCAGCTTGTCGCACGCAATGTTCTTCAATTCGTCCGCAGTCCGGTCGCTAGTCATCCGCTTCCGCTCGCAATCCGCCCGCTTTGCTTCGGTCCTTTTGCCTTTATCGGGTCCCACTAGAGCACTGCAGATGGGTGGGTTTTGCGCCTGTCGTCGATTGGGACTTGTCTGCCTCTACCAGCCGCACCGGTCACGTGGCCATCTCCACCGCCGCACGCCGCACGCCGCACGCCGCACGAGGGGGTCTGGGGGGTCTCCCCCCAGCTACGGGAGCTCGAGGGCTGGCCCTCGAATACATTCTCGCCGACAAGTGCATGGGGGGCCAGCCCCCCAAACCCCCCGGAGCTGGGGGGAGACCCCCCAGACCCCCTCTGTGTCTAGACTGTTGATATTATTATCCGTGTATCACTAATGTCTACCGGCTCGCGTAGTGGATCTGCCTGCCCCACGAATAGTCGGGAGTCGCTCAACCACGACCATCAAGTCACGTCAAGCCAAGCCACTGGACAGTCGTAGAATCCGATTTTCAGCCGAGCCGCTCTTGCAGATATCGTAGTGTGAACAAGTGTCTCATCGCTGCACGAGAGCATTGCCGGCCAGCCGTGCATAAAAAATACAGCCAATTGTACCAGGGAAATAACCCTCCGCGGGACTGTTTATTACTTTCACCGGCGCAGGAACAGTAGACCTGTATGGCTGGGTTTTCGTTATGGAATGTGGGGGGTGTCAGGCACTTTAGATCCGATCTCCCGAGTCTCAAAAAGGCCCTTGTAGGTACGGCTTGACATGTCTCCCACCAATCACCACCCCCGGATCTGCGGCTTTTCAATCATGCATTGCAGAAGGAAAAAAAGTTTATTGCCGGCACCAAAACCGAACATCCGAACACCCGAAGATTTGATGGCAAATCGACAAGGAAAAAGAACATAGCAGCTGGGCATTGGGCGGGCCAATTAGGAAGGGGCTGATTTCGCCGCACTGGGCGCTGCACAGGCGAGTTCCGCCGCACATGTCGCACGGATACTACCGACCCTTATTCCCAGCTCCGGGCTATAAAAGGGCTCGATTGTTCTCTACCCCACCACACACCTTTTATATCCAATACGAAGATAAAATAGCCATGGCCGCGTACTCAGATGCGATACTGTCGTCGGTGACGCCGACCCATGCGGTTGAAATTGTGCGCCGACGAATCAACCAGGCAGAGACGCTCAACACGCAGCTGGCCGACTACGTAGCCGAGCGGGCCTCGATCGAGAAGGAGTACGCTGAGCGGCTCAAGGCGCTCAACAGCAAGTACGAGCCGACCGACGAGGCATTGGGCATCCTGCGCCCCATGTGGAAGACCGTGTCCAAGACGGTCGAGGACTCTGCGACCGCGGCGCAAAAGTTTGGCGACAACCTGCAGTCGCTGGTTGCGCAGACCTTCCGGGACTACGGGTCCACCGAGGACTGGGTCGAGCTGAAGAAGATGCATGAGTCGCTCACGGAGCTCGCGAGCAAGATGGAGGAGGCGGACGAGGAGACCCGGGCCTCGATGCTGCGGGCGTTCCGCTCCAAGCACAAGCCCAGCGACGAGAGCCGGGTCGCGTGGTCGACGCAGGCGCCCGTCATTCTCGAGCGCGTGCAGCATATGGACGAGGCGCGGCTGGCACTGATCAAGCAGAACCTGACGAGCGTGCAGACGATGCAGGTCGACAAGGCCTCGGTCACGCTGTCGCTGGCCGAAAAGTCGCTCAGCTCCATCCTCGACTTTGATCCGTGCGATGTGATCAAGACCTTTGCCGCCGAGGTGACGGCCGGCGTGCTGGGCACGGGCCACGAGGTGCCCGTCGACACGAGCAACACGGTGTACACGACCAACCCGGAGAGCGAGAAGGACTACAAGGCGTTTGGCACCTACGACAACCAGGTCGGCCCGACGACGGGCGACGAGGACTTCCAGGCGTTTGGCTACCGCAACAAGGGCCCCGCCGAGGACCCCAACGTGAAGAAGGACCAGCAGAGCAAGTACGGCAACACGGTGTACACAGTGCGCCACGAGAGTCAGAAGGACTACCAGCAGTTTGGCGGCAATGCCCAGAACGTGGTCACCGCCGAGACGGCGCATCTGAACCAGGAGTACGACGCGTTTGGTGCGCCAATCAACCCATCGGGCCCGTCCAGCGGCCGTTCCACGCCGCGTCTGCACCGCTCCAAACACAATGCCAGCACGGATAAGCTCTCTCCGCAGTCCACAACGTCGGAGCGTAGCGTCATCAAGGACGCCGTGACCTCGCTCTTTTCCAAGCACCACCACAAGCACAATGCCTAAATACTAACATGTAATGCGTAATTAATGCCTACCTCCCATAGAGGAAACAATTGGGGCCAGCTCCGGGAGCTCGAGGGCTGGCCCTCGAAACGCTTTAACCAGTGTAGGTGGGGGCGGCCCTCGAAACACGCGGTAAGCGCTAGTGTGTATTGAGCCAACTGGATTTGACAAAGTAGTACGGCTTGTCGTTATGCAGAGTAAAGTCACCCTCGTTACCGGTGAGCTTGTTCACGCTCCAGAAACGCGTCCACTTGAGCTTATTGTGCTTGCGCCGCCCGGTAGACCGGATCTTGAGCGACAGGTAAAAAGTGTACTTGTCGACCGAGCCCTCCGTCTCGATCAGCAGGTTGCCGTCGCCGGACTGGATGACCCAATTGCCGTAGGATATGCCCTTGGGGAACGTGACGCTCGTGTTATTGTTGAGGTTGTACGTGACAATGGCGCCCGAGTTGCCTGACGGGCGATGCCGCCGGATCACCTCGCGGTGCTCGAGGAGGCTGTAGTTGAGCAGCGGGACTACCTCATGCGGCTCGGCCACCGACAACAGGCTCAGGCACGTCCCGTCCTCAAAGAACCGTAGATATCGGTAGTACGTGATCATGTGGATTGGCGCGTTCCATGTCTGGCCGACGCCCTGCCGCGTGTATGTGCTGGTAGACACGTAGACGCCATTGAGCCACACTCGTGGGCGCTCCAGGTACATTTTGCGCCAGCTGTGTTTCCAGAACCGCTCGCAGATGGAAGCGTCGTCCAGCGTGCCGCCAAGATCCTCAATTGCCTCCTCCGTGTAGAGCTGCTTGGAGTACTCCCGCAGGCATAGAGCCCGCCAGATTGACGGCGACTTGTATCCGACATATGCAACCTTGCGGCACGTGAGCGTCATCTGGACAAACGACGCAATGTCCTTGAGCGCCAGAATAGTCAATATGTGAGCGAGAATCTCCGTCGGCAGCTGGACAATGGGGCCCTGTTCGACTTGTTCCTCCTCCTCGTCCGGCGGGTGGTCGCGCAGCGTCATGGACTCGAGGCTCTTCATGAGCTGCTCCTCAGAAGCCGAGTTGGTCTCTACGTGTGGGTAGTGGTGGTGGATTGGCGGCGGCTTGTTTTTGGAAAAGTATCTCTCGCGGTAGAGCATGTCAACCCTATCGTGAAGCCGGTACGCTTCACGGTAGTGCTTGATGGCGTCGGCCATCTTTCCCGAATGCTCGCACTGCGAGGCCCGTTCAAACAGCTCGAGCGCTTTGTCTTCTCTTGACTTTGACGAGCTTTCCGACGCTGTATGAGCCGGCTTTGGGGCTGTTGATTCGGCCGTTTCGGCCTCTTTGTGGGAAACTTCCACAGGCTTGGGGGCTTCTGGCTTGGGGGCTTGTTCGGCAGGGCCATGCTCCTCTCGGGCATGCTCTCGCTGGGCGATTTCTTGCCGCCATTGTGCTCTAAACTCTTCGAGATCCATGATACATGTTATGGTGGTGCTATGATCGACGGACCTCCCAGCAACGAAGGGCTAATTACACCATGCGCCATTTTGATGGCATCATTCATTGGCATATTTGTATATTATATTTATAGCTCTATACTATCCTTGTGGCTTCAATTTAAATGATTACCAACTAGTGCCAGAGTTGCAATAGTTTCATGCAGTGGGCCTCCCAATTACAACGGTTACAAAGCCGTTACAGCAGTTATCTACACTTGTTACAACTTTATAACGCAGAACACCATTGCCATATATAAACATTATGTGTAAAAGCGTATTAATGCTCGTATATTGGTAGTATATTTTTTCTTCTTCTAACAAGTTCTATGTACATAGTCGTTGAAGACCTTCGTACGCCCACTAAGGACAGCGTATAAGGATTTTGGAGGGAACCGAATCATTAAACACCAACGAGTTGAGCGTTGATAAATAAAACATTAAATAATGGAAAAGGAGGTCGTCGTCATCAGCAGGCATTATAATCGTAAAGTTAGTTTAGAACTTGAGCTCTCGTGGCTTCTCCCAAGAGTTCTCCTGGTTAGTGAAGTGGCCGTAGGAGGCAGTCTTTCGGTAGATTGGTCGGGCCAGGTCAAGGTCCTTGACAATGACACCTGGTCGCAGATCAAAGTTCTTTCGAATGATGGCAACCAGCTCGGAGGAAGAGTACTTGGAGGTGCCGTAGGTGTCAACGAAGATGGAGAGTGGCTCGGCAACACCAATGGCGTACGAGAACTGCACAAGGGCTCGCTTGGCAAGACCAGCGTGGACAAGCGACTTGGCAACCCATCGGGCAGCGTAGGCGGCAGATCGGTCGACCTTGGAGAAGTCCTTACCGGAGAAGGCACCACCACCGTGAGCACCCCAGCCGCCATAGGTGTCGACAATGATCTTTCGGCCGGTCAGACCAGCGTCACCCTGTGGGCCACCAATGACAAATCGGCCAGATGGCTGAATGTGGTACACAGTCTTGTCGTCAAGGTACTTGGCTGGGATCACCTTCTTGATGATCTTCTCCAAAATCTCCTCCCGCAGGCTGGCGGTGGAAATGTTGTCGGAATGCTGGGTCGAAATGACAACGGTGTCCACTCGCTGTGGAATGACAACGCCATTGTCGTTCACGTACTCAACAGTGACCTGGGTCTTGGTGTCCGGTCGCAGCCATGGCAGCGAGCCGTCTCGTCGAGCAGCAGCCAGGGCAGCATTGAGCTTGTGGGACAGAATAACGGTCAGAGGAAGCAGCTCCTCAGTCTCGTTGGTGGCATAGCCAAACATGATACCCTGGTCACCGGCACCGAGCTCCTCCATGGCCTTGTCGTAGTGCAGACCCTGGGCGATATCTGGAGACTGCTGCTCAATGGCAACGAGCACGTTGCAGGTCTTGTAGTCAAAGCCCTTGTCGGAGTGGTCGTAGCCAATCTCCTTGATGGTGTCTCGCACAATCTTCTGGTAGTCGAGGTTGGCTCGAGTGGTAATCTCGCCAAACACCATGATCATACCGGTCTTAGCGGCAGTCTCGCAGGCAACCTTGGAGAGTGGATCCTCCTTGAGGCAGGCGTCCAGAATCGCATCGGAAACCTGGTCACAGATCTTATCTGGGTGGCCCTCACCAACAGACTCGGAGGTGAAAAAGAAGGTATCGGCAGACATGACTAGAAGTTTTTGGTCAACCCGGAGGGATAAAGTTCGGTTGAAGAAAGAAAAAAAAAATTTTTCAAACAGGGGGGGATTTGCCTGTTTTAAACTCTTTCAGGCCCCGAGCCCCCTAACCCGGCGCCGCAAGCGGTTTGAAAAAAAATTTCCCCAACCATGCGTACACCACAGCACGTGAGTACTTCTCGTACTTGTCGCTAAGCACGCCATCGCACCAGCCACAGATGCAACCGGGCGTGACCAACCACAGGGCGCGACGGCCGTTATATTGGCGCACTGCCACGCACTAGCCACGCCGGTAGGCGGCGATGGCGGTATGACTAAATGGCGCTGAGATAGACACCATGCATGAGGATTGTTGAGTTTTCATGTGAAGGCGCACCTCACAGCCTACTGGAATGTGCTGTCCTTTGGATACGCACCTCTGGTTTCGCCGTAGCGTGCGGTGTCCGTATCCTCGAGGAAAGCAGGGTGGTTTTTTAAGGGGTGATGGATCGGCATAGGACCGGTTTTTCCGTTAGCGCACCGAAGTTACTCCGGTCGCTGTATGTTAGATATATGAGATTATACTCAGCGATGGAGAATCTATAGAATCTATACACCGCCGCTTTTAACTATACAGTACTTTCAAATGTCGGATGTAGCTTTTCAATTGAATATATACAGCTCTTCATGGGAGGGCTACGGAGTCTGGGGCAGAGCCTCAGGCAGGTGCAAAAAAAAAGGGTTCATATTGTAGGTATAGATAGATCAGTCCCACCCAACGTACTCGCGGCCGATGATTCTGAACGCCTTGACCTCGCCGCTCTTGAGGTCATTGAGCCGGTAGCTCTCCTGCTTGACCTTGTTCTTGTCCGGGTTTTGCTCGTACACACGTACCTTGCGCTTCGTGCCGTCCCACTCATACACAACGCCCGCGTGGATCGCGTCGCTGCGGCCGGCCTCCGTGGAGTACTTCTGGTGGAGCCCACCCTTGTGGCCCTGGAACTTGGCGTTGCGGAAGGTGACAATGTCGCCGGGGCGGATCTCGTCCCACTGCTTGACGCTGGCGTTGGACAGGTTCGAGTAGATCACGGCGCCGTATGAGCGGTTGCCAATGGGCGGGATGGCGCCCTCCAGCGCCCGCACGAGCTGGGGGACAAACTCCCCGGCAGGCAGGGTCTGGCCCAGCGACTTTTGTGCCGCCTCGAGGCACTGGGCGCCATACCGCCGATATGCGTCCTCGAGCCGATCTTGGTTCTCCTGTGGAGGCTGCGAGTGCTGCTGGTCGAACGAGACCGTGTTGAATGGGTCGTGCTCTTCGAATCGCGCCGTGAGGACCGTCTGCGACAGATCGTGGTAGAGAATGTACACGTCCCGCACCACCAGTGTTCGTCCGCCTCGTTTAGGCGTCTTGGTGTCTTCCACCTCGAAAATGAGGTTCCGCGAGTTGCCCACGACCGCTGGCGGCGGCGTATTCGGGTGCGTCCACCATCCAGACTCGACGGCGTAGTCGAGATCGTGTGCCGTCGAGAGACCGGCGCCGTCCATGCTCATGCGGCTGCGGTCGAGCGACTGGCGATGCCGCGCCGACATGGTGCGTGATAGCTCTTGATTGCTGGGGCTGCGCGAATATTCCACCGACTGTCGCGACGACGGCGTGGCTGATCGCGGTGGAGCCCCCTGCGGCGGGTGAGGCGGTGGTGGAGGTGGTGCAGTGGTAGGGGGAGGAGAAGCCACCCGTGCGGTGGTCAGAGAGGTCTCCTCCTCGGTAGTGTCCGTCTGTTCGTCGCCTTCCAGAGGACCGTCCACGGAATAGCTGCTTGGCACTGGAGGCGGTGGCGCTCGCATTGGCGCAGCGGGAGGTATGTGGCGGGTAATTGGCTCCTTTGGCGGCAGCGGAGGCTGGATCACTGGAGGATGAGGTGGTGGCGCAGGGGCAGAATATCCTTCGTCTACGGATACATTGGGGTTGATGTCAGTGTCCTCGTCGGCATCGTATCCAGTGACTTCGCTCTCCTCTGGCCGCCTTTGAAGGTGCGGCATTGGAGGCTGCGGTGGTGGGGGTGGTGGAGGAAGCGTTGGCGAGATGGGGCTGGTGTGGGACCGCTCCAGTGATCTCCGCTCAGACACGGTTGGAGACGTGTCGTAGTGCGTGCTGGATCGTCGAATCTGCTGCGCAACGTTTGGGATTGGCGGCCGAGGCGCACCAGCCACGTACGAGTCTCGCTTAGTCGGGGGCTTTGGCTCGCTGGGCAGGTCCGACTCGGTGCGTTCGTCATCTCCAAACTCGGCTAAAATCAACCGTCAGTCCAATTCCAAAGGTCCATGGGTCCACTTACATTCCACAGTGTCTTCGTCGTCTGATTTGTTAGCCACAAAAGGATCAAACGAATCCTTTTCAATTGGCGGTAGAGAGGGAGCACCTAACATTGTTAGTTAACTTTGTGTAATTCATCATGAATAATCACTTACCAGGCTGGGATGGAGCAGCCTGTGGAGGTGGTGGAGGAGGGGGCGGACGCTCGCTTGACAAGCGCTTGGCTTGTTTGGCGTCGGTTGGAACTGGTGGTACAGGTGCCGAAGGAGGCAGGGGTGGAACAGATCTCTCACTAGTTGGAGATTTCTCAAGAGTCGATCTCTCATACGTTGGAGACGCTGGTTCATTAGAGCGTGGCACAGGTGGAGCTCCAGGAGGTGGTGGAGGTGGAGCGCTACGCGATTCGCCCGTCTGAAGAGTTGTTGGCGGCGGTGGTGGTGGGGCTCGAGCAGTGGGCTCTTCAAACGTTGCAGACTTTGAAATTGTTGGTGAAGTCGGGGAAATTGGAGGGACTGCTGGAGCAGATGGTGGAGGAGGCGGTGGAGCTCTCTCGCTAATTGGTGATGTTGGAGCTCTCTCGGATACTGGAGACTTTGGAGGCTCTTCCTCCTCCTCCGCCTCCTCCTCTTCCTCGCTTTCATGCTTCCTACCCATGTGCTTGAGCGCTTGTGGATCAGCAAATGGCATGATAGGAACTGGGGCCTGCCGTGGCTCCTCCTCTTCGTTCTCTTCCTCCTCGGCCACCTCCTTCTTCTTGCTCTTCTTCTTCTTGGGCGCGCTAGCCGGGGCCATTGGCGCACCAAACCCAGGCATCATCATTCCCATGCCCATACCCATGCCCATTCCCCCAGCAGATATCTTGGCCATGCGCTCTCTCAATGCAATTCGCTTAGCCTCTTCTTCATCTTCCTCCGAGGATTCGTCCTCCTCCTCATCGACTTCCTCCTCCTCTTCTTCCTCTTCTTCTTCCCCTTCTTCACGTTCGTCTACGGATCGCCGTGGCTCTCGTAGTTCCTGTTCTTCCTCAACCTCCTCAGGCTCCTCGGCCATCGAGTCTCGTCGAACAACGCCCTCAGCAATATCATGAGAGGCCCGTCGAGCACCGTCCTCGGGAATTTCATGAGAAGCCCGCCGACCAAGATCAACCGATGGCCGTTTAGCACTGCTGCTGGACCGTCGATGGCTGCTCACGCTCTCGCCAGTCTTGTCCATAGAAAGCCGCCTTTCCTCGCCCTCTACACTCTCCTTGGCCTCCTGGGCCTTACGCTTAGCCTCGGCTCGGGCCTTCTTCCTCTGCGCAGCTGCCTCAGCCCGCGCCTGCTCCTCCTCCTGCTGCTTCTGCAGCATTGCAATTCGCTCCTTTAGACTCATCTTCGGCACATCCTCTTCCTCCTCGGCCTGCGCAGGTTCCGCAGGCTCCTCATGCACTGTGGGAGGAGCTTGAGTCTTGTACGACTGTGGAGGTGGCGACTTTGGAGCAGCCGGCACATAAGAGCTCGGCGGAGGAACGTAGGGTTTATTGACAAAAGACCGCTGCTTGGGCTGCTGGAATTGTGGGATCGGAGGCGCATCGTTCATGTTGTTAAACGCCGCGATCCGGTCCTTGAACGCATTGCTCTTGACCGGCTTTGGCGGCTTTTGCTTATCTTCAGCCAGAGAAAGCTTCTCCATCTGCGCTGTCGGCTCAATTGGCTCCGCCAATTCAACCGGCTCGGTAGCCTTGGGTTCCTCCTCCACAACGGGCTTGGCTTCGGCCGGCTCAGCCGCCTTCTGCTCGACAGGTTCGGCCTTGACAGGCTCGGGCTCTGCCGGTTCGGCCTGGGGCTCTGCGACTGGCGGTTCTGCCGCAGCCCGGAGCTCAACAAAGTTCTTGGGGAACATGCCGCGCTTCTCCGGCGCGGATACGAGGCTCCCGCTGTACCAGTCGTCGCCTTCAATGGCCTCGACCTGGATGACCTCCCCCTCGCTAAACGGCAAATCGTCCGGGTGGTCCGAAGTGTACGGATAGAGGGCCGTAACCAGGAATGGTAGGGCCGGAACTGACATAGCGAACCTTATTCAGCTAGTAATACACTCCAATGGCTCGTCGTGAGGGGCTTATCGTGTTGTTTGGTGGTTATGTGGAGGTTTGGGGGTTTTGTGCGCTGGCTTGCTGGCTTGCTGGGGGACGGCGCTGCCACCGCCTCGTTCAGCCGTCCCACACCCACATGCCCCATAGGGGCCATGTAATACTCTATAGTTACAGCCTCCAAGGGGTATTTCATTTGGCGAGGCGAAGCATTTTCCCTCGAGCCGCAAGGGGCAGTTCGTAGGCCCCGTCTTGCGGTGATCTCATTGCTTCTGATAGTAGCTGGTTATAGTGAATTGCTACTTGGTTCTCTCTGTAATATAACAGTTTCTAGAGTGGTAGACTCAAAGCACGTTATAGGAATGCACTTGGAGAGCTGTAGGGACGGGCTCTACTGGAGTGACTGCGTTGCTCATGCTTGGTTACCTTGTTACGAGTCTCCCAACAGTGTAACGAAAACCACCCTGTAACAGATTTCCAGTTTTGAGACCAAGTTAATAAGCATATTGTGGACTCTATAACTCTTCATAGTAGTAAACAAGTTGTTGCAATCTCTGTAAAATGAGATCAGATAATGCATAGAATAAATAGATGAATATACAAGATTGTTAGCGGAACTTGGACGAGTCGTAGACACAGACCTTGCTCGTTTTGGATGAGCAGAGCACAAGGTATTCAGACTTGGCCATGTCGCGAGAGAGCTGCTGGCGCACGTCAAGAAGATACGCCTTCTGGTTGGGCGACGTGCCAATGACCTTGCGCCGCCATTCGTCGTCCTGGGTCACGTCCGTCACGAGAATGGCGTCAAGAACCTCGTCTTTGACATCAAGCGAGTACACCGGGCTGCTCGCGAGCTTTTTGAGGTACTCTGTCGTCGCGGCAAGCGTGTTCTCCTGGTACTGCCACTTGTTTTTACGCCCGCCCTTCATCTTACGAGCCTCGGAGAGTACCGTCACCTTGTTGTTCGGTGTCGTGATAAGCTCAATGTTCTGATTTTGCCCGCCAGCGGTGTGCGACTCCTTGTCGTCCGCTTCCTTGACATCGAGCGACCTGTACATCCGCGAGACGGGGTTGGCGGCGCTGATGACACGGTCCCGTTCAGACACTTCAACTAGCAAGTGGGACACAAGGTCGTCCACAGCGAGATCCTGATCGACTTTTGTGTACAGATTTTTGACCCGTAGCGGTTTGAAGTTCGACGCAGAGTTGAACGCATTGAGCTGCTTGACAATGACTATCCAGTTGATGCCATCCTTCTCAGCAAGGTTCACCAACACGTCGGTAGAATGGGATTCACGGACCAGGTCAGCACGGATTCCATTGGCCCACAGCCGCTCGAGGATTTCGAGACATATTCCGCGAATGTTGGTCGTGTTGAAGCTCGCCACGAGTACATCGCACCGCGGTCGCGACCACCATGCCAGCGACTCTTCCCGTCGGCGAAGCTGCTTGGATTTGCCCGACTCATCCAGCTTGGATCGCTTGGCCAGCTTCTTCATGGCGTTGTCGCGGAATATAATCATACTGTCAATGAACCGCTCCACTGCAAGATTGAACCCAACTGCTCTCACAGGAGCGCCGCCGTCGAGCGATGCATGTCGGAACTGGCTAATAAGTCGATCGTAACGCCCGCCTGCCGCTAGCGTTAGCCGCTGCTTCTGATCCTCAAGCACGGCCTGGAACATAACACATCCTCTATAAAACGCGGCATTGTAGTTGCTCAGTGGGGCAAAATATATCTTGCGTGCCACATTAAGCTGCTCAAGCGTGTGCACCAGCGTCCGCATACTCGCCACAGCATCCTTGAAGCTTCTGGGAATCTCAGATCCGTCCATGAGCTTGAGAATACGCTGCTCGGCTCGGTCAATGTCATCTCTGAAGCCAAACAGCTCGAGATCGTTCAATAGCGACGCAGAGAGACTAAATTTGGACAACAACTCGTTCTTGATTTCTCTATGCGCCGGCGCTTGACCAGTTGGGCCCAGCAGCTTGAGCGCCAGAGACTTTTGCGGCGACGAGAAACGGCAAAAGTCCAGAATTGTATTGAGCACATCCGAATGGTTGATATAGATGACGACATTACTGCCCTGGAAACTTGGAAAGAGGCCAATCAACTCGTCGAGAACTTTAATGGCCTCCGCTTCATAGTACGTCTGGTCCCCACCCTCAGATGAGACAATATCAAAGTCAACCTCGCCCCAGGTTATCGGATGAACTCCTTTATCCCGCTCCAGAGACCGATATACATTGCCAATGCTGTAGGACTTTAAGTAGGATATCCCTCCCTCAGCAAGCCGCCGGGCAAAAGGAAGAGTAAAGTCGTATGGAAGCTGAAGGATGTTACCGGTAGGGTCCATGAGCTCCATGACATTGCTCGAATCGCCGTAAAATGCAGACCTCGGAAATAGAATCGACTGGTCGTAGTTTTCAATCGCGCCGTGCTTTTCAAACACTGCCTTGAGCGTTTTAATGACCTGTGAACGCAAGATCCGATCTCGAGGCTCCACAATCCTATATCGTTTGGACTGCTGATTGTGCTTCCCACTTTTGCCGCTGCTAGATATACTGATATTACGGTCATAGAGGACGCTCTGTGCTGACGAAGAGAGCGGGCGCGAAAAGAGCGCGTTGCAAACCTGCAGCAGCCACGGCGAATTCGGGCTGGGGTCCACGAGGCTTCTTAATGCTTCCTTGACCGTCTCATCCTTCTGCGGCATGGGGATCTGCCCTGACTTGAGCAAGTCCGGCGCACTTGGCCGTTTGCTGGGGTCGTGATCCAAAAGGGAGCGCACGATGGCCCGCTCGGCGGCATATTTTTTGTTAGTCTGAAAGTTTTGTGGAGTCTTGACAGAAGGCAATCGTAGCATGCGCAGAATCTGTACCCGTTCCATAGCGGTCCCCATGGGATACACCATCTCGAAAAATATGATGCCCAACGAGTACATGTCAACCTTGGCGTCGTATGGCTTAGTATTCGACTTGTCCAGAACCTCTGAAGCCACATAGAGCGTTGTGCCAACGTCGGTGGTCAGGTCCTCTGAGGCGTCGATTGAGCCAATAACCGAGTTCTCACGGGCCAAATGGAATGTCGGTTGAACAATGCTTTTAGCCAGGCCAAAGTCGCCAACTTTGACATTCTGTGATTGATCAATGAAAATATTCATTGGCTTGAGGTCCCTGTGGATAATTCCCTGGCTGTGAATGTGACTGAGCGCTTCGAGAATCTGTCTAAACAAGCGCCAGTATTCCTCGGGCTGCTGTTGTAGACCATTTTTGATTAGATCGGCCAAGGTGTGTTTCTCGCAGTACTCCATTTGAATAAATAGCGTGCTTCTCATCTTGTTTTGTAACATTTTGCGACGGCGGTTGATCTTTTGCAAGTCCTCTTCACTGATTTCTTCAGGTTCAGACTCAGTGTAGTCAGAGTCACTGTCGGAGCCAAACTGGATGGCAAAACCCGAGTGGGAGATGAAATCGGTGCTCTGAGCAAGTGATAATTGGCTGAAATCCACACTGTTGTCAAATTCAGAGTTTTCAGTCTCATCTTCTTCCTCTTCACTGCTGCTGGTGCTTGAGCTATCAATTGCAGACTCGGAATAAATGCTGTCCTCTTCCAGCCATGCGCCAAAATACCGGACAACATACTGGTGGTTTAACCGCGAAAGAAGCCACACTTCCTGCAGAATTGAGGTGAGCTTGTCCTGGGTGGCCTGAATCTTTTTAATGGCATATGGACGGCCGTCGAGCTTGTTTCGGACTTTTACCACCTCGCCATACCCGCCTCGCCCTAACACCACGCCTTCATCGAAGTCATTATGGTACCGAGAGAAGGTCTGAGCAAACATTCCCGGTTCCCCAGCGTTGCTAGAAAACCGACGGGCGGCCGAATTGCTTCTGTGGAGCGCACGCGGGGTCGACAGCAGGTTTGAAGATGCAGCAGCACTTGCGTTTGCTGTAGAGGGAGCGGTTGCCACGGGAAGAACCGTCTCGTCTGAGCGCAGGAACTGCGATGGGAGGAGATCAAACGCCGAGGGCCGCTTTTTGGGGTTTGGTTTGAACATGCGGTAAAGGAAGTCCTTGAGCGACTCTGAAAAATTCCCTGCTCCGATGAAATCGTCTGGCGAGTCAAACTCGCTGACTACACACTTTCCCTGTATCATCTTTGCAAACTGGACCCCAAAGTCCCATATATCCGACTTGCGGGTACGCTTAGGGTTTGCCTCAAACTCGGGCGGGTTCCAATTGCGTGTATCCTCGCCAGCCATGGGGGACGAGGTTGCCTTGTTGAACGGGTTCTGTTTGTTGAGTTCGATGAGCTTGAGGCCATAAGACACCTGGCCCAGCTTGACTCCGGTCTCCCCAATGTCCCTGTTACGATAGAGCATGATGTTCTCGATGGACAGGTTTTTGTGTAAAAACCCTGCCTTGTGAATGGCCTCGAGCCCTTCGAGGATCTGGATCGCCCACGACCGCGCGACCTTGAGGCTGACCGTGTCGATTGCGTCAAGCAAGTCGCTGACACACCCCATGGGGTAGTACTGCGTCAGCAGGTAGAGCTTCCACCCTCCGCTGGGCATGCGCTGGAGCTTGGATTCGTAGAGCGGAACCAAGCTATCGTGCCTCAACTCCCGCAGAGACTCGAGCTCAGATTCTAAATTATGCAATGCCTTGCGTCCTTCGGCACCCGTCGCCCAAAACTCAGTGTCGAGATCAATCTCTGTCAACAGCAACAGCAGCTCGTCCTCGTCGTTTGGCTTCTTGCTGGCGACATACGGCTTAACGATGTACGTGCGTCCAAAAAACTGCGAAGCGGTGGGAATCTTGCCCAACACTTGTCTGAACTTGACTTTGGCGCCATTGGGTCCGTGGGCGACAATTACGCGGTCGAATATAACACTGTCATCCGAGTCTACGTGATTTGTTGTCGCCACAGGCACGTCCTCCACCAGATCAGCCTGCAACCGTGCGTCCTCTTCCTGCTGTCTCCGCCGCTCAAGCTCAATCTGCACCAGGTGGTCCAAAGCGCGCTCTTCCTCTTCATTCTCGGCCTCTTTTTGTCGCCTACGCGCCTCCTCCTTGCGCTTTTCCTCCTCCTCCTTCTGCTTGAGCCGCTCGAGCCGCTCCTCTTCGAGACTCGACCCTTGCTCGCCCATGCGCTCGTAGTCATCGAGCAAGTCTTGCACCCGCGACGTAACCTCAAAGATCATCTCCTGGCCAATCAGCTCCTTACACGCCCGGTCTATCGCCTTGCGAATATGCTCTACCTGCTTTGACACCATGTTGGTGTGGGCTACAACTGAAATCAGCGGTAGCGTCTTCGGGTACGTCGCTGTCAGCTGGATCTTGAGTTTTATCGACGTCGCATACTCGGTCCCCCCTGACGACCGCAGCACAATGGTAAACGACGGCCGTGCTTGCTTCTATCAAACGGTTAGCGATAATCATTTGCAGCGGCTACACATACATTCCATGCTGACTGGACCCTCACGGGCTCATAGTCGTCCATGTAAATCGCTTTGATCGCCTCCACCTCATTGTCCTGTATCTCAATGAGCTCTTCTTCCGGAAGCATATTCAACCCAGCCCAGTGGTGACTCCGGTGATGCCCTCAATGCCAGTCGAGGTTGGTGATCCGGTGGTTGTCGCCGCGCGACCCTCCCAACTTGTATTAGTCGTCCGACGCGCCTCAAGACTTCTACCTCGAACCACCAGCACCAATGTCCGATAACGATTCAGTGAAGCCAGACGTCAAGGCCGAGGGCTCTGCGGAGCATATCAGCATCAAGGTGACCGACTCCAACACCGAGGTCTACTTTAAGATTAAGAAGACGACCCAGTTGAAGAAGGTGATGGACACTTTTTGCAAGCGGACCGGCAAGGACCCTTCTGCCCTGCGGTTCTTGTACGAGGGCGAGCGTGTCCAGCCAGACGATACTCCATCCTCGGTAAGCAATATGGACTTCGTTTTAATGGGAGTAACTAATGAGGGGTAGCTTGATTTGAGTGACGGCGACACCATTGAGGCTCTGAGTGAGCAGGTATGTTTTGTCATGTTGAAGGGTGGGATGCTAATTGGTTTAGGTTGGTGGCAATTAAATATTCTCCAAGGAGTAGAAAATGATATTTCATTTAATGGTACGTTGTACATTGTAGCTTGGGCGCCTAATCCCTGTGAATCTTCGAGTCTCTACGTATATCGTAACACTACGAGATGCTTCGCGTAAAATTAACCTGCACTGTGGTCGACCACGTATCATTTTTATATTGGGCAATTCTTTCTGTTCATTTGATAAATTAGACATTACTTTGATCTACTAACGTTTCGACAGGAAATTCTACCAGTAATTGTATTTGCAGCTGGTTCAAAATTTCTGTTAATTTATTAGTAATTCAAAGCTGAGAAAGCAGAATTTTGCACTTGTAAACCTTATTATAAGCACCATGTCTCATGGATAATAAAATATTGCAATGTTCTGTAATATTGCCATTAATAGATTAAAATTCCAAAGGCTAATATATATTTAACTCCGCCATTAATATCCAAGAAATTGTTTTTTATGTTCAGGATTACTATACTCCTTCCTAATTTACGTAATATATATATCAATTTTATGACTGTATACGTCTTTCCATCTCTTATCGACCTTGAGAAGCGTGCCGGATAAATGAGCCCGTCATATTATGAACCCATTTCACCACTGGTACTGAATTGTAGTTGCAAACGCTACAATGAATATTCAATCTATAACCATAGACTTGCCAACCTACGCAGATATTCAATCATAATGCAATTGGTTTTTACTGATTTGAAATCAAGAATACTTGAATAAATGATTCATACTTCATGTCTAGTACGTATTTCAAAGTAAATAAATAAATACAGATTTTCTAATCATAACGAAAACAAAAACCTCTCATTAGACAATGCATTCATTAGTGTTGGATCGCGAGATCGTTTGGAACCGCTGGAATGGTCGAGATGCAAGCGCTTCTTCCGGGTTTTGAGCCTTGGAGTTTTGCCTCCTGAAGTAGATTCGCTTGATCCACTTCCACAGCTCGACACCCATGACGAATAGAATGAGCCCGGCAAAGCCGACCGCCCACTCCCATGAAATAGGACCGTGGTTGAAAACCTTGTCATTGATGACCGGAATGTAAATCAGTGGAATGGTGCTGAAGAAACCAATGACAACCGACCAGAACAGGAACTGGTTGCTCCACAAATCTCGGAATACCTGCGTGTATGGGGTATCGCTGTCAGGGTGCATGGCAAACAGAGATCGCCGCATGTCAATTACCTCCCATGCGAGTACGAGGAGACCCCAGGTCATTTGAAGGAAACCCGTAGATCGTGCTCGGTAAACATAGTAGCAAGCGTCAGAGTACTCTCGGTTGCAATTGAGACCGAGCTGGCCATCGCCATCGCCATAAACAATACCAACAAATGTGACAATGCAGATGACAGCCAACCAAGTGCCATAAACAAGCATGTCAGTGACAACCTCCCAAGTGAACACAGCAGCCTTGGGGTCCTTTGGTGGCTTTTCCATGATATCAGGCTCCGCCCGCTCGACACCAAGACCCATGGCAGGGAACGACGAGGTAACCATAATGATCCACAAAACTTCCACAGGTGAGAGCGGGAACACAGAGTAACCATTTTCGTCCTTAAAGGCAAGACCAATGAGCAAGAAGAAAGCCTGGGAAATGTTACCGGCGAGCAAGTGGAGGACGAACTTTTGAATATTCTCGGTCATTCGTCGGCCCTCTTCAACAGCATTGAGAATGGACGCAAAGTTATCGTCAGAGAGGACAATATCAGAAGCATCCTTGGCAACATCAGAACCAGTAATACCCATGGCAATACCAACGTCGGCCTTCTTGAGGCTCGGCGAGTCGTTAACACCATCACCGGTCATGGCAGAGAACGCCTTGCGTCGGTGCAACGCCTCGATCATTCGGACCTTGGTAGTCGGGGAGCATCGAGCAATAACAAGTGGGAGCACGGGCAGATCATCAATCTCCTTGTCGGAGAGGGCATCAAACTCGGTCGCGGTCATAACCATGGACTTGACTACATCAGGGGCATAGTTGTACAGGTTTCGCGGCAGAATTCCTACTTCCTGTGCAATAGCTTTGGCAGTTCCCGGGTGGTCACCAGTGAGCATGTGGACGTTGATTCCAGCCTGGTGGCACTTCTTGACGGCGCCGGCAGACTCGAGACGTGGTGGATCGTAAATACCAATGAGACCAGTGAATACCAAGTCCTGCTCAACGTCAACCCTCTCGATGTTATCCCAATCAGTAGATGCATCAGCTGGCCGACGGGCAAAGGCAAGAACTCGCAGACCAAACGAAGTCAGGGCATCGACATTCTCCTGTACATACGCGTGGTCTTTGGCAGTGAATTCAACCTCCTCGCCATTCTGGATCCACTTGGAGCAACAGCCAATAATCCGCTCAGCAGCGCCCTTGGTGAAGACGGTAACCTGCTTGGATTCATTGTGCTGATAAACGGAGGACATGCGCTTGATAGAAGAGTCAAAGGGGAATTCAGCCAGATGGTCATATACCGGAGAGTCTCCATCGGTCCATCGACCCCGTTCCCAGCCCATTCTGTGGGCAAACACCTGGGCGGCAATCTCGGTGGGGTCACCATTGGCCTTCCAGCCCGTCTTGCCTGTCTCACGGTCGGTGCTCTCTCGGACAACGGCAATATTTGCCAGAGAAACAATGTCGAGGAACTTGGAGAAGTGATCAGACTGCTGGGGCAATTCCGCCGACAATTCTTTTTGCTCTTCATCGGATGGATTGCTCTCGGTGAACTTTACAGTGCCAATAGTCGGGTTGAACGGCTCAGACGCATCAACGACCTCGTAGGTGCCCACGGTGGGGAGCCAAACCTTTCGGGCGATCATCTTACCCTGAGTCAGAGTACCGGTCTTGTCGGAGCAGATATCATTGACGGAGCCCAGAGCTTCTAGAGAGTCGAGCTTTCGTACGATAACATTTCTGCTGACCATGGTCTGAGTGCCAACAGCCATCGTAATGGTGAGGACGACAACAAGAGATGCCGGGATCATGGACAAGGCAATGGCAATGGCATATACGGCGACTTCTCGGTTCACATGGAACTTCTGGGCCGCCATGGCGACAATGGCGAATACAACAGCAACGCCAAATAGAAAGATGGAGAGCTTGGCCAGGGACCGGTGCAGAGGAGTGCCAGTGTTGGTACCGAGGAAAGCGCCGACCATATCCTTAATGGTTCCAAGGAATGCGGCGGCGTAGTCTCGCTTTCGCGCATTGCCGTCCTCGTCACGCTTAACAGGGCGGGTCTTGCGGTTCTCACCCTTGAGAGAAGCGGCAATGAGGCCAATCTCAGTGTCCATACCGGTGGCAGTGACAATACCCTTGGCTCGGCCCTTAGAAACGACCGAGGAGGAAAATGCCATGTTGATTCGATCGCCGACGGGAGCATTGACAGCCAGGGTGGCTTCAGGGTCCTTGGCAACCGGCAGAGACTCACCGGTGAGCAGGGCCTCGTCAGTCTCGAAGTTCATGGCAGAAATGATACGGAAGTCTGCGGGGACGGTGTCACCCACGGTCACAACGACTACGTCACCGGGAACGATCTGAGTAGAAGAGATCGTCTCGTCAGAACCGTTTCGAATAACTCTGGCAGTTGGGGAAGCGAGGTTTCGGAGCGCGGCCATGGTCTTTTCAGCGTTGAACTCCTGGATGAACCCGACGACGACGTTGATGACAAACACGCCGGCGATGACACCACCCGCGATAAAGTCGCGAATACCAAATGAAATGGCCATGGCAATGATCAGGACGAGGATCATGGCATTGCAGACCTGGCGGATGAACACAGCGGTCACAGAGACCCCTTTTCCCTCGTCCAATGCATTCTGGCCGTATTTAGCGAGTCTCTCCTCGCACTCTTGGTGGGTCAGTCCACTGTCGCCGTCGGACGAAAGCTCATCTACGACGGCAGGCCCTGACATAGTCCATGGCGCATTAATTGCGCTGTGCGGATTGGCCGCATTGTGTTCTTGACTAGTCGAAGAGAGCCTGGACTTGTAAGTGTAGTTTGTGTCTTGGGTGCTAATAGTGTTTGCTTTCTCAATCATCTAGAAAAAGCTTTGCAAAGGTTATATTTGGCGATTACTAAATCTGCAGGGTCGCACCATTTTATACTCTAGTTGCTCTAGCTTGACTTCCACCCTCACTTGCACACCGGTCGTGCCAAGACTTAAACCCAAATCGTCTCTCAGACATAAAATCTGGGCAACATTGGCGAAATTCCGACATGCCTGTACCCTGTGCCTCGAACCTGTAACGTTATTGGCCGATCAATGAGGATCCCTCTAGTGCCCTTCCGCAGCTTCCACCTATTACGCCGAGAGGTGTTGCCATTCGTATCGTGTGGTCTTATCTTATCGCGACGTTCGCCAAACTCTCCATCGCCGGTCCCTTTATTAGACTCTCTGCGCGCGCGAGACCCTTTTTATTTTTCATTATTATTACCTCATCGTGCGGCTCACCCATTAGCCTGCACCCTCAACTTTTCGATTAGCGCTCCACTACGGCTAGAGCTGCTCAGCCAGGGCAGATGGACGCTTAACCCGCGCCAGCAACAATGCGCTGATGATTTGCAAACGTCACCGGGCGTTATTTGTGCCATGGCTTGTCATGCCGAGACCAGCCTATGCCAAGAGGGCAGCCGTTTGGTGTTCCAAATTGGGAACCTATAAAGCTTGGCCACGTGACGTGATTAAAGTACCCCGGACAGTCGTAACTGAGTCGGAAGTGGCATTGACAAAATGCACGCCCAGAAAGGGGGTAAGGGTTGCCGATAAATGGGTCCGATAATGTCGGCATGGCGGAAATGAAGGCGTATTGGCATTACGAGATCGATGGTGCAGGAACTATGATCGGTCAGGGGGGAGGCGGAGGGGGAGGAGGTTGTTCTCGAAGTCTTCCCAACGCAGTAGGCACTTGCCCAAACGAGATAAAAAAGCGTGCTTCCTGCTTTCGATGCATGAACAAACCCTGTGAGGCGTGAAGCGCGCGGCAGTGCGACAAACCGACAAACAAGGCTCGTCTATTAAAAATTGACCATAGTAGCTCCGCCGACACACGACATTGCGACAAGAGACGAAGGACGAGGGCGCGGGGGGTCGGCTAAACTCTAACACTTATTTTAGTAACCCGTTAAATTAACCTAGACACCTCCGGCCACCCCCTGAATCTTAAATCGCCGCCTTCTCACCTCTGCCATCGTGATAAAAAGTCCAGTTTTGGAAAATCCCTTGGTCAATTGGCCATCGGTCGTCCTTCCCACGCCCAATGCTGCGAGGACTCAATTGGGATGCCTTTTTACGACCCCAATTGGGGGTTCCAGGGGTATGGATAGCCTCCCCCCAGAACCAAGAATGGGCAGGGCCACCCGCCCACCTGGGTGAACGTTCACAAATGGACAATACAAGTAATAAATATTGCGTACGTAGGTTTTAATATGTTATATCTTCCGGTGGGATTAATATATACAAGGCGTGCCTTGTTACCGGTGTAGTCGTGGTGTATATATATTTAGTCGCGCCCGCGGCTTCCCCCTTACAAAGCTCACAACATTACCCCTGAACGAAGGGCCAAATATTATTTGGACGACATTTGAAACGACATAAATATCATCTCCAACGGCAGGAGCGCTCTATTGCTTCAGAAACGACACCTGTAACCTCTCCCGGGCTCTAGTTGTCTTTTCTCTCCTCCCCCCTGAATCGCCTTTCTTTGCTCTTGCTGCTTTTTTCCCTTTCTTTCTTTTGGGCCCCTTTATTGCAAGACAAAAAATCCCACGAACCGGCTCGCCCAATAAAAAAAATAAAAACTTGTCCTGGCGACATATAATACATATCCCCTTCTCCCCCTTATTTTTGAAAAGCAGAGGCTCTAGGCGATTCAGTATGTCAGAGTACGACGCCGCCATGGGCCTGTTGAGCCTGCGACGACGGTCCAGCGACGAAGCGGTCAGCGAGCGCTACGCGCTGCGATTACCCATTCCAAAGTCCGCCAGCGGCGAGTACTACGGGTTCCAGCCGCAACCCGTCTCCCCTGCCGAGTCCAAAGTGCCTTCATCCTCGTCAGAGAACCCAAGCCCCACCAATGCGTACCCGAACGAGTTCACGTTCCCTCCGCGCAGCAATGCGCAGATGTTTGACTATCCGCCCCCTGTTTCGTCCTCACATTATGGGTTCCCATACCACCAGCAGCAGCTCTCAACTTCATCGTCGTCCTCGCTCTATTCGCCGGCGTACCCGCCGTCGTACCAATCGAGGCACGGTCACCACCAGCATCATGCGAGTGTGTCGCCGCCGAGCTCGGTGACGAAAAAGCGCTCCAAACCGGCATTCCACTCGGTCGACCTGACCAAGTTCAAAACGTACCAGCCCGACTTTAGCCAGCCGCTGGCACCGAACCCACAGCAGCAGCAGCAGCAGCAGCAGCCGTACCAGCCGATCCAGCCCGCGGGCCAGCCGGCACCGAGAGAGGTGCAGCCCAAAAAAGATGAAGACAAGCCGGCCAAGCGCAAGCCATACCAATGCAATTCATGCGGAAGAGCCTTTGCCCGTAGAGAGCATCTCTTCCGCCACATTGAGACGACCCACCAGAACCAAAAGGACTTTAAGTGCTCGATCTGCTTCCGGGTGTTTAGCAGGAAGGACAACATGATGCAGCATGCCCGCAACAAGCATGCCAAGGAGCTGGCTAAAAAGGACGCGCTCGTAACCAAGGCCAGCGCATAATCTTTATTGTCGCAGCCTTGCTGCGTTAGACCGTCAGGGCTCGCCGCCATAGCGCATGGTTTCGCATTGGCAAAAGGCATGGTGGTCGCCTTTTATTTTTGACATGATGGAATGACTACATACCCCGCACTCTAACCCTTGCACGCTGTGTAAGTTATTTTTTATTATTATTATTTAGACTCTCGAGGACCTCATCGACACTCATTCGATGCATGAGCTTCTTCAGCGCACCGTCCTCCTCTATATGGACTACCGGAACATCGAACGCCTGTAACATATTAGTACATAATTAGCTCTCTTGGCATCTTATTTATATTAAAATACCCCCCACACCCCTCATAATTCGCTTCTATAAAAGAAAAAACGGTCCCTTGCACTTACATAAAGATCAAACCACTTTTGGTTCTCGGGCTTGGTGATGTCTACCTCAGCGTAATCGAACTTTGTTTCCGCCCTGTCCCAGGCGCGGGATAACGACATCTTAGCTTCTTCGCACAGCCCGCACTTGGGTCGCGTGAAAAACGTTACCTGCGCTGCCAGTCGTACCAAACTTGCCCTCATTTTATTGAATGTTATCGTATATAAGAGGAGGGATTGGGAAGTTGGAAGGTATGGCGTGATTATGCAAACCCATCGTCTTCGTCTTCCTCAACATCGTTATACTAGATTGGTTAGTACTTTTTTTTCAATAAGTAAGGGCGAACTTACGTATCGGACTGGCTGGTTGGTTCGGGCAGTTCTTGCGGATGTTGAAGTTGGTTTGGCTTGTTTCGCGGTCTTGGTGTGCTTAACAGCCGGTTTCTTGGCTTTGGGCGTCGGCTTGGCTCTGGGCTTAGATTTTGGTTTCGGGGATGGCGATCGTCGCCGAGTCTCCGATACCATTATAACGTCGTCATCGTAATCATCATCATCATCTGAATTCTGGATTTGGCTGATCAACTCATCTCCCTCAGGCTCAGAACTAGACACGATTTCCGCGGACTTGGGCGGATTCTTCCTGGTGCTTGCTCGAGTCGTGGCTGCCCCACGCCCTCGTCCTCTCCCACTTCCCCGTGTTGCTGGAGCCCTGGTAGTAGCCTTCGTAGTCTTGGTACTCTTTGAACTCCTCGTAGTCGTAGTGAATTCTTCGTCATCCTCATTGTCACTGGACACCACTGTAGATGTAAGATTGCCCGTCGAAGGGGTCATTGATCTAATCGTAGAAGGCTTGAGCTCACTCAGCAACGCCTTGCCTTCCATCATCGCCCGCACAACCTGCTTCTCATCATCCTCCATGACATTAGTCTTTAGCAGATTCTCCAATTGCACTGTCAGCGACCCATCTATAAACGTCTTGAGTGCAGTTTTGTCGTCCTTGTCGACAAACTCGGCCACGGCTTCGCCAAGACCCTTTTCGAGCAACACGTCCAATCCCTTCTGGCTCTTGAGATACTCCTCTACAAACTTCTGAACATGATTCTGGTCCAGAGTCAATGTATCGGCAATGGCAAGCCCATCCAAAACCTCGCCATCGCCGCCCCTCTTGCGACCGCCTTCACCAGACGTGTCCTTCTTGCGCACATACTGTACAACGTCGTTGGTGTTAGCCACACGTCCTCTATACCGGTTTGAAAACCGCGTCGGGTTCTCTACATCGTATCCCCCTGAGTAATCAACTTTCAGTCGGATCAATGGCAAGGGCGGTCCCTCTTCGGGCATCTCGAACTCCGGGCCCTGCTGGTCAATCCATGTCGCGATTGCTTCGTTGATCATCTGGTCCACCTTGCTATCCATAAATTTTATAATCTCTCCCTTGTTTTCGGGGCCCTTTTTGTCCAGCAGCTCTGGCTCCGTTGCAAGATGGACCGTTTGCAGCGCAAACGGACGCACCGTCTTGAGCGGGAACTTTTCTACAAAACAGGACTTTCCTGTGACATTGAGAATACACACATGCTTCGTGCATGACTCCCCCTCGATCAAACTCGTAGCCACAGAGCTCCCCGGTTGGATGACCTGGAATCCCTTGGTCGGGTTGGTTACCGGATCAATTAAACACTCGTGCTCATGGCCCCATATCACCATGTCCAAAAACTCGGGGAGCATCGTCTCGGGAAGATACCCCTTTTCAGTGTGAGCAGTGTGGTTCTGGTGAACGGCCAGCAAATTGAACCATTCACTACCGTCATTGGGGCGCAGGAACTTGACATTGCCTGCTGCAAACGTGTGGAAGAGCCTCTCATCCCGCACCGACGCCAGCCCATACAGTGCTAAGTGAGTAGAACCTTTCCTCAGCAGCACTGGTGTCACATCTATCTTGTCATTATTCAACACCCGCCCAAAGTGGTTAATGAGGCCTGTGGCCGCCAACACATCCATTGCAGATAGCATTGACGTCCCCCCGGCGTCATCATGGTTGCCTGATATGCCAAAGAACGGAATGGCCACATTGAGGTTTTGGTCCTCGTAGTTGACGTGGTCAAAGTCCTCGTCGTCCATATCCAGCAATCCGTGATTCAGAACCTCCATCTCGCACGGTTTATCCCCGAGGCAGTTGCGTCGTATCGACTTGATGACATTGTACATGGACTGCTTAGAAGGCTTACTGATATGGAACAGGTCGCCTCCCTGCAAGATCATATCCACCTCCTGCTCCCGGGCCAGCTCCATTACTTCATTAAAAGTGATCGCCGCATCGTTGCCGCGGATCGCATCGCCCTCATTATACCCAACGTGGTTGTCGGTCGTCACAAGAATCCGGATCGTGTCCGGGTCATCTAAGCAAAATTAGCCTGGAGCTCTCACCCCCTCTTTTTTCTTGCTTACACTCCACCATCTGCACGGTCAGTTGGTATATCTACGCCCAGTATGCAGCTGCCATAATACATGACCACGGGCCTCCCAACCGACCTCCACACATCAGAACCTAGATTGAATAAGATTCAAAGATGGAATCAGACCCCCCATCGTCATCGACTCTGAGGTCGCCGCGGCTATCAAAGCTGAGCCGCCAGTTGACACAGAGCCGGGCCCTCGACTGGCTGTTGGTTGCGGGCGTTGGGCTGCTGTATCTTGTTCTAGAGTCGCTCGAACCATTCCCGCGACTGTTCAGGCTCAACGACCCCCGGATTCAGTATCCATACACCGAGCATGAGGCGGTCCCGAACGGGCTGTGCATAGTTTTGGCGGTGGTGCTCCCGGCTTTGTTGGCAGTTGTGCTGCCGATAGCCATGAAGCGGAGGAAGAACCGCCTCTATCTAATCCACACCACTCTTCTCGCGCTGCTGGCGACATTTGTGATCGAAGGGTTTTTTGTCAATAGCCTCAAACTTTGGCTGGGGCGCCACAGGCCGGATTTCCTGGCAAGGTGTATCCCTGCACCGAATACCCCGGTAGACGTCTACGTCTCGATAGACGTGTGCACGACTACTAACCTGGCGCGATTGCATGAGGGACTCAAGTCCACGCCATCTGGCCACTCGGCCAACAGCTTTGCTGGGCTTGTATTTCTTTCGCTTTGGCTCGGAGGACAATTACAGGCGTACCGTCCTGGCGCGGAGCTTTACAAGGCTTTTTTGTCGTGCACGCCTGTACTGCTTGCATTTTACATTGCCATCTCTCGAACAAGTGACTACAGACACCACTACTTTGATGTGCTCTTTGGAGGTACGATTGGCACTACGATTGCAGTTCTAGTGTATAGGAAGTACTTCCCGAGCGTTACCAGCTCGAAATGCTATGCCCCCCACCCGGCAACTAGCTCGACAGATTCTCCTTACGAAGATCCATTCACCCAGTACGCAGAGCTTGCGTGATAATAAACTAACTATATAACTTTAAACATTCGATACTCTACAAATCCCCTTCCCTCAATTATCCTCTTTGCCCGTCAATTCCCTTCCAAACTACCATAGGAACTTTAGCCCTATCAATTGGCTCTGATAACAAATATCGAATATCCACTGATAGTGGTGATTATGTCAGCTATAATTATAATGTGTAGTCAGCGGCGTTGCCAATCAACCAATGAGGGTGCTCCAGATAATGTCCCAACTTTTCCAACCGGTCGAGATCACCACAGAACTACCGTCATATAGAAGTTATTATACAAGATGGCTGCTCCTAAGAACGATCCATGGGCCCGAAGGTACGTGGCATATCAGTGTGATATTAGTGATAGTTGCTGACCGATTTCTGTTTAGGGAGGCTTGGAGATTCACCGGTCCATTCTCTCGAGCGAACCGATTTAGAGGCACTCTGCCCGGTATTGGCATTGGCGCCGGTGCATTCGTCCTGCTGAACATTTACGAATACGTCACTGGCTCTAACAGCCACCACTAAAGTGTCTGGGGGGACATTATTATTATTATTTTATTGTTTAATTGCATTACCTATGTTGTTCTTATGAGATGAAATGTACACTATACGACCAATCTAGACCCTTTGTACTGTAGCCTGATCGTCTTATGGCGACGCGCACCACCGAATTTTGTATATCGCGCCCGTAATACATTGTATGGCAAAAGTCATGTACAAGTCAAGGGGGGACCCTCGATGAGCCGCACACCGCCGCACAGTTCGCGTTTGTCCCAACGCGGGAAATAGGCAGTCACGAATTGGTCTCAAATTTACTTCCCCGGTTGTAGATCTGAGGCCTGGAAAATTTTTTGTCACCCTCCCAGCAGCAGCCCGCAGGCCCCACTCCCAAGGAGCATAGTCGTGATTCTTTACCCTCCAAGGCACTTCTACATCAGCATAGAACGTCAACAATGTCTACTGGTAACAAGTATAGAATGTCGGTATGTGGCAATATTTCGAAATATGAGGGAATGCGTTTGATAGAGAATTTGCGATTTTACTTGTGTCGTCCACGGGTCGAGTGTAGAGCGATTATCGAAGTCGGCGGTGAAAAGGCTTGTTAAGAGGACATAACGATTGCACCTTCTCTGGAAACGCCAAATCAAACATGTAGAACGTCATGCTAACCTGGATATAGCTCGGTCTCCCAGTTGGTGCCGTCATCAACTGCGCCGACAACTCTGGTGCTCGAACCTTGAACGTCATCTCCGTCAAGGGCACCGGTGCTCGACTGAACCGACTCCCAGCTGCTGGTGTTGGTGACATGGTCATCGCCACTGTCCGAAAGGGTAAGCCAGAGCTCCGAAAGAAGGTCATGCCAGCTATCGTCGTCCGACAGTCCAAGCCATGGCGACGGAAGGACGGTGTCTACCTCTACTTCGAGGACAATGCTGGTGTCATCGTCAATCCAAAGGGTGAGATGAAGGGTTCTGCTGTCACTGGTCCAGTCGGTAAGGAGTGTGCTGACTTGTGGCCACGAATTGCCTCCAACGCTGGTGTTGTTGTCTAAAAAAACCTGTAATATTGATTTAATATGATTACGTGAATGACTTTCAAGTAAAAAACAAAGCTTTATTGGCTTAACGGTTCTTCTGTATTTTTTGTACCCTTTTACTAGCTTAGGTTTTAATGTTATATAAGCGTCTCACATGGGCAGGAGAAAAGTGTGGTAGGCAATTTTTCATCTTACTGCAGGTGCCCAATTTCCAAGCACTAATCTTGTAAAATGGCCGACGAATTCTTAAATTCATTCGCTAGTGGCGATCTGGTTCCCATTCCAGAAGTAAAGAACCTGGGAGACTCGTATCTGACGTTTGATGGCCTCCTGCCTGAACCAGGCATGAAGATCTATGAAGACGGTGGTGCAAGCGGATGCGGCGGAAAGCTGTGGCCTGCTGGCGACCTGCTAGCCCGGTATATGATCCGCCGTGGGACCGCAGATGTGAGGAATATCCTCGAGCTTGGCAGTGGTACTGGCCTCACAGGGTATGTTACCGTAATCATATTTGGATGTGTCGGACTGACATCATTAGACTTGCAATAGGTATGCACGATCAGCACCGTGATGATCTCAGCATATGGATCACAGATATCGAGTAAGTTTGAAAATGTACCATTGCATAATGGCGCGCACTAATTACAGCTAGGAAGTTGATGCCTTTGATGCAAAAAAATATCGAGCTCAATAACCTCGAGCATATTGTCAAAGCAAGAATTTTGAATTGGTATGTTTAACACATACAGTACGTTGATGAAAACTAACGAAAGTGAAGGGGTCAGCCATTGCCAGATTACGCATCTAAAGACATTGATGTAGTTCTGGCAGCTGATTGCGTATACCTCGAAAGTGCCTTCCCTCTACTAGAGAAGACTCTTCTGGACCTGACCGAGGAGAAAGATATCCCAATCTTCATTTGCTACAAGAAGCGAAGACGGGTAAGTTTTATATGGTTACAAATAGGGCGCGTGTGACTAACATTTCATAGGCCGATATGCGATTCTTTAAAGCTATGCGAAAGCATTTTACGTTCCAAGAGATTAAGGATCATGCCGACTACGACCTATTTCTACCTCAATCGGTCTATCTTTATGAAGTGCATAGGAAACAACCAAGATACTAACAGCCAGTATTACATAGAGTAATTGACGAGAATTCTAATTTTATAATTGTGCCTGGTTTAATGCACTGGTACATTTTTGTCAATGTTCAAAATGTTTAATTATCCTTATTCTTTAGATATTAAATTTGAGAAAAGTACTTGATCGTTTCACAATAGACTTGCTAAAAGATCCAGCTCTCATATCAGTTGTACTTGGGTTAATTAATATTTATAACTTATTATAGTGTCAAAACCTTCGAGGCATCCATAGAGAGTTAGATATTGCTAGAAATATTTTCTACCCGATATTTTTAGTCGATTCATTTATTCATCAGTAAATCAATAATCAGTTCGATTTTCTTTAAGTCAGGCAATACGAACGAATTCTTCCCTATCAGACAATTACAAAAGAGAATTAGATTCCAATTCTAATTCGTCAGCGACTAAATATCAAGTTATTTTATCGTTTATACATTTCCTTATGTATTAGCAAAATTTTAATCCAATCTACTTTGAAACCACCTATGGTTGGCATCCCTCTGCGGGTCGGCGGTTTGAAATGTTGTGCCGTTGGGTCTCAGAGGGGCCTCCGATCTCCAAATAATATCAAGATCAACTCGTTGCATCTCTAGCGGTTTCGTCACCCACAATGATAGAATGGAGTCGATAATAAACATACAAGGTAAGTCCGCAATCAACTACGTCGATTGAATAGCTTCTAATGTGACAGAGCTGTTATCGTCGGACAAGGTAAAGTCCCGGACGCAAGGCTTATCTCGTCTGAACGATTACCTGAGTGCACAACCTAGAGAGTTCACCGACTCAACAGCCTTCAGTCTGTTGGAACCTCTTTTCACTATAATTCTAAGTGATAAAAAGTCATTCCTGAAAAATCAGACTACTGCTATTGAAGATAGATTACAGTATTCTGCAGATACTGCCAAAAAACTATTGGATGCGACGATAAGCAATCTTAAAACGAAGTCTTTGAGAAGGCTGATCTTTTTCCTCAGAGACGCACTTCCAGTACACAATGAGAACGCATTGGTAACCCCAGTGGCTAGTCCATTGATAAAATGCTGCTTGACAATAACTAAAAACGCCGCGCATATTGAACACCTCTCGGTGTCAGAAACTAAAGTTTTTGCTTTATTTCATGGTGAGCTACTGACGAAAATCGTCGTGTCCAGTAACAGGCTGAGCTCTGGAATATCCAGCCCAACGCCTACAAAACGATTCCCCATATATGCCACTGATCTGCTCGAGTCTCTCAATTGCCTTCTTAGTTGCAAAATGACGACCCCTAGAGATGCATACCCACAAATTGCATTCCATTTACTTACCTTTTTAAAGGCATTCCCCAACGAAACAAGCGGCCACTTTTTCGTGTACGAATGCTTGAATATTATTATTCCAGTACTTTTGACCACTGATTTCCGTGAGGGGCTGAATATTGTTGAGAAATCAATCTCTTCTTATTCACATTTGGTCAATTGCAAGGATGCTAGACTCAAGCAGAGCATGCTGATATATATCATGCATTCATACCACTACTTTGATGTTCTAAACTCCCTGGGCCAACTTACCGGCGAAATGGAACAGCTTGCCAATTTAGTGTATAACTCGCTGATACAAGATGATTCCATTGACAAAGCTAGCGTGGCAGACTTGGTTTACGGGCCTAATGACGAGATTACTTGGTTCAAATTACCTTACGTCAAATGGAATCCCCAACGTGATCCGTTACCTTGGCTCAAGTTACACGCGACATTTAGAATGTTAAAGGTGGTGACTTTATCTGATACATCTGACCCTGGTAAGTTAACCTTATACTCCAATATCAGTTCTAACCAATCTAGACATTTTCCGCCAATCGAAGCGCTCTAGGCGCTCCTTTGGTCTTCCTTCTCTGCCCATTGGATCGGACTCGGGATACTTCCTAACTCATTGCTGGAGGATGATTGATAATAACGTGGCTCCATTGTATCACATCCAATGTATTTTCATTTATATCCAATTCAATGGAGCGGATTTAAAACAATACGAAGTTAATCAGCTTGCACGATTTTCACTAGAGCTCGCCCAGTCAACCGACCCGGACGAATCTAGCTGGGGATTTCTATCACTTGCATTTGTCATGCTGCATGCAGAGGAGAACGTTGTTGGCGCTACATGGGATATTGCTCTCCAACGTCTCTACGATAATAAAGTGGGCAATGGTGCAAGCTTAACTTTGGCTCATATGT